>CM072158.1:10831537-12031537 GCA_036850595.1 Rhyacichthys aspro | reverse complement strand
ACACGCACGGTCCATATGCTCGCTGAATGTCAGGAAGACAGACCCGGGCTTATCACTGTGGATGTGCGCTATACGAGCAGATGAAACGGGAAATTAGAAGACGGGGGGAGGGGTCATGGGAGAGAGAAGAGCGAGAAAATTGTCTCCACTTTGTAATTTGTGCATATTTTATTGAATTCTCCCTTGACAGCATTTGACATTCTTCACTGAGCCTCATTGTGTTCCGAGCTGCTAAACCAGGCTGATAAACAAGGATGGCAAATTACATAGACAAAGTTTGGAGACAACCAGAGCCTGAAACGAATTGGGGGATAATTAATAAATCATATTTGTTCATACATTAGTGAGTAGGGGTGGGGAGGGCTGAACTAAATGTCGCTCACAGATTTTCAACATCAATATTTAACTTGTGTAAACAGATAACAATACACCCCCACAAAAACAACGCCAGACGGTTATATGATTTTATAAGTCTGTGTGGATGCTTTACCCTTCTGTTTTGCATTGCATAAGTAATGCAGGCAAAAGCTTTGGTTTTTGAAATAAATTTAGGCGCTCGTCTTTTAGATTCACTTATATGCATGCAAAATATATGGGGGAAAAAAAAGTCTAATTTTATCAGTTTTAATAATATATACGTGTTTTTCCTCTGCGGATGAGGAGGACAAAACAGCACTAGAGATATTAAAGTTTATGTCCACATAGAGAATAAAAATGGAGTGGCAAAGTGACTCAACTTTGAAAATGATCCCGTGGTACTGTTCTCAGACATCAGTGCAGCTATGTGTCATTTTCTGCTCCATCACACTCTTGTCAATGACATACTTGTGGACACAATGACAAACACCGGTCAGAGTAACAAGGCAGCTAACAAACTGATGCTCTTTTAAGTGATCACCTGCTGTAACGTGGAGGCTCTTCAAGTAAAAGACCTTTATCAGAGTCTTTTTTTAATCACGGCATACACAAGTGCTAAAATAAATCATAAGGGTTATGTTCATGTGGTGCTTTTTGTGATGGGTTATATGGACATCAACTGAAAAAGTGCTGCTGATCTGACAGGTCATTCCCTCACTCAGCTTCAATCTTTCACAAAAGCCTTTTACTTTATAACTTGAAACTTTGAGTCAGACACAGTCACACTTCTCTGCAACCTCTGACTTCTTCTGGTAATCTACTCTCATCATCTCCTTTTCCTGAGAAGAGAAATTAGATTCCAAAGCTTAGGCATTGCAGTATGGTACCTGTTACCTCTGCATGACTGGTTGCAATTCCCATTGCTTCTTGTCAGTTACTTCTTACTTCCAGACCCTTAAACCTGAAAACACTAGGCTCCACCAAGAAGATTTTCCCAAAAGACTCAGAGGAGGGGCAAAAACTTTCGAGTTGAACCAAGTTTTCATCAATTCTGTAAAAATATCATGGAGTTCAGCATCTAATTATTTCTATTTTCACCTCTTTTAAACCTCACATTAGCATTTTCCAAAATGCATATTCAATGTGTGTCACCTGCTGTGACTAGTTGGCAGCCAACATGAATCTTGTCTTCATTAGCTAAAAGACAATTAATCAGCCGCTAATATTGTATGTGCATATTATTTCTGGGGATTTGGCACCGAGTTGATCTGGGGTCAGGGTTATCTGTCACACAGCCAGTCCAAATGACTAAGCGGCTTGTGTGCTTAAGTCGTCAAAAGTATGGTTTTACAGAGATAATCCTGGTAAAAACTGGGAATTAATGTTTTAAGGTTAAAGCGAGCGTGATGCACCAATGAACTGCATTTTCTACACTTTAAACCGGCCATTTTAAAGTAATGCAATGTAGGAAAAATGTTCAACTGCGCTGCTCTTGTAAATGAAATGACCAGACAGGTCTTAAATAAGTAAAACAATTGGATCTATATTCTGCAAGCACTATAAATAAATCGTCATTACCACTGACAGGCTGGTTTGTTATATATTCATGAAAAGAGAAAATCTACATGGTATGCCTTCAATCATCTAAGGATTTTTATGTATTTGACACTGAGCGGTTGTTTTCTTTGAGCAATGGCCATGAAGTCAACAGACACCTCACCTTTATCAGCATAAAAAATATCTTGAATACTCCCCAGATGCAAAACCCTAGACATTCACAAGCTCGCACATGGTTAAACATTCAGGCATTCAGGCCTCCAGATGAGAGTTTAAACATAAGGTTAGCTGCGAAATGGATGGGAGAGAAAGCACAGCGGTCTGTAAGTGTGTCCTGTGTAACGGATATCAAGACCGGAAAAGCAAATTAGGTCTTGGCATTGCTATTGACAGAGCCTTAGAATAATCCCTGCTACTTAGGACGACAGTCAGACACTAAATACACCAATCCCCCTTCCCCCAGCTTCCAGGGCAAACTAATGAATGACTCGCCTTTGCATATTCACCATTATAATTGAAGTTAGACAGAGAACATTTATTTTTATGAAGCGCCATAAAGCACCGCTGCACGACCCGCATGCCTCGCCTAATAAACACTGAAGAAAAACAACACTGAAGTGGACGAGCACACTTACAGAGATGAAGTTTTATTACAGCACTTTTTCAATCCTTAAAGGACTGCAAATTTAATTTTCTAAGGTTAAATCAAAACTTTATAGTGCAGCTAAAACAACAACAAGCAAGGATCTATAACACAGAAAAAAACAAAAGGGATGTTTAGGGGAACAGTCTTTCGTGTTTCTTTTTATGCACACAGGCTTGCTTAAAGGTTTAGGGTATTTATACAAGTTATACAAGTGAAATCAATATGAGACACACAAGATTTCTGAGTTTGTAACTCACAAAAATCCATCTTGTACATCTCTAGGGCAGGCATGAGCGTCTTTTAGGTTTGAGAATTTTCCCATCTATCATCTATCATAAACAACAACATTGCTCTGACTTGATAAAACTGCAGTTATTAATCCATGATAAATCCAGTCACCAGCCAGTTTTCATTTAAAGAGCCTGCCCTTTGCAAATGCTTTCTATGGAAGCCCTCCAGATGGTACTGTGGAACAGCTTGGCTTGTTGGGTTAGCTGTTCACATGATCTAAAAATGAGAAACATGAGGTGTGGAAAAATCCAGTGCCACCAAAAAGGCCAAAATTCAAAACATATATAAGTAAACATCCAACACGTTCTGAAAACAAATTCACATTTAATGTAATAAAATAAGTAGAATGTAGTTAAGGTTAGTTATGGATTGCAGGTTTTGGATTCTAAATGAATGACCCTAATCTAATAATTAACTCATATATAAGTTATATTTCCAAGCTGTTTTGGTTGTCAACACACTCTAGAGTATAATAAGCTTTCAACAGACACATGTCATTATAATTTGTAGACCCTTCAATATATTTCCATAATAAGAGATAATTTTCCATTTGCAGAGCCTGTGAGATTATTGAGAACTCCATACTGACCTTTATAAAGCATATTAAAACAAAATGTCCCAGAGTGCCTGAAAATGAAGTCAGGGCATTGAAGGAGGGATTGGATGTAATAACATAAATGACTATATGGTAGTATTCATTACTGTGGTTGATCATGGTTATATCAATATTGACATAATAATGTCATGTAAGTGGTGTAACCTTACAGTATATGTCATATTAACACCTTGTAAATGATCAGTTAGTAAAGTGCACAAAGCAACCTATTACAGTGTAAGGGCAAAATGAAAGCTTGCCATTTAAAATTGAATTTTCTGAAGCACAGTATTGAGTGCCATAAAAATTGCTCTTCAGATCAATTGTGCAATATATAAAACCCAGAATGATTTAATCTATTTATTTTAGCCACATCCGTGACAAGAACCGCAGTAAAAGTAATTTGTTACCATAGATCAACAATATTCTATTTTACATCAGATTTAATGGAAAAGTGATGTCTTAAATGTCAGTACTGTTTTCTCATTCTTTATGAACAACCATTTCTAACATTGGTTTGATGTTTTTTTTTTTCCTTAAGGTTGTTTAAAGTGCAGGTATTTTCTGTCACAGTGGGTCTCCAACACATTTCTCTGCACTTAATGACAGCTTGATACACAGTTGTATGTGAGGACCAGTTCAGTTTCATAAAATGGTATAGCAAGTTTTTATTTTTGCAAAAATGTAAAAAAAAAAAGCAGCTTTGAGGAAATGATGCTGTAAAAATGTCAAATATTTTAAATTAAGGTCTCAGCACATAAAATGATTAGGATTAGGGTTAATAACCATAAAATTTAAAGCTACTAAATCTTAATAATGTTGAGTATAGTATGAATAGTTCCCAAACTGTGGGGAGGGTACTGCCAGTGGTACAGTGGTATCTCTGAAATCTGAAAGTGAAATTAGCAAAATATATAATTGAGAATAAACAACTATTCATTTTTACTATACCAAGGAATGATTGAATGAAAAAACAAACAAACTAGACCTTAAGACGTCATCTAGAATTGACTATTAAGGATTTTAATAGAGGAGAATGCATCCAGAATCCTTTTTCACATTCTTGGAAAAGGGACATTTATTTCAATGTCAACGCGGAAGTACAATACAGTAAAAGTGTCTCTTTCGTTCACTATGTCTGCTTATACAGAGAAACACTGCAAAAAATAGAAACACTCAAGCAAAGTGAAAGGAGATAAATATTGGCAATGCACTCCCAAGATGTTTAACAAGGCAGAGATAACTGTCGGATCACATTGGTCTGACACTGAACTCAGAGCTAGAAGTTTAGGTAAGCTTTATTTTTATTGGTGAGTTGATCCAGTTTTACATTCACCGATCTTGAAAGCCATTTTAAAAAGCTGAGAATATTGTCACTTTTGTCGGGCCTATTTTAAGAGCCTTCACATACCTTTCCCTAAACACAAGACAAAGCACACATACTGCACATGTGGATATCCTGTAGATTATTTAAAAAAAAAATTAATTATCTACTTATCCGATTCGGTTCATTGGTTTTGGGAATGTTAGACAAGACTGAAAAGAACCGAATGTACTTGTCAAGCAAAAACAAAGGACCCACCCACATTCGTACCCCCCAAAGACAATAGACATTCCTGTACTGTACTTGAGCATACACACACATACACACACAAACATATATGGAGTTGTTCTTTTATAATGGCTTTGTGTCAGCATATAACGGATGTCGACGAACAGTACCATTTATTCCCATCTCCAGCTCGCCTGTGCCTGTCCAAACAACAGCACGAAACAAAGGATGGAAAACAACACAGGGGAGACAAACACATCAATCTGGCAACAAAACACGCACACACAGATATATGCACACACGGATAGATAACCTCTTACACAAGATGGAGACATATTGGAGATTTGAACTTAAACATTCATCGACTTGAGTAGGAGAGAAACAAATGCGCCTTTCACAAATACATCTAAACCGCTTTACAGAAGACGCAAAAAGGAAAAAAACACAGTCTGCCTTGAATTCAAAGCGATCCGAGTGACGGCATAAGGAAGGGGATCAATCAGTCGTCGGGGCGTCGTGTCCCCGAGGTGGGGCGCCCCGCCGAGATAAAGTGAGTCTGATGCACAGAGAGGATCTTTGATTGGAGACAAAGCTTAATGGGGCTCATCGTACACTGTACAAATATTCATGTGTTTGCAGGTGTGCAGCAGAATGACTCCATCCTCAGCGATCACAGCGCCGACTTTTTCACACAGCCGCATTAGAGAATCGAATAAACTGCATAGATGAAAAGTGCACAATGTGTTTTCCTCGTTGTGTAGCTTTTCTTTCGAGCACTTTGATTTATTTGTCGCTTATCAAAAGAACCACTGGCAACCGTGTTACCACAAAAACCAAGCAACTTCTTCTTATTACTTCAAGATTAGAAATTATAATAACCTCATTTTGTCATGCGTGTCTTATCTGCTGTGCTGTTCGAAATTGGTGTAGCACTGGAGCTTCTGATCATAGCTCTTTCCCGTGCAAACGAAAATACAGGGAGGCTTTTTGATAGTTCCAAAACCTGCATAATAATTAACCTTCTTTGAAATATTACTCACTTGTTATTTTCAAATCTTAATCCATTCATGTTCAACACAAAGAATATTAATATGAAGAAGAACTATGATTAAATAATTGCTGATATGACTGACTAAACTTCTGTATAACAAATAACCTCCTGAATTCAAGAATGAAGACACAACATGCCCCGAATGTACACGATAAAAACTTGAATTTGTTTAAAAAGTTAAAAACAAACCTCTTTCTGTTTTTCTAGTAAACTGTTGAATGCTGCAACAGAATTCAAACACAGGAAATCTCAGACAAATAAGCAGCTGAACAAAGACACTCATTTGTGCCGGTAACTGTACAACAAGAAGTCATCCGGCAACAGTGAAGTGAACTGGTTCTAAAGCCCGCCTCGCGCCTGTGTGGCCGCCATTGATTACAGGCTCTAGTTAGCATGTACAGCCCCTCGTATGTTTCTGTTGTGTCATTGATAAGGCCTTTGTTTTCTCGTTCACTAAAGGGAGTCAGCTAATTAAAAAGCAATGACAGCCAGATCCTGCAAACAAAAGGCCTAGTCCCACTGTCGCAGATTTGCATAGCCGTTATTTGTTGTTCTCTTTTTTATTGTTTAGTCGAGTACAGTGCGGCTTACAGTAAGGAGTAAAATGGAAGTTGCTCGTGCTGAATACAAATACGAGAGTTTCAATTGAAGGGCTCAGCAAACCACTTTGGGATAAATTTAGCAAATATTTCTTCAATAACTAGTAAAGCTAGAAAAGGGAGATGAGAAGGCCTAAATGATGCACTGAAGTTACTTAAGCATAACCCCTCCTCCTTTTGACAATGAACTTACTGAAATCTACTATATTTTCGAGACACTTCAAAAACTTTGTGACAATTTGTGTGTGATCATTTGAACTCATCATTGCTGCTTTCTGTAAGGGAATAATTGATCATGTATTATTTATTATTTTTATTAAGTCAAGATAATGCCTCTTTATCTGGATATGTGACCATAAGTTCAATACAGTTCAATGGGAATAGTTCATGCACAAAGTTGGGAATTATCATTACTAATCAAAAAATGTACAACCCATTTAAAAAACACCTCTATGGGGCAATCAAAACCTCAAGAGTCAGCAATTAGCACAATATTATGAAATGTTGCACTGAACATTCCTATGACAAGGAGCCGTGTGAACCAAGAGGCATATGCTGGCGGTGCTAATTACAGCATACGCCGTGAGACATACGTTTGTGCAGAGCTGTTGTGTTCAGTCAAGCATCAGTGCAAAGGGGACTGGTGCAGGTTAGAGGGGCCTCCCATCCTCCCCTCTCACGACTGGAGGAGCTACTTATTAGATGATCCTGAGCTTTCAACGAGACACACACTGCAGCCACACATCTAGTTAGAGCAGTCAAACCCACTCACACTTTCCATGTGTGTGGCGACAATTCTGTCACTCCTCTTACTTATCTCGCAGTATCTTAACCTCCGAGCAGCCTGCTGTACAACTCCAGCTACACTGATAATTAGCCGTGGGTAGCATAGAGGATACATCACACAGAAATGGGGACACGTGTTGCTTAGCAAGAAGAAAGATCCTTACTACTGATAGATTACCGAGACCTGCACAGCTTTGTATTTTTAATATTCAAAGCACACTCAAGAGCAGCATGCTGAGGGAAAGAGCACAGCCTAGTCATATCAAGCACCTCATTCAGGGCCACAGCAGGCAGGGGAGAGAAATGGAGCAGCATTGTAAGTTAAAAGGGTACAGTAATTCTATTTTTAAAAAGCTAGGTTGTACTATAAGTCTACATCTGCCCAATGAAGATGTATCATTATACCACATAAAGCTAGATGTACTGATGAAAAAAAGAATGGTATGTGGAGCTGTGTTTTAACGTATATTAAAGACCCTGATGTGGCATTTTAATCAATATGAGTTACTTTTGCAACATCCTACCAGTTTCTATTCTGAGACTGCCTTTTGTCCGACATAAAAGACACACTTAGATTTTACATAATGCACCACAGCGGAACTGAAACTTTTTTTTTTTTAAAGGTTTTCACATATTTCATTAGTACTCATAATCCGTGTTACTTTGTTCTTTCCTTCCCGTCAATCACCGGAAAAACACGGCATTATCCGGCAGACAATGGATTTGCCACATAAACACAGTGTCCTTGTGTCTGAAATGTAAATCTGAAGCTTACAGGTGTGACAAAATGGAAATTCTCTACAATAAAGCCCAAGTATTTATAGGATGTATTGTTGCAACAACAAAAGCTAACTGTAGCTAAAGCAAAGTCATGTCCAATTAAGATCTAATAACAAAGGCAAATGTTGAGCATGTACTGCCAGTAGCTTTAATGGAAATATGTGGAGGTTCATTTAGCGTGAGTGTTGATACCAGGCCTGCTGCATTTCTTTACAGATCATAATTCTTACTGAAAGATTTTTCCCGGGCATGTAAGAAGTCCACTAGTTACATTTACATTGGCCCATGATGGAGTTTATTCTGCTTATATTTAATGCCTGCAATCACTCTTTCATTTGTAATTTTTTTCTATTCACTTAAGCAGAGACTAAAATGACTTTCAAGTCTGGTGTCCCAGCATGCCCTTCTCTTAAGTGCTGCATGATGCCTGCACTGAATTATGACCCAGACATCCGGTGGCCCCCCTTAGTCAATGTTGTTTAATCATGTTAGCAAATGAGGGCTGTCTGGCACTAGGTCCATTTAAAATGCCCTCTATAATCAACTTTAAAAATCTCCTTTTAAGAATTGCACTTTTAATCTTGATTATTGTTGATTTCCTTGCATTTTTGCCCTTTTTTTAAACTTTGTACTGATTAATTCAACCTTTATTTTTATTTGAAAGTTTGATGAGAAGTGAAATGATGTCAAGACAAAACAAAGAAAAATCAAAAAATCATAATAGTACAATAGAACCACAGTTAAATCATAATTTATGAAACACTAATTGGGGACAGTTTTCTAAGACAACTTGGAACCCAATTAAAAATGATTTAAAAAATGAAAATAAAAATGTGTAATAGTAAGTTGTCTGTGGAGATTCTTAGTCATCCAGGACATTTTCAAGAAAAGTTTTTCAGAACAGACTTCTGGATGTAGATTTGAAGTGAAATCAATTAAAGTTCAAGTAAAGGGCTGTTGAATACTGTGTGCTTCCTCAGTGTCACTCTAGATTAAATAATAACAAAAACAATCCTATTTCAGCTCATAAAGTATTCACAAAATTCAATCATGTCATTACACTAAGTCTTGTGTGGCATGTTTTGGACACACTAAAGATCACAAGCACCCATGAATCACACATTATTGACTTCGAACATATTGAATTACTAACTCCTGTGTTTATAAGACTTCCACTTCCAATCTGTCCTCCCAGCACTCCTCGTCATTCTTCCACTAAGCGGATGAAAGGCGTGTCCAATCAGCTCACAGTAATCATTCCACAGCGCAATGAAAAATGGATTTCTGCTTTATGGATGTGAAGTGTGGGGGGCGTAGGTGTTTGTATGTGTGTGTGTGTGCAGGTTCTATCCAATCAATAAAGATTTAAAAGCTTGACTAGAAGGGAAGCAAGATGATTCACCTGGTTATGGTTTGATTCAGGTTGGAAAGACCCCACAGTTTGAGACTATTTTCATATTACTTTTTGTGATTTTGTGGTCAATGCCTTTTCATAATGACTCAACTACTGTCCTTGTCACAGAATATGACATTAATATGGTGTTATTCCGCCATCTAAAGCAACAGGTTGGCTTCAAGTGACAAACGAGTTAAATCATGGCAGAGTGCCGCTCAAGGCACTACACAGTCCTTTTTAACCTGAGATGCGGCAAGTCAAAAGCCTGTTGACATAACGCTTGGATTGAAAGGGAGGAAGATTGAAAGCTAGTGAAAGAGACAAGATCTTCAGGAGAATGGCTTTTATCTCGACTTGACTTAGATGTAAAACCTGGATGGTCTCCCAGCTATGCTGCTGGGATTAATCGTAGTCAGTGAATGCTGGGAGGTTGTGTTGGTCAGTAAACAAGCCAGCAGCCACTCCTGCCCAGCTCTGAAGCACTCCATTAGGGAGTGGAGTGCATTCTGTTTTTACACACTGAATGCACAAATATAATAAAGCCCCATGTAGTGCTTTAGGATGCAAGAGCAGTCCATGGAGAAATGGAGGAGATTGAAGATATATGTGTCCAGGTATTGAGACAGACAGAGATCCCTCCTCACCAAATTACTTCCATCCTATGCAACCGCCCTGGACACTTTGTCTAAATATATACAGCTATACACACACACTTACAATACAAAATACACACACAAGCCATTAAATGTCACATCCTGTAGCAGATTATATCAGTGAGTAATTTCGTGCTCCCCAGTATCATCTGCAAGAATAAATCAGTGAAAAATAAAAGCCATATCGAACCATTTGAGAATGGGGAAATCACTAGGACAGTCACAAACCTCTGTAATAAGGTTTGGAGGGAGCACAGACTCTGGATAAGTGAGTACAGGCTTGGAAATAAAGCTGGCAGAAAGGATACTGCTTACTACACAGTTCAGTGCCAGAAATAGTGTGAGAACAAAAATGAATCACAACAGACCATTATCCATTAACACTTTATTATGTATTACCTCAAAAGCACACTGTAAGTTGCTTACCTGGCTTAACAGTGAACTGCATTATTTAAGTGTTCTATAGATAAAAAAAGTTCCATCCCAAAAGTTTTGCTGTGTGAAGTCTGCTTGCTTAGCCTACGTGTGCAGGATTATGACTGGGCCTCCCTTCCCACCTGTTTCACTCCCCAACAACCTGCATCCATTAGGAAAGTGTGTCGACATATTCCACTCCCTCACATCTGTCTGTGCACATGCTACACTCGGCAACACTTGTCTTAGGGACACCTCACCTGGTAGAGCACATACCTGGGTGACAAGGGTTCGATTCCTGCTTGGTTCATATGCTCAATGTCTTTTTCCTCTTTGTGTTTCTTGTCCATCTGCAGTGTATCTATCAAAAAAAGGCAAAAAGTCATCTTAAAAAGAATACTTGTATCACAGAGGCCCAATATTAATACACAATCACATCTGATATCCTCTTAGTCATCGTTTGTTTTTGTTGTAGCATCATGCAGCAAAAGTGATGGATATTCCATACACGACTAAACACAGCACATTACTCTACTTGTGAATTCAGGGCCTCTCAAAGGCATTCCAGTCATGCTGCACAAAATAAAAACAAGCCAAACATATGCTGGATTTGCGATCATTGGTCACAGATTTGTACATGCACGCAGAGGCAGAAAACACTCTCCTGTGTGCCACATTTCACAACATATTTGAAACAACACCTGTGTTACCTGCCCACAGAGCTCTCAGCAATCTACCCACTGCTGAGGCTTCACTTTAATTATGATTAGTGACTTCACTGAAGACAATAAAAAAAACAAGCAATGCACACACATACACATCATATGGTCACACGCACAAACTCAGCTTTAAAGGAGCCTGGTGGAATTAGTTTCTACTCCAAGCCTGAAATGTACAGAACACTGGTGGCAGCTACATACATCCAATTTATTTTCTGTAAATGTACACAAATCATCATCAATTCAGTCTCTACTAGCCACTTTCTACCTAAATGTTGCAGATGTTAACTGTGCTGCATGGATTTAAAGCATTGTATATTTGATTAAAGCACTTTACAAACAACAGTTTCTTTGGGCTGCTCCCTTCAAGGGTTGCCACAGCAAATCATCTAGTGGTTCACATAAAATAGAGAATAAAACCACCCTAACTAACGAGGAGCCCACAGTAAGAAAATAACATGACAGAAAGCCTGTGACAGTGATATAAGTGGATAAACGTTTAGCTTGTTTAGGCTTTCTGCTCCTGAAACTGGACAATAGTTTTACCAAACAACTATCATAAAGAAATTTTAAATATAATGTTAAATTAAAGAGGTAGCCCTGTGAAATGTACAACTCCTAATGGACTACATAATTGGAAGTGTTCACACTCATAATAGTCGAACTTGTTGCTTATAGCTGGATATTTATATATTCTAGGCCACAGCTATTACAAAAGGTTATGCCAAACTCTGGGGGGCTGCCAGATACTCACTGCAATCACACTGCACAGCCTCAAGCCAATATAACTCAGAATAACCCTCAAATAAAGTAATACAGAATTTTTTGCCCAATCAACTGGCTGTGTTTGTATGTGACCTTGTCAATATCGTCTCAAGGACCTGAGATCTGGTGTAAACTCATTAAATCTGAGCCCTGGCCCTGTTCTAATGGACAATCAGCACTCTATATCTGGCTGACATTTTCCTCCAGCTGATCAGCTGCTTTGTCTATGTGCCGCTGTGATGTTGAGGCCTGTGATTATGGCCTGACCTTTAACTCGACACTGAGATAAACAACACCAAAAGCTGCTAAATAATAGCCCGTCCACACTCCACATTCTTCCTGTCACATTCAGGTCACCAAGTACAGCTGTGTATCTATCAGCAGTTGTTATAGTGGAGCCGCCAAATATTCACAAGGTTTATTAACTCATTTCATTGTCACAGCTGTAGCTAGTCTTGCGGGCAAATGTTCTCATTTTCCCCACTATATTTGTCTACAGTTCAGTTTTTGTATTCTGAAAACGTTCAAAATCAAAATCAAAATCCATCCGCATCTGTGTTTCAAAACAAACTGCCTTGCTCTTTGAGCTCTGTTGTCTAGACTTTTCCAACCAGCTCCAACATGTTACTTACTGCCTACTTTTCTTCTACTGGATAAATGTGGCTTTTGCCAAGGGACCAAATACAGTGTCTTTACATATGTTGTTGAATAATAATCTATGTGCCTCTGTTCACTGTTCATCAAACTGTTGGCCTCACCTCAGTCCCATAAGACTTAACTATGAGTTTGCAGTACTTTTTATGTATGTTTAGTTTTCTGTGTAGGAAATGTAAGATCCCACAAGCACTAAAGTCCCAAAAAGCTGACAGCAATAATTCAATAAATAAATGAACAAATATTAGATGCAACATAAACAAGATGCACCCGACATAGTTTAGGTAATTACTTCTGATAAAACTTTCGATCAAGCTTTTAAAACTTGATGTTCTGTGAAGTCGTACACACAAGTCTCCTTCTGAAGTGGGAGTAACTTGTGTCTTTCGTTGTATTGACAAAACAAGGGGTTTTGCTTTCCTGACCTCATCAGTTCCCCCTGTCGCTCTGCATTTGTTATTCTTGTTCACATTCACACCTCAGCAGCGGCTCATCTGATGCTAGCTGATGCTCACTTGCCTCTATTCTCTCTCGCTCATTGATTTCCTACCATTTACATCTGCATCCTAAATCAGACTGATTCTCCTGCTGTTGAATAATCATATCTGGCTGCATGTACACTCATTAACACTTTGTACAACAAATAAAGTCAATCAGCCACATCAGGGCCCTAATTGCCTCAACAACCGAGCGCCACTGAGACAGCTGCAACTCTTCTCGTCGAGTTAGACAAATAAAGTGCCCCATTGAACTAAGTTATTGCGAAACAAGGTAGATGAAGTATAAATAAAACAATGCATGCAAAACTTCACTAAGAGCTGGCGTCGATGGCAGGAACTCAGCTTGCTCTAAATTGGACAGTCTAGTGCTTGCTCAAGAGGAAACTTGGTCTTCAAGTCTAAGCGTCTTTGTTGTAAATTAGTGGAAAACATGGCTCCTAATAAATTAATTATAAGTAACTACAGTAAATCACTGGTGCCTTGAAGGAAGCACAGATGCATCCACTGGCTACTTCTATCCATGTATCCAGTAAAATGTTGACAGTGATACCTTAGGGACAGAGTTTCATGATGTTAAATGTACGGCTTGTGCCGTAAGGCGCAGTAGGAGTCCAAGGCTGTACATGATGCACAGTGACGGAGCTTATGACTAACTGATCATTATTGTAATGCCTAAGGGAACTCAAAGGCGATGTACTACTAAAATGCCAAATAACGTGCGTAATTGTGGCATTTGCTTTGACGCGTTTGTCTACAAAATGTTATGAATAACAGCAGCTACAAAATTAGCAAATGGAAAATAGAAACAGCCCCTTAATAGAAGGGAAATGAAAAAGACAATTTTCTTGACAGACATCCACCAACATTTTTTTAGAAAAAGAGCACTGTTCTCCAGAATTAAATAAAACTGTAGCGACACCATTAGTTAGATTCATATAGATTGTAAATACATGTGAAAGCTTACAACACACATGCAATAGTTTGCAACTGACATGTTGCACGGGTTATGTTTTACTTAAATCACTTAAGGGCAATGAAAAATAAGTGCAGTCTGTTTACAACCCGTCAGGACAGGACTGAACCTTGATAAGTGAATAGAGACCAGCAACGTTATTTTATATTTCCTGTCTGCCTCTTTGCACAAAGAACTTGCGTGGTTGAATCTCCGACCATCATGCCACAATGATATTAAATGTCCTACAACATTGACAGGTTTGCAGCTACTTAATAACCCTAACCCTTGTTGCATTCCACATCACTTTTTCCTGTGTGTCCACTCAGACTCCACTCAGGAATAATCCCTTCCACTCTTTGTAGGTGGAGGAGAGGCTGGAGAGGCCCACAAAACCTCTCCAGCAGCTAATACCCAAGTGACTTCATACTGAAAAAGTATAAACTATCTTTACAGTTATGATTGTTCCATTTGCTATTTTAATAACAAAATTATGTGTCTATAAACACATATACATCCATAATATTATAGTCTTTCATTTTTAATTCTGTGTCCTAAAATATCTCAGGATAAACACGCCTCAGCTGGTCTTTGGCCCACTGCTCTGCAGCTCTCCAAGAGCTAATGCACCAGATCATGCCTGAGTGGTGCACTGGGGAACATCTGCACCTGCACCAGGTGAAGATGGCTAATCAGCCATGCGTCCATGGATAGATGGCTGGCATCAAGTGTAAAAATGGGCCCTTAGTCTTCTTCAGAAGGTTGTTGAATTCTCCTTAATGGTTTTATCTTAACAGACATAGCTGCTGAAGCAGTGTTAAAATTACACCTGTTTTTCTAAAATGCAGGCCATCATAGTGAATGGATGTATGTACATTTGATCCTTTTTAGTCAAAGGAGTCAGATATGGAACAATCTAGACAGTAAAACTAATCTAACTCTATGAATGTATTTAAAAAGTTGGTATGTTGATGAAATATGATCTTGTATGTATGTTGTATCTCATGTCTTACATTAGAAAAGTGGCTGTGTAGCTTGTATGAGCTGTTTAAATTAAAAGTGTTCTGTTTTTGTTTGTTTGGTTGTTCTTGTTTTTAAATAGGAGGTAGCATACTTTGTGCAATTTTTCAATTTTTTTTGTCCCCAGATAATGAAATGAAATGAAATGAAATAAAATAAAATATTTTAACAAACAGAGCACAGTGATACAGTTGTGCCCATGTGACAAATACAAGTGTTTGACATGTAGCCTGTAAATTGGACAGTTTTTTTTTTCTTCAGAAAGACAGAATCCAGGGTTCCTTGGGGCCTCAACACTGAACTGGTCAAAGGAGCAAAGGGCACTGAAAATAAAAGGACATGTCTCGACAGTCTCATCTGTTTGGAAAATGTCAAGGGAGCTGTCTTAAACTGAACACAGTACCCAGCAGTCTCTGTCTAGCCAGAACATTGCCATAAAGACAGAATTATTTCTGTAGAGGCTGTAGGAAAGGCATGTTTTGAAAAAGACAGACAATGAATGGTCTTTTCTTGTTGAAATGTATCATATTTAGCTCCCAGATTCCTCTTCCAAGCAGAGGCCTGTGGCTTCATAATCATCTTAATTCACCATGGATCAAATGAATTAATATCCTTATGTTGCCTCCACCAGGGATTTGTCTCTGGTCTCATCCCAAGTAGGTGGCACAATTGGCAACAAGAGTGCCTGGATTCTATTTTGCATTAATAGAGCTAAGAAAAATCCAACACAATGGATTGTCTCAAATTAATTCCTTCCATAGAGAGAAAAACACTCATGTCTTCTGTCGTCATAGGCAGTCATTCTACAGTGTACTGATCTGCACATGAAAGAGAAGTAAAAAGATGACTCAGTGGAGCGTGTGCCAGTTTGTTAGAGTGGGGTAAAGGCACACACTAACAGATGCCCCAGTACAGTAGTGTCTTACTGGCTGTAATTGACCCATAAAGGTCCCACTCACCTCCTGTCACCCTTCACCTTACATCGACATGAGGGCTATCTCAGGCCCGTTCCAGTCTTGTTAGTGTCACTCAGACAGTGTCAGCCATATCAGCCTCCAGTCACACAGAGTAACACGCTTCACTGCATATGGAGCCCTGCTGTTACATACAGCTCAAAGCAGCCAGCAGCTTGAGTAGGCTGGGTTTTTTTTATCTTGATACAGTAGGTGTGTAATTCAGTTTTCTAGATTACATGTTTGTGATTAAACGAGGAGTAAAGACATTTGCACAATAATAGTGTTGATCTCAGGACCACTTGGAATTTACTTAATCCTAACTTTCTTTGTAACATTTTTTGCGTGATGGAAACTCTATATCTTCATTCACAACCATAAAGATTTTATGATTGGTGGTTAAATTAAACTTAATCTTTGCATTTCGTGTGCTGGGTGTCAGGTATTTGTACACTGTGTTCTTGGTCATGAATAGTTTTGATTTTACCTTTTTTTTTTACTTCATGCTTAACACACACACACACACACATGTTTTCACCAACCATTTTCTTTAAAAAAAAAAAAAAAAAGATCTATGGGCAATACAGTCAAGAAAACTCGATTCAACATGCATCCCAGAACATAATAATTTAGCTAGTTATAAATAAAGCAGCAGCGACATTTACTACTCTCACTCTCTATGCTAAAATGCTATAATAACAGGTCTATTTCTGCCGTTTCATAATTCATTCATGGTCCAATAAGTTATTATTTGTCAAATATGTTAAGAAAAGAATATTTAGTAGTATTGTTTTAACCAACCAGTACCAACCTCTTACTTAGTATTAAGTATTTTTGTACTTGATGCCAGAGATATTGTTGACACTTGTGTTTGTTAAATAAATAATTTCAATAAACTTTTTATTCTCTGGGAGTCCTTTGGGTAATGATCTGCCTCACTGCACTAATCCTCGTGCCACAAATGAATGAAAGCTTGAGGCTTTGATGATGGTGCCAAGACTCTGCTCCAGTCCACATGCGCTTCCCCTGCCCGACCGAGACAGTAGGTAATTACAAATGCTTGTACTGCTTGACTGACTTTAATATTTGATCAAGGTTGCAGGAATATGAAGTCATGGGCATATAAAATGTAACCCTACAAAGGACACTGGAAGCTAACGAGACAAACAGATGGATCAGTTTTGTGCAATGTTTCCGCTGCTGACCAAACTCATCAGTGTGTAGTTTATGATGCAGATGCTTTTGAGCCGCGTTCAGAAGTTATTTGTGAATACATTAAAGGAGGTTCATATTCGTAGCGGGATGAGCACAGTTTATTAGAACAGCTACAAAAAACACATCTGTTAGCCGACATTACACAGCAGTGAAAATGTGCGCATTTAACAGACTCAGATAAAATGTTTCTTTCCAGGAATTACTGAAAAGTGATATATCCACCTTCCATATTTCAGACATATTTGGAATATAAAGATTATAAAACCCAATCTCTTGGTTGGATATACAGTAATTCATACTGTATACTGGGCTGCAGATAGTGTAAAAAAAAACATATACACATCTCTCATGGCAGACTACTAACAGAAATTAGGCAAAAACTTAGCATAGTAAAATTTTATAATACAGTCAAACAGCTCACATAATCCCAGAATGCTACTCTCCTAATTCTTCATGACATACACGAGGCATATTAGAGAAGGCTTTTATGTCTGTCATTCAAGTTGTGAGGTGACAGGAGCCATATTAACTGCACATGCAACAAACAATTTCTAAAGGCTTCAGGCAAGGGATTTATGTTTTGTTTTGGAAGACATTTTTGAGACTTTTCCCATAATACAATGGAAATAGGTGAGCAGCCAAAGACTGAGACAGTGATTTGCATTGCGTCCCACCTCCATTTGTTCCTGTTTTCAGCCTGGGTTGGTCTCTAGAGAGTCCTGGCCAGATTGTGTCCCTTGTTAGGAGCCTGTTTGTGTAAATCTGCAGCAGGTGGGTTGGTGTGTGCTAGCGTAGCAGTCTGCCTTAGGCCTTGTGGACCCCTATTAGCCTGTGCACATACAGAGCAGTCAGCTTTTGCCACTTAATAGAGAGGTGGGGCAGGAGGACTCACTTCCCTCTTTTCTTCAGGTGACTGTTGTTCTCTCACAGGGGATCTACTTGGCAGCCCAAAAATATACACAAAACACACAGATTTGACGCATGCACTTTCAAGTCTAGTGTGTGCATATAGATCCAACCTGAATGTCAATGGCGGTTTAAGCAGAGTCTCACAAGCCTGTTCTCATTCCGTTCCAAGGCCTTATAAAAAATGTTTTTCACCTGCCGCATTTAACATTTTAGGTGTAGCTTGCACAGAAAAGTCCAGACAAGCGGAAAAAGTCAAAAACAATCTACCCTTTGCAAACCTAATGTCATCAAATGGGGTCCAGATTCACATATATATACACAATAAGAACGGCCTCTTCAAAACTACATCTCAGAACCCCTTTTCAACAAACGCTCGTCGTTTTTATTACTGTTTGAAGAAAAAAAAAAACTTTTTGAGGGTAAAGCGTATTATCGACATAGCGTTATTAAAATCAGACTTTTGGCTGAAGACAAATGAAGATACACAAACACAGTGAGAAGCACGAGGTAAAACCCAGCAGGAGCGACAGCTGATTGGCTGGGTTTGTGTGTTACAAGGAGATAAATGGATTCATCTGTGGTTTGGTGCCAAACATGCAGCAGCAGGTGATCCATGAACAGCCACTTGACACACAAAATCCATAGATCTCTGCGTGTGAAGATGGCACTCGTGTGAGCTGACTGAAATCAGAGCAGGAAAAACAAAGCTGTGTGAAATGTCCTTGAGTTCTTTCTTGGCAGTCATGGAAACAGTACACTTCTGATTAATCTCGTTCAATAATGCACCTTTTGTCTAAAAAAGTCATTTTCTGGCGCACATTTTCACTTTTGTAAAGACCCTCAATCAATCACCATTAGCATACCTCTTGGCTCATGTTCGTTCAATTAATTAAATGTAGTAGCTCAAGTCAAAGTCTTGTGTTGTGCTATCTGCCATCATTCATTAAGACTTAAAAGCTTTCAAACTTCAATATGCAGCATATTAAAGAGTGAAGGGCAAGACAGAGCAAGAGGAAATAAAGGAAACCAAATATTTTGGATTCTGTCATTATGACTCTAACTTTGTTTGCTCCACAGACACATAAATCTGTGAACCTGGAAGGAGGCTTTAGCAGGTGGCGGGTTGTAGCAGGTGGATAGCTCTTGCCGCCCCCTTTTCAATTCAGTCTTCAGTGTGGAAAAAAGAAGGGCTAAGGCTGTGGCTAAATAAACGTTAAGTGCATACTACTAACTTCAACACCTGTGAGTTTCCAAGACTCCTGAAAATAGTTTTAAACTTGCTATATTTTGGGCATTTTAATTCTTGGCATTTTAACTTCCCACAATTGTGTTGAAATGTGTTATACATATATCAAAGTAAACGATCAGAGCTAAAATTCAAATGGAGACAACTTCTAATGTAAACCACTACAGGACAAAAGCAAATATTCAGCTCTGATACAGCGTATTTGAAACTCTATTTTATTTTTTACAACAACATACATTCTTTTAACACACAAAAAATATGTGATATGAGTATAAAATCCAAATTGCTAAAATGACTAGATTCAAGTGCCTCCATTAACTTGATTACCTGTATATAGATCATTTATTGGGATTTTTTATGAGAAATGTCACACATGTACATTTTTCTGTAGTTATATTCTAGGAAAAAGGCTGCCGTTTGAATATTGAACATTTGATCCCACTTGCCTAAGCATATTTTCTTCATTGTGGTCAATAAGTCAGACCAGAATCACTTGATCATGATATTATCTGTAAATGACACCTTTACAAATAAGCAATAGTTCAGTTTGTGAAAGACATACACACAGATTTTTACTCTGTTACTTTATTACTTTATAAAACAGCAGCAGATCCAACCCAACCAGAGACAAGCAGCGACTTCACGAGCCCAGTTTATAAATGAACGGCTGCACAGGGCTAATAAACTCTAAAGACTCTCTTGGAATCCTTTATAAAACGCTTGTATGGCATTATTACACACTTGGTGTAATTAATATAAATGAGAATGAGGTAAATACACTGGGTAAATGACCTTTAAATTCTGTTGAAAGCACTGTGAAGTGAGTAAGGGGAGGACCAGCCACCAAAACACTGCAGAAGGTCAAGTCTGAAGGAGAGCCAACATTACTGAAGTGAGAAGAATGAATTACATCTAGGTTGGGGATACAACAGCTCCATAAAAAGAAAGGCTGCAAGTAAGTTTCTTGAAGTAACTTGAAAGAATGTATTGATTGAGCACGCCCGATGTCTCCCCGGGCAGACTTTTTGAAAGCATGGAACCTCTGATGGAGCGAGGCCGATCAGTTTTATTTGTCTAACACAAAAATCACAGAAGTAACACGGCTGGACATCAGCGAGTAGTGTGAGGTGTGTGACAGCCGCAGGGCACAAGCTGCGAGGGTTCAATAAAACGTGTACCTGTTCCCCTAATAGTATCTTATTAGTGATCCTTAATCAGCAACATCTAACAGCAGCAAATGTATAAATATATTGTTATGCATTGATGAGGCCTTATGATTGAGGAGAGCTGATCCAAATTAAGGATTATCTGGTTGCCATGGCACCAAGAAGAGGGTGGGACATTAGAAACAAATAAACATTAAGGGCAAGATTTACTTAGATGCCCAGTTTCACACGAGGTGGTAATTTGTGAATGTGAAGCAAGCAGAGGCCTATTTAGCAGCAAGTCAATAAAAAAATCTATTACCAGTCAAGATGGAGAGAGAGTTTAATAAAGGAGGCCAAGTGGATGTTGGACAAAAAGTCTGGAACAAAATGCTGGGATATATATGATATGGATGTGGATGTGAGTCAGTGGAGATGGTATGATCTTTTAAGATTGAATGAGAGCATTAGAAACGTGTGAAGATGAAATGGAAACTAATACAGCCTAGAGGTGAATTTGTCTGATAACTTTAGTGGTAAAGTTCATTCTGCGGTGGATTTTTCCTTGTGTGAATAATTAGATAATTAAGCACTTCTGTGGTGTTCTCATAAACGTCCACATTGATAATGCTTACGCTGTGTGTGCAATGAGTCGTAAACTTAACTCTGCTGAAAGCAAATAAACAAACAAAACTTCCTTTTTATTGGTGACAATATTTTGGCACCTTTCAGCCCTTTTGTGAGTTTTGCTAAATCAAATTCAGATTACTGCCTAATTTGGATACTGTCTTTCCCCCTTTTTGAAGAATTTTGAAGAAGAAACTCACACAAATACAAACAGGTACCTTACACCTTGGTAAATCTAGTTTTTTTTTATTCCATGAAGTTCATGTCTGCGACCTCTAACGGGAATAATATGTTTTGGAGCTTTTTCAAGAATCTAAAAAAAAAAAAAAAAAACTACTGCTGAGCATCGACTGAAAGAGAGGCAAGGAAAAGAAAATAAAACCTTGCAGCAACGTCACGTGGGAGTAATTTGGCTGTGGCTTTCCATAGATGTAGCGGAGTGGCTCTTGACATTACAGCTTGTTGAGAAAGCGTTATCTGTGGATAACGCTGGGCACACTTTACAGAAAGGCAGCTGTACAGAGCTGCTCTTGGCCTTTCACACCCACTCTGTCACCCCAGTTTAAATGTCACGCCGACATTAGCTTCTGAAGCCCTGGATGGATGCAACCGGTGGGCTCTCAGCTGGGGTCTTAGCTTAACACACACACATGCACACAACCGAGAGCTATACACTGTTTCAAATGCACACTGGATAAATATACACTACACCTGTCATGGCAACCCACTTTCATGAGGTTTGAGGGTACAACAAATAATTTTGCAGTTGTGCGGAATAAAAGATTTGAATTTGGAGAACATTAAATGAGTCAAATAGTCCTAATCTCAAATGATGTTGAGAGTCAAGTTACAAAGGCACTCACGCATGTACAGCCAGCCTGTCATGGGTCATCCGCTTGTCACCAGTTCACTGTCAGGAAGCAGCAGTGGTGTGGAACAACACGGCAGGAACACCAACTCCCCGCACGTACAGAATAAACTACGCACTTCACAGAACAACTGCGCAGTCTTTAGAGAGGGTATCATCCCTCATGGAGCCCTGGCATGTCATAAGTCACCCGCTGAGGAGGGGGGCTGAGATGGAGCGATGAATGAGGGAGAGGCAGGGAGGGGAGTGGTGAAGCGGGGTAACCCAATTTGTTAGTCATGGATAAATAGAGGTCTGCGAGGTAAATCACCACGGAGAGAGCAAATGAAATAAGGATGGAGAGAAGAGGGGGAGAGGGAAGGGGCAGGAGGAGCTATGTGCTAGAATAAACAACCTGGGATAATGTAAATAATGCCAAGCGGGCTCACTGCTGAGAGGCGATATTTCAATATTGAGCATATATAACAGTTACGGAGATAAATTAGAAGTGCTGCCGACTGCACTTAAAAGGCATAAATCACTACAGTGAAGCTGCTGGCCTATTTTTAAAAGACATAGTAACAAGAACTCGCTGTGTTTAATAGAGCAGCCTACAATACTCACCATACTAACATGGTTTTGGCATTATCACATCACTGTAACATTCATTCAGTTGACATAATCTTGTCACATCGTCTTTGTCAAACTTTGTTCTCGTTGTTTTGTGTGAAAAAATAACAAAGAATCGTGATTGACCACACGGTTTTACTTCAAGCAAGACATATATGAATAAACACTTGAAAAATATTGCAACCCACTACTTTATCGAGTCCCATGTGAGTGCCGCATTATCAAAAAGGTCAGATTGGAAAGCATGAGGCATTGGTCTGTATACTGTTTAACCCTGCACTTATAAGCATTAGTAAAACACTTTATAGAGTGTGCTAAGTATATGCTCACCACGTCTTCTGTAACATCACTCTTTAAAGCGTCAGAGAGTGCGGCTCTAAAGCTTGCTGCCAGTGAGTCAACAACAAGTAAATTACTTCTTATTAAACGGACCAAAAATTACAGAAGGGTCACTGTAAAATTAGGGTGTGATATAGAATCTTTGAGGGAATATATGTAAGTAAAATAAATGAGTTTCTTGTTGTTTTCTGAAGGGACATTAGGAGTCAACTCCAGCTTTACCTTTCTCAGGGAACCTTAGATTAAAGCCAATTACAGCTACAGAGAAAGGGAGAAGAAGAAAATACAGTGCCTTTTGTAGGTGATTAATTCAAAATTGCATTAAAAAAGATATGACCATTTGTGTGTTTTCTTTTGCCTGTGATTGAGGAAAGAGCAGAAGAGAATGGGAACTGAAGGTTTTAATAATCTGCTTGGATTGAATTCCTCGGTGTAAGGTTTGATTTGGGAGGTGAATATTACACATCACATGCAAACAACATGAAATATTCATTTTTAAAAAGCAGAGCCCTTCGTATGTAATTATAAAAGTGTTGTCTTTGTTTTATCATTCAGGGAAGTTAAAGGTTTTTGTGTATTAGAGATTGCAGCTACATTCCAACTTTCTCTGAAAAATGTAATTTTGTCTTTTGGAAGCAAACACTGAAATTACATCATACCAAAGTTTAGAAAAATAGTTTATGGCTTCCACTGTTTGTGTGGTGGGAGTCTTGGGAAACTAACTTTGTGTCCTTCAACTTTCTATTGGGCTTAAGGAGCCGGGCCGAGCTGGCGTGAGCTCAAGTTCCCTGCGGTTTCACCAGTTGGCACAGTATGGAGAGATAACTCTGTGTCGTTGTTCTGTTTAGATGTATGGGCGAGGGATTCAGAGCTCAGCAGAGTCCAGGGGGGAAACACGAGACACTGAAAGGTAGTTCATGGCAGAGCAAAGAACAGTGCCTGCTCTGCTGGGGATTATCACTAGAGTTTTCACTTACTTTCAAAATCACAGAATGGACAATGCAGACAGACGGTGAGAAGAGACACATGTATTTGGCACAGAATAAGTTCTAATAATGACAACCAGCTTCAAAAGGGGCCGGATCAACTCAATGTTTGCAAATATTAAACATCACTTTCCAATCAATTAGCAAATTTGATGAGATGAGTATATTTTCTATAGTTTGTAAAATACATTCATTCATTCATTCATTTTCTACCGCTTAGTCCCGTTTTGGGGTCGTGGGTGGCTGGAGCCTATCCCAGCAGCTTTGGGCCTTAGGCGGGGTACACCCTGGACAGTGGCCAGTTCGTCACAGGGGTTTGTAAAATACATTGAAAGCAAATTAAAAATGTTGTTTAAATTGTGTTTGATCAGAAATCATGTTTTGAATTACGTACTGTATAAATATTTTGATTCCCAACTTTTCAAATATATCCAAGTTGAAATGAATCACACACAACTGATTAATGATGCCAACTCTTCGTGATGAGCTCTAATTATAACCCGAAAAACTGTACAAATTAAAATGATCCATATTGATGCTTATCAAAGCTCCAGCTCCCAAAGCAATAACAGAAATTGATGGGAAGAAGGAAAAAACTGGAAAAAAAAAAGATGAAAAAAGGTTGATAGATGAATTACCGCTGCAGTTAACCGCAAGCTATTTGAAGCAGGAATGGTCCGGCTACAGCGGATAATCAGTCCCTCATGAGAGCACACCGGAGCCTTCAGGTCAGGCCAACACACCCATGTTGTGGCAGGGTTAAGCAACACCGTGGAACCCTCATTTTACGACGCCTCTAGACAATTCTCCACTCTCAGCTGTGCTTCGGCCATTTGACTGTGAAATGATAGCTAAGGACTAGAAGCCATTATGTGTGAGCTACAGGACTGCAGCAGAGAGTGTGATGTGAAATACTGATATCAGCCCCATGTGTCACAAGGCTTCAACCTTATTGCCTATTCCTCACTTTGTCGAAGATGTTATCAAACTGAACCATTTCATCTCTTTACAGCCACTTTCTCTTCTGGACTGAGACCTGGGTTCTTTGCACTTTGATACCATCTTACACACGATTTCTTTCGCTCAAAGAATCCCCATTCCCACAAGTGTCTCAGATCTACACAGTGTAGCATCCTAAAGGTTTCCACTCAGACATATGTTATTAGAAAAGAGGCTCAGCAACTGCAGTGAGGGGCAAGAAGGCCAAAATGTAGGCATGGCTAGTGCAATACAAAGGAGTAGAAATAAGCAATTCTCATGGATGCATTTGAAGAAAGAAGTTTTCCATCAGATTGATCTTTAAAATGTAGGGTCCTCTTCAACAAAATTAAGTCAAGTCTGTGCGTTGGGGGCACCATTTTCATGAGTTGGCAAATATATTCATTAGAATCATGTTAAAAGTGATAAAATGATCATGTATAAATGTACAAAATGTGAATACAGAAAAATATATCTAGCTATGTCCATGATGTCTTCCTAGTGATCCATTTTTCTGGGGATTTTGTGCTCTGACTTTTAGCCTGGTTTGCTGCCCACTGCCCACTGACTGCCTAAACCTTCAGTTTTTGGCAGATGAAAAATTAAAAGCCCTTTAAAATTCAGCGGGGAGCAGAAGAAGTATTTTTAGAAATGTAAATGAATCAAACCACACGTGTTTTCGGATGCTGTATGGACTGGTGCCATGGCATAGACACACTTTTCTCTGCCTGACTGAGCACATGCAGACAGTAATCTAGAGCTAATACATGAACTATATTCAACACGCAACCCGTTTAAGTATCCTCGAATCTGACTTTAAGACTCAAATCCCATTGGACATGCCCTGGGTCATTTGTTTTGCTCTGACCTTTCTTCTGCGCTCAGGAAATATCCGTGCGGACAGTGTCTACAGAAAAGTGGAATTTATTGTTAATGCTTGATAGTTTAAGTAGGTCACAGATGTAGGAAAAGTAAAAGTTAGGTTATGTTGCTTTGAAGAGAAACACCTTGAAAATATCTTGTCATCTAACTATTCTACTGGGCCTAAAATGATAGAGAATACTGTAATAACATACAATATTTTTAATAAAATGCCTTTTTTTATCCATTCATTTTCTAATGCTCATCCTGTTATTGGTCACAGAGGGCTGTAGTCTGGGCACAAGGTGAAGTAGTTAATAGTGGGGCTATTAAAAGGGCCTTCATAATTATTTTAAATTTTTGTGATTTTTTTTTTTAGATCATTATTGCACTTTACTGCAAAAAAACACTGAATAAGATATGCAGGCCTCAGACAACCCTTATTTTAGAAAGAGAATTAAAATGCAAACATTTCAATCACACATAAACAAAACAATTGTTTTCCATATTAATTATGAAAGCCTGAAGGGAATCGATGGTAATTTTGGAGAAATTAAAAGAAAGACTCTATCTGTGACAAACAATAGTACCTGAAAGCTTATTCTAAATTTGGAAATAACAAGCGGCTCTATTTTGAGGTACCAAGAGGAAAGACTGTGATACAGAATAAACATATGCAAAGTAAACAGCTACCTTGGTGGTTAGTGATAATAAAGCATCGCTCCTACCAGGTGGCTTGAATCATGTTTATTTTATTTTTTTCCTCAAACTCCATTTTGCTCACTATCTTCGCAGCTGTGTGCCTCTGCCTCAATGTTTAAAGTAATGAAGCAAGAGGAATTCATGAGAAACACATACAAACAGGCTAGAAGGGAAAAAAACAGGATCTAAAGCTGTGTGGCAGATATCACCAACCAAACAGGTGGAAAGCAGCTGTGAACACACTCTGGAAACATTCACCAAAGTCTTCCTCACATCCCAGAAGGTAGGCTAGATTAGACAAATCACACTGCTTGCAGAAAGCATTAGTCATATCCCAGAGTGCCCTGCTCATGAGTGGCACTGGAGAGTCAGGTATCATGGCAGACATGATAACTCTGAGATGAAGAAGTGTTTGCAGTGTGCACCTGGATCACTCAGCTGCATCTGGGGAAAGATGAAAGGACGACTAGAAAATAAGGACACACATCTGAGCCCATGTTTTCAGAAATTAGTTCACAATTTGCATTGATTAATACTAATTTCGATCAAACCCTTGAGCACGATTCAGTTTGGTACATGATCATTTTAAAATATTATTGTTAAATGGCGTATATTTGTCTGTCACTATATGACACCTTGCTCTGCCATTGACTGACAGTCATCCAGGGCAGGGGAGTCCAAACTGCGGCCCGTGGTCCATTTTTAACAAGAGAGGCTTTACAAACACATTTGTAGCAATAGGTACAAGCAAATGAAGTCAAGATCCATGGAACTGACACATCTATCACAACCAAACGACTACATAAAGAATCCCAGGTAATAGTCCCATCCCAATTGCTACTAGTTCATATCCAACTATTGTCACTCAGCTGATCTCTTATTACACATATATCAATGCCTCACCTCTTGTGAGCCCTTCATATATTATTAATTTTATATTTTTGGATTATTGGAAAAAGTAAGCTTAGTATGCATTCTTCCATTAAACAACAACATCAAGAAAGACAATAAAAATATAAAAAATACTAAAAACTACACAAAAAGGAACAGTAGCCCTCACACATGAATGTATTCTTGGAAAGCCTCCTAAATTTTTCTAATAATATCTAAGAAAAACTGATTTTTCTCAATTTTGTGCAGAACTCATGTGAATATCACTCCTCATCAATATTACACATTGACAAAGCATTAACATACATTAGGCAAGACCCTTCTGGTGCTCATACATGAAAACAAGACCAGAGCCTACTAAAAGGTCTTTATCCACTGCTTAAAGCCATTAATATCTGTTGTGTTCTTGTTGTAAACATAGATATTTATTTCGGTTAATACGTAAAAAAGAGTGTGTGTTAAACAGTATTTAGTATTCTAAAGTAATAAGTATTCTAAATTTATAATTTTAATTAAATTTGAAAATAGAGTACTGAGGGATGCCTCTCCCTAGTGAACACCAAATATCACACTAAGTAAAGTTTTCCTCATAAGGTTTCATGAATGGCCCAGTATTCGTCTACAAATGTCCACAACATGTCATATAAATCCTACCTCTCGTGCCTCTGCTTCATCTGCATTTACATTTGAAAAAATCTGCATTTACATTCTTGATGTATAAGTACACCAGAACCATTTCCATGCTGTTCAATATAGGTTTGTTACATGTGTTTATGAATCTATCAATATAAGAGAGAACTAATGCAAAAACATCATTCTTTCTATTAGCCTTGGTGTGCTTTTTTATGCATGCTGTAAAAGCTAACAGCAAGTTCTGTGACCTTGTATCAAAGCAATAAAAACTGTACTCACCATTCAGTTAGTGCTCTCATATCACCTCTCAATCAGAAAAAAAATAATAAAGATAAAGAAAAGAAAGAAAGAAAAAATAAAAAGTTCAATAGAAAAATACAACTTGTTCAGTCTGGTATTGTGGACTTTTACCCCAGAGACACTTGTCAATGTTTCATGCTCACTATCTTGTTCTCTAGCCTTAGTCCAACCCTATCTGTCTGAGCATGAAAAATAAATAATAGAAATCCAAAAATAACGGCAGCAGAAGACAGCAGCTTACACAAAGAAAATGGGAGAAACACGCGGTGAAAATGCGATGTGGAGGCAGCAGTATATATTGGTAACATATATGATAGAGGTAAGGAGGAGTGAGTCATAAATGTTAACAGGCTCTCCCTAAATCACTTTCTAGTTCTTGTCAAACTTTTGAAAGCACATGTCCCATTAAGCTCTACTGTTTTGAAAGCACGGCCACTACTTTGACACCGTTAGAAATGTTCCTTAACAACATCGCAACACTTTTATCTGCTTTTGCCGAAGAAAGACTAAATGATTTATCAGAAACAAGCCACAGAGCCCACTCAAAGTTGAGAGGAGGTACGAATGGGAACAAAAAAAGATGCTATGCTCCCAGGAGACTCTCTGTAGCCTTGGAGCCTCGAACCAAACGCTGACCAACACAAGACCTCACAAAAAAGAGGTGTGCAATATTGATGCATGAATGTAAATGTTTGGAAAATGTTTGTATTGTGTTAATAATCCATACAAATGCATTTTAAATGACTTAAATTATGGCAGACTGTGGGTTTTTAATGAAATAACTAAAATACAAGGGACAATTTTGTGTGATACAAATGTCTTCTGTTGTAAATATTGGATAAACAAAAGTCTAGTTATTATGCTATGGGGTTTGCTTCCCATCCAAACTCTGGCTTGAAGAGAAAAACATTATAACACAACAGTTTGATAAAAAAAAAAAAAAAAGTTTTCTTTTTTAAATATGCATGTTGTCCAAGGCAAATTTTATGTTTGTTTGTTTTGGGTTTTTTTTCCCAAAGATTAATTCCATAGGTTGCCTTCGATGTCTATCTCTAATGGATAGTCCATGAGACACTTGCAGACAGTCAACTTATCATAACCATAGATAACCATCTCCATTTTGAAGAGAAACCATGAAGCTGTCAGTGAACGCAACAAATGTCAGGGTAAAACTATTACTAGAGCGACTTTGTGTGAAATATATTGTGTGTTTATACATCAGTGCTGACATATAACTGATATTCTATTTCATTGTACAGTGCTATTCATATGGATGGACATTTTATGTGGTTGTCATCACTAAAATCCATTTTCATTCACAGAGGCAGTGTATAGTTTAGTCTCTTTGTCATTGCTCCTGTCTGCTTCTCCAAGTTGGGAATCCACTGACATCTCTCTAGGCTCTATACTGCATTTGCAAAATACTTAACTTGTTTTTGTGTCCAGATGAATTGATAATCTAAGTTTTTCTGGAGAGCAGTAATGTCCCACGCATCATAAACGTTATCTTTCTTCATCCAAGACGATCCAGGAAATATAACATAATATCCAAAAACCTGTTTAGAGATAGTGTTGCCTGAAGCGGACCTTTCTGGACACTAGGTTTCCACATGCACTCTTTTACTGCACAGCCCTGCACACACCCATCCTTTTTACCATCGGCATTACCATACCTTTGATCGCACTCGCCCTACCTTCTCTCCCCTTCATTACGGATGCATTCATCTCCCTCTCTCTCACTTTTTTTTTTTTTTTTTTTAAATATCTTTGTCCTCGTCAGCAGTTAGGAATGTTCATTTAACAATTGCCTTAGATGGAATTATAACGGTAAAAGGAGATGGCTTTGAAATGTAAATTGCGCTCATGGGAGGCCCCTGTGAGAGCTGAGATGGTCTCATGGATCCCAATGACGAACACTCAGGTCTCATTCTACCTGACATCAGAGGCAGAGGCGGGCACGCCAAGAACAAACATGTCGTGTGGAGAGGCCCAGATGAGAAAGATCGACAGGCAGCCCGGTCCACAGTTGACAAACAGCTGCATCACCTCCCCCTATTCTTTCATCTGCTCCGTTGTCTCACTTTCATCTGGCTCACAGTTTGATGTGATGCTATTATTTACTCGTCATTAGAGCTCCAGGAAATAGTGTCTGTCATTAGCCTGATAACACCACTGGCAGATTGGATGACAGACATGCTGCAATGGTGGCCTGATTGGAGGAGGAAAGAAAGTAGGCTATTACTTTAAAAGCAGTGAGCCAGTCGGGACGGTGCAACTTGGAAATACACAAATAGAAAAGATGGCTATAATGAATACATGACCACAGCGGATGATTAAAGATTAAAACTTTAGAAAAAAGTTGAGTTTCTTTGGACTTTTCTCTTGGACTTTTTACATATATTTTAAACATACTATGATGTATGACCAATCTGCAGTATCAAGAGAAGTCTATTTCTCTAAAAACCTTGTGCCCTATTTTTGCTCCAGTGGCAATACAGAGCAAAAGACGAGCCACTGTCCACTTTTATGCTGAGTCCTGGAGTTCTGCAAAAAGTTGACCATATTCAAGTGTGAAGAATTATATACACATCACACAAGCTCTTTCCACAAGGACGCAAACGTACTAAACGATAAGAAGTCCCATACGTCAAATTGACTTTTATTTAAAAAATGATTCAAATATTCATTGACCACCATTCACACATTAACTTCATTAAAGATATTTTTTTTACTTTACTTCCGTAAATAAGCAATCATTTGTAACTCAATAGTTTTACACTACTTTTTAAAAAGAGTATATTTAACCGACCTGTTCGTTCGCTAACTTTCAAAGGTTAGACATGGAGAAAAAACTATGAACATGTTTCTAATTGTTGTGAGCCTGTGTTTTAGAGCCCTGTCCCTATTACTGTTCCTGTAATTAGTGCAAGGTTGTTAATTAAGCCCCAAGGCACTCCTGACCTAAACCTGAGGAAAAGCATGTCGAGTCTTCCAAGAAACAATGGCCCCACTGATATCAATTACCATGCTAATTCATCACTCAGCATCACTTTGGGACAAGCCCTCTCTGACAAGCGCTCCTGGATTGTGGGCCCAATAATGGAACACATGACTCAAGCAGAAAGAGGGTTAGAAGATATAACTTACATTATTATGACAATTCATTTATCATTTTACCTTGATTAATGAATGTATATTCGGTTTATACTTTTGCTGGCATTGTATTCTGGCAAGATTTGCACTGTGTATGTGCTCCATTAATATAATTACTCCAGACAAAATTGGGTTAATTAGATGTTCTGAATGTCAATTTCTATTATATTTTGATGAACTAGCCAGCCACACCACTTTTGTATGGTCTGAATGAACCACCTCAATGCTGCTAAACAAAGTATACCTAAGTATGTTTGTATACATTATCTAAAAGCTGCACACCAAATTAGCTTCTCGTGGCTGAGACCATTAAACTAAAAGTTATCTTTTGAATTGCTCCAAAATAGGTTTTACCTTCTCTCTTCTTCTACACTATGTCCTTCTATTGATAAAGGTATTGCCCATGAAGTATCAGCTGTTGTCTCCCTGTAATTGATCGTTTGCAGCTTGATAATATATAAACAGACAGACTGGTGCTTGTCAGCCTTGCTCCAAAATAAATGCAGCCATAGATTTCCAATTAAAGGTGGCTGGCAGGGCTATTAGTTAGCTCCAAAGGTAGCTGTCAGGGATTGGAATAAGCCAAGCTCTAACCGCCATGATAAGGCAACAGTGAGAGGTGTATTTATCCCGACCACTCACACAAGACACTGTCAAGACAAAGAGTGGACTGGTGAGGCTGGGAATGTACAGCACCAGTGCCTGGGAATGTTCAAGAATGTTAAAGGAGGTTGGACTTTGTATTAGAAAAGGCAGAGAACCACTCAAAAATACAACATCGAGAACAAAACCAGTTTCAAGGCGTACTATAGTTTCAAATTGCCAAGCACTATTTTGTAATCATGTAAAATGAGCTGATGACACAAGATTGTGTAATTGTGGCTCTTATCATGTGTATTGGTGTTGTTCTTATCTTGTTCTTGGTACACTTCGGGCTCATCTATGACTTGCTCTCTATTATTGCGGTGATGATCACACCACCACTAATTATATTTCAGTCTTCAACATGCTACACATCTAAATGTCAGTTTTAATCAGGACAGTAAGTACAGATCTATTTACAGTACATGTGCAGTGTTCTCAAACCTGTTGCACATTGTGTTTGAGTTGAATTGAAACAGAAGATCTGAAAATGTGTTTTTATGTAATAAACAGTGGACAGCGTGTTCAATGGATGATGACAGCATGTCCTGTTCCACACTACAGATTATTTGTAATGACCGCAATGTCTCCGGATGTGTTTAAAACACAGGCCTGAGGAAATTAATCAAAAAGCTATTGAAGACAAATGGCCAGAAGATATTATAAAGAAAGAACTGAGCAGAGCTGGAGTGTACCAAGGGAGTACATGTGCACCCTGGGGTCACCTGTCACACACATTTCTGGATAATAAGGCTCTCCACCAGCCTCATTTGACTTATTCTAGCAGGAGAGGTGTCTACACAGGGGCCTGAGTAACATTTAGAATCGAGCAGCGATATTTATAGCTTTTCTTCAAGAATATGATCGTGAAATGTTATGCCAGCAGCATTTATGCTCATCTCAATTTTAATGTTTGTTCGATTTTCACGTCAAACCAGTGCCATGTGCCTCAGGTCAACACTAAGAGAAAACCCATATCAACTATCCAAGAATAGTAACCTGTCAACCCAAGCCCACCCAAGTACATGCTTTTTCTTGATATTTGCATGTCATGACAAAATGCTGTTGAATCTTACCTTTAGTTCATGTTTGCAAATGGGAAATAAAATATGGTTAAATTAAGGGAGTGGAAAAAGTATTGAAGATGAATTAAAGCAACACTTTTCAACTTTTCAAATAAACCACTGAAAACTAGCTGCTCTGACCTTCCCTCAATAATGGTATTCACAACATATCACCGGTTTGCTAATACTTTTGATTAGGGCATACACAGCAAAGCAGATGATTTGATGAGACTTGAGTGTGTGTTGCCATAGAAACTAAAGATCTACCATAACCATCTCACAACCAACTACTCCACCACCAAGTCCATGTCAGCGCATCACACACACGCTCCAACCTAATCAGCACGTTCTTCACAAGCCCCTCCTCTCAGATCCTCACAGCTCTCTAGGGCCCTCAGAGCGTATTAATCAAACTAATTGGAAATAGTTGATTACATCACTTCTAAACTCTTCCCAGCTTTGTAAGACTGTGTGGCGCAAGCTTTACAAATATTCCAAAAGTACGAGGAGCGTGCGTACATTGTTCATTTATTAACATTAGTAATCCCTGTCTGCAGAAACTAATTGTGCAACAACGTTTAACTGTTTTAAATGTCTTACTTAACTGTACTTGATGTTAATGGCATCCACTGATTTATTAGTGTAAATGTAAATGACAGCATGAAACATATGTTACATTAATCAGAATAAATCAAACCATTCTGTTATAACATGCAAAACCTGACCGCACTGCAAATCAAGCAGTGCCTTCACATTTTTGTAAAAAGTCCATTCTGCTAAAGGTGAAACTTACACCAAAGTAATTTTCATCTCTTTGCTTAATGTTCCAATTAGTCCAATGGGGCTTGGCAAGGGATGTTACAAGACAATTTTTGCTGTTTTACAAGACATTCGCTGGAATAGTATGAGTTTAAATCTGGAAACCGGGCAAGAAAGTGTCTCAATCAAAGAATATTTCTCAAGTTTGTTGAAAAAATTTGACGTCAGTGCATGAACTAATAATGAACATACAGTAAACATAAAATTGCATACCTCATCTGTTTTCAAATCAGATCAATGCATTTGTGACAGCAATGGAGGAATTTGTCCAGTGAGTATTATTCTATTTTGCTTCCAGCTTTTCTTCTTTTATTGATTTCTATCTTTGTGATATTTTTCTTTGTCCTGACACGTCCTTCGCTTTAACCTTTCGGCCTTAAATATCAAGCTAACACTTGACCTTAAACATAATCCTAAACCTATAGAGTTAAGATAAGAAAGTTAAAGTATTAAGATGAAAAAGCTAACAAATCCCTTTTCGACATGTCTCAGACTCAACTAAAGCACCAGATATTTAAGATATTCTTACATGAAGAGGGTTTGAAGGTATGTTGGAGGCATAGGCAGAAGAAGAGAGCAAACATTAGCTTGGAGAGTAATGTAAATTAATAAAAAAAAAAAAGAAAATGACTGAGGATACCTGCAGAAAGTTTTAAAAAAGAAAACACAAACACCAATAAAAGGTTAATAGTCTGGAATTATTATTATTATTAAATATTATAAATTATATACCTTGTTGTGATTGAGCCTGACATAAAGGTCCTCAAAATGAGATGAGTGACATGTCAGACTTTGTAAACATATTGTAATTACTACAGATAATTGTTTTTCCTTTTTGCTTCTATTATGGCGTAACTGATGTATATTTTCAACTAAAACATGTTTAACATTCCTTACACTTTACATTTTCACCAGGGACTGACTGTAATTACAGCTGATACTGATGTGATGCTTGTTTCAGATACTGTTTTCCAGCATCACAACAAGTCTCTCAAAACACTATTTTCACTAACAGACCTGTAAAAGAATAGTGTCACATCATTTTCCTGATGTAAAGGTGCAGTTTTTGGCAACATATGCAATTTTTTTCCCTTACAGCCCTGTTTTCCTGTGCATGTGTGAACAAACAACATAGAAACAAGCCAGGTGTCCACAGATAACTGTCCTAATCCTTGAAAATATACAGTACAATATATTACACTGCTCTATTTGTACAGGAAGAAGCATGTAACTAATGGCTCCTTCCACTGTTTATCGGTTTGTCAAAGTCTGAATTTTAATTAAGAGGCAAAGGCAGAGGGTGCTTTTCCGACAGCGCAATGGTATCAAAAACACAATTTAAGTGATGTATTCCATCTACTTCGACTGTACACCACAAATTTTACCCAGAACATCTTTATCACATCTTCCTCTGTCTGAGTCAAAGTAAATTGCACAAACAAGATGATTTTAGGATACCAACAACTCTTTTGTACCAAGCAACGAGAATAAATATAGCTTAATTAGAGAAGGATCAGGAAGATTGATGCGGAGACAGCAGTCTGATGGAGCCACCTGTTTGTCTCATTGCCACTTCCCATCTCCAGCCCCAACTGAGTGTCCCCATCACAGCCAAGGTTAAGATATTCGACTGTAATGAAACTCACACAGCTGACATCACGTCAAACTATATTTTATCACACTGCGTCTTATTCCATCATATCAGCATAAAATCAACTGTCGTTTGACCTCAGTGGCATTGCTGCAGCAGGATGTTGGTCGATGAGCTCCAAAAATAAAGTAAGAAATGTGAAAAGAGTCTGATATGGCACTGCCAAAAAGAATTATAATCGTTGGTGAATGGAGCGTGGCATATAAACAATACACGCATAATGATGTCACACTTACTCAATACGGGAAATATGTCTGCCACATAAAGAAGTCAGGATGATAAATAAATTGGAAACATCCATTTAAGCAGACAGAGGACCAATACAACTGTGTCTGCATCATGTTGGGAATGAAAATGTCGTAGATCCCACCACCCTCTGAGGTGATGTGCTGTGGCTAACGTTCCAAAAGATGGGGGTAGACGGACAGTGAAAATTAAACTGTCACTCACATAACACTGTTCCATTCATAGTTCTATATTTTATGTATAACAAGAGACAGATTGCTCCAGCAACCTCCACGAACGATTTGATGAGAGTGGCGTCCGAATGCCTTACAGAGAGTGTTGATGCAACGTCATAAACTTTGAGGACAACACATTTCTCCACTACTGTCGTCCTCGGTCCTTAAATGAGGCAGTGGGTTTATTAGTGGCTGGCTCTTTAAAATCATCAAACTCTGACTCCCATTAAAAACTTGATGTGTGGTGCGCTAAAAGGTTGGAGGTCATTTCAAACAACTCAGGTTTCCAACGTGTTCAGTAAACCCTGGCTTTCTGTGGAGCTGGGTGCAAAGGAGACAAGCTGCATCAATACTAGTCCTCCAGTCACATCGACAGGCCACTCATCGGTAAAATAAACAGCACCACAAACTTAATAAACGGCAAATACACAAACAAAAAGTGTGGGGTCTACTCCAGTCTGTGTTGCTAGAGCAGACACTTCTATACAAGCAGCTCATTTGTTGCTGCTGCTTGGTCAGTGGGTTGTGTTTTTATCCTCAATCTTGAACTTAACCTGCACCAGAGCAAGTTGTCGCTCAGTGTTAGTTTTCATAGAGAGCTACCTCGATAGAAAGTGAAGCTGTGTGATAGAGAAAACCCAGAGTTAACCCCTAAGCTGCTTCGATAACTCCCTGATCCAGCGTCATAATACAGGGCTCTGTTTGGCATCTACCCGTACATTTACACCCTGCATGTGTGTACTAAATATTAAAAATGCTATTTCTGATCCCAGCCATTTTGTTTTTAACGCAGAAGCTGTGAAGAGTGACTTCCATATGCATGATTTAATTAACCTCCATGTGCTTAAACCAGTAGTGTCAAACTCAAAGCGGTGAGGGGCCGCGATGGTTAATAAGAATCCTTTCAGGGGCCGAAGGTGGGGCTAATGTAAGATTTCATATTCATTTGAGTCCTACAAAAGATATCTTTAAGATTAATTTAACAATAACTTGTTTTAGTTGGATTTGAGCAGGTTTTAGATGGATCTAAGCAGATTTTAGATGCATTTATGAAGGTTTTAATTGGATTTGAACAGGTTTTAGTTGGATCTGAATAGGTTTTTGTTGGATGATTTCAGGTCAATTCAACAGGCTTTAGATCTAAAACTTACTGAAATCCAAATAAAACCTTGGGCTAAAAATATTACCTTCTAAATCTATTGAAGGGCCACATAAAACATTGCAAAGGGCCTTTTTTTTTGGCCCTTGGGCCTTGAGTTTGACATGTGTGGCTTAAAAGGTAAAAGATTCAGTTTTAGCCAGGAACACTGCATAACTTTAAGCCCCAAAATATTATTCTCATAATCATTAATGGTTCTTAATTCTGAGATCGGTAGAATCATACCTATCTCACTGACACATTACCCTCACGTGGTCTCATTGCAGGACTTTACAAAGTGACTTGCTTTTTGGAACTCAAATAGATGGTGCAGAAGTAGACCCTAGTATTGTACAAAATACACTAAAATTACCCTCCTGTTTCAGTCTTTCACTCTCTGGCTTTGATAGTCTCTACTTGAAAACAAACAACAGCCCTACAATGGCGCTGCTGTCCTAACAACACAGCGAGTCTCACATCTTTTAAGCTGTTTAATACATTGAAAATATTAGTAATTAAATTATCTGCACATGTGGTAAATATAATACAGAAAAAAAAAGGAAAAGGAAATGGCACTCGCATGACAATTTTAGGCCCTGAATATGTAACACAATTCGGCTGATTGCATATTGTTATGTGCATATATTTAAAACCACTGCCCTCTATTGCTGCTAATAACACTCACTCTGAAAGAATGAGTCAGGAAGACACGGGCTCCTGAACACAGCCTGTTACTTCCTATGTCCTGCCTGGCTCTGCAGAGAAAATGAATAAATGAAGTTATTTTCCAATCAATGGACGCCTAATGCATGGGTCTGCTGGGTTTTCTTGTTAAGCGCTTGCATCTTGAGATGACTGGCACAATGTTACCCGGCACTGTGTAATTATAAATGAATTAAACTAGGGTGATTTTTGTGCAATTATACTACACTTGCTATGCTACTTTTAATGATTGCTGCTGGAATACACTTTTACTCCGTCATGAAAATATCTGCAGTAATACATCTGTAGATCAGTGGAATAGCTGAAATCACACCTTTGTCGTAAGTGGGTGTTATGTTTTCTCTAGTCTCCACTCACTGTTTGTCCTTTCTTTGGAGAGTGCTGTTCAGAGATACTAGAGCAGATGGAGCCAGTAGGTTCTCTCCCTTCTTTCAGCTATACTTGCCTGTTACTATGCAATCACCGCTACATGCTGTACACGTCACTAGAATTTGTATGCTCTCAATAAAGGTTCAAGAGCAGGCGGATGAAGCAGGATAGCGAATGTTGAGTGCAGATGTGCCGTTTGTGCACAAGAGGTTAACCCATGCCAATGTGAACAGTGTGGTGTGTTTCATTTGGATGAAATAAAAAAGAGTGAGAAGATCAGATGCCCGAAGGCACAGTGGTGGGAAGACGGGATTTGATAACCTTTCTTAACTTCACTAAAACCCTACGAACTTGACTTTACAAATGCAGGAATGGAATGACTCAAGGAATGGTTGTCTTAAAAATGTACGAAAAAAAAGTGCCAACACCACTTTGCTTAAAACCAGTCCAGATGGTGATTAACATCAATGGGAAACACACGTAAAGAAGCTGCAAAGTGACCAGGAAAAAAACAAGCAATAAGAGCTTTCATGTTAAAAAATGTTTTAAGAACTTTATTGCAGATTCAAAAAGTAAAGGGTTGAGCATTAAAGTTGAATGTTATAAAGATTTGGGGTTACTTGAAAACAAAAATGTTGAATTTCAGTAAGAGTGGAAGCATAAGATTACAGCGTTAGCTTCATTGACTTATACTAACTGTTTGTTAAATAATATAATCAAGGTATAAATCCACAGTTTCATCATAAAAGTGTAATTTAAAAAAAATGTGTTTTTGATAGATTTTGTATAATTGATTGATGAATTGAACAGAATACAAAGCAAAAGTATTAGTGTTTTATCAATTTTTTTTAAGGACAGTCTCATGCCAGCTGTTTGTACGTGGTTTTACTGATCCTTCAAAACCATAGAGCAGTTTTCATTATGTAATTTTCCAGCAATAAGCATCTTTCAGATTTTCATAAATATTCCATAACTCCTTTAGACAAACCATAATAGCTCTCTTTGCCCTTGCTGTCAGATCTACTTTGAGTTGGTGCAGAGCCAACGTGCTATTACCAGCGATGTCCCATGGCAGGTACTCTCCTCTAGTTTCACAGCACTGTCCACAAAGCTCCAAAAACCAACACTATCATCCAGGAAATTAAAGCCACTCACAAATATTCTGCTTTTGACAGAAATGTTTATTTTGCCAGGTTCAGTGATGGTAGACTGACCTTTTAAATGTCTTGGGCTGAGCTTGATGAAGTGGGACAAGGGAAGACTGGGAGAAATTATACCCATAATACGCTATGGGTAAAAACTTCAGATATACTGTATAATTAACATAAAGGTGAGCTCTGGGATCACTCCAAAACCCTGAACAGTTCAGAAATCTTATTAGCTCAAGTCAGTTTCATGGTTTAATAGTAGATTAGAGGTTAGAACATTCTTTTTGATTACAGCAGGAGCGCATGGACTGTTCCTCACTTTCACCATATGAGACCTATTTTACATTGTTAAAACTAGGTTGAATTAATATTAATATCACATTACAGATGTTCATGTCAGATTTGGACATTAAATCAGATCCTCACTTGTGTGCACTTTTTTGGACAATACATACACACATACAGAGAGGATTTTATATCTGAATGTGACCATTAGTTAAAAATAAATGCCACAGCTCTCAAAGGTCAAATGCCGGGTGCCCCATTAGGAGTGATTTTTTTTTTTTACAGAAATGCAAGCCTTCAAGTAGATTCTGTTTCATTAAGAGAAGGCTGGAGGGAAACCTCTACATCTATTCCTAGCCTGCCCTGCTCTGATTAGCAAAGGATTCTGATAGAACTTAAGCACTGGTTCAGAGACAGAGTTTAATAGCTCCGATAGTACTTCCAGACAGGCCAGTTTCTCCTCTTCCTTCTCCACTGAGACACACAAACACACACACATCTCAGAAAGCTCATAAAAATCACTTTTCCATATCTTTCTAATTGTTATCACCACTTCCAAATATGCTTCCTTTTTTTCCCCCGACAAACAAAGGTTTGGTCAGCCATGACAGTTAGAGCAAATTAAAAGTTCTCAATGGTGAAGCCAGGATTTGTCTCTGATAGCATCTCTTGGTTTTCCTTTCATTGGCTCCTTCAATTTGAGTCTCCCTATCAGTAATTTGTCAGCATTGCCGGCCAAGGGCTGATTGTAATAACGTTTCTATTGAATAGCACAATCAGCCTCCGGCCACATGATGTTCCGTTGGGAATCCTCTGTGTGTCTTTATAAAACAATACAAAAAGATTCCTATCCCTCGACACAATCTCCCAAATCAAATTGTATCTATGTAGATTTTCCTGGGATTGGATATGCACAATACCAGTTAGCTAAAGGAAAAAATATACTCCAGATATAGCATAGCTCATTTTTAGCGAACTGATCTTAACCAAACACTAAGATGAAACTCGCCTATGTACGAAAAATAAAGTACTTTATGAGAATGTGAGAAAATAAACCCATTTAAAATATAAAATCTTGGACAGATCACTGCAGGGCCAAGATCAGCTCAGATTAAAAAAGAAAAATAATATGAATATGGCCATACAAAACAAATAATCTCAAGTATATCATGAGCATTTGCAGAAACATACACTGTTCTCCTTTGATGGGAAGCTCTGTACTGTTTTTTCTGATTAGATTTCTACTTGTTGTGTTTAATAAGCATGTCTTTGAGAGTATGGGACCTCAGTTATGGATATGGAAAAAGGTCAATTCAAGGTTTATTTCAGTATTATTAATATACGCCCCATGTCGCTGAGTGACTGCTGAGATATAAAGGAAAAACAGTAGCCGCAGAATGCAGATATGGTTTTTCTTTTATAGTAGAATCATAAAACTGTCCACAAACAACAAGCCTGTGGCCTCTCAACGTGAATAGTGCATGTAGACAATGATAAAATCTATTTTTTCACGATGACTAACAGGACGCAGTGCTGTTTGCATGAGAAACACTTCCCCTGGACACCAGCCACCAAAACAGCACGGCTTGAAATTGAAAATTGGAATCCATCATCTAATGGCATCCACAGAGTGGGTCTTAAGTGATGATTGAAAGCTTTGGCGCAATGCCCAGTGGGGTTCTTACATGGACCCTTTTAGGTTTTAAGGTCTGCAGCATTTAACACCATGCTATGGCAGAAACTATTTGCACAGTCTGAAAGCTTTTCCTGTTGCTAGTATTATCTGCACCTGTGCTGTGGAGATTGTAGCCATTGAAGTATTGAACAAGCAAATTGAAAAATGTTGTATCTTTGTAGATTTCTTTCTCTTGAGAAAATGTGTGCTGTTATGTGTTTACTCAATCATTTAAGTCTGTTGCTGTGTGGAGCAGATTTGTCTTTTAAATGATAAATCAAAACTAAATCTAAAGATACTTTGGCAATCCTCTCCCAGGAATGAAACTTTCAAGCAGGTGCAAAATGGTGCAAACAAACCTCCAATTAGTGATGTCAAAACAGATATATTTTTTCTGTTTGATGGATGAAAAAAACACCTGCTCTGATAGTGTTTTGGGTTGTGGCCAAATGCTGAGAAACTTTAGCCCAGGAGAATAGAGTGAAATTATATTCTTGGCTTCATACACTTAAAAGACTAAAATATAACTGCTAGAGATGGAGAGACAAACTTTAGCTCAAAGCAGACTTCCCTAAAAGACACTTAAATGTAAAATGAACATAGTCAGCAAAACCAGGACAAGACAAGACCACTGCACTGCAGACCTTTCTGGAAATGTAAGTTCAACCAGAACATCCAATCATTTTAATTTATATACTTTGCAAGGAATATTATAAATTATAACATGTAACCTCACATCAGAGATAGATTAACTCTCTTATTAATTATAAACAGACAGACTTACTACTTGAGACTACTTGAATTATGGTCTTTTATTGGATTAACCATTGCTATGTTACACTCCACTGTCTCTTGCTTCCTTTACCACATTTGAATTTTTTGGCTGTGGGCAAGGAAAATATTTGGCAGGCACAGAGAGTCCCCAGCCTGAGGCTCCACAACATCCACTCACAGGGGGCATCATCAAAGACACCACATCTGGGTTTGTTAACAGTCTGTGCATGGTGCCACAAATCAAACAATGCATAAAGTTCTTCTTTCAGTTTTTACTTTCATGGAGGAGATGTAAATACAGTCTAGCTGTCTAGATTGTCAATCCTTGCTCCAATCTGTCTGATATATATGTACCTTTATGGTGCATGTTTAACACTTCAACACACACATCTTACACCGGGTGAAATTCTTTTAAAAGACCCGGTGGTGAGAGGGCACCAAGCTCTTTGGTTCTCTACTTAAGACCTCTGCTCAGCTACTGAGACATGTTCAATAATGCAGTCCCTATGAGGTGCTCCTGTGATTCTATATGAATTTTTAAAATTCAATAAATGTTTTTTATCCACTAGCCATACCTAATGACACTCATTACTTTTTTATGCACGTAAGTATTTTGTACAATGTTAAAGACTATTATAAATTTTCTGTTACAATGTTATTAAGAAAGGTTACACTGTTGCACACTTCATCAAAAATAATCAATAAACTGTAAATTAGTATTATGTAAGTTTTTCAGAGCAGGCTCAGAAAGTTGACAAGGCAATTTAATCGCAAGTGCCTAGTGTCTCAACTATAACAGTGCCAACCACAGTAGACAGGGTTATGTCCCTGAGTCCAGTCACCAGGGGTCTAATCTCAAGACTATTAGAACATTATGTTAGACCTTAAGAGCTCCTCTGTGGACAAACTCAAACGGACATGGGAGCAGGACCTGGGCCTCTCTTTAACAGAGGGAGCCTGGACACCAAAACTCCAAAGGTGAAACTGTTCTCTATGTTTACCTACGTACCCTGAAGTGAGCCTACTATGTGTCCTGCACTCAGTTGGGCTTTTACTGGAGGGGGGTCTATGGCACAATGTCCAGGGTGTTTGGTGTTGGACCAGAGCCAAGCCCCCTGGTGGGCCTTTTTGGGGTCAGAGAGGAGCAGACACTTGAGCCCTGCAGGCAGACGCTGTGTTGCCTTGGCTCGGGTGGAGAGACGACACTCCAACATCTCACACGCAGTGGCTACAGGACGTCATGTTGCCTGAAGTTACGTCATGTTGCCTGAAGCATGGGCTCTCTTTATGATTCCTAGTAGTGGTGGAGGGGACAGCTTTAACAGTGGCACGGATGGGAGGGTGGGAGGTCAGGCTTGTGTTCTTTCTGGTTTTCCTGTTTTCTTTCTGCGTGAATTTGTGCTTATAATAATATATAATTAGGCTTTCGTTTTAGGATCTAGTTGAGTGTCTCGACCTCGTAACTAACCCTACAGATGTAATGTAGAACAGTTTTCATATATTAATGACTAAAATCTAACCTTTTCCCTGCACAGTTTCAAACTAATGATGACAAAGCAGACACTATAAATAAAGCTGCTATTTTGCTCTGAACAAGATCCTCATCCCGCTTTTCTCTTATGTTTTTTTAATAAACAGTCTACAGAGCCATTACATCAGTCAAGCCGGGCCCTCAGCACTGATGTGTATGTAAGACTTACCCCAGTGCACACAAAAGAGCAGCTTCTTGTGGTTAGTTGTGTGACTGGTGGCAACCGTAGCCCACAGCAGTGTGCCACATGAGTAATGATGCCTGAACAGCCAAGCCAAATTGAATAACACAACAATTTCACAATTAATAATAGGCATATAAGGGCAAGTGCTTAATGCTAGGAGCCACACTTAGCCCAGAACATGGAAAGAGGCCATACATAATTTGTTCAATTATCTAAAATATCTGAGGAGCGTGGCGGCTGTGTCCTAGGGCAGCATTTGGCACCCAGTCCAGAGATTAGCTGTGGCAGGCACAGAGGGCCACACTTTGCACATGTGGGAGTTTGTGCACGAGTGCATTAAAAATGAAATGCCGTACCTGTATCTGCTCATATATTCTCATACTTTACACAGTTCCACCCCGCTTCATCTAAGTGTAAAGCTTTTGAAAAGGATTGTTCACCTTACATACAGGTTTTCCTACATCTTATACAATTTACACATTCTATCCATTTAGCAGTGCTTTTTGGAGTACAATCAGTTTGGGACTTGAGTCCAAGTATTAAAGAGGATTAACTAGGGCTCTCCCAGAGAGAGTCTGCATCAACAACAGTGTGTCGTCTTTCTCCTTCACTGTCTCGCTTTACAATACAAAATCCTTCCAGGAAACTGAGCCATGTTGTCTTAAAACAAGGGTGAAAACAATCAGAAATCCTAAAAAGTTTGTGTCCTTTTGTTTTGTTTGTAACCGCTATGTGAGTAAGAAAGTGTGTAACTGAATACTTCGAGTACACTGTATAACACAGACACAGAGAAACAGAGATAATTCTAAAAAACACTGACATCTTCTATTTGATAATCAAGAGCAGAACTTGTTTTACAGCTTTCCAAACAGCCACATCAAGGTAAATAACACGCTACTATTCTCTACCAATATGTCAGATACAAGGTAGACCCTGGCCAAGCTGTTACTGTTCACTGCACCTCTTTAGTGACTACTATCAGCATGGACAATAATGCAAATCTGCATTAATAAATTATTATTATTATCACTAAGAGGAAGATTTAGCTTCTTCACTATCTGGTCAAGACTAATAATTAATTCATGCTCAACTGTATCCTCATCGAAAAGTTCACAAAATACCTGAAATACACTCATCCATTAAAATTCAACACATTTTGTTCCACCATATTGCTATTCTATTCATTATCTTCGTAATGAAATGCAAAACCCGAGAGACAAGAGGCATAGAATAATGTTATTATAATTATGAAATTATCTTTATTCTTTTTGGAGCCTTATCGACTGTTCAGGTGACCTTATCCTCTTCGTTCTCTTTCTCCTCCCACCACAAATTCTCTCTGGGTAGAAACCTAACTGATATCCATGCGTAGTTGGCTCAAGGCTACCTTCATATGCAGAGTGTTATCGGTCCGAGATAAGGTCTATGCATTACTTCGACTGTGTGCGCCATGTCCGGAGACGCACCAAGTAAAGTAAGGGGATACAAATACACTATACGCCACACACATAGGGGAAGAAAAAAAACAGCAGAGTGTGTTTAAGGTTATATTCTTGTATGTGTACATAAAGAAGGAGGGGGATTTGTCATAGTAAAGTATTCACCTCAACTTCCAAAATGCAGTTTCTAAGCGGCAGAACTGATGCTGACTTTGAGAAGAGAGCTACAGGCCTCGTTTCATCTCAAATGAACATCCAAATGAAACTGAGACCATATATTTTAAAATAAAAAAGTGATGTAATGTTGCCTACAGATGCAATTTAAAAACTCAAGCTTTTATGTGCTTTGTTGTGTTTCTGTCAGTCCATTTAGAGCAGTGGTGTCAAACTCAAATTGGTGAGGGGCCATGAGAGTTAATAAGAATCCTTTCAGGGGCCGAAGATGGTGAAATTTTTAAAGCTTTTATTAAAATCTGAATGTGAGGTTTCATCTTCATTTGAGTTTTACAAAAGTTATCTTTAACATTAATACCTTCCTTTGATGGTAAACTGGTTGTAGTAGGATTTGAACAGGTTTTAGTTGGATTTTATGAGGTTTTAGTAGGGTTTGAACAGGTTTTAGTCAGATTTGAACAGGTTTTAGATGGATTTGAACAGGTTTTAGATGGATTTGAAGAGGTTTTAGATGGATTTGAACAGGTTTTAGATAGGTTTGAACAGATTTGATTTATCTTTGTAGAAAACCTAGAAAGACAGAAAGATTTCCTGAACAAATCAAATAAATCTGATTCAAATCCTTTTAAAACCTGTTCAAACCTGTTGTTCCAAAATATGACCAACTAAATGCATTGGAGGGCCACACATTGCAAAGGGCCACATTTGGCCCCCAGGCAAGTGTGATTTAGAGTGTCCAGAGAATAAGTTGTAAAACGGATTTGTCAGTGGGATTATGTCACCTTAACAAATACATTTCAAAGTGTGCTTATCAGTATTTAGGTGCTGAATTTGAGTTTATATAAAGCCACATGAGCTTATTTTTATAAAGATGAAAAACTACCCAGAAGGACTTGTGCATAACCATCACACTTTTGTGTTTTAATGCTTTTGTGTTAGCTTAAAGTGGGCCAGTGTTTCATCGCCAAAGACAGCAGTATTATCCAGTACAGAGGTGTGTGTGTGTGTGTGTGTGTGTGTGTGTGTGTGTGTGTGTGTGTGCCCTGACACGGGGAGCGTGTCATTCTGCAGCGAGGCGACCTCATTCTGTCATTGTGCCAGAGCGGCTGCCTTACGAGCAACCCTGTCACCATGACTCACTCATGCATAAACAAACACACAAACACACACAGCTTATGCATCGCTTCTGAATGCTGAACTATACAACAACAGCATTACGACCAAATTTGTACATCTCTACAACTCATATACCTCTCTAAAAGTCAAGGCAGCTGTTGTAAAGCTGAGAAAAATGGTTAAAAAATGACAGGGCACCATTAGAGACCCTGACAAATGTTCTTTCATGGCTTACATAGTGGCTTTTTGGTAATATTACAACTGCAGCCTTAGAGAAGACCTTGAAATGTGTCTTCAACAAATTAAAACACCCTAGTTCTGAAGAAAATGTCTTGTTATTTTCTTAGACTATACAAAAAGAATGGCTAACGGTATAAAGAATTAAAGCCAAGCTATCATCTCACGTCTAATAAATATGTTCTAGAAATATCTCTACATAAACAGACTATACATCATATTTAAGAGAGGGAATAGGAAACCGTTTATTATAACGTATTTACATTTTTAGTGGCATTAACATCCAAAAACATCCCATTAATCCCCAAATGCAAACTTTGGATCCAAACTTATAGATGCCTACATCCCATTGTTTTATGTCCAATCTGCTCAAAAAGAACAAATTTGTACTTCCAGTTTGTGCCTACGTCTGAGGCAAAATTATTTATAGTTATTTTTAAGATTGAAACTTAACTTGTAACATGTGCTAAAGAGGCAAATTGTTGGCCCATCACTAGAGTTTAATTTAATGAAGCCCAATAACTTTCTTTGAACACGAGAGGCAAGAGAATACTTGAGTCTAAGATTTTCACACCATGCAGACATACAAATCAGTGGATCATGCAATTTTAACTACTTTATCAGATTAGATCACATAATAGTTGCTGTCATAACATGGAAATTGTCTTCTTTGCCTACATTACCTCTGTACAAGCCATCAATTTAGGCACTGATTGCATCCATTACTTTAAAGTAGAGGCATGTATGTAACCGTGCAATACCATGTAATGGCCATAAAGACAAGAGACACGTTTGCAATATCAATGTTCTCTTCCCATGACACCGCTGCCTTCAATGTGCAATCTTCTTGGACTTCTAATTATATAGATAACATACATAGTTTTGTTCTACTCATCCTTTTATCCTTTTATCCTTGTATCCGTCTCTTTCTATATTCACTTTCCTTTTTCATTCATTGGAGTTGATCTGCCGCGCGATTAATAAAGCAGATCATGTCTTACAGCGAATGTGCACAATCAAATCTATAGGAAGCAGGAAGCACTAGCAGCTGTTCAGTGGAAGGCCTCTGACGCCACATACGCTGTGTTGACATTGCGGATGGCTGGCAAGTGTTAATAGGACTGAGGCATGTAAGAGCACTCGAGTGGGGCCCAGAGCTCTTGTCAGTCTCCTCCCAGTTGGTCCGGACTGGGACTTTTTGAACATGAAGTATTGAACACTGTAATGGCTGTGACAAAGAAGAGCCTTAAGAACTAACAGTAAGACCTCAGGGGGGTCTTCAGCCTCCCACCACTTCATAGCGCACACAGTCGGGGAGGGGCTGTCCAAGATGGAGCTGACTTTCGTGCTGATGCCCCCATCTGCTGCTGCCTCGGGGGTGTCCAGCCTCGACAAGACAGCCATCCTTTTTACCAGCGGCATTCATCATTCCCCGCCGTGGTGTCATTTTCTTTTTCTCTCCTCCTCTCTCCTACACTGGCCTGCAGAGAACTGTGCCTCAAAGTAAATGTGAATTGATGATGATTGAGTTTTGGGGGTTTTTTTTACTGAAAACTTTGCGCTTTATGTTATATCATTTTTGTGACAATCTATTCTGAAATGTGTGGAAACGATTTCTGTGGATTTATCGTTACTGTACAATCATAGACAAGGAAAGAAAAATATACAATAGTGTGGGGACAAAAAATAGCTTCATCACCTTTTTATAACCACTTTCTTCTAGGTGGATTGGCACGGATAACCCCAGAACATTAAGTCAAAAAGGAAACAGACTAAATATATTATATACTCGTGTATAGCGATGCAACAGGTGATGCTAAAGGAATAGTTAAATGCTGCTGAGATAAACAGCAGAACATTTTTAGAAGGTTTTTGGTTTATCCACAGCTTTTTAAAGTTTAAATTATATCAACAACAAATAAAGCTTTACCAGTTTGCTACATTTTAGGGAACCAATATATAATGTCACAATTCATCCTCATGTATAAAGAATGCAATATTATACAGTACACTTTGGCCGGCTCGTACGCTTTTCTTAGCTTCCTATGTAGCTCTAAAGGTCAGTTTTACAAGGAACAGAAGGCAGAAAAAATAATTTTAAAAATGTGCTGTTTTCTAAACTGCAGAACCATGTCTCCAGTTGTCATACAAAGACAGGCCTGATCAATGATAAGAATACTCATCTAAAAGTGGCAACATATTTATAGCCCACTTTTATTTGTCATGGAAACACGATCGCACACCCCTGATTTAAAGCAGTGGATGGATAAAAGAAGACATGCAGGAGGCTGACATGTTTGTGTAGCAGCACCGTGGATCATCACCAGGTGCTCTTGTGATGACTCTCCTGCACACAGCGGCAGTAATGTTGCCCCATGGCCAGACCTGTGCGCTCTGCTCTGCGTGCCGTATGAAAGCACCCAAAGACAGCTGGCAGAGACACATTTTAACCCACGCCGCTGACATCCATCTAGCCCTTGACACCGCAGGCTCAAACCTGTCTCCTCTGTTCAACTACAACACGGCAGCTCACAATCACCACACTGACATCCACCCGGGGTATGAGGAGTGTTAAGGAACTATGTAAAGGCAGCTCGCCGGAGTAAAACACTGCCATGCTACTCCTATCAATGCTGTCAAATGCACAGATTTCACTTCAAACATCTCGCGTGTACACAATCCAGGTAAGAAAACGTAATGTGGGACTTGAAAAGGAAGAAGTCTTGGAGAATGAGGCCCCAGTTCATCTTTTGGAACTCAAGAAAACCCTCAATTTGATGGTTGTTCTTTTCTTTAGGCTGTTTAAGAAAATCAATTTGGAGAGTGAAGTGTTTGCAGGCGATTAACTTCACCTAATGATAATGAATGAGGGTGCTAATACTCTACCTGCACAGCAAACATGTGTCCCTGTATGACTCCAGGAAATACTCACCTGACAGTACTGACGCAGTTAAAAGATGTCAGAAGAATATTTGTGGAAAACGATCAAACAGCTCGACGCTTTTGTACAAAATGAAGTGAATAAAGCTCTGTGTGTTTATTTATAAAGGCACAATGCTAATATAAAAGTTTGTTAAATTGGCAAGCACCAATTGTTTATTCAATTTATTCAGTATAATCAGGAGCTGTTATTGTTCAACAGCAACAAATGAACCAAGAAACCAAATCCAGAGACTTATCCTAATGGTTAAATAGTAAACGCTGACATTGATTTTTAATGCTTAGCTTAGATTTAACTCAACAATTGCCCAGGCAAGAGAAAGCCTGTTTTTCTTATTGATGTGACAAGGATGACCAACAATTTTCAAATGTAATATGATAGGGACGGCCGCAACAATGACTACAGTGACTAATCTTATTTTTCAGACCAGATATAGTGTCTACGAATACAGTCTGTAGCCTACTCAAGCGATCCTCAGCACAGACCATATTACACTCTTAATCAATCAGATTCCCAGCTCAACTGTTGGCAACTTGATCACGCTGTTAATACACTTCCCTTCCTGGCATGAAGGTGGTGGTAGAATGAACAACTGGCAGCAGGGCACATGTGCTGTGTGTGCGTCGCGTTGTATGACTAATTACCCCCAAGTACAAGTGGAAGCTTGACTGCAATTTCCCTCACTGGAGAATGTGTTTAGAGAGAGGATGGTGGGTGTCAATAGAAGGAGGGAGCAGAGGGTTAATGGTTTTCTGTCAGTCATTGATGATGAGTCAGTCTCCACCTGGGATCCACTGTAAAAACTTGATTGTTGCCTGTTGCCCATTGACAGTCAGAAAATGAATGAACTCTCACAAACCTGCAGCGATCCGGCTCATTTTCCATCTGTCACAGAGGAATGAAAATACAGAGAGGAAAGGAAGTTGAAATCATAAAGTGAAGGCCAAACTTATTTAAGAGCGAGTCCCTAAAATGTAGCTTCCTGAACTTTAAACTAAACAAAACCAGAAACAATCTCCTTATGGCTAAACCTAAAATGTACCGTTTTCTTTATTCCAGTTATTGACAGTCCATGTAAGTCTGCTTCAAATACAATTTAGAATTTTAAGACCGTTAGCTAGAATCATAACCTTTAGTGTAAGGACAGACTTATTCAGTGCAGGGTAGATCAGGTCAAGCTCCCAAGGACATGGGAATCAAACCAGGATGTTCTAAAGAAAAGTGCAGTGTGATACAGGTTCCAGCTTCACTAGCCACTAGCTGGCTGTCTGGTGCTTTTCCCTCAACCCGCCTTCCTCCCAGGAGAAGAGGGGAAAGGCGCAAAATACTTGTGAGTGAAATGGTGTGAGAAAAAAGGCTTAGAGCAGGAGCAACATTGGCAGTGGAAATGGCATTTCTCTGGAGGAGGCGGCCTCTCTTCTTTATTTGATGAGATGGAACTGAAGCAGGGAGCGAGTTAAGGAAACTGTGAAAGAGGCGGTCATACGGAGGATGGAAAAGGTCAAAGGCGATGATGAGGGTGGAAGAAGGGGTCGAATGGCTCTGATTCATTGCTCCATGACACAATCTCTATCATTATGATATGTTACTTCTATCACTTTCCTTTCAGGCATCTGTAAAGAGAGGTTGAGTTTGCCCTTCTACCAGGCAAAATAAAGCCCGTTTTAAAATGCCCTGTACATGTGTTAAAGCCAATTTAGGTCACAGTGATCTAACACCTTCCAACCCACTGTCAATAAAAGAAAACACTTCATTCTTCACAAGTTGAGCAGACTGACTTTTATAATCGTTGAGAATAGATTTGTTAGAATAAATACAAACATAAATATCTACAATACCTACAGTCCGTGCACAACTCAGGAGAACTTCATGTGCAGGACCCCAACATTCAGATGAGAGTTAACAACTTCAAGTTTCAGATGATTACAGGTTTCTAAATAAAGATGAACTTAAGAAATCTCAGCACACTGTTCTTTTCAGTATTTGACTTTGAGCAAGAATCTTATATAACTTTTACTTGAAAAAAAAAATAAAATAATGACGGCGTGGTTTTATTTCTGCGTGGTTTCTTTTTTTGTCTGCGAACTCCATGGCAACACACAGGTGAGGTCCATTTGCAAATGAAGTTGAATGTCACAGATAATGTCATATATGTGCGGTCGAGACAGAATTAGTCCTCAAGTCAAACAGAAGATGAGGCAGTCAGTGAGGGACAGGACACTCGTGGTCATAAAAGCACTTACACTCAGCTGATCTGTTGCAGTTCTGTGCACAACTCTGTCTTCTGTCAGCCAGTCCATGAAGCAGAGAGCCTACCTCCTTCAAAGTGTGCTTTTTGCCTTGGGCTACTGGGGTGTAGCACTGTGATTTGGTCTTTATATCAACCCCCTACTCTTCCCACCCTCGACACGCACACCCACCCTCATCACTACTGTTAAGATCCGTCTGGGATCTCTGATCAAAGGCTACGGAGGCAGGGGGCTTGGAGGACATCTCTGATTACCACTGCCTGAGGCTAGCCACCATACCCCCATCGGCCCTATCCCTGCATCATCATCCAGCTCCGCAATCAATACGCCACCACAAAGCCCTGGAGGGGCCGTCACATGTTCACACAGACATGCTTGCAACACAGAACAAGGACATACACAGAAGCACTGTTAATCGTGAAGAACCTGCATCAATAGGGCATGACACAAGCCTTAAAGTCTGTAAAATATAGAGCCTCAAAGTTGTTTTCTTGGTTCCCACAGTGCACATGGCTCACCAGATGTCCCACTGTGTAAGTGAGTTACAGGGCACACTAACACACCTCATATGCAAGATGCAGGAGAGTCTTCTAATGTATACCAGTTCAGTGTCACTTTTTGATCTAACTGGACCCTATTTAGAGTAGAACAGACTATTACCAATGAGCAAGTACTACAAGCTGAAATATTTTCAACAATATAAGTTGAGATAAGTCAAAGTGAGCATCAGGTGCTGAGTAAGGTGCCATGTCTCTTGGTGCTAGGGCTGTCTTACCAACAAGCTTTGGTCCTTTTCTGTATCATGTTTTTTGTCTTGCTTTCTAGGGCTTTTTCTCTTGCGCTCTGGAGACAATAAGACATATTTGATGAATTTTAGCTTTATTTACCATTACCACCATATTCAAAAATAAACAGCACACAAGGGGATCAGATGTTGACCTTTAACGACACACCTCGGACAAGAACGATTTGGCAGCACATTGAGCCGAGCAGTTGTGATGCCGGTCATTGAGACATGAACACTGTTAAACACAGACAATAACATTATTGCTGATAAAAGCTTAAATCTCACTTTGGAAATATTTTATTTATAGTGTTTTTCTTCTTCTTAAGTGACTAGTAATTAAAATCGGTGCTTTCCTTTTAATCATGCATCTCTCTGGTCCCTAGATTCCCCAGAAAGCCCTTGAAAGACTGCAGTGATGACTAGGGATGTTCTAAATCTCAGGTTCGCATTAAAACAAATCAGTCTTACTCTGACAGTCAGCAGTCTGAGTATGAGACCAGCAAACACTCATTTTCAAATATGCTTTCTGTAAAATGAGTCCTTTTCATGCTGAAAGCCAAAGTATTAGTGAAGTTTAAGGTTAAATATGCTCTTGAGCAGCACAGAGTTCTTGTTTATCCCTGCATCACTCAAAAGCTCATTTGTAATTCTTTTTTTGGTAACTTTTGTCCTCTGCCAGATTGGTGCTATGCTGCAGAGGAGATCAGAAAGCTGGCGCTGGCCTCTGAAGATAAAAGTCCATGATAGTTTATACATTATTGACTGCGTGTTCAGTGCATCCTGCCGAGAGGACACACTGAGGCATGATGGGAAGTATGGGCTATTACTGTTTATCTATTGCTATTACGGCCAATCCAAAGTGGTTAAACAGATGAATGTTATATTTGATAATAATTTTATCTTTTAATATATTTGTCAGGTCCAAAGAGAAGCCTGTGCTTCATTAATAAATATATATATTTCAGCAAAACATCATCATCAAAACAGATTAAAGTCACATTTGACCATGTTTAATGTATACAGCTTGACTGAAGAAAATGGGAGGGCACTATCACTTATTTTCAAGTTTGAATAAACTCAAAATCTGCAGATACACTGTAGAGTCAGTATATGCCATTTCAATTTAAAGCATTAGTAAAAGGAGTGTATTGGGGATTTAAGGTTAACTGAGGAAAACTATTTAATTATATAGCATTTATGTAAAAATCTCTCTCTCATCTTATATGATGAATTGACACAGTTACGCATAAATGTGGTCAATGTATTTATAATTAACAAGATGGAAATTATGAGAAATTATGAAATCACATTGCTAAACCCAGAGCAGGACTTCTAAGGTAAGCTTTAAACGTCCTTATTTATGAATATTTTGCAATGTCAAATAGGTTCAGTTTGACCTTTTTAATCAAATAAAAGCCGGCAGGTTGCTGTGTTGTTGTGAAGGGAGGGACTGTGAGGGAAGGACTTTTTGGCAACTACATCTTTAAGCTTCTGTGAGCGTTGCACACGTGGATAATGGCTATTAAATAAAACAACCCTTCAAATTCAGAATCAGAGGAAAGTACAAGGAGTCTTTACAGTGACTCGAATAATTAATTCTCTCGAGACAGGACAATTGTGTGCACAATGCTTTCCTTTGTAACCATGAGCTCCCAAGAGCGCTGCCTTGTCTTCTTGTTTAAACTTTCTCTCATCATTGCTTTCAAGCCTCTACTCTGCTCAACTTAAAGAGGAACACTACTGATTACAAGCTGCTTATATGTCTACCTTTCACATGTGTTGGGAATTAAAAGGAAGTATGTTATTTTACTGTGAAGAAATGGTGTGAAAATGCCACTGAAAAATATTTCGATGTGCAGTGTTCTCGATCCAGCGCGCCGCATTACAATATGGCATCAAAGTAGATGTGGAAGACACAGATAAAGTATAAAAGGCAGAGTGAGCGAGCATGATGTATCTGGCATTACAGATTGATGCAGGCCTGTGATCCCTGGCCGTCTGACAGTAAAGCCCTCTCACTCTGCTACAGCTCCACGTTTCAGAAATTCATCGCTGGGCTCTTGGTGTTTCTCAAACTGAGCTTGAAAAGAACCGTTCAGCCATCAATGATTCACTGCCATACCCTCAACTTTAACAACAGCCACGTATAGCTCATATACACACGCCTACACGTTTAAGAGAACGTCCATCTGACAAATCGCCTGTTTTTGTGGTTTTGGTTGCAAAAGATAAGGGCCTTTAGTATGAAACTTTTAAATAAATGATGGTTCTCAGTGTCAGCCAGAACAGAGGTAGTTTTGAGGTGGGCCCTGATTGTTCACAGACAGCCCAGAAATCAAAGTGTGGTGCAGTGACAAGCATAAGCGTGACAGAAGTCCTTGATCATAACGGAGGGTTTGGATCAATAAAACCCCACTGGTGTGCAGCCAACTCACTCGGGACACATCATCTTTGTCATTTCACGAGAAGAGGTGATGTGTTTGATTGCATCACTTCTTTATATGTTGTCCTAAATTCAGAGCAATTAAATGGAAACTGGGAAGCCCAAAATCCGACGAGCACATCTTTTGAAAGCCCTGTGCAAACCTTGGATTTTCCCAGACACAGTAACACAGGCTGTAGTTCAGGTTGTGTTATGGATGGGTGAAAATGGAGACAAAATGAAGATTACTGAAAATGAAAGCTGTCCAATGGTCTTAGCTGATTTGATTACAGCAAAGCAGTGTTAATTGTTGACGAATGATTTTTGTCATAGTTTTCATCAACAATATATTTTTGTGTCCGAAAATGAAACAAAAACGAAATAAAAAGTCATTTAAAGAGAACAAAAACACTGACTAAATGTATTCACACTTTTGTCAACGAATAAAAATGAAACAAACATGAACAGAAATCCAATCTAAATGAGGAGATGGGACAAGTTGCAAACATTTCACAGAAGAAAAAAGGCGATGAAAAGACAGCAAAAACAGCTTTTAAATATCAAACTATGTTAATGCTTGGGAGGAAAAGAAGGGGGACAAAAGACATTGAAAATGCATTACCATTTATATTTTAGTCGACTAAATCTACTGTAGATATAGTCGACTAAATTCTTATATTTAGTCAACCAAAACTAGACTAACTAATAAGGATTAGATGACTCAATTATGACTAAAACTAAACTGCATTTTAATCAAAAGACTAAGACTAAAAACAAAATCTAAATTTCCTCTCAAAAGTGAAAAATGCACCAGTGAAAACCTTTGTCCAGTGGACCCTTTGATTCCAAACCATGTCAAATCTAATCACTGCACTGTTTTGTTTATCATTCTCAAAAAGTGGAATATAATTATCAAACAAAAGCATAATAGTCTGGACCTAGCCTTAAATAACACTGAATAAAATTATTCATGAACATGTACTCATTTTAGATTATGTAAAATGTGGTACACTCCAACGGCAAGGCCACAGAGTTGGATAAAACTGTCTAACATATCATTTAAAGATGCTGTGTTGCAGGATGTGCAGCAGATCATTTGTAAATATTAATGAGTATTCTGATGTTCACTGTGGTCAAGGACGTGCATAGTCCCACATGTGAATCACTCCTTTCGTTATTATTTTATGTTTCTGGTTTTCCCCTGGAAGTAGAATAAAATATTTTTGTGAAATATGTGATATATGTGGTATATGTGTGTTTGAATGATCAGTTTTATTTCTTTTTGTCCAGTGTTGGGTTTTTTTAAGCTTGGTGAAGATGAAATCCAGGAGTCCAAAGGCATTAAAATTCAGGTAATAACACTGTATTTGGTTACCGTTAGAAGGAGGATGTAGCTCTCAAATAAAATCATACCTAAATTCAGCAGAAACTTTTGTTAAGTTTCTTTACAGTTCCCAGTTGCTTTAAACATGTAGTCTGATCACCAATGGAGCCAATGTTCACATCAAGAGCAGAACTTTCCAGCTTTATAGAGCCCTGTAATGCCTAAAGGCCAGTGCCCGAAGTAAGAAATTAGAACCAATTGGTGAGGAAAAATGGATGCTTTAATGTGTATGTGTATGATGACACTGACTGGCCAGATGTCCATTAAAGCAGACATACAATACATCCTTCACAGCTAGAAACATGGTACATTTTGGGTATAGAAAATCAGTTTGACCACGAGAGATGTGTTTAACCCAACTGTAATGAGCCATGAATGTGTATTAGCTGTGTAGGGTACAAAGTGAGCTTGCATGTAGATCAGCCAATTTCTTAGTGTCTATATAATATTGACTTTTTTCAATAAATATCTCACTTAACATAAACACACTATGCCAGCATTAATGTTCAATCATAAAAGACTGAAAGAAGAAATGACATGAATACATTAACATACATAATTAATTCAATTATGCTTCTTGAGAGCCTTTCATTACTGAGCTGTGTTGGTTATTTTCATACAGCAATATCTCTATTGATTTTTTTACAGTGACGAATGGATAGAACACCTTGTTCTGACTTCAGTGCATCAACTACAGGCTTCATATACACTAATAATATGAAAAATTAATAGATGTTGAAGTAGTTCATGTCCTGAAATAAGTACAGTAAGAAGAATAAAACAGTAAGAATTTGTTTTTTTTATTATTATGAGAAGAGGCATGAGACATGTTGTAAATACAAGCCACAAGCTGCTGTGTAAATGCACTTTTAAATCACTGATCCCAGTTTATTCCCATTCCAAGGTGTAATGTTTGGTCATGTTTGGGCTATTTGATTATTTTGTCATTACATTTGAAGCTGATCTTTTCTCAAACGTGTTGGGTTCAAGTCTACTAACATCTAAGGAACAATTTTGTGTCCTGCTAACTGTAGCTCCCTACATTCTGACAAAGCTTTGTTGTAATATATCGAGCCCCAAACCTTGTTGGGCCATGAGCTCTTTGTGGGCTGACCTGCCGGTCTTTGTGATGTTCCCCGCAGGCGCTTCTCAATCCTTGCCTTTCCAAAACTGACAGGTGTGTGATATAAGTGTTCCTTAAGTTCGTTCACAACACTGAGTCAAAGAAACGTCCTCTTCTGCAAAAGGACTGGCTTCTACCGCTAAGCCTTTTCAAATGAACCGACAGACTAGAGATGGCTATAAAAAACTGAAACTCTTGCAGAGTGAGGGGGCCTACACCCTGGGGCAGAGACAAATCACCGGAGGCACAGAACAATTCGACTTTGTACTTTAAGCCTTTTTTCCCTTTCATTGTCTATTTTAGTCATGAATAGGTATGAGGGGAAAAGAAGGTATTTCCTTTAATTAGAAATCCTAGGTATACCAGAACGTGATCTTTTTGTTCTCTGCCTAATTAGGCTGCATGTATCTAGAAATATGCATTGTGTTCCTACCTGAGTGTAAGTTTGGGTCAGCCTTAAGGGGTTGACCTACTAAAAGTTACCAGGACTCTATGGGTGCACGAAGTCGACACGTGCAAACTTTACCTTTCCCAGAATCAGGTGTGCGCTGTAAAAAGAAAGCCATTCCTCGGCCGGCAAATGGCAAGGAAAGAAGAAAATGTCAATTCCCAATGTGGAAAAGCCCGTAATGACTTTCTCAGAGGAAAAGGCTAACACACTCCTGGTTTTTCCTCTTGCTTCTGGTCCTCACAGACAGCTGGCCTTTGGGGAACCCTGACAAGAGCCCTGTGCCGGTGTGTAAGCCAGAATGTATTCATTTTATCCCTCCGCTCACCTGTCAAACCAAAGCAGTTCTGTGAAGGTGAAGACAAGGAGATGTAGCTTGAGAGGCCGACAGTGGGAACCAAAGCTACTCCCAGAGTTTTGTCAGTGTTTTCTTTTTATGTCAGAGCTCTTAGCACGTTGACAAAAGTAACTGACTGCTGCTCTTCATGCTTTTCGAAGCAGTAGCTCATTAAGCCCTTAAAATACTTTTGTCCATTATTTTCAATTTTTTTCTTCCCTGGTGCAACGCATAGTTTGAGAAAGCGTCTATTCAGGAAGTAGGAGGCTCAAAGTGTACTCTTCTCTTCTGTATTGTCAGCTCATTTGCAACCTGCCCATATCAGTGATTATCTTCTTTATCAATATGCAACATTTAGTTGACCTGAGATGTAACTAGTGTCAATGTCACACATCAGTTATTCCACATAAAAACACAACAAAATCATCAAATGCTACACACCAGTCGATTAGTTCCCATCACCACAGGTTGCAGTTGGTAAATACACTATCAATAGTGAAAAAGCAAATAAAGAATAAAAACAACAACAGATAAATGGTGATTAGAATGTAAAGCAGTCAAAATTAAAATAAAATAAAGAAAACACTGAAAATTAAAAAATAAAATAAAAATGAGTTGCATATTGTAAGTTCTTCTCTGGGGAAAAGCAGAAGTAGAAATGCAGTTTATGAACCATGCTGCACATTTGATGTACAGCTATGTATTGTACCATTGAGAGCAATCAAGATAAATACATACTGTGGAATCTGGCAAGGCTGGACTTACTAGTTCATGGTTCTGACAAAATAATTTCCCCACTTTACTTGTTCCACTCGACCAATAATCAAGTAGCTCATGCACCAATGTGAGAATAACCCTGACTAATTTGTGGCAAGCTTACCTTTTACTATGTTTAGTTGCCATTAACAGCACTTCCCATGTGCTTTTCTATACTCCACTGAACTACAGTAATAACGCTGAGTGCCACTACGCAGAGCGAGGAAGAGATGCATGTTCTTTGATCTCGCACTCACCTACTGTAAACCAAATCTGTGCATGATGTTATGAAAGTAATGATCAAAGTATCCGTGAACTAGAAAAGCTGTTCTAGTGATCTAATAGGACCGTACTCTAAATGAAGTGGTTTATTATTTGGCGAATAGCTTGCGGTGAGTCAGTACGGCTCAACCCTCCCCCTTTTCCTCTTTCGATTCATACATATTTCAAGGCCAGTGCTTTCTCCTGCCACAAGCTGCCGGTCCGCAGAGGGTTTCAGGTGAAGTTTGCCGACCCTCTTAGGTGAAGCCCTGTCAATAGAAGCAATCCTTTTTCCCTTAACAGCAACGATGGAGAAAGAAAAGCTATAGATAAACTGGTTAAATATTAAGCCTTCTTTACACAGCCTTTTCAATATTACATTGTTCTCTCTTGCTGTAAAAAGATGCAAAGGAGGATTAGTTTATTTCACCTTTATGCTTTGTATGAGAGGACAATGCAAACTGCTGGAAAAATGTCTTCCTAACGAGGCCAGAGCTAAATCCTGTTCGGCCTGGCCCCGTTCAGACCTCACATTAGGTTGTTTTTTTTTTTAATTTGTTTTTCCCATGATCTAATTAAACGAGGACAACTTGTTATCAGCTACAATTAACATGTGTCCTCATGTGTTTATATATAATTGGATCTTACATCCCACTCTGAGCTAACAAGAAGATATGATTGCTAAAAAACACTAATCAGGGGCCAAACTTTTCTTTAAAGGGTTTGTATTTTGTTCTGTTTTGCCAAGAGTGCTATGCCTCCACACTTTTCAAGGCCATCTTCGACTGATGTTGGAACTTTATTTATTGGCATCTATTCTTCTAAATGCCCAATAATCATAAAACCACTTCACTCAGCAGACTTTAATTGTATACTTAGCCTCTCTCTTATTAAATCTGGTTTGAAATGAGTGCAGATCTGTGCATAAAATGGCTGGATGCTGGTTATCTGGAAATACATTTTGTGCAACTTGAAGGCAATGACTTTCATATAATCACAGTTCTAAAAAGGTGGTCATACAAAGGCAGACAGCTAAACAAAGCCCCCGAAACCTAGTCCCAGAGAGAGCACCGAGTCCCAGACCTGTGATGATGAATATATAACTGTTAAAAATTAGTGTGCCTTCTCAAATTGTACTGTTGGCATCAAATCTCTCCTCTCGAGCTAAATCATTTGGGAATATTAATATAATTGTAACATAATGTAATTGTAGCATATATTTATTTTTATTTTTATTTTATAAAATGTTCTTGGGACTGTCATGGTCGGGAGGTGCATGTTATTGTCAATGGAATAAAAATCTGGAACAGTTATGGGTTTAGAAAGATTTTTGTTAATTTCTTTATTTGTTTAATTTCTTTTCTTTTTTTGCTTAAAATCCAAATTATAATCAAGCTGTATGTAATCTAAACATGTAGCACACATTTGGTTTATTTTACATACACAATTATCCTCTTGCCTTTTTTACTTTAGCACCTTTGAACACTATTACACTGTTCTATATGCTGTATATCTCCATGCACAGATCATTAACCAACAACTGGAAATGTACTGAGGAAGACACAGGTACGGAGGCAGAAAATTAGGTGCGAGGTGCATTCAAGGAGAATGGAAGAAATATTAGTTGCTGTTAGGAAGCAGTTCATTGGTTAGGACAAAGTTAAGAGAAAAGATCTAACGCATTACATTGGATGTGTGATGGAATAAGGAATAAGGACTTTAGCTGTCTCTGCTGTTTTCTCTTACTTTTGAAGACCCAAGATGGAGCGCAGAGAAAGCAGAGAAAATGTTGCTCACTTTTTGACATATCAATTTGGTCTCAGCTTGTACGACAATTACAGGTGATTAGTGTGTGTGATGGTGGTTTTCAGAATCATGTCCCAGGCTCTGGATTTCCCTGGAGGCACAGAGATAGAAATATTGAGAGCTTGTTTATTCCTTCTTCAATGACCACTGCCATAAGAGTGTCTCGGTTTAATCTTACAGCTGCTTCACAACGGCTCATTTTTTCACTCTCTCTTCCGCCGTCGTTGCCCTCCAGCTCCGAAACCACTTTACAAACATTTACAAATCTCGTCGACGACTGGACTACTTCTCTCAAACTCTTAGTCGTCAAACCTTAGCAGCTGGAGAGGCTCAGAGGTGGGTAAACATTTGGACTCAAGTTAGGATACTGTTGCTTCAAAAATGTCTCAAGTAGAAGTGGAAACATTTAGTGAAAAGGCTACTCAAGCTAATGTCAAGTTTTTTGCTCAAACAAACAAGGCACCCACAACTTAAAAATAAAATAAAATGGTGGGATTTTGTTGATAGTTTTGTTGATAGTTGTCTATTTTTCCTGTTTATAATTCTAAAACTGGCTGATTCCTTTTTTCACAAATATAGAAATGTGACTTTCCCCTTTAAATGCATACATGAAATCTTAAAGAAAACTCTCAGGAGCGCCACCCTGTGCCAGATCTTAGGCACGACTCCTTGTGTTATTAATCACCTTGACAGCTCTGGGGTCAAAGGAATTCTTAAAGATATTTTTACTTGCTGATATTACTCTATATCCCTTCCCTCAAGGTGTATGTGAAGGGTCACTGATTATTTTGTCGGCTTGCACTCCTCATAACTTTTATTTTAAGACGTCACTCCACTCACTGCTGCTGTCGAGCCCATCAGTCAGAAGAAGTACTTTAACTGCTTAACTTGACCAGTGACAGCACAGTAAACCATAATATAGCTTGTGTGACTGCCCTCTTTGACTGAGAATGGCAAAGTAATAAACTCAACGTGGCCAAATGTAACTTGCAAACAAAGTAGGACATTCTTACAAGTGCTAGCCACTTCTGGTAATCCTGTCATGGGTCAATCAGCATCCCTCTGACTTCCACATCAAAAACAACCACCAGCCTCCATCTTTTCCTTCGTCTATTCAAGGCCTCCAGTCCTCTCAAATGTCTTTTTAATGAAATCTGCTGTGTCTTGTCGCTCAGGCTTAATGGTGCTTGTATTGCTGCAGGTGTAGACAGACAGAGAACTGCAAAATACCTGCGACCAAAACCGAAAGTACCCTCCGACTCTCAGGGACACATTTGACTTTTTATCCTTACTGAGTATTCAGCAAATGCAATTAGCTTGGCTTCTCATGCTCCCCTGACGAATAGGAACAGCGCGGCTTGTTAGAGCAAGATATTTCAGCAAGCAGACTTGGTTTAATCATCAGAGACGGCGAGGTGTGAAAAAATAGTTACAGCAACAAAGATGTTTTCAATAAAATGGAGTGCCTAATGAGAGGAAAGATTCAAATCAGACTATAATCATATACATTCACATAGTCATGCATAGCAGCGGAAAACTGCATCAATGATTAGTTGATTGCATTGTGCATGCCAAATCAAAAGCACAAAGGGCAAAATTCCACGTCTCACATCATTTTATTCTGAACCCTCTGTTTTTCTTCTATGCAGTCTTTTTGCTCTTCAGCTCACCGGTCCTGGTTTGCCCCACTCTGTTCTCACAAAAGGGGATTTGCAGTCAGATCCTCACCCCACACACAAGATGAGGACAGATAAACTAAGAAAAACTTGCACATCCAGAATCTACTTGGTCCACTTCAGAATTCCCACAAATAGTAAAGTGTACTCTTAGCCATTATCTGACTCACGTTCCTTTAACGCACATTACACAAAGTGACATCCCAAAAAGGACAATGATAAAAGAGGATAATGAGTCAAGTAGTCAATGAGTTTGAATTTTTTTTTCCATAACTTTTCTCAGACACCATATTACGAATTACAGGCCAAAAATACCCTCCATATCTCATAATGTCCAGAGGCATGTTGTTTAAATAAAATGAAAACACGCACAAGTACCACTAACTTAAGTCCAACCATTGAATAGTAATATAAAAAGAAATGTTATTAGGATCATTGTGGTCTCACGCTACATGACGACTTGAAGAAGAATGGACAGCACTTGTACTGTCATTATTTTCACAATTTTCCAAACAGTAGGTGGTGTAAATAACGTGCGTCTGTGCTTGTCCGTGGCTGATGGAACCCTCCTGAGTCCAACACTATTAACTATTGAGTGTATCAGAGCTGTCTTATTTCACTCATGTTAATTTAATGAGCTAATTGTGTGCACGCCAGGAAGCGGTCACAGTGTATTATAAAGCCAAATGAGACTTTGTAATAGGCTGACTGCAGCAAGAAGACTTTATCAAAATCAATAAATGCAACTGAGAGAATGTGTTTGCAAGGTTAACGCAGCCTCGATCAATGAGAAATGGCTACTTTGAAAATGATAGTACTACACTGTCTGCTGTTGGTAAGGACCAATCATGAGGCCATTGATGTGTTGTGGCACTTTATATCATCATGATCCACACAGATGTGTTGTAGTGAATGCCAATATAACTGAACCTGACTGTTATGACTACAGTGAAAAATACTCAAGGTCAAAGCCCCTTTCCAGAGTCGAAGAAATAAAGATTTACTTTCCAAAACAAAAACTTACTCTTTTATCACTACCTCCAAATTTATTGCCATAAGCATCAAGACTCTTTTCACAAGATTCACAATGTTTGGCCAAGGCCTGGACGGATTTCCCTCCGGTGTTTTACTGTTCAGTGTTTTAAATGTAAACAAGACTCTTCGTGCAAAGAAGTACAATATTCCCCATCTACGCTTCTTAAAGGCCCTCTTTCACACAGCCAACGCTTGCCTTTAGCCCAAAACCCATTACTTTGCTTATTCCAAACCTTCATACTCTTTAAGAAACCAATCAGTGTGTGTCACCCTGCACAACACCAACACATTCGTTTGTCTTCTGTCTTCTTTTTTAATTTCAGATCTACAAACTGTAACATTAGTGTGCTTAAATCCTCAAAAGACTGAGTTGTAAAGGGCTTGTACACAATCAAGAAAGGGTCGTGTTTGGTCAGACATGTTAGTGGACAAGGAGGAGGTGGAAGGCTCACATTGCCTCACAACATGGCCCACTTTTGGGCAAAACATTTTAATAAATAGTGTGGCAAAAACAAAAAGTAGGATTTCTATTCAGTGTACTGTTTAGTCTGTTTAGAGGCTGAGAATGTTTGTCCAATGCTGCTAGTCCCCCTTAGGGAGTGTGGCATCTGCCAGCCCACACACAAGGCAGACTAGTTGACAGACCATGTAATGCCATGCAGTGCTAAAATTAGCTAATTAAGCTATAACACAAAACTTCAAAATGCTTCATTTGTTCAGTTAGTGTAGCAGTCTGTTCCATGTACATTTCTTTCCACAAACAGAAGCCCTAGACGGCCAATTCATCTACTCTTAGATTTTAGAAAGTGCACAAGGGTGATTAAGCTGACCGAACAAACTAGAAACCTACATTTTTTGATACCTGCCTGTAAACGTCTTGACTTGGGGGTATGTTAGCACAGTGTGGATTTAGGGCTTCCCTGTTCCCCACTGGTCTACAATTACACTGCCACAAGCAGACCTGGGTCTTAGCAGAGTTGCCTCTTGAAGCCAACTTGGCTCATATAGTGCTCTTTTTTGGCAAATACAACAGTGCAACACAGAGAAATGAGAAAAGTGAATATTGGCATATGACCAACTGTTAAGGGTAAAGAAAATAGATAGATATTCTTTACCACTGTTATTGTTGAGAGGAACAGCCCAGACAGTACAAAAACTAGCTCATAGATAGCTTATATGTTGATTGTGCAGAGCTCTGTACCACTTAAAAGACAAGCAACAGCAGTAAGACACATGGATCCTTCTGCATTATGTGCGTTACAAGGATACAGTCCTCAAACTGTAAGTATTCATCAGAAATACTGCTACAAATGGACTCTAAGATTAATTTATGAACTGGAGCTCAGTATTAGTGCTCAGAATTGAACTGGCGCTCAGACAACCAACCAACCAGTTTGAGCTCAGACACGGTGCAGTTTAGAGTATGTGTGTGTCAAACGCACAAAAGTACCATAAAATATAGCATAATAGGGTACTGTATTTTACAGAACAATAAGGTGTAAAAATATTTTTTTACTGAACAATAGCAGGGTGATTAAAACAAGAACAAAAGCAGGAACAGGAAAGCATAATGTGGGTTGTTTTTATCAGCAGTGAGACTGAGAGTTGTACATGGACAGAGAAAGATAAGAGAACTGCCATCAAAGCACTTGTTTCTGCTGTGCACAGCAGCCCAACACACTGCAAGTAAAGGGGTCTGTCTGGAAAGACCAGGCTGCCCATTAGGACAAGAAAAAAAAAGAAAAAAAGAGGGACACAAAGAGGGGAAGCCTCATGCTGACTCTCTCCAGGCCTGCCATGAGACAATGATCAGAGTCTGAATTTTGCATCAGCAGCTGATGGGTGTTGGGGTCCCCTCTGCCTCATCCACCTTCTCTACTACAGTCTGTTCATTTCTCACCACTGTTCTGCTCCACACTCTCTGCAGGCCGTTCCTCTAATTGGCTGTCCAAAGGGGCTGTGCTGCACCATGGACCAGCATGAATATGCAGTTGTGCATCTTCTCATGGATAGCCTCATCTTTTTTTTTTTTTTTACTGTGTCATTTTCCAGTTTATTATGTTTTGAGTTTATAATGATAGCAGGGGTCTCTGAAGTCCCTCATTTCATTTTTCTTTCTGAATGCAAGTCTAAAGCAACAGAAATTGCATGCATTTTAGATCAGGGTTTACAATGGATGATTACATGTCACAGAACACTTTAGGTACAGACTATGTTATGGACAGCTAAAATAGAACGGCCTTCATGAGCTATTTAGACTAAGCTGTATCTTATTTTCATGCAACATGATATGCCAGGCGGAGGGCAGGTTTTGGTTCTACATTACATTTATTACTTGTCATTTCCACGTATCTATTCCCATAACAGACGTCTGACTTGATAATCTCGCAAATGAGATTGGTGTCATTTGTATCTGCCTTTGTGTGAAGCTTATAAAGACTACAATTACCACAGCAGAATTGTACTATTTGAGTATTTATCATAATTTAACATGTCCCTGTCCTTGCTCAGGTTTGAATGGATCTGGAACATAACAGGACTGTCTTGAGACAGTGATGGTAATGTGCACTGTACAGGCCAGACATAGACATTCACATACACTCATTTTTGTTTTCTTAAACGTTACTTAATTTGGCAGGATATTCATTTATTGTGTCTCATATGATGATCCAATCTTCCAGGTTTTCATATCCCCATGCTCACTAATTTAGTGAGATACACTGTGAAATTCAGAACAAAGATTGAAATGGCACTAATAAAAAATTTATAGAACATTATAATGTTTCCCTGAAAGACCAAATTAAAAAAGATACCTTTAATCATGTCACAAGGACAGAAACTGCATCCTCATCTAAATAAATCCATGCACTGAGCTAAACATTTCCAGGTACCAAATAAAACTGATAGAAAAGGCATTGCAACATACATTATATAAGTACCTTTGCTGATCCCCCAAAAAGTCATAAATATCAACTCCATGCCCTCTGTTAAGTACTACTTTCACCTAAATAAAATTAAAGGAAGTGAGTAAATCCTTGTTGATGCTTTTAACACTCATAAGGCCATTGATAGCTACATATAACTTCAACAAAAGTTCACATTTAAGCCTCGTGTATCTGTGCTTATGTCTCTTTGCAGTAAAAGATATATTTTATTAATGCACAGTTGGGACCTCTTTTGGGCTTTTCGACACCATTGTGGTTGGTGTTGAATTTTAATGTCATTTTGTGCAGTCACTGTAGCTCTAAGTGTTGGGAAGGCGACGCTCTTGGGGAATAGAAAGGTTGCAGGGTCGTTATAGGATTTCTTCCACTTGTGTCCGTCAGTGTTTAGACAGAGACTGTTTCTACATTTTTGCTGTGCATTAAGCACTCATGCAGCATAAGTGTTAGGCCGACAAAGGTGATATTGTATTACTGTTTAGTATTTTTTCATACCAGTGTCATGGCACATCAAATCTTTTCCAAAAGGTAAACATTTACTTTTAAAAAACTGTTTTTGAGTCAGTAACTTTGTCAGAGCCACCAAAATGTAGAGCTGTGTCATTGTTTGAGCGACAGTTGCAAATATGTAATGATACATTTCATTATTTTACTCACAAATTATATTGTTTGTCACATAAACACATCTCGGTGAAAAGCCGTTATGAAAACCAACCAGCCAATGAAGGTTGTTCCTTTCATTTTAATGGGACTCTTGAACATTGTCCAAAATCCTTCATAACAAACCTACTTGAAATCTTAAGTCACATTTTTACAGATGATTTGTAAAACAACAGATTTTGATCATTGAATGAAGCATTTGGACTGCTGAGGCTCAAACAGTGAAAGTATGATGATAGGTTGTAAGGACTTTGATTACTATACTAAGTTACAAGCTTTGGACTGTGAGCTACACAAGTGATTTTGATTGAGGACAGTTGGGCTTATTCTTTTTTCATACATGCCACAAAAAATGTGACAAAAAGAATGAGAAATTCTCAACGGCTGTGAATGCCACACGGACTGTTCAGAGCTAATTTTTTTTTTTTTTAAATGCTTTTCTCATTTGAAAATTAAGCTAAAGCAAATGAGAAAAACTGCAAGAAAGAGACATGAAGGTAAGGTCAAAATGGAGCCATAAACAAAGTCAAGTACTGATCCATATTAAGATTTATTGTTGCATTATTATAAACCTGGTCTCCCTTCACTGAAGCAGATGAAACAGGTTCAGGAGGTGGAGGAGAATGAGGCAGAGGGCGGGGGTTCGAGCAGGCCGACCACTCTGCTGACCATAGATAAGAATATGTTCCGATAGGCCGAGTAAACAATAGACAAAAAAACACAAGACAAGATCAGACAGGAGCGTGACATCAACCCTTTTCCCATTAACCACAGATTAAGAGTTTGAATGTGAAGGTTGAGGAGGAACCTTCACTTCGAAAAGCTAGAATAATAGTGTTCGTGTAAAAACTGTTAGTAATTGCCCCAGTTCAACTCATATCACAGACGGAATCTAGGGCCTTTAATGAACTCAATTAAGTCTGCCATATTGATGTCTGCTGTCAATGGGTTAATGATGTCAAGAATCTATTGACTAAATCACAATTAGGCCTTTTCAGTCTGGAGAACAGTCCATCTCTTGATTTGTCACAAGAGTCTTAGTCTCAATCTTATTTTTGCAATTTACCTGCAACAAAAGCAGACTGACAGAGGAAAATATTAACTCAAAGATTGGATGCAATGTTTAGGTAAAACTTAGGCTGATGATCTTTTTATCATTCGAATTCTGTTTTTCTTTGTTCAATCAAAACCCCGTACAGCCAGATTCAGGAGAGCAGACAAGAGAAAACTGGAGAAAACTGTTGGACGACACTCAGGTAGAAGGTGTGGGTGGAAAGAGAGCCACTCTAACTGTTTGGGATTTGAAATAAAAATGTATGCTTTTGAATGGGCTCATGCATTCAGAGATGAGCACACAAGCACACACAAGCATGAAATATGCATCAGGTGGAGCTTTGCTTTTCTTTTTGAATAATCCACAGCATGGACAGCACCGAGCCGTAAAGACAAAATCAAATTCTATAGCCACCAAGAGACACAAAGTAAGCGTGCCAGCTTCATAGCCGTTACTAGCACCGTCCTCGGGGAAATCTAAATGATGTTCCAGCGGCACCGAGTTCACACAGGCTAGACAAACAGAGTCCTTCTCTCCTGTGGCTTCATGCTAGTGTAGCTGACAGGAGCTGCACTAGCTTCTGCAGGCACAGCAAAAGGACTAATGTTTAGGGATAATTTTATGGATTCTTTTTTTTTTTTTTTCAGTTTTTGTCAGCATGTTTATAGGGCTAGTAAATATAAAAGAATATACCGCCTTATCCATTGACTTCGCTTTGGCTCTTAGTCTGCACTATGTGTACCCTTTAGCCACTTTTCACAAATGGATTTGACAGATTTAAGGCTGGGTGCAAATTGTTCCACTGAGTTACATCAAAAGATCTAGCCATACAGTCAGCAAAACTATCAAAACCACTTGCCGTTACTTTTCTTTTCTTTTAAGCTATTTTTATTTCGGTAATTTACTTGTTGCAGAATAAGTGCAATTGTAAATGTGGCTTAACACGATTCAAAGTAAAAAAAAAAAATCATTGAAGCGGCTGTTTTAGATCTGGCTCCTCTGACGACTTAAAAAGACTGTCATCACTGCAGCTTTTCTCTTCCTGACATTTCAGCTCCGAAAGCTCTTCCCAGAACTGGCGTCTACTACAGTGTGAGTGATGCTCAGTATCTTTGATAATATTCTTCCCCAGTATCAACTTACAAGATGAATGCTTGTGCTGCTTGTTTACTGTCACTTGACTTTTCACTTTCAAAAGACTGTTTGCAGAGCCAGTGGCTAATACACTGCAGCATCCAGTGATGTGTGCTGCTCTCTGAACAACTCACATGTCTCTGATCAGCTAATGTCTTTGCTCTTAACAGTTTGAGGTTAGTGTCAAAATACTTTGTCAGTTTGAGGTTAGTTAGATGAGTTACAGGTCACAAATGGTGTAAGTGAACCAAAAAATATAGAAGAACCTCAAGTAAATCCAGTTTTAACCAATTCCAAGCATGCCCTAAAAACGTTCTTCCCCTTCAATTGTTTACTAATGTAACCAGAGTCATATAGTGTGTACTTTGCTAATGTCCTGATTATGTTTAAGACCATCCTCTCTCTTTTTGCACACTTTATTTCTCAGCTCAAAACTCTTCAACCTTCTTCGTTTCTTGTTCTGAGGTAAGGGGGCAAACTTTTCTGTATTCCAGTTGACTTGCTGAGAGTGCTGTACTGTGGCAGCCTCAAGGCAGTATTGAGAGGCAGGCCTCGGGGGTGTTACTTTGCTTTTCATCATTTTCAACTTTTAGAACGTGCCCATAGGAAGTGACAGAACCGCAGGCTGGGAGCGGTGGGGCTGTTGTTCACGTCTACTACACTGCTGCAACCGTATCCTGACAGGTCACTGTGGTCAAAGGAGATCACTCAGGGATAGAAGATGAGCCGGAGCTAAAGACATGGGTTTCATATCTAACATCGTTTGTCCAAAGCAAACAAAAAAACACGGGGGATGCTAAGATCAACTAAAAAGAATAACACAACAAGAACTTTAACTTGCAAAGGGTTCATTCATCAGGAGACTTTAATGCAGTGAGATGTGCTTTTCTTTAATAAGGACTAGCTATAGGTCAACCCACTGTGAAAAGCTGCTTCATAGTTATTGTGTGAAATAATTTCAGCAAAAGTTAACCAGAGATGGCAAAGAGACACTTTTTCAGGTCCAATATTGGGCTATATTTCTCATTGTAGGTGGATCGAAAGGTCAAAGCAAGGTAATCCAGGTTAAAAATACTACTAGTGATATAGCAGTCCAGACCATTATGTAAAGGTCTTGGTCTTGTCTCAGTCTCAAACTCATTTTTACTTGGTCTCGGACATCAAGACCAACCAAAACCATAAAGGGCACATTTATTTTTGGGATGGGATAAAACCCTAAATCATTATATAGTCAATTAAAAATCTTGTTTAAAATCTGCCTCCTTCACCAAACATTAATCCCTATCACTAAAGACTCAAAATCTGAACTTGGACTATTTGGATTTTCTAACAGTTCCCTTGTATCTATTACAGTGTATCGCACACTGGTTCTGGTCTTGCCCTAAAAGGGTCTTGGTCTCGACTTGGTCTCGATAGCTAGAAGTCTTGGTTTTGTCATGGTCTTGATGCATTCTGGTGTTGCCCTGACAGGGTCCTGGTTACGTCTTAGTCTCAATAAGCTCTGCTCTCGGACATGTCTTGGTCTACAAAAACAAAGTACTTCCTTAGATTTACCTTAATATAAAAAAGTACTTTTAATCATTGAGAAGAGAAATGAACTGTAATATTGTTTGTGAGTGTTTTTATTTATGTAAATTATAAAAGTCTTTTGAACCAAATGAAGATACTGTTCATGAGATGGGTTTTCTAAAGGTCGGTAATAACTGTCACCTCATTGACTACAACCGTGTGGAGAATGTCTAGGACAGACATTAAATACAAAAGTACACAGCACAGGCCCACTCAAGCCAGAACACATAAGCACTGTTCCAGTTGTTCCAGTTGTTGCTGTAGCTACCGCAGATAAACTATAAATATTAACACACATCAACACTCGCATAATTTTAATTATGAAGAATTTCACTGATATCCATATAGATTTTTTTTTCTAAAGACAAAAGGTCCTTTAAACACAAGTTAAAAACAAGCGGTTGTTAAAGGCAACAAGTCATCCTTTCACAAGTTTAACAATGTTCTCATGACTTTCACTCAGTGCCTGTTCTAACTCAGTTAGATCAGTACATTGTTACATTATTATATGACTATTGGCCTTTCACAATTGTTGGAGCAACACACAGCTACTGCAAACTAAATATTTTGTTTGGTTTACATTGATGGTACATAACAACTCGAATTGTATTCATTATATTACCTCTATGTTTTACCTGGCTGTATGTAGATAAGCATACACAAGGCCTGGCTGTTGTTTAGCTTTCATAAATGCATTGAAGATTTTCTTTCTTCAAATAACCACTACAACTCAGTCAAATTCCAATTCCAATAATGCATTATTATGAACATTGCTTTAATGTATGCATGTTCATGGTTAAGTCTTCCAACTCTGTTTGAAGGTACATTTTTCAGAGAAGAGCATGCTTTAATACCAGATTAGTTTGTATTATGATGAAACGGTGTGTGTACATCTCACAATGTGGAACTTTCCTTGCCACAGCACGCCTGCTGCAATCTCATTGTAATACAGGAAATGCATGCCGCAGCACACCCTGGCAGAGCTCACACACACACATGCTCACATAGGCATCTGCCCAAGCACCTGTAGAGGCCTGGAAAGGTCTTTAAGCTGCACCAGCTGCCCAGGCAGCACTCAGCTCACAGTGGGAGAGGCTGTCATAATCTGCACTTCTGCCTTCCAGGTTCAAAGCATGTCCATTGTAAAGTATGTGTCTGTAGACACAGGACTAGTTTCAAAAGAACACTAACAGTGTGCTTTGGAAAATCCTTTATACTGTGCAGCTTTCCTCTGAGGTAGAAGGAAGGTAATTAGCTACTTTTTTACAAAGCAGTAATATACTCTTGCTTTCCTTGTAGAGCCAGTGCTTAATCTGAGTGGTTTTACCAAGTGGAAAAGGTGACTTTTTTTCTGTAAGCCTTCTTTGAAAGGGACTCTTATCACAAACACACACACAGACACCAAGGATGCTGTCCATATTCTCTGCCTGCCATTTCTCCCACACCTCACCAACAACTGTTACTCGTTGTTCTTTCCTCTTTTCATTTCACTCCAAATAACTTCTCCATTATTTTTCTTTCTTCTCCCTCTGTCTAAATGACACAACAGTATGGCTGGGCAATGTATATGCTCAAATGAGCATTGGTTTGTCCTATCATCACTGTTATTGTAACTTTGGATATAGAACTGTAAAAACAAGATGCCTTAGCATGAACTTCACAAGCCTGTTATCTCTGGCAGTAAAAACGTTTCCATATCAACAGCATATTCCTACCTTGTCGTCTCTCATAGGGCCTTCGTCCAAAGCTGCATCTTGCCATCCACACATCCTCCAGCTGCGGAGGCCTGACGCTGGGGCAGGGAGCTCGCCAAGAGGACTGGCCCCGGACCAGAGCGAGGATCCTGGGCATGCCCAGATTAGCCCCTCCTAAAAGTGGCTCTGGAGCAGCGCCGTTCCCTGGGCTCCAGCTGGAAGAGAGCAGATTAGAGAGAGAGGAGGAGCAGATTGAGACACTAGAGATTCCAAGAGCCGTTTTTAGGCTTCGTGTGAAATTGGATAACAGATTACTCTCAAATGTCCTCCTAACACTTCATATTAACTAGAACTAATAACATTAATTTAATAAAGTGCCAAATACTTTTGCAATGCTTTGAAACAAGGACAGAGTGGATTCAAACTGGGGGTATTCTTGTTAGTAAGCAATGTAAAAGCATTTTTTTTTTTCAAAGTATGCATCTTGGGTTGTTTAATGTAATGTAATGTCTATATGAAAATAATTCTAAAAATCTATCTGCGGAAAAAAAAACGTATACCTCATGTTATGTGCTGAACAGGAAGCACCCATTAGCGCCATTTTCTTTTCAAATTGGTGTCAACTCCTGCAGGTGCATGTCTCATGTCAAGTATTGCAGGAGGTGTCACTAAAAACATCTGCATACAATCTGAGTTCATAATGCAATGCAAGTGATGCATCTCTGCTGTTCAAAGACAGCCCTGACCTGCAGAGAGGTCTGTGGGCCAAATCAATACAAATTCTTTGGTCAAGAATCAATAAACACAGGCAAAGGTTAACACCCTGCCTGTATGATGGCTCTGTACAAACACCCAGCCCCTCTCAACCTTTACCACTGCACCATTTACCGAAGCATGCGGCTGTGTGGCCTTCATCAAAAAACGTACAGGTTTGAGCAAGACAATTCACCACTCACTAGTTTTAAAATGACCCTTTCACACTTTGATACAACAATTTCACCGTGACGCATTACAGAAAACCCTAAAGTGATCTTCTAGAGTTGTATGTGGTACTTGTGCATGATTATTGTACTACTTGTAGCAGATTTCGGTCTGTGTGGACACAATCTGCAGAACTGGCTAGTGCTCAGAGATGCTGTACTGTATATGAGCTGCCCATGTTATCAAGAAAACAGTTCTTGAACAAATATCTGGTTAGAAGTACACTACAAACTTTCTTGCAGTACGCCATCTTTCCATAGGACCCTAGGTATGACGGGCAGATCCATGGTATACATTCAAATAACACATATAACAAATCCCTGAACATTAGTAAATAATAAGAGGGAAATCTTTTGCTTTGGCTGAGATGAGTGTGCCTCTTATGTTCATGTTGCAAAGTGGCTCTGAATTGATATTCTAAAAGCCCACAAAGGCCTCATGGTTCAGTAGTTGAAGTATTTACTCTTCTTTACACCCCGGTACCTTATACATATGGACGTAAAATAGATAAGAAACAAGGTCATGAACAGTTATGCCACGAGTGAAAATGTTTGACCCCATATGCTTTTCTTTATGCTTGTAGTTTCATCAAATGTGCACACCGTTAGCGAGTACAAAACGGATTTCTTTGTTTTCAATGCAGATGAACGTGCTGTCAATAAAAGTAAAAAAGAAAAAGAAAAAAGGCAATGGCTTTGAGCGCGCAGTCAGTAATAATGCTCAAGGCTGAAGGTTTCTGCCGTAATATTGCCTTCGTTTGCTGCCATTTAAATTGTGATGCTCTACAAACAACCTTTTCTATTGGCATTTATACAGTATAGCACGTTTAGAGGTGTGGGCTCGCTTTGGAAGGGAGTGCTTTTGGTTTAAATGTATGTGAAAATGCAGGTCTGTCTATATAATCTTATAAAGACCTGTAATTTTCCCTAATTTCTCTGTCATTTTGTTTCTCATTCTCGTAAGTGTAAATGATTGTAGCCATTCTGTTCCAATTACAGCAAACAGGACCTGTCCACATACCGGGTTACATATTTCAGCGTCAAATGCACAGTTTGACCTTGGCCTGAGACGGTACATAAGTGGTGGGATTAATTCAACTGGATGCAGGCGGATGGAGCCATGAGGACGATTCAAGAGGAGTGGTTTGACCTTTTTGACTTCTGTTTCTATAGCTCCAGTAGGTCAGTGTAATTCTGGAGAGGTCAACACTTCCCTAACTATTATCTTCATTCAGGGAATTCAGAAAATCACAAAATCACTCCAGCAATCTCAGAGATTTCTATCAGCTGCAAAGACAAATCTAACTCCACGCTTCCTGATGAGTTTATTTTACTGTATGTATTTTATCTGATATTGTTTGTTCTTTTATGTCCTGAGGATGTGTTTGCTTAGAAGTTCCTCTTACTGAGTCTAAAGTTTGCCTTACAACAAAGCTAGACTAAGTCAGCTGAGTAATGCAGCAGAAAAAAACTCAATAAAATGATGAAGACATGATAATGATTAGAGTGAGACCCATATACTGCACTTTTGGACTGATATAAAGACAGTGTTTGGTTTGGTAGGTTCAAAGGAAAAAGCTCCAACTATTGTAGCAGATGCAATGTCAGTTTCCTGTGCATTTATACTCAGTCAAGGACAGTGAAAGTAAACATATTGACTGATTGATTTGGTTTGCAATGGTGCAGTGCTCTATGCTGTAGATAGAATATACTGCTGTTTAACTTGTCTTCTTTTCATTTACTTTGTAGTAAACATGTACCGGACTTTATTTCAATAATTATCATTTCTCTGTTGACTACAGGATAATTGATAGGATAATATCAAGACCTTCAAACTTAGCAAACTACAAACCAAAACAGTAGAGTTCCACCATTTTAGACAAACGAACGAGTTCTGAATCATGCATCTTATACACTTACTGCATATATGTCCCTTGAAAGGATTACATAAACATTTTTTTATCTTGTGCACTGATTCACCAACAGTGGTGACATAGAGATCAAAATGGCAGGCATGTCTTCAATCCTTCTCTGTAGCAGATTCATGACACCTAAGAGACTATAAAATGTTGGACGTGGCGCCAGTCAATAATTAATGCATGTGTCTAATAGTTCAAGAGGAAGGTCCAAGCCCTTTGAATCTCTGTTATTTGCTTCCATCTCAGACCAAATTTGGTGGAAGAAGGGCTGCTTGAGTCAATATCTCCAAAAGCAACTGGTTTCTGACAGGCTCATTATTTAACTATCCATATTTAACCAGAGTCAAGCATTACATCAGACACTAGAAAAGCAGAGAGAAATAGAAACTGGCCTCTTGAAACTACAGCTGGTAATCAATAAGAGAGAGACATAATATGAATGTGCATGTCTGACAGTGTGAGAAAATACATATCAAGAATATGAAGACCTACAGTAAGACCCAGAAGTCCTGCGCTGGTGTCTGATGGATGTATGGAGAGACCGGGAGCACTGATGAAACCAGCCATGAAATTGATGTGAACACACAGGCCTTTAAGGCTCTTTACCGCCATGTGCCATGTGCATGCTGTATGCTCACAAAGCACTGACAGGCAACAGAAGGACTGTGCAAACAGACCTGGGCATGTTAACAAAGCAATTTCTGATAGACAAGCAGAGCCATTTCAAAAAGCTTTAAATTACAAGGACATAATTGGTACAAGCTTGATTTGGCCTAGTTTTGGTAGTTTATCCAAGATGACTGAGTGACAGACCCTTGACGAAGAAAAACACAAAAACAATGCAGCTAATTCAAACTGCGTGATTGAAATGGAATATAATTTAGAATATTATTTTCATTTAGTTTATCTAAATTACTTTGTTTCAACAGTTGTAATATTAAAACTTAATATTAAATATTTAATTGAATTTAACCAATTTATAAAACAGGAACTTCAAAATGCCATGTATTTTATTAGTAGCACATTTATGGCTTTATTTATCTCTATTTGTCAGATTTAACTGTTAACAAGATACTTTATTATCTAGGGCCTATTAATTGCCTGAAAATCATTACCGTATTTTCCGGACTATAAGCCGCTACTTTTTTCCCACGCCTTGAACCATGCGGCTTATACAGAGATGCGGCTTTTCTATGAATTTTTCTTCAGCCCTCAGGGGGGCGCTCTAGCAGGAAGTGCAAAAACGAGACAGGCAGCGGTAGTCAGTACAAACAAGAAAGCGCCAGTTTTTATTCTTAGCACATGCAACCCAAGACGCACAACAACAAAATACGGTAATATTTTTACACCCTCACCCCCTCATAATGGAAAACAAATGAAGTGACAGTGGTTTGGTGTTCAGTAGTTTCAGTACGCAGGAGGAAGAAAAATAAAGCAACTTGGTTTTAGTGCACAGGAGGAAGATGAATCAAACCATCAATGACTTTTCTGTTTTGTTTGATCAGTACTTTTACTGCCGTCTTACAGGCACTGTTCGGAAACAATCAGTTCAGGTATATGAATAAACACTTATGGTACAAAATCTTTCTATGTAAATATCTTATTTCTCAGCCTGGATATCGGCGGCTTATAGTCCTGTGCGGCTTATATGTGACAAAATATATATTTCTTTTAAATTTTAGTGGGTGCGGCTTATATTTAGGTGCGCTCTATAGTCCGGGAAATACGGTAAATGCTTAAATACACATTCAACGTTGCATAGAATTCTCATATTAATAAAGCCCAAAAAAGTTTCTTTACAAAAACACTTTATTATAATCCTTACCAATAATAATATGCCCTGACAATAACAACTATGATGCGCTCATTAGATACCACACAATAGACCAGAGCAGCTATTTACCAGACATAAGTCCACTGCCTGCTTTAACTAGCTGGAGAATAAAGCCCGTTAAAGAAGTAGTGACTGGCGCTGCTATTGTAATGATGCTGATCAGTGGATAAAAGACGATGAAACAATGTTCTCTCTCGTAGAAATCCTTCAAGCAGTGGGTGTATTTGAGCGAGTGGGAAACTCCAGCGAGTGAAGATTAACTGGCTGTTGAAGGTAAACGCTCAAGGCACAAAGCCACTTTGTTGTTCATATTAACTGTTATTACACACCATTTAGGTGTATCATATTAGTTCTAACTTATCAGACTAATAGAAAATACTGCCACAAAAAGACCTTATAATTTCATTTGTATTACTCTATTGTTTTCCATTTCGTTTATTTCTCAGTTATGATATGAGGAATGACACACTTGATCAGCATTCACAACAAAGACAGATGTTTATGAAAATATTACCACACGTACACTTCCAATACGCCTGTTAATTGATGATGTGTGGCATTATTGTGATTATTAGAGGGGAGGATAACCATAACATGAGCATGAATGACAGGTGGTACAGAGCTGTTTTTGTCATTTATTTTGAATTCATTTTAGACTAGAGCATGAAAAGAAGATTACTCAAGCTAAAAAGTACCTGAAAGAAAGAAATCAATAAGAAAGCTTAGAAAGAGCTTAGAAAACGACGGAGGGTGGAGTATATTTCTGGAATGTATATATGGCTAGAACATAGAAATACTCATTGTCTGAAGAGTGAAATAAAACAGGAGGCTGGATTCTGATACACTTGCCAATCCAGCAAAGTAGTTCATGAGCAGGGCAGGCTTGACATTAATGACGAGACACTCTATTTGAGGCGGGCACATTCCTATGGGCACGCTCAATATTGTGGCATTTTGACAAACAGCCCTGCCAGAACGGCTCTGTCCACAGAGAGGACATGAGCCAGCAGAAAGCACTCTCCTCTGGGGATGGAATCAGCTCACTGTCCTGGAAGGCTGCACTACTTCAAGGACGAAGCCCCTTCTCAACACAACCAGAACCAAAGCTGCTCCTCAGACAAATGTAGACATCTGTCAAACTAACTCAACTGGGCAAAACTATATTCATGAAATGGCATCCAGAGAAACAACATCAGGAAATTTGATTTAAAAGTGTGATAATAAGAGTGATGATAGAACACAGATTAAATTACATTAAACATTAAAGGCTAACTTCTGTAAATGCGAGAGAATGTTTGGATAGTAAATGGGTGAATAGATGAGTGATGTAAAGCAAAAGTGCCAATAGGTAGAAGCACTGCAGGAATACAGGAATCATTTCCACCTAAATATTACCCTACGTTCTAAAGAAATAGAATAGAAACATTGTAAAAACATCTTTATGGCTGTCAGTCTTTGCCCCTTAGTCGTCAAAGCCAATTGCTCCTGCTGAGCGCTGAGATGTGGACTTGTTTGTTATGGTTGAAGTGTATCACTCACTGAAGCGATCCTGCGCCGCATCATATGAATAAATAATGAATGAAGGAGAGACAGAGGGAAGAGGGGTGAGAGTGGAGATGGACAGAAAACCAAATGTGAGTCAGAGATTAGTCAGAGGCATTAGAAGTGGAAAATGAGAAAAGGGATTGGAACAAATAGAGGGTGGGCGACAAGAGAACTGTGAGATCTAGAAGAGGTTCGTCATTCGGTCTTATCTTCCAGCCTTGTTGTGTGATGGAATAATCACTGAACTTTGTCTCATTGAAAAACATAGGTTTTATAAGAGGGCAACAAATGCTGCAATCTGAATTGCATAGTATTTTGTAAAGAGGCTTGTAATGAGAGATAACTGTACACTTCAGGTTTCTGCAGTGACAGCTTCGGTGCTACTAAGGTTTGGTGTTTGGAGATTGCACTGCATTTTTTATAGGAAATAACTGATTTAAATACGACACACTTGAACTGTGACGTGACAGAAATAAAGCACCTCATGTAATCAAAGCGCAAAGATGTTACCATGTTGAAGCTGCTTGTTTTTAAAATTGTTTTCAGATGACTATAATCTCACTCTCAGTTTTTCTGCCGCAGATGATAAGACAGAGGCAGCCATCTTAGCTCTACACTTCCACAAGTCTGTATAAAGGTCATGATGAAGATGGATAAAATAAAAAAAAATACATATTTAAGAATAAATGTATGTCTTCTTCATTGGTTTTGGTGAATTTGACCAAATATAGACAAAATATTTAGTCAATTTGGGATTTCTGCTCTCTACTATTCACAAAGTTTAAAAGCCCCCTTTTTACATTAAATTAGAAATTCTTTAAATGACCTTTTATTTAGGTTATTTAGGTTAGGTTTATTTGTTGGAAATACGCATGTTAACATATTAAAAGCTTGGTTATGTCTAGGAGCCTTGGAACAGCAGAGTGACGTGACATTTACAGAATGTCATTCAATGTAAATGTTTGAAGCACCTGATAAGAGCACTAATGAAAAGAATGGGTGGTAAAGGTCGCTTAGAGTTAGTCATACAGCTCTGATTTACAATATGGGAAACCGTGCAGTTGTCACTTATTGCTGCTCAAGGGACTACGGTAAAGTTCCTCCAAGTATGAGTTTGACTCTCATGTTCCCCTGCTTCACTGCTCGTTGTCAGCCTCAAGTCGAATCTCATCCTCTCTGGGGTTAGAATGATTTGTATGAGCAAATATTTCACCAGGAAAAAGTAATCCCGCAGAGCTCTGTACTACAGTACTCTGCCCTCTCTTAACTCATATTCAGAAAACTCGGATTTAATTTAACTGATTTATTGATGCCCAAATTCTCCATTCTTCATAATATTGGAATGGCATTGGAGACTTATTGTTGAGGGGACAAAGTGCCAATTCAATCTGCTATGCACACTGATGTTCTATGATGTATAATATAGCATAAACACGTGACTTCACTAATATCTCATTTAGAGGTCAAGAAAAAACTGAACATGGGAAATATGATACTTCTGAGCAAACATAGACATGAATGTAATCCATGTTCACACCACTAACAAATGTTCACACAAGTCATGGAGGGAAATATAACACAATACGAGTGGGAGCATAAAACATGAAAACAAACTAAAGTGCAGGGCTTTAGGCAACATAGGAAGCTCTCGGCACAATCAAAACTGACAGCACGGCCTTAGAGTTATGGTTTTTGATGTGCAAAGACAGAGAAAAATATTCTGAAATATGGGGATAGATCCGTATGCATAAATATAGTACAGCAAACTCTCTCGAAGGCTAAAAAAAAAAGATGGGATGTGAATCAACCTCAATGCGAAGACTGGGGAAGATAGAGGTTATATCATCAATATTAAATGTGAAAAATGTGAAATAATAATGAATTGTTGATTGTACATAATAATAATCATAAATAATACTTGACATCACTTATTTTTAGCCTTTCCCTGAACATACATTCGCCATTATTTCCCCAGAGACTAGGATAGTTGCGCTGTATGAAATGTGGTGGATGCCCAAGGTGTTGTTTTGACAGCGCAAGGGAACAGGACAAAAACACCTGACACGAAGTGAGAAATGTATGACAGAGGTGGAAATGGCTTTCCCCAACTTAATATGGAACACTACGCCTGTCCCTCTTAATCTCACAGACATGGAGACACATTGAAGAGGAGGCTATTGCTACAAGCTCTTATGCAAAGGCTGATGCAAAGTCGTGTGGAACGGTTGTAGTTTCCATACAGTAAGGAATGCCAAACTGAATTTTGAGCCTCATAACCACTTGGACATAAACAAAAAGGCTGGGAGACATATATCCGTCATATTGGTACAGTGCAGTTCTATTAGTTCATTCATTCAGCATTTATTTTGTGCCTACTATATGAATTGTGAGAGTTGAAACTGCAGCAAACAGTGGTGACTCCACAGTCAGCTGTCAGTCACTCAGTAAGAGCATGACACAGACTAACAAATAGTGAGAGTGGGTGGCAAAAAAGAAAACTACCTGCATTTTTGTGTGAGCATAGAAAACCAAATATAGCAACCTTTCTTGATTGGCAGATCACTAACAATTAAAATCCTTACACGATTTAATATTGACATTTTGCACAACTCTGCAAACCACCATTCACACTTATAGTCCCCTAATCAATTTAGATTCACCAAATTGACCTTTTCATGTCTTTGGATGGTGGGAGGAAGTAGGAGTGACTGGAGAGAACTTACAGTAACACAGGGAGAACATGGCACTGTTGCCAGTCATTGAAACCCATGACCGTCTTGCTGTAATGTAGGAGCACTAACTCTGTCAGTGTGCACCCTGAGTTCAGATTGATACAGCACAATTTGGGACATGCATTGCCACTGCAAAGCATCTATAGCTTTAGCAGAGATAGCAGTGTCACATATGAAAATGGTGACAAAGTGCCACACAAGTCACATTTCTACATTACAGTGGTCCCTCGTTTATTGCGGGGGTTACATTCTAAAAATAACCCACAATAGGTGAAATCCACAAAGTAGTCAGCTTTATTTTTTACAATTATTATATACGTCATCACCACTCACTTTATACACTTTTCTCAGACAGGCATTAACATTTTCTCACATTTCTCTCTTGTTTAAACACTCTCAAAGTTCAAACCTTAGTATCTTCCTCTGCCTTTTGGATGCGACCGCAGGTGCCTTTGTCGGTGCAGAACGTTTCGTCGACATTGTGGGTTTTGTTGGAGAGAAAACTTGCAAACATACAGCACTTCAGAGTGCTGCTAGCGATCGAACATTTATGTAAATATGGCAAACCGAACGCATTCTGTACTGTACAGGAGACACGGCATGGAGGAGATTGATTGACAATGGTCTACAGTCCCATAGCCAATCAGGACGCAGAACACAATACACGAGTTCTCCCTTAGCCAATCAGGACGCAGAACACAATGCGCGTTCATACACTGTAAAAAAAAAAAAAAAAGCATGCAAAATTGCACTAAAGAAAAATCAGCGAAACAGCAAGTAAGGTGAATCGCGTTAGTAGTGAGAGACAACTGTATAGCATATTTTCAATAAACTTAAAATGGAGATCATTTGGCATTGTCAGTATTTAAGAATGAACACTCCAACAAGTTTCAACGCTAAGCCTTTGCTGCAAAAAGCAACAGTCCACATTTGGAAGGCCACGCGTTCAGGCCACACTAACAGACCCAAATGCAGCTGTTGTTAACCCGTGCTCTCATTCTTGACCCTGCTGTCTCTCCATCTTGAGGCAAAGTGAGAAGAAGGTGCACTGTTCCATTACACCTTTGTTTACAGGACAAGTGCAGTAACCTTGGACAACCTAAACTGAGGGTTGTTTTTTTTTTTTTTTTTTTTAAGAAGAAACATGAAGGAGAACACCACTTGACAGGCAATTACTCTTGGTGATGTCAGTCTGTTAAAGGGTCACTCCTGACGCCATTATTGTTCTGCACTGCTCCTGCCGTATGTTTGACTTTTGATGGACATTTCTTTAGAGTTTAGGCCGAGCGTTGCTGGCAGTTTGTGGCTGAGCCTGGACAGAAACTCAATATGGGCCAGTTCTTGTATCAATGAACTTGAAGAAAGAAACAGAGGGAGGAGAAAGAGAGCCGTGGAGGCTGAGTGAGACAACAGCTTTGGTGACACAGCAGGAGAACATTAAGTAACAGTTGGGATTTTTAAGATGTGTGGGGTACTTGTGGATAAATTGTACTTGTATTATGTGACATACCTATGAGTGTTAATACAACTAATCTGGTGGCCTTACTATTGACGTTTCTAGACCATAGCACACTGCTCAAAAATTAGACCAAAATTTTTTATCAGACACGCTATGAAAATGTTAAAGGGAAAAGTGAGAGACAAAAATCTGATGTTTAGAAATACAAGCACTGAATTTCTCAATCAGGGATCAAATAGCTTCTTATTTCTTCCATAACTTAAAAAAAAAATGGCAAAAAGGAGACACTCATTTCCCCTGGGCCCCAATTAAAACTTTCATTGCTAATTGGTATTTTTTATCCCTTATTTTTCCAATGTTTTTCAACACATCAGCTGCTTCAGAAAAGAAGTGGTTAAGCAAGCGATTAGAAACCACAAGCCAAGTCAGAGCGGGTTGAGGGTATGAGAGAAAGAAAGCTATTAGTCACAACTGGAGAGACAGAGAAAGTGAGAAATGCGAAAAACAAGGTGGGAAAAAAGAGAAAATCATATTTAGCCAAAAAATTCAATTTGAACTTGAGTAAGTCTTTCCAACACGCAAATATTCATTCAAAATCAAGTTATAAGCTACATAGACAGTAAGTATAGTGTCATTAGCTGCAAACTAAGTTTATGAGTAGCTTACATGAATTGGATCTTCTCTTTGTTCTCTCAATCTGTGTTTTCTCTGTGGCCAGTTCGACTCATTCTATTCACTCAGATGCCACATTTACAAAACAGATGCCGAGTACAGAGTCTGCGCAAAAAAATGGAGCAAAGCCATCTAGTATCTGTGAGCACCTGAGGTTAGTGTCCCTCACAGGTGCAGAAGGAGCGCAAAGTTAATTTTGCTCCCGTGCCTTAATGAATATGTAAAATCGGGCGATTTCTCAAGAGTGCGCAAAATCCAAGACGGAGAAAATTCAAATGAATTCGCTTAGCGACCGCTATCTGATTCATCACGGCTGAGGGAGGTAAACCTGTGTAAATTTAGCAGAGATACTTGCAAACCGTTTATGGAGTTGTTGTGTTTGTAAAGATGAGACAGGGATGCAGTGAAGTAATGTTTAAAAAGGGTTAAATTGTAACGATACAAAGGTAACTTGATTTGACGCTGGTGACAACAAAGATCCACCTTTACCTTCAACACTTTTCCCTTTCCTCCGACTCATATTTCAGTGCTTTTGCAGCTAGTGTCTCTCAAACTGTGTTTTCACATCCGTCCCACATCCTAAAATCCTTATAATGGTGAATCAGCTGCTGTCAAAACATGGCTTTAAAGCAGACAGCAGCATCACAGGCGTTAAGTGCCCTCTGCGTCCTGGGGTGACACTGCCCCTTTTCAACACTGTTGTATCGCTTGTGAAGAAAATAAAAGAGCGTCCTCTCTTAGTGATACAGAGCGAGTTACAGCTTAAAGCCTGTCTACCAGATATCATCTAGTTTATTCATCCATTTATTGATCATTCCCTTGGTGCGGCTGTTTAACTGGCTGGACTGACTCCTGGTCTGCGGTCGAAGGCTCTCAGCATTACTCATGTTAAGACAACTGTGAGGTAGTGTAGGCCTGAGCAGCATGAGTAGTGGTAGAAAACAGGGCTCCGAGGCAATAAGTCATGTCTATGTTGAAATTTATTTACAGTGCCACCAAATATTTACATGTTGCTCATCAATTCTGACACAGACCTCTCTCTGTTCCCCCCAAACACAGCACACACCTGCCTTTTATACACAATCAATTGGCTTAGTCCACATGGCTGAACCAAAACAAGGAAACATTTGAAAAGATACAGTTCCTTCACAGTGAACTAGTACATCACATTGAATGAGTTCATTCTCTCTTAACCTGTATGCCAAAACAGAACCCAACAACATAATAAAGATGAAAAAGGAAAACTTTCCAAAATGGTAGATGCTGATGATGTCATCAACGACATAATCAGTATTAAAGCAGGAAGTTGCTGGGCGGCTCCTCCCCAAACATTTCCAGGTAAGTAACTTAAACAAAAGACAAGGTAAGTACCAAAAAGGATCAAAAACAATGGAACAATCTGACCAATGAGCCAAAACAATAAAACAATGAAACTGATGTGTGATTTGTAACTGAAGGTATGTGCGTGTATGGAAAATGAAGAAATGTAAACTAATAGGGCAAACACAAACAAAACCGGGGATATGTATGTGCAGCTCATTAGCACCATTTGTGAATGAATTTATGAGTGTGTTTAATAGTGTATGGAACATAGTGTGAGTATAGTGGGACAGGGACAAGAGAAGTTTAGGACTCACTTCGTCACAACAACACATATTCACCGTTTGTGAACAATCATCATTAAACACAGGACAAGTGTCCAATTACCCTGGGGCATCGCTGGTGCCACCAGGAATACAGCTTATTGGCAGCAAGTGACTGTCTGTGCACAAGTCTCCGATTCTCTCTTAGCCAACGCTCTTAGCCCTGACACGTTAAATGCTCGTTTACATACGGCTGCCTGCACCACTTTGCAGACACTCTAATTAACACTATTTCTCATAGTAGATCACACTCCCACAAACAGAAAGTACTGAGAAAGACTGCACTCGCAATTTACCACCCGTAAATCTGGCCCCAAGTTTTCACATGTTCTTCTGTTAATCAAGTCTCTGTTAGAGCTTTCTTTCTGATGTAACACACTTGATTCAAGATCACATAAGTGTGGACAGTACGTCTCCACTGACGCACACCTATTAACAACCACCAACACAATTTACAGTTTAAATATGACGATGTGCTGCTGCTACAAGCCTTGGAAAAATGTCACTGATGTAGGAGGTCTCTCGATGCGTGACAGAATGTGTGCCCATTCATAACTCCACGCACAAAAAGTGTGTCCTCTTGATCTTATCTCTTACAAAGCATTCAGCCTATTCACAACTTGCATTCAGGCTGGCCACATTTGTAATCAATCACCTTGTCTGAAGTGGAACAAAGTCTCGGAAAGCATTTATTAACATCCAGCAAGCCTATGGATGTATAGTAATGACTTTTCCAGCTAAAATACACAAGATAATAGAGAGTTTTGGGCTATGGTGAGCGGAAGCAGTTCATTGTAATAATCAGTCCCTTGCTCTTTTTTTCTAATGATAATAAGGTGTTGCTCTTGTCAAAACACACCCATGATCCTTCTATCCCTGCACACGTAACCACACGTTTCGATAACTGTACGACATTGCAACCCTCTCTGATTGATTTGTTGATGCGGTGCTAACGCTGATATACGAGCATGCACGCTGCTGCTTCCACATCTCCTCGAGTACACTTCAAGTGGAGCCAACTTAAAAATCTCTACATGCTCGTGCTGCTTTGATGAGGTGCAGTAAGCTGTGCAATGATTAGTTATGCTTGCAGGGTTGGATGGCTGGCTAGATGTCTGCGCTTTCTTTCACTATCTCCTCATAAGCCAACCGCTCTGCTTGTTGTTCCTCAGAATACAAAATTTCCATCTGGAGCAAACCATCAGATTCAATTACCAAGCACAAAGCCCACAGCAGCACAAAACCAAGAGCATTCAATAACAGATGGAAATAATACTATGATTTGATTAAAAAAAAAAAAAAAAAAGAAAAGGCCGCTCTAAGATAGTGGAATTGGCTCATGAGCTGTTTGATTAAAAACCTCCACTGATATGCATGTGTCTATTGTGATTCGCAGACATCTAAAAACGTCAAAATGAAAAAATGAAACCTGAATCTTGAGACTTAAACGTGTAACTATTTTCTTTGAGTTATGATTTAAGTTATTATAAGAGTTTCTCATTATACATACACATAGAAGCATCTTTGTGTGGCTATATGAACCAAAATTTGCCATTTCTCAGCCACATACATTGTGGAAATAACCTCACAGTTGAATGGAATATATATACATTTTGAGCAGTAAAATGTAATGATAACATGTATTTATTTAAGCACTTATCCTAACATATCTGCACAGAAAGAAATAGGAGACTGAATTCAAGATGTCTGAATAGTAATAAAACTGGGAAACCACTTCATTACTTGCACTCTTCCAAGGACAGACAGCGGCTCCGGGGAATATATGAACTAGCATCCAGATAACAATTGCTTTTTGGACAATAGGCTGGGCCTTGCGTGTGCCTCTGATTGGTGCAACAACAGGTAGAGATGGACCTAAGTGGGGCACTCATTTCGAGCAAACACAAAGCCTAGTGCCTGAATGATAAAAAATACAGAGGGGTTTCAAAATGTTTGCTCTAGATGTATTGTGTTTTCAGTGTGAAGTTCAAAAGCTAACTTATTTAGAGAGGAACAAGACGCACCCGATTCAGCCGAAAACAGTCCACAACATGTAGAGGTGAGCCGTCGGTGTTTCCCAGCAAATGTGTCTCTTCAGGTCTTGACTTGTATTCATATCTAACTTGTGTTGTTGTTGTTGTAGATGTGCCCTCGGGAGCTTATCTTTATTGGATTTTTATTTCTTCTTTATTGGGTCTTTATCAAGCTTTTATTTTGAATCACACAATTTGAAATGTCTTGACATCTAAAAAAAACAAAATTAATATTAGCAACAAATAAATTACAGATTTATTCGTTAAGTTTACAGGTTTACAAATTACAGGTTATTAAATTTGATGTTTGGGTCATTTTTTTTTAAACTGGTCACCTTTAGTAGTGAATGCATACTGAGAATACATAGCATTACTTACAACACTGCATACAAGACCCTTCTTAGAAATGTACCCACTGACTCACCCTCTTTCATGTTCTGTTTTTCCATTTATTTTGGGGGAAAATGCCTTCTGCAAGACTTTCCTGGCTCAAGCACTTTACCATGACAGTGGTACTCTGAAACGACATTTGAAGAAACACTAGTGCATTTGCATAAAGACAAGTTCATCAGTTCCCCAACCTCTCATCACCCTCTGTTTCCCCGCCAGCCTTCCCCATTACCTGCACCAACAGGAAACCTGTTATAGATCTTGGCAGCGGTGGGTTTGTCAGTGTGCCACGCAGTAAATGAGTGGAATACTAAGTAGACCTACACAGTGCTTCTATATGGGCTCTGCTGCGAGAGTGGGGCTGAATTATACATATATTCCAGATCTTTGGAGATGTGATGAATGTAGTGTAAAACAAAGGAGAAGAAGTCTGATATGTCGAATCATCTGTCAGTTATTCTTCGTTTTACAGTCCACACTGCTCCCCGTCTTTGTCAGCAGCACTTGTTGAATTTGGATGCATTAGTGTTTGCTCCCTCCCACCACCCCCCACTCACTCAGTCCGTCTGATTGCAATCGGAGGACCAGCCTTCCGGCATTACTTATGCAATCTCTGCCGCATACAGTGCATTCGCTATCAGCAATCAGCAAATGCCACCCTATCTTTTCTACAGAATAAATTCTTAAAGTAAAACATTCAAAGACAGGAAACTGATAGAAGACTAGGAATAAAAAGAGATAAATATCAACAAATACAGATAAGAAATACAGATAAGGTCATGCAAGCATCTGCAAATATGGTGTTGAAATGATATGTGCTGGAACAAAAGTCCCAGTTCAGTTCTTATATATTTTGACGTAGCATGTAAGGAACATACATAGCATTTTTATCTTTTCTGATAAGCTCCAGCTTTTTTGAACCTGTAGGTTTTTTTAACACATCTATAACAATTGTCTGTTCAAACACTATGTATTTCCTTCTTTAAAAACATATCATATATATCTTTAAAAAGAAAGAGTGCACACAGCAGAATTAGCCCCTGTTGAACAGACAGTCCAAGCTGACCAGAAATCATCATCCAATAATGAGGAGGCTTTTTGACACTATTTGAGAATTCTTCTTCACAGCAATGAGCGATGCACATAGCCAAAGGGCCTAGCATAAATACCACTTTGATCTGCCCACAATAGGTGGCTGAAGAGGTGATCTCACCATTATCCCTAAGCTACTCCTCTCATCCGCAGCTCTGAATATCACTATGGCTGCAGTCACTGAGCACTGTAGCATCGATAATGGAAAGGGCGCCATGAAAAGAGAGCATTACTGGCTCAATAGCTTGATCATTACAGTGAGATTAGAATAACATACATCAATATTAGGTCTAAACAGGGGTCATCCAAAAATCAACTTGCGAAGCCAAGCTGTACGTGAGTGTTTGTGTAGCACCGTGAGAGAATGGCTAATTCCTCGTTTTGATTAGCGGCTTAACCTCAGAGATGGGCTTGGCTAGTGTTGTCAGAGTGAGACTACAGGGGAGCAGTGGCATTCAGACCAGATACCTTGGCAGCTGATTGGCTCGACAGGAATCAGCTGTCTGCCAGACCAGATAGCACTGAGGATATGTTCACAATCACATGGCAATGTCAGAGGAATACAGTATGCACAGTTAGTTCAGTAAAAGCAGAAATCCGTATTGAACTATGGGAGAGGATTCATTTTCAACAAAAAAAAAAAGAGGGACTAAATGGAAAAAACAGCAGTATTTTTAAATAAATAACACCTACAGAGTGCTTTGTATCCCAGCCCCTTTATATCCAACACCAGTAAAAGGGCACTTTGTAGGCTTTCTACATGATCACAGGGTTGCAATCAAATGATGGGCCAGCAAGCAAGTAGCCAATAGCCATAAGCGTATTAAATGCACTGTATTTATAAAGAAAAAAAACTTCTGTTGCTTGTTTTCAAAGGTTCTGATCCTGCTCTTTCCTTTTTGGTGCTTAGTTAGGAAGACACTGAACAAATCGTACTAATTGGAGTATCTGTTTGCATATCGCATGATAGACTACTTTGTTTCTGAACCTAACCAGAGTCTTGTTGAAGTGGACATCAAATGTGACTCACCTCATGTCTTATTGCCTCAAACGTTAGACAAATGAGGAAAAAGACAGGAAAGTGAGACAAAGATCAAACACAGAGGAAAGCACACGCGGGAATGACGTGACCCTAAATGCTAATGAACAGAGAGCTCAAACGCAGCTAATTAGCAGTGGTGCTTGTTAAACTGGCCACTTAGCACATGCTGTGTCAGGATGGCTAGGTCTTTCATGCCTGCTTTGGGGCTTCAGATATGGTTGCTGATATGTGCACTAAAAGAGAATGACTCCCCATTAGTTTCCTACCAATTTCATTACAGCCCTGTTAAGTCTCAAAACATGTTTTTCTGCTCGAATAGTAACACAAGTCAGCTATTTAGCATATTTCCTGATTTCCATACTACACTTACATGCCTTCCATTAGCAGCTATACTTTTTTTTTTTTTTATTCAACATGCCATGCAACACTTAAGCAGAAGTGTCAAATAAGTCTGTATCTTTAATGTTATCATGTATATTTTGTATCTCAAACTTAAGAGCCAAGGTCATCTACAAGGCAGCCACACCACCTCTATTTTTTTGTGATTTTCCACTTTTTATCGGCTCACACTGAGAATACAACGATAAGTAGCAGACCAGATGCAGGGAGCACGTGGGGATGAAAGGTGAAGCAGAGTCACAGCAAAGCAGCAATTCTGAAAGAAAATATGAGCTAAAGATGAGGGAATAGACCGGATTGGAGCGCCATCCTGCTCAGCGAGGCGGGAAGGGGCGGGAGAGCTTGGCATTACGGTGGAAGGAGGATGGAGCAGCATCATGGTGAGACTCCTCATCGCAGAATGACACATATCTTATCCCCCAGAGAGTGACGGAGAAGGACTGGACAACCCTGCTGCTTGACTGGCATTGCCTCAGCCTGTCAGTCATCAGCCACTCACACTGGCTCTGCTCCCTGCACTGGAGCCAAGGACACTGAGCCACGCAGCATTACTCACAACAATATTAACCTATTCTGTAGCTTAGAAAAGGCTACGTTTTCTATTAAATTGCAGTTGTCTCAGTTTTTGAAGGATCTGGACAGGTTCTGTTCAAACATTTGGACAATCCCAGACAAAACCAGGCCAAACTGGACAAAATCAGGCCATCAAATCTCAAAAGGAACTTCGGTTAAACCAGACCATGTAATTCTAGCTAGAACCAGGCCAGACTCCATAATGTTGGGATCAGAGTTACACCATCGTCAGGAGGACTCTCAAAATTGTACGTTTCTTCACTCATTTTTTCCATTTTATAAATTGTTGAAAAAAATTAGCTGTATATTGTTGACAGCATTACTTTACTGCATATCTTCACATCTGTCGGAAACTTTTGCACAGTATTGTATGTTTCTTACATGTAAACTGTTAGCTTGTTGAATTAAACAGTTGCATTGCTCTGATATCTTTTAATTTGATACTTCAGTTTTTATCCATCTTTAGTTTACTTCCCTCTGTATTTGTGATGTATTTGATTGATTGCTTTCTCTTAGGGCAGCCATTTTAAAGAAATTACCTTTAAACGAATGCCAAACACTACTAATAATCACCATTGCTGTAAATTTAAAGCCTTCCTGTTCTTGTGGCTGCTTGGTGACTAACTACACCACATGCGTAATGCGTTTTGGGCAATATTAGCGTTCAATTTGAGCGCATGTGCTAACCAATCCCAAAAAAAACGCATTCACTTTTCTGTCTTTTTAGGAAGAAGTGGGAGGCACGTGTTGCAAGCTTTGCCTCGGCATGAGAGTAAGCTATGTAACATTTAGCAAGATTTGTTTTCCATTTGCACTGCTCTGCTGCACGGTTCTGCGCAGTTTTATTAATGACTGGATAGATTTAGCTAAATCCCAACGCAGAGGCAGGATGACTCACCAGATTGACGCTGTCCAGAGAGAATTCATCACACCTCTCCATACTGCTGCCTCCACTGACATCAGGTGGGTTAGTACTGCTCTCTACAGGTCGTCTTCTACGCTGCAATGCTGTTTACACAAGCGTCTGTCGCCCCCAGGTGTTTGGCGGCGATATTACAGCTACAGACCTGCTCATCCACGCTGAAACGGCAGTTAATGAATAAAATGGGATGGACAGCAATTATGACTTCATTCATTAATTTATTCATTGAAATGTGACTAATTTATGAGCTCCTCTTTCAGCAACAGTCGAGACATTTGATTTCAATCATTTATAAATAAGGTTTTCTCAACGATCTTAAAATGACATTTATACCATGACAAAAAGCAAGAAAATTATGTCTACCGGTGTAGCATATTCAAGTGTTTACCATTATTTCAGGTTTTGTAAAACAACATTATATGAAAGAAATATGTGGATTAGACTATAACACGCCCCTCACTCATTATCATGTGTAATTAGGAAGGATTATTAAACCCCCGTGCAGCCAGGACCAATGTGACTGTGACATCTTAAGTAGTAGTGTGCACCAAAAGTGACAATTGAGGTTTTCCACCAACAGCTTTGGAGATAGTAAGCCATTCATTTGTTTAATATTCAAATGGCATTCATATCACTATTATAATGTATTACAGCTGAAAACTGTACATCATTAAGTTGTTTCTAAACCCATTTTGGAAAGTCTCCTTGTATTCTGCATAACTTTAAAAGATGCTAAAATCTCATTTTGCATTAAAATTAAATGGTTTCCTCCAAGCATCAGAGAATGATATGCACCAGTGTAGCCCGTAGGGAGCTACTGTGAGGAAATACATTATACAAAGACAATTGATCAAAACAGACTAATTATTGTATGTGTTTTACATATATTCATTTCCGTATCAAATATTAATGAAAATAAATGTATTTGTTTTTCAAATGAGCACAAGGCTATCAAATATTTCAGACACACCTCATTAATGATACAGAGCCAAAAGCATGCATTTTTAAAATGCCACGATTCACAACGGCAGTGAAAAGCTGCTGCTCAGTAGTTTGCCCCAGAACAGTTCTTAGTGTTGTGTTATATCAGGATTGGCTTGAAAAGAAAACCTTATTGTTCAATTGAGTGTATTTGATGGCTACATAGATGTGTAATGTGTGTCATTTACAGCAGACCACTGAATAATTCTTGCATTCAATCTTGGCCTCGAGGTTTTGATTTTATCCTCAGAAGCTCTTCCTAAGAACTGCACCCACAAGAGGGGTCCTTGGCATAGATATGAGGCCAACTTCAGTACATTACAGTTGGTTGTGAGATGATGATTTTTCATGATAATCTAACAAGAAGTATTATTAGTATCTGAAAACCACCTCATCATCTAATGTCAGCAACGGGCATCTCTGATGGCTGGACTCCTCCTTCGTTCAGTGTCACAGTATGAGGCTAAACCAAACTTTACAAATCTGCTGCTGTGAAAATTAACATTTAGAAGCTAAGAGTTTTAAGATAGAAGCCAAAGTTAAGCCACAACTTTAGTCTACTCCTTTTTTCTCTGGAGTGTGCCTGCTACACAAGCTGTGAACATGAAAGTGCACAGGGCATGTCTACGGTGGTATTTGTTGAAGATATCCAGAGGTGCCTCACTCAACCTGTGTGGGGCATCTCTCCAGGGAGCTGAGGCTGCTTGGCCAACATTTTCCCTGTGGTGGTGTACGACCATTTGATGCTTGACTTGATTTGTGGATGTATGAGACAGAGGGCCTACCAGCTTCGATAAAGGGTCAGTGTACCTGAGGCATGACCCCATCAACTGTCCTTTACAAGGGGGTCTTAGTGGAAAATATCTGCCAGTGAGATCAGTCACATGGCGCTACTTGAAGTTTTGCTCGTGTCATCCACCTTGAGTATTGGCTGTTTGTGTGATTGGCCACACTGAACAGCAGGGGGCTCACTTTGAGAAGGCTAAGGCTGGAGTAGGAATTACCAGAAGCAGCTGTGAGTCACTTCTCAGTAGCATGGTGTCCTGTGCCGTCCACGTGGTGCTGAGTCATTCGGTGCTTTTCAAAGGACAAGTACTGCATGCTTTGAGTGACATGTCTACCGAGAACACAGTATCTAGGAAAGAGTGAGCGTCACCAAGGGCAAGGTGACAAGGTGCAGCTTAGTTTGAGAGCAAATCAGGTCTAGGACACACTCCGTGTATGGAACACAAATCTGGGAGACAGACATCTGATTTTTATTTCTTTTTTATTTATATTTAAAGAACCAATACGAATTCAGGGTGTTTTCAAAATGGGTACAATGATAAAAAATTGACCATGTTCTTCCAACTTTGCCCTGTCTTTCAGTTCAGATCCTAGGCTTTATATGAACCACTTTGAATATACATATTAAGAGACGTCCTACTGTTGTCACAGAAATGGGAAATGAGTACCTGTTTTCCCTGCTTCAGTGACAACAGGGATATGGTTTCTTTACTGAGGTGAGGGGACTGATTATTGCACTCAAACAAGAAATAAAATACATGGCTCTTGAAGAATTAAAAAAAATGAACAAGGCGCTCTAACCCCTGTCCTACTTTTAACAGCCACAAATATTATATATTGTGAATAAATATTGAAGACACATTTAAACTCTGTGAACCCTTACGTAAAAGTGGCTTTAAGCAAGTGACAAAGGAAAAAACATTACTGCATTTTTAAGTGAACCTTGACTTTGTGTACCAAACCCACCTCAAAGTGGACAACAACCATATTCAGTGGAAACAAAGGTAAAATATTTAATGTTACAATCATCATCATTATTTGTGTAAAAAGTAAAAATCCATAAAAAAAAATTATCCAATGATTACAAATTAAAGGAACAGGATGGTCTCAAGTTGAGGAATTGTGGCCCATGATTGAATACTACGACCTGCAGCAGGCCTATCGGTGTGCTTTGACCTTCCATTCATTGGTTCAGCTGGTGGGTGCCCAGGTCTGGATTCATTGCAATCACTTGCTTTTTTCTCTGATCAATAAACCATGTCTCAGTGTTAACAAATCATCACAATAATTACTGATAGCACTCTTTATTTGTCTCCCGTGCATGGAAGATTACCAACTAAATGTGTGTAAAAAGCTGCATTGACAAGCAGCTTACTGCACACAGCAGTGTTGGCCGTTAGTATCCTTAAATCGCAGACGCATTTTGGGTCTGTATTTTTCAAGATAAAGAAGCTGTTTGGAGTTGAAGGCTCCGCGTCTCTTCCTATAAAAACGGGACAAAAAGGGCGGGAATTAAATATCCATTTTCAATTTAAGTTTATGTTTTTCTGCAGTTATAACAAGACAAGTAAAGTCAAACAGTAGAAGTACATACTGCCTTATGAACTGCACAGCATCTTCATACTTCATTCCACTTTCAATGAGGGCTAAGGCCACCAGGACTGGAGCTCTGAGAGACATCCGAGTAGTTGAAGACCACGAAAGAATCAAAGAAGCAGACAAGGAGAGCACAAGATTAAATGCCAAGGTTCACATGGGTCCGTAGTAATAATGCAGAGAGGGGGCTGGGGCTTTAAACCTGGGAAACCAGCCTGGGAAATCAACAGGGGGGCACAAGATCACTGTTGCCTTGGGGCACTGGACTCACACTCCGAGGCACACACACACCAAACAGTGATAAGTTTCAGACTTCTTTCTCACAGAATGTGCAAAAAAAAACTTTGTGGTTAGATCTAAGTGCTGACTAAGCCTTCATTGTGCAGGGCTCCCTCTCTCACAACATTCATGACAAACAGTCAGCAAATTAATGAAATAATATGCACAAAAAATTGTATTCCGGTATAACTATGCATGTAAAAATCAAACGGCTGCAGTAAACAAGAATCTAGAGAACGAGAGTGTGAGTTTAAACATGCAAGTCCAACCAGATTCTGGGAATTATACAACCTTCGGAATTCCACCACTATGCGAAATGCTACAGGCCACAACTTTTTTGTTGTTGTTGTTTTCAGAAGTACATTTTTACACTTCCACACCCACATCATGTCTCCTCTTTGCTATCACACTCATCTTTCACACATTTTGCTGTTTTTATCATAAGTGGCTTGCTGTTTACTGTCACACACAAAAAGTCTCTCCACATCGAATATGCAACCCATGACCAAGAGGAAGAACACATGCAAATGCATTTCCCTTTTTTCTGCTACCAGTAATTGTCAGCCTAACAATAACATCTGAGGTACCCAAGCATTTTAGCAGACAAATATTCCTTCACACATGCTAATCCAATTACTACTACATAGAAGTAATCAGTCCATTTGATAACAAACTGATTCACAGCCCACTGAACTGAGTGTGGTAGAGCTTAGATACTTTTTATTCTTGTCCACCCATTCTTTTCCAATTTGTAAATGAAAAACCCTCTTACCGGCCAAGCCCAGCCACACAGTGCACAGCGATGCAACAGCCAGGTTCCTCTCGAAACTTGGTGTTCAGCAGCTTGAGCCAATCATCTACAATCTGGGTGGGAGGAGGGGCACCGTCATCGAAGGGCCAGTCCTAAAGCACACAAAAACAGACAAATTAGAAAGAACACAACAGATCTCAAGATAAAAGGTGAAAGTGTGAACATTTCTTACCAGAACCTGGATTCCCTCCTTCTCTACTGGAGCTTTATCATATGTGGCATCGCAAACTCTTACCAGAGTGTTCACCTCAAACTTCTTCAGCTCCTAGACAGAACCAAAGAGACATTATTAAAGGACGCAACTTTTTATACATGGGAGACTAGATGTATAGAGATGGACGAAAGGTTACCTCGGTGAACTTGTTGAGCGTGGCATTGGTGGGGTTATGGGTGATAAGGAACCTCATGCACTCGTAGGTAATCTCGACTGCAGCGGGGCGGTTCATGTTGGCGAGACGGCTTGAAAAAAAACAATTACAATACAATATTCTTACAAAACAAACGGAACTTTTTGGCTCAGTACTCAGCAAAAACTGCAAGTAGATGCAGTAAAGAAGGGGTAGAATAAATAATCAAAACGACAACACGTGGAAGGATGGATGAAGAGGACAACACTTGCTTAAACTAGGGGATGATGAGCACAGAAGGATAACAAAAAGAGAAACTAGTCCACTGTACTTCAGGATGTACAAAATGAAATAATATTAGGAAAAAAAAAAATTTTTAAAAAGAAAAAGAAAAACATGGAGACACAATCCAGGAGTCCAGTCAGTTACCCCATTCAGGAGAGCTGTTTGTGATTGGCTGTTTGACGAGAAAGAAGTCGAAAGTTAAGGTCTTTTTCGTATTGGTTGAGACGGGGCAGTGCTGTCGGGCCAAGGGCTACGCAATATCCCAGGAGCACTTTGGATTCAGCAGTCAGGGGGGTTTCTGGGTAGCGTAGTCCCTGAGGGGGCGGCCGGTTCACTTCTCCGCAGAGGTGAGGTGCTGTGCCTGGCAGAACTCGCCGCTCACACACGCCATATAGGTACGGCTCAAGTCAGAACAGAAACCCTGCAAAAAGGAAACAAAAATCATTAATTCACTTGCTCTTTTCTGCCAGCTTGTGTCTATCATTTTTAATCAGTCTAGTTTTAATACAAGCAAGGAAGCAAGAATTCTAACAATGGAGCAACCATCTTACAACAGTCCCACTTATTCTTGTTGCTTCCCAAAATTGCTGTTCCTTTAATATATTCTAGGCAAAGGAATAGTTTAGTCTCCTCAGCTTCCCACACAGACCAGGCATTATTCTAAGATTCTGAAACCAAAGACAGTTTGGCATGTAGAGCTGTTGACATATTCATCTTCTAACAGTTTGAGAGGTAGACAACTTCCCACTCAAACATTCACAAACTGTAGCATGGAGTCTTTGAGAACAGGTAATATCTGGTCTAGCCTGACCTCTCCTTGACATGCATCAAACCCAGCCGCCACATACTGGCTGGAACCGTCTCAGAGCAACGCAGTGGGACAGAAGCGCTGGAGGGAAGGGGAGTGGGTCAAAGGATAGTCTTTGCTATTGCGCTGAATATACAAGGCACAAGAAGGGAAAACCGGAGAGAGGGAGTGGACTTTAGCACCGTGTCAGCTCCAGAGTCACAAGGTATGGATTACAGGGTGGGCAAAGCTTCAAACAGCGGCATGTCGGGCCTCTTCACCCACCTGACACTGACTGTGTACACTGGCCTTTTTCTACATTTGTTTCCATTAATAACATTTGAAAGGACTCTATATTAATGGGTAATATTCTTTTGAAAAAACTTCAGTGTTGTGACTTGTACTTCGATTTCAACTCAACTCAGAAAATTGACTCAACTTGACATGTGTCAAACACTCAAGTGACCCAAAAGCTCTAATGTAGAGCATTTTAAATCAAAGTCGACTGAGGACAGACCAGTTTTCTTTAAAACTGTAAAGTCTTGTTTAAACTACCAACAATCTAATTAGCAAGGCTGTTGGTAAAGAAGTGTATGGCAGCACACTACCAGGATCACATGAATGCAAATCAGAACTATTTGCAAACTGGCACTGCAGAGATACAACCAAAGCCCAACCAAAGCCAAACTTGCATACACTTAAAATGCACAGCACAAAACATGTGTAACCACACAGGAAGCAAACAAAGCTTAAAGAAAAGTCTTCTTAATCCAAGTTAGACAAGCAAGTTGTGGACCTTTTTTTCCCACATTTTCTTTAATGAAGGACACTGTAAATAGAGAAATGGGGACAGGATGAGAGCGACATGCACCTGGGATATGAATGGAAATATGGAAGGAAGTTACTGCACCATGCCTAAATGAATCCTCAGCATGCTTTACACTTTGACTGTGGCTATATCTGAAAATAGAAAGGTCACAGAGTTAAAAAAGAAGGCAAATGGTGCTACAAAAATGATACAAGGACTGTCTGAGCTCTCTTCTTCTGCCTACATACGTCAAAAAATTACAAAGAACAGTCAGCACTAAGTAACAAGCTGATAAGGTCACATTATCTCATGACTTGTAAACCTAAATATGTGATAAAGAAGCAACAGGCACTTATTCTGTATTCTGTGACATGCCTAAAAATATTCAGTTGAAAGTGCAACTGGAGCAAAGCTGTCATTTGTTGTACTTTGTTCCCAGAGATCGTAATTTGGTGCTTTAGTTCAAGGTGACAAAATTAAAAACTTGTGATCGCCAGTGGATGTTTCTTTTTTGTTTTGTTTTTTTGTGGTGGGGAGCACTGGTAATGACCATCAGGTGACAAGTCTTTGCAGCTGGACAGTAAAGAGATTTTCAGTTGTGTAACTTTCACTGCTGTGTCAATGCATAGCTATAGACGATATGTTGCATGTATATCTTTGTGTGTTGGAGGATGGACGGCAAGGACGTTCATTAAATGTCAGAAAAAGCCAAATGTACATGTCAGTTGTAAAATGTAAAAATCTAGTGAGAAGTGGGGAAGTAGGAAGGGCTTTTTGATGTCAGAGGAACATTGGCTGCACAAGAAAGATAAAAGTGGCCCAGAACCTCGCCCCACATACCAACCTGTCTGCTACACCTACAGCACACAGCTCTAACACTCCAACCTATTATGCTCTATTATTCACGTGAGCTGTACAAGCATTCACACGCCATACATCATTACACAATAATGAAAAAAACACATAAACACAGGCTTACTATACATTTGAGGTCTGTATGGCACATACTGGGAAATGGAGGAAACCCTTATTTCAGGGAAACATCTGGAGGATTAGCTCTCCAGGTATGTAAAAAGTCAAATCCAGAGATATCAAGCTACTCCTGCTCTTCCCTTTGGAGCTGTACTCTCCTGAGTTTTGCAAACATAGCCTTGGGCTGAAAATGATACTTGGAAGTCCGTAGAGTCTGTGTGGTCCCGTGCTTTTGCAGAGTGAATTCTGATAACCTGCCACCTGTGTGCTTCCAAGAACGTATTACAGAACAACGCTGGTACAACCTCCTTTCAGTGTGTTTCTCAGAACACCACTGTCACTTTTCTCAATGGAAGAATGGTGTTGCTGGTGTGCACAAAACTCACCCATCAGACAAAATCCAGAATAGTTTGTCTAGCTCAAGTCTTCCCAGAGGCTTTATAGTGGCCAGCACTTTCTTGCCGAACTTTCTAACAGGACTGAAACCATTTTACATGACAACCGTACTGACATATGGCTTATCATTTAAGTTCCCCTTAAATAAACATGCTGATGCTATAGGTGAGAATATGTTATATATACAGCCTGACACTGATAGCAGTATCAATTGTCCAACCATCTCTTGCAGCACTATCTTCAAACCTACTATGTCAATGTCAGAGGAATAGGAGCTGCAGCAGTGCCATATAATGTATAGTATCATGACGTAGCACTGTAAAAGTAAGTCAGCGCTCTGATTAACACCTGTGGGTGGCCTCTACCAATCAACTGATTTATAGAACAGCCGAGGCCCCACCACAGACGCTGCATTTAATTTTCAATGGAATGTCACCTAGTTGTTCATTGGCTAAAAAGGTTCCTGACCTCAAGGCTTATTGCTGTGTTGTATAGCTCAAAGACCACGTTCACTACATCCTTCGCACCTGCTGCCACCTCCCAAACAGTCAAAATCACACTTCATGTTCCCACCAAGCACCAGTTATTTTACTCTTTGTATACACGCACACAAAAGACCCCAAAACACCATACTCAAGCCAAAGCAGTTTAGTAGCCAGCTTATCACACAAATTTACAGCATCTGAGTGAACACAGATAGAGTGACTATCAAAGACCTCGGATAGCGTTAAGGGAGTTTACAGGGGCAAGGAGGAGACATGAAAAAGACAGCCCTAGAAATGAGAATCAACAGAAAAAAACATGCCAACAAAGTCTATGTTGCCATCTTGCTCTAGTCTTATTCAGACACATTTTCCACTATAACAGTCAAGTGTGTAGCGAGAACAAAATACAGGCTGGTCATGGTTCCTCTTCAAAATGACATGGCCTTAGAGCTAACCACACAGTCTCTTAGCAGTAACTCTAGTACTGAGAACAGAGCAAAGCCCATCTGAAGCACAAAGCTAATCCCATCACAGTAAACACCACATTGTGCCACTTTTCAACACCTAATTATCCAACACTGTATAGAATATCGTATAATGTGGCACAGGGGAGTGGTTGCACTTACGAAGGCTAACACCACAGTCAATCTATGGTAATGTACGACAAACAACACTATTGCATTAAAGGCTTTGCACTCACCAGGTTCTAAGTGGCTTTAACCAGATGGAGTCTGTTAGCTTGAAAGAAAACTAGTGCTACCTGTTGCTATAGTTTCAGTCTTGTAGCATCACCTAGAGGCTGTACCTTCGCGTTATTGCAGCGCTGTGGCAACAACAGTAAACAAACACCGGCCCAGTGAGGACTTGATTCATTAAGCCAGACACAGCATGAGACGAGGTGCTCAGGAGACCTAATACACACATGAGTTTCTGATCCGTGGGCTAAAAAACAAGCGAAGGGATCATAAAAGCAGCATCCCAATCTGTCTCAAAACTAGTCGTTTAGTGGTGCCAGACGACTACCGCGATCAGCCAGGTCAAACAAACCACTCACGCTCACAGTAGCAGGACAGGCCCAAAGCCAGGACATTACAACATAGGTGTTCCTCTCCCCCAGTAACCCTCCCGAGCACGTTGGCCTTGTGTCACGGCGCACCAGGCTCACATTTCACACTTGCGGTAAATGAGCCTGAGAACTTCCACGTTTGTCACATTAGCTTTCTTTGTGTTACTCGCAGACAGCAGAAACACTTTCGAGTATGTAAACACCAGGACTCATGACTTCTGGGTATTTCATTTAACTCTAAGATAGTTTACTTCTTCTAAATTCCCAGGGATCTTTTTCTATTACTTTGGAGGTAATTGAGAGCACAGCTATCATTGCTATATACTGCAATACAGGTGCATTCCCATTCCACAGTACAGCCTGACAGTATGATTAAGCCTTAAAACTACAAACAATTGTCAAGATTGAAATGATTCAGACAAAAAATAACCAATCTCTGCCCAAGCTACTTCCCATTGTCAAGCCACCCCTTTGTAACAACACGTCTTTGTCTCTACAATCCTTTCAGACAGAACCTCCTTAAAGCCTACCACTTGAAATGTTAAATGGATATTGCATGTTTCCCATTTAGAAGCCACAAAAGAATAATTTCACTTGGGGTTATTTTAGGGCAACAGCAACAATATAGACTGGAGACACTGGTTAGAGGAGAACTGCTGGTGGTTTGGTATCTCATGAATGAGACCTACTGTAAAGGCTGACTTGGGGCAGGCTGCACTGTAAGCCACATGAGTATTGGAGCCGGGCTATTTCTAGTTTGGCCTGTAACGTAGCTCGCCATAGGCAATCTAGGTCACCTGGCTGTGACTCACAAGAAAGACCGTATAATTAGTTTACCTGTTGCACCAGTTACTCATTCACTCACGGTGGTAGGAGGTGCCTGCGTTACACATTTGTAGTAACTAAAGATTAAAATGTTTTAGCAGAGGAAAGGAAGGCAATTGGAAGGTCATAAATTGAAAACTGAGAGCCATGGGAAAGCTTTGCGGCCTTCGGTGTCACAGCTGCTCGAGTCAACTTCCTCCAAGTGAGTTTCCTTGTATCACTTTAGGCCACATTAGTTAATCATAGGACACTCTGCGCAAGGCTAAATCATAGGCCACCTTTGCTCCAGTTTAAGCAAGATGTTACCAACTTAAAACCACTCACAGATTCAGCTACAACAGAACAATGTATCCGGAAGAGGGAGAAGTACTGCAACTGACATTTTCAGAATGGGTTAGGCACATACTGCCTTCATGTCAAACTCAAGGTCCCTACTGCAGTTTTTTTATCTGGACCACGCATTCTAGTTAGACATTATCATTGATATGCAATTATATAGAATTATGCTAAAAAATGATTAAAAATCTGTAAAATGCATAACAAATATCATAAAGTAAATTGTATAAGCGAGCAAAAGGAACAAAACAATGCAAAAGGAATAAAGCAATACAAGAGGTTTGTCAATTACTGATGTCTCTAGCCCTTGATATGCTTCCTGTTAACTAGTGAGTCCCTTCAACAGTTTGACACAACTCACAAACATAACATAATAGGGCAACATTTTTAAGGGCGGAAGTGCAGCTCAGTCACCATTTAGCCTGGCTTTAAAAACAGACACTAAACCAGTTTAAACATACATGATCACGACCACTGGTTACAATTTACAGGGCCAAGTCATATCGTGTTTTGTTAATAAACACGACGGTCTAAACGTTAGCTACGCTTCTCGTAAACATTACCTGAATGTTGTTCAAAAGAAATGCTACACGTACCAATATCCCTAAAGCTCGTTTTCAGCTATGGCTAACATTAGCTCTAGTGGTTTACGAACAGACGAACACAAAAAAGAATAACCATCTGATCTTTGTCTCGTAGTGGCATTACCGATATTATACCGAGATTACACGAATGTTTATGTAAATTCGGTGTTGTTTCGTACACATTTTTCTAGCCCTAACTGAAAGCTAACCTAGCATAAATAGCTAACATGCTAACTCAAGAACATAGCCACTTAGCTTTTTATATCAGCCTTCAACAAGCCGTCTTTGCCAACGCCGACAATGATAGCAAGCACTATTATGAGGTTGTAAGCACCATTCGGCAAAACAAGGATAGCTTAACTAAACGCAACATGATCAAAATGTTTATCCCTGCGTTGATTCGCGAGCCAAGTGGTTAGCGTTAAATACACAATAAAACATAACTTATTTAATCTCTCGTAGTTATATTGGACTGAAGGAAAAAGCGATTGAAACCCAACTTTTACCAGGCTTTGGAAGGATCTGTCGTGCCACATTCTTACGTGATCATGCGAGCCCATAATTCAAAGAGGTCATGTAGGTTTTTAAGAGTTTTGGCTACTTACAAAGAGCAGACTGAACATTGAAATCCCGTGACTACCCCGAAGAAAGTGGAGGGAGTGTAGAAAGCGATGTTAGGTCGCCTTTTTGTTCCTCTTCAATGTGGCAGCCTCGCTTCTCGTTGGAGGTCGGAATCTGTTGTTGGGGTGGAGTCTCCTCGTCAGTTTGACCAAACCTTCAAATGCAGTCGGAAATCTGAGCTTCAGTGAGTTTCAGAGCAGTGCGCAGCGGCTGCCATTTAGTGCACTTAGCTTAATGTACAAGAAAAACAAGCGCAAAGACAGCAGGTAATTGTTGATAAGTTCCGACAAAGACCAAGGTAATATGCAGTTTTACTTACATTTATAAATAGATAAACAAATACAATATTGGTAATTAGTATTTGAATAATTGCGGATTGGTGTACTAGATTGTGTGGGGGTCCTCAAATGCAGCACAGAGTATTTGGCGTCAGTACGACGTAAGACAGATCCGGGTGTATGATGACAGCTCACCATGGTGACGATAGTTCCAGAAAATAACTGGACCAGAAACCAAGCCTCGCGGGGCTGCTTTGAGACATAGCTTAAATTGTGTTTTATTCCCTCTTTAACGAGTTAAGCTGCCCCGCCAGCTGTACAGGCAAAATATTACAGTGACTCTTTGATTTATGTTTTTTACTTAACTTGATTTTTCTGAGGAAAAAAAATGAGTATCCGTGTGTGTGCTTGTGTATGTGTGTGTGGCTTTGTGGCATGTAACAGTGAAGTGACACTAATGTTTTTGTTGTGACCACGACCTACATTGGCTCATACCTTCTACGAATAATCCTTGGGCTAATCAGCACAGTTTCATCTCCCTCTAGTGTCTGTTTCTAAAATCTAAATGTAAATCTCAAGTGGTTCTAGAACAGCTCATTGCCTATGCTATACAGTGAAATTATATTGCGTTACCTTACTCTGCCCTGGAATATCCCAAAAACTAGGCTACCGCTTGGGGAAAATGTTACTGGTATGCCAGAGCTACATGGATATCAACCCAGACATCTCTGTCTGACCCAGACAACCTGTTATTATACTTTGTACAATTGGTAGAGTGGAGAGCTTTTATAACACTGGGCTGCACCTCAAGTAGTGCACCTCAAGTGGGAGGGATCTATATGTTCACAGATCATCATGGTGTAGAAAGGAACTAAACTGAAGAACTGCAAAGTCAAGAGAGATAATTATATTTCAGAGTTTTGCAGGTATGCCTGCCTGGGTTGGAGTTTTGGATTGCAACATGAGTCTATAAATGGCAAACCAATGACCAGCGTATAATCACTTGTCAACTAGGCTACATAGCTTACTGCATAAAATTGTGGAGGATGCTTACTCAGCATCAATGAAAGTCTCACAAAAACATAAAAGATGTATTTTATTGATATGATTCCAATACAATCAAGTACTGTAGATTTTGTGTGAGTAGACAAACATCTGTAATCAAAAAGAGTGCATTTCAAACCCAAATTCTATTGCATAGAGTGCTTGCAATAGCTGATAACAAATCATATAAAGTTTATACATGGTACATTACACAAAGACATGTAGAATTCACACATAATCCTTCACAAACAATGTTTGAGTGCTAAGTACAGCCTGTAATGCTTTCTATGTATCACTGCTATATTAAATATTTATACGTTCTATGCTTCGGTGGTCACTTTTGAAATCCCTGTTAAATTATCATTATGTATAAATACATCTTCATCAATTTCATGTGCAAATGGGAATAGCTGTTTGTATTTATTTTAATCAAAACAAACAAATATCCCTTAAAACCGAAGCAAGCGTTTTTTTTTCTTGTTTTTTTTTTTTTTTTTTTTTTTACAAAAAAACAATGATTGAAACAATACATGGATCTTACTGACACTTGTTAAAAGATGTCCATGTAGGCCAAATTCTTCAAACAAGTGACATTGTCTAATAAAACATAAGAAGAGAGTATAGCCACATGTAAATAACATCAGTAATTTTTGTCCAAAGTAGAAGTTGTCCAAAAATGGCAACATACAGTACTCACCTAATTTCAATGTTTCAACAGTTTAATAGGTGTTCTTGTTACAAGACAATCGGTCTAGTAGCTATTAAGTATAGTTGCATAGATCTAAATACTGATTTAATTTTAGACTGCTTTGCTAAAGCAAGGTTTCCTTATATACAGTATGCATAGAAAGTAGGTACTTAGTGACACAGCATTATGGTACTCAATATCGGTCAAACAGTATACATTCATTCTGACTGAAAGTCTAATATTTGGCACAATCCTCTTTTGCATCTACATTCCATTATTGAGGAGCTGAACCCTCTAAAGGCACAGTGATGTTTGATAGAAGATGTCATCTGCATCCGCAACCCCATCTCTTGACATGGTACAGTATTTGGAAATGGACTGATTATGAATGATGCTGCCATCAGCACAATAACTACAACAGAAATGCAGTGTTTCAGTGACTACTTTTTCCATACAAAGATTTGTAGCATGTATTATCGATTATTTATACTCGTTTCCAAAATCTGTTTTTTGAGTCTTAAGGTAAAATACATTTTTTCCTTTACTTCAAACACAGAGACGCAGATAGAGAGGGGGAGATGTTTAATGTTTCATCTAACAAAAATGAGCAAAAACACCACTCACTTCTGTCCAGGCACCTTTCCCAGAAATATTACAGGCATTTGTCAAATGTTGCTTCCTGCATTTTACATCTGTGAGTCCTACTTAATCCCTTTACTTATGAATGGAGTAAATGAAAATTCACTTTGACAAAGTCCTTGTAGACAGAGTTGTCGCATTATAAGTTTACAATTATTGATGACATATTTCAAGAAGAAAGTTTTATGATTATGTAGATGTAAAGACAATTATGAGTGACCATGAAGGTAGGTTACGAAATGTTTTAAGGCTCTAGAAATCCAGCTTTGCGATGTGTGGTCAAAATCGAATATGCACTTTTATTTATAGGTAGTAATATTGCTGAGCAATGAAGTTCCATAACCCACTTAAATCTATTGGAATATTGGATTGCAGTGCAAACCAGAGAAGAAAGTTAAAATAAAATTGTTAATTTTTGTGTTTCAGTATATTTTCTATGGCTTGTAAACACTGATACACATCATTTCCTCTTACATGACTGAGCAAAAAAATAAATTACATGGTCATTTTGAAGGGCAATATTAATTTGGTAATACTGTTTGGTCATAATGATTATAGACTGTGTTTCTGCCATGGATTCTGGGGCAAAACAATAAATTATCAAAGATCAACTATCAATTCATCAATATCTGAAGATTCAGCTATAAAAAGCCAGCTAAAGGTCGCATGTGAGTACCAAAAAAGCTCTCCAAAACAGCACAAAATACCATGTCTTACTATTCTATTCAAAATGTGTTTCTCAATGTCAGCCTGTTATGACATTTTCATAAGAACTTGCAAGGGACTGACTGCAACCAAAGGAACTAATCATGCCCCCAAGTTCAGATTATGTTGTCCTTGCGGTGTCAGAGCATGTGGGCAGGATGTGCAGTCACATGGGAATGTCTGTTACTAGCACATTACAAAGTTAGACACTTAATAGTCTGAAAACAATATCAATGACAAGGATCACATAATGTCAAATAACAACAAATCCTGACAATATAATAATTAAAAAATAATATAAGCTACAAAAAAAAAACACAAACCAAAACACACACTGAGGGACACTGACACAAAAACACAATATGAAATGTCTGTCTGCCTATTTGTAGCTCCAGTCACCTATACTCTTTCCAAGGGATAATACCAATGTATATCAGCACCATCTGCATCAGTCAAGGATGAGATGGATTATGGTGTATAACTTTGAAAATAATCATTGCCAAGAATTTTTAGACAATGATTGTTATTTTAAATTTTAATGCTGTTTCTGACATTTATTGAGATGGATGTAATATTATAATGGTTCTCTGTAACAATTGTTTTTTGGGGTTTTTTTTCATGGCTGAAAGCTTTATTAGGATCGGGATGCTCTGAGGTGACATACAGGAAACTATTTAAAAGAAAGGGTTATGTGGGACAAAGCAGGAACCCTGAGAAGGATGAGTGGATGTATTCGGTAGAGTAGAGGCCATTTGCCTGATCCGAGGGCATCTGGACCCAAACCTGATCACTCTCCTTCAGCTCTAGGACAGCACTACCCGATGCCTGGTCCATGTAGCCTTTCTTGTATTCATCATAGGTGTAGGTAGCTGGTACATTGTTCTTGTACAGAGCCACCCACAAACTAGTTCCCTTTACATGCATGTGGTATGCAAAGTAGTAGATGCCAGAGAGAGGAGCAGTGAACATGCCTGTAGAAGGGCTATAGGCATTTTGCCCATTGTACAGTGTCCTGTCAAATTTGATTGGCATTCCAGATGGAGGGAATGGTGTAGTCAGGATAGCTGTGAAGGCTGGTGCTACGGAGGCAGAGAGTGGAACCTGGCTGTAGGCCGGCCCCTTTCTGTCTCCTGGTACTTCATCTCCTTCTAGCTGTGAATCTGTGGGCCCAGCAATAACAGTTTGTCCATTTCCTGGGGGACCGGGGGGACCTGGAGGTCCTGGAAGACCAGGGTTACCATTAAGTCCAGCAGGACCTGGTTTTCCTGGAGGTCCTTGGGGACCAATAGCTCCCTTCTCACCAACTTTACTGATTCCGACAGGTCCTGGAAGTCCAGGTTCACCCTTTTGCCCAGGTGCACCCTGTGGCCCCATGGGACCCATGGGTCCTTGAAGACCAGGAATTCCCGACTGGCCCCTAGGTCCTGGAGTGCCCATAAATCCTACTTCCCCTTTGGACCCCGGAGCACCTGTTGGACCTGGATTTCCTGGTAAGCCAATATGACCTGACTCACCTTTAGGTCCAGGTTTTCCTATGGCACCACTTAGACCGGGGTGGCCTTTTTCCCCAGGAATACCAGGTTTTCCTGGTAGCCCACTGTTGCCTTGGTCACCTCTGAGGCCAGGCAGTCCTGGAGGACCCTGGGGACCAAGTTCTCCCTTCTGCCCTGGCAGTCCATGTTTTCCTGGAAGTCCCATTGGGCCCTGAAGGCCTGATGGTCCTGGTTGTCCATCAAGACCTGGTTCTCCAGTAGGTCCCACCATTCCTTGCTCACCCTTTTCACCTGGGAGACCAGGCAAACCACTGTGTCCCTTGTCCCCCTTTTGCCCACTCAGACCTGGTTTTCCAAAGCCAGGAGTCCCTGGAAAACCAGGAACACCTCTAAGACCTTGCTCACCTTTTGGACCACCTGGGCCAGGTAGTCCTGGCAGTCCATCTATCCCAGGCTTTCCTACACCAACTGGCCCTGGTAAACCCTGAGAACCTGGAGCTCCTGCCTCACCTGGTTCACCTTGATCTCCTGGTAGTCCTTGATCACCTTTAGTACCTGGAAGTCCAGGCAAACCTTTTGGACCTGGTTTGCCAATACCTGGGAGACCAGGTGGGCCTAAATTGCCCTTCAGTCCAGGGGGACCTCGTATTCCTGAGGGACCTGGCTTCCCTATTCCTTCCTCACCTTTAAGTCCACGTTCACCAGGTGGGCCAGAAGGACCTATAATTCCTGGTTCTCCCCTTGCCCCAGGAGCACCCCTGGTACCAGGAAGTCCAGGTTTGCCATTAAGTGAAAGGCCAGCCGGGCCAGGCAGACCCGGTTGCCCTGAAGGACCTCTAGGACCTGGTTCACCACGAGGACCAATTTCACCCTTTGGCCCTGCCAACCCCTTTGGTCCAAGCTTTCCTGGTAGACCAGGGAGTCCAGGCTTACCAATTCCTGGAAAACCCGGAGGTCCTGAAGGGCCTGGCTGTCCATTGAGCCCAGGCTTCCCTATTCCAGGTTTTCCTGCAAGTCCTGGAGGCCCAGGTGGACCTCTTGGTCCTGGTTTTCCTTGGGGGCCTGGCTCCCCTTTCACTTCAACCATGGGTGGCATGTCTAGAAAGAAGATATAATCATGAGACACTTGGAGACTTTTCACTTGGGTAATGGATGGCAGTGATCTGAAGGCTTTGTAGGGTGCACTCTATGCACCTTTGCTAAAACACTGTATTTTCATTGTAGATTATATAAGAACAAAATAACTACACAGTTGCTCCTTGGGCCAGTCACGATGTAAGACCACTCTTAAAACATACAGTTGATTTCAAACAAAAATGCACTTGCACTTTTACCATACTATACTATTATACTGTTACTTATCTGCATCTACGGGTATTTATCAGTTCAGCTAATCTTAAGTGTGTGTTGTTAGACAGTGGGGAAAAGACCTCTAACCCTAAAGCTCAAGAAAGACAAATGGCAGAAAGGCTGTGGGGAACACATCCTCAAACTTCTTGGTGTCAGTTGGCTGTGTTGACTGCTGCCCATATGCTTACACAAGCATATTTAAAAAGTCAGGAAATGACAGGAAATGTGTTATAAGTTAACTAAGCCAAATTAGACATTTTATTGAGCATGGAGAAAGTCATCACTTTAAAGCTTAAGAGCTCTGTTTTCTGTTTTTGAAGAAAAATCTCGTTATGATCAAATGAAAATGTTTTTGTTTGTTTGTTTTTGGCATATTGTTTTTTGTTGCGTATTGGCTGGCTGTCAAGTATCTATCAGCTGCATGGACCTGTGCAGGTTAAAATAACATAAAGAAAATTCCTGTACCATCAAACATGCATGTTTAGGAGAAATGGTCCATCTAAATTGCCCCTTGTGAATGAATGTGAGAGTGAATGGTTGTGTCTAAGTGTTAGCCCTGTCTAACTGGCCTTTTTCCAGGGTGTACCCCATCTCAGGCCCAAAGCTGCAGGGGCAGGCTCTGACCACCTGCGGCCATACACACTTCTGTGTCACACATCTGTTGAATCTTTAAATCTCTGAACTAAAACCCTGGTTGCCACTACCACAATCAGGTGCAATACTGTAATATGTTTTAATCTGCTGTTATTAAAGCAAAAGAACATACAAAGACTGTGCTTGGCATATGTAGTTTCAACATTGGGTTGTTAATGTTCATTGTTTGTCTGACTTGTGCTGCTCATGTAAATAATCTTTAGACATTAGCTTTCTAGCACAAAAAAGTTTAGATATTTGGAAAAGTGAAAATCTTACTAATTCTGGCCCTCTTTTGGCCTTCTACTGACAGGCCACCTTTTGTTCAGCTAACAGGTTGCAATAACTGGAAATAACCACTAGGAGGGAGTAAAAGCATTGCATTTATTGCTTTCAGAGTTAAATTGTGTTGCAATGAATGCATTTTATCAAATATAAATAATATACATTTAGAATATTATTGAAATACTCACCAACATAATGCCCCTTGCCCTCTCGAAATGGGGGTCCTATAGGTCCTTTCATCATGGGCTGCATGTACTTCATGTGGGGTATGGGTGGATAGCCACCTGCATAAGCACTGCCACCCAGCATCAGTAGCACACATAAATGGGCCAACAGCATTGTCACCAGCCTCGTAGGTTCTAATGTCACGCACAACTGGAAGCACAAACACAAGAGGAATACTCAGCTTTCTCAAAACAATGTCCAAAAGCCAAAAATATGTGCAAAAGTAAATGACACACACATTAATATTTTTGTGTATTTTTAACATCTAGCATCAGTCTGTCAGAAATGTCCTCATTGAGCATGTAAAAGATGTGTTTATGTTTGTGATGACACATTCACAGCAGATATCATTTGGACTGTTTGTGTTAGTCTAGATCTCCCTTTAAACTGTGAAAGGTAGGTCTGTTTATTTTAATTGACTTAATCACTGCATAGTTAGCCAAATATTTCCACAGTGTTGCTCAAATAGAAGAGGAACACCACCAGAACGCAGCTGGGTGTTAATGTAGTGAGTGTATGAGTTAACAACAATGTAGAATAACACCTGCATGTCCTTGAATACATCTGACTATTTTATTTTGAGTTATCTATATATATCTATATATAACTATGTTATATCTCTATAACATAGTTCTTAGCAGCGTTAAGAGTATATATTCACTATGTAGTCTAATTTGGCTAGAATAGCCCCTGGCAGCTCAGGCGTAGCATTCACCCAGCACACAGGAGGCCTGGGCTCCAGCCTCGGTCGGGCCACCTGCCCAATGTCATTCCCCACTCTCTTCTCCCTGCCTCCTGTGTAGCCACTGTCAATCAATAAAGGACAAAAAGCCCAAAAAAATAATCTTAAAAAAAAAACAAAAAAAAAACAGGACATTGATATTAAAGTAGACAAGTTCACTTGTCAACTGTAAACTTTGTCTTCTGGGAAGTACAATGTTCTTTATCTTATAGTGTTCTTACCACAATATTTAAAAAGAAATGAGTAAAATGAGAAGCAGTGTTAAAGGTGTTTGGTATTGGCTGAATGGCTGTTAGTGAAGCTTGCCGGCTACAGGGGTGCGCGGCTTTGAAATAGATGTAATCTAAGTCATCTCTGGGTGCCCACTTTGTTCAGGGTCACACTCTGTGAAGAAACCGAGGAAAACACACTTCCAAACAGCAGCTGTGCTTTAATCGAGATCAGACCAGGCCAGGCATTTCACAGACTTCCACAATCTGTTTATCAAATATTTTCCCTGAAAAGCTCTGCAGACGTTGTTTAAAAATCTCATGCAATCCTCTCCGGCTGGCGTCCATGAGCCACTGTGAGAGCAAAACTACATACTCACGCACACAGAACACCCACATACACCCACGCGCCAAATACATACATGCTCTACATGTAAGCTACATTTTACTTTCTACTATAGAGTGCATCACAAAGCTATGTCTCTAAACCTGATCATCTAAACCATGTCTACATCATGTGAGTTGTCAGCTGATTCTTAAAGGCTTTGCTGACCACACATTTGATAATTATTATGGGTAAATATGTGTTTATTGCCCTATGGTCTTTGTTCTGCCAGGACCCTTGATGACCAGTTAATTCCAAATAACTGGCATGAACAGAAACCAAGGATAAGATGTTTTTTTTAATAACAAAGTGTTAGCTAAGCCAATATTTCAATTTTTATTTGCATTCCTATTTTTAGTTGGGGTTTTTTTTAAACACACAAGACAAATGTTAAATCTGAGTAGGTAGTTATATCTTTACAAACTAAAGAAATGATTGAGTCAGTCTCTGAACAAGTATTCTGTGTGACTTTCTTTACCACTAGATGGAGGAATCACCTACAGCACTGCACAGCCTGCCACAAACCAAAATAAAAACACCTCAAATGAGGTTTGTCTGCATTATGGTTTGACAGTATTTCCCTCCCATCTGTTTGACTACAGCTGACTAACCTCGTTTCATTTGCTGAAATGACAAAACTGGGACTGGAATGTGCCATGTCTTTCAGTGTTACTTCTTTGCACACTTTAAATAGTTTGTTTCTGCCAAAAACAAGGCTCAATACAGTGACAGTGGATAGTGACAAAAGCAAGATGAAAACATGTCATTGTGAGTCAGGTAGTCAATCTAGTTTCAGTTCTTCCCTCATGATGACTTCTGCAGTGAGCTCTGCAAAACTCAACATTTAGATTTCCTGACGTGTGTCATATATTCACAGCTGCGGTTCATGTACAAAGGTGGCCGTGATGAGGTGACGAGCCTGTGTGCAGAGTGGGCACGTTGCTCTCAAGGTGAGGAATGTTCTGGAGTGCAAAAATAACCTTGGGCAATCGCACACCATCAAATATTCCATTGTTTTCTGCCAGGACTAGAAACACAATCTCAGCTCTGCACTCAGCTAAATGTCAAGAGGTGTTTATAGTCTGCATTTTTGAAACTGTGTAACCAATATAATCTTTTTTTCTTTCTAGAAATTAGGATGCGGAAGTGTAAATATTGTCCAAATGAACGAATGCGAGAAAGAGTGGTTGTTTTTAGTGTATGTCTCTAAAGGCACATTTCCATATAGTTGTATGGTACAGTTTGATACCCCTGAAGAGGCTTGCATTTCTACTATCCTGTGACGAAGAGTGGATTCTGCTACATAAACAGTGAGGTCATGCAAGTGTCATGCAAGATGTACACTGTAATATGTCTGCCAGGCCAGTAGGGGTGCTCTGTCACCGGGGGTATCATCATCCATGTGTAAACCGATGGCCAAAATATAACAAAAAAAAAGTGAAACCTTGGAGTGCTCTGCCAAACTGGCCCATGTTGACACCATGATCCAAAGGCATAACCACATCACTGTGCACAGCAGATGTAAACATCAACTGGTAATGTGATGGATCAAAGTAGAAACATCACTTACAACAAAGCATGGTAAATAAGCAATTTGAGGAGGCTAGTAAACAGCAACAAAAGATCATGGATCTTCATCAACTTTTGGATTCTGAAAGGAAACAAGTTGTTTTTGGCGTGGACACATTGTTTGGTTCACGATTCTGGAAACAGAAGCGACATGTAGAAATCACCAGTTTGGAGCTTCCAATAACTGAAAACTGGAAAACTGTGGAGCACAAGGAAAATTGCACAGTATCCAAAACGAGCCGTGATGGGCACATAAAGCCATTACTAAAGGCAGAAAGCTGAGATGGAGACGAGGAATAAAAGGCAGCCCAGTAAACACAGTAAGCTCAAGCTCTTGATCTCCCGTTTGACCTACTTCAGATGCGTACCCCGCCAATCATCAGCCCAGCCAGCATCACACGTATGTGCACAGGGCTCCCACAGAAATACGCACACTGGCTGGCAGCAAAACAGAGGAGGAAGCCTATATTTTTCTGCCCAAACCAGAAAGAAGGGGGAAGAAGAGGGAGAAGAGAGATTATAATTTAATAAGGGGCAGGAAATCTTGGTCAAATCCCCCTGAAGCAGCTGAAATGCCTCTGTGCTTCAGGCTACTGGACTATAGACTGACTGGGCTCCATCTGAATGGGCTTCTGGCACAAGCAGCAAGGCAGATGACCAAAAAAGCAGACAATGGACTAGAAAGAGAGGAGTCCCACAATTCAATGATTCGGAACTTTAAGATATAAAGCAATTTTAGTATATGGTCGTTTTTGTTGAAGGTTGCATGGTACTCCCATCAAAATATGTTATTTAATATCATTTAATTTTGCAAAAAGGCAAGAGTGTTCCAAATTTTTTGTTTGTAAAGAACATAAGCTGCATGTGCATTTTTGCCATCAAAGTTTAGCACACTGCAAAACATTAGCATTAGTCACGAAGGTGGTGTTGCAGAGAACAATAGCAAGTGGCTCAATATTGTGCTACCATTAATACAAGCACTGTAAAGAATGGCAAATAACAACATAGAGAGGTCCAAGAAGTACAGCCATATTATTTTAGGACCTGTGCTGAGGCCTTTAAATGGATGTGTCTGATTAGCACACACGCTAGCAAAACCTACAAGCAACATTGCATCATTTTCCTGGACATGAGGCCACAAGTTAAACTGAACTGTCTCAAACACACATTGGGTTTGAAGCATTTGCAGAGGATTGGAAGGAGAGGGGCATTTATTGCATGCTAGGTATGTGGGTCGCTCACCTTAACTTACATAATGCGGTTTCTCAGTGGCCGACCTGGCGCTGACTCTGGCCCTGTTTTATGTTAAAGAACCCTTAGAATAACCTTGAGGTTGGATATGCTAAGGTAAAAAGTTACACAATGTTGCTTTAGGGTAAAATGCACATCAGCTTTACAGACATGGACATTCCTCAAATGCACATTAGGTTAAGTAACACATACAACTTGTGGGCAATGCAATAAAACGTGAAGGCTATAGCTTCCTGTTGTATCTATTTAAGCAGCTCAAAATACCACTGCTTTTGTTGCTATTATTGTAGGCTTTATATTTGATAACGTCACTTACAATATGCTATTTTGTAATGTAAGAAACGTACTGATGAATGCATTGAAATGTACCAACGAAAAGGGAAGCGCACTGTTGCATGTTGGGGATTTTCAAACAGTTAGCATCTATCTGGCGTTCGCTCCACTGGCTTTTGCGGCCTTTGCAGTCGATTTGTTTGGTTTGCAACTGTCGGCAAGTGTTAACTGTTTTTGTTTGAAGAATTCTTTGCAGTCCCTTCTTCTGCTGATGCTGGTGAAGTGTATTGTATTTATTGGATGATTGAAGACCAGCGCAAGAATTAATCGTTTAAACACCGCTGGGTGTGTCAGGGTCGAGTTTGAAAACACAAAACACTTTATGCACACACATACATTAACCAGACCACCAGCACAGCAGTGTGGTTTTGTCTGAAGCCCACCCCACCCATCTGGATCAATGCACGTCTTTATGAGCAGTGCTGGGCTATGTAAGAGGACCCAACCAGTTCTGGGCTCACACCTTCCAGAATCCGGTGCTGAGCTGAACAAACATGGCTCAGCGCACGTGTGGAACAGGCTTAAACAAGGACTGAGTGACGCTGGAGAAGAATTTGAAATTATAATGCAAAGGTTTATAAGAAGAGTTTAAAAGTCTATTTGTTGTGGCGTAAAGGACGGTAAAGTGCATTGTTCTGGAGCTGCGTGAGTGCACAGGCATGATCCACCAGAGAGCAGCAGCCGTCAGACAGACATTAGAAAGCATTTGAATCATGCACCACACTATGATCCACTGAATAATTCACATTCGCTTTGATTTGTCAGAGAAACTTAAAAATGTGCCTGTTCAAATTGGAAAGAATGTTAAATAAACTCTGACACAGCAAACGTGAATCAGATTTTTTCAGTGGATGTCTTGTTTCAGAGGTGTGTTAGTCCATTAATGTCTCTGTTTGGAGGAGATGCCTCAAGATTCTGCACCAGTCAGGTTTCTCTTTACTGTATCAGAAAGCACACTTATTTTATGTACAGTTATTATCTAAACGATGCCGCATTTAAACTGAACACTAATTGACTGTGTTTATTTTTTCCTTTTTTCTTCCAGACATGTTTTCAAATGTCAGACAGAAGCAGGGCTGGCCAAGAGCATTGCAATTTGTTTCAATTATCACACCACATTGAGAGAGGAAGACAAAACAAATGGTACAGCACATTTATTTAATGAGATGAATGTGCATTCCCTGAGCCAACTCTCCGTCAGCAGCAATAGAGCGCCTGTTTCTAAGATACACGACAAGTTGAAGATAGACCGCACACTGTGTTAGGTGGGATGGAGAATAAATCCAGGTTTTAGCAGGACCAGCCATGTATTCCCTGTGCCACAAATAACTCACTTTAATAGATTCCGAGAGATTTTTCTTCTCGTCAACAGCCTCCTTTGATAAAAGTACATTTGGGGTTACTCCTTGTTCGTGTCCATTTGTTAGAACCAATGTAAGAAAATGACTCTAAAATGGTAGTTAACGTGCTGCCCTCGTAAACACACATAATCACGACAAAACCGTATCACTGATGGGCTGTAAACAAGTCAGGTGTGTGCCAAAGAATGTACAATTTCATTGGTGAATATTTGTGAATGGAAGAGTGTTAAATGCGGAGGGTTGCCTGTATTAAAGATGTCCTGCAGGGGCCTGATTGTTCTGTTTTATTCTCTAATGGCAGAATTAAGCCCTGTTTCCAAGTGGTACAGTATGGTTCAGTTGGGAAAGGCACACTTTTGGTTGCAATAGCACTATCCAAAGGAATATGCAGGGTAAATTAAGATGGAGATAAATGCAGTGTGGTCGGTTATATTAGCAGTTTGTGTTCTTACAAAAAATGCACAATTACAGTATCTTAACTTCACTGATATTATGATAAATATGCATAGAAGAAAGGAAAGTACTTTTGAATTGGCTAAAAGTAGACATCAACAAAGCATCTTATATAGCATCATATTTAAAGAGCTAATATTTTAACAGTGTGTACCTTTTTTTTTAGCAGAAAAAACACTAAAATATGTAGCCTCGAAGCTGTTTTGATTTCTCTCTGGCATAGACATATCCAGCTGACCAGATCCTCCTCTATGTGACTATGATCTCATGAAAACACACATCTCACAAGATCAACCCAACATTCCATTAGATATTACAGATCTATGTATCCAAAAATACAGTATAACATTAAAATCATTGTCATTGAGGGCTGTCATTTAAAGGCAACGGCCAAAGAAGGGACATTCTTGAGAGTCTGGGCTTAATTTCAATGGATGGAGCCTTGCTTAGATAATCACAAGACCAAAGCAGAGCTGAAGCAGCTTCTTTGTCTGGGCTTGGCAGCTTCAGGGATGGGAGGATTGGATGGGAGGAATATGAGAGTCAGACTGGAATAAAACTTACACCACAGACATGAAAATGAGACACATCCTTGGACAGCACAGGGCCAAAGGGGGGGATGGAGACAGCCTTCCTAAACTGAACCTAAAATTCAAAACGGAAACACAGGGGCTGCTCTTCATAAACCCCATTATGGTTTCTAAATAAACATGGACCACTGGGACACTGAGGTCCTGCTGCAGGTTTGGGCTTATCACTAAATAATGGTGAGCGCTGCGAAAGCATAACTGATAACTGAAAAATATGCAAAAGAGTTGAATTGAAGCTAATCCAGTCTTGTTATTTCAATAAAAATACATAGTAATCGTCTGAAATGTTTAACATGCTCATCTTAACAATAACACAGCAGCTGAAACAGAAGGCTATTGTGAACAGTCCTGATGTGAAATGAAAAGTGCAGAGCTTTGTTGCCGGAGTGAGCTGACAACCCTTCTCTTGTCTGTTTCCTGGTAACATCTAACACAAACCTTAAAAAACGTATTGTTTAGGTGGTAAAGCGCTAACCTTTTCCTAAAACTGGTAATCATTTGAGGCCCGTAAACTCGGAGAACCTCTGTAGCTTTAACAGCTCATTGCAACTTAATGAAGGTGACGTCAGAGTTTATTGGTTCAAATTACTTCCGTGACATTCAAACCAGGCAAACGCCCTTTCAGCTGCAACGGTAGGAAATATCTGCAAACAAATGAAGAATTATCAGGCTGTCAAACACCAGGTAAACTGACTTGTAACAACACCCACTGCAGCTTCAGTTTGTGAATACAGACAGACAGATGAGAGAAAGAACAAAGGAGGTGTAGAGCCCAGAGAGTTTCTACTAATGACACGAAGCAGGCCACTGTGGGAAACCTCAGCTCCTTCATCCACTGCTCTCAAAACATAAAAAGCACCAACTTGTTTGATCTTCAAACTTGAATATGTCTCTTGGTTATATATAAAAAAGAAAAGAAAAAAAAACACATTGAAAGCCATATTCTTCAGTCATTCCTTCCCAGTCTCTCTGCAGCAAGCATCATCATCAAGGTTAATGTATTGCCTTTAGTCCGTATAGTTACGGCATGGTCCGTAACTCAACAAGCTCCACCAGTGACACAGATGCTTTTACAACTGGTGTCATTGTCATGTGCAACGTTTTAGAACATATTGTTTAGTCGCACGATAAGTATTAGAATAAACTTCTAATACAATTAAAGAGATACATCCACTAAACCACTCATTTTGATTTAGGTTTGAATTTAAAAAAATGATTACAAACCCTGTAGAGTAGACACAGTGGTCAAATATTTTTGTACTTCTCCACTGCATGTGTCGTGTATCAAGTGTAAACATACATAAGACTGTGTGTCCTGTTGGTCTATTCTGCCTCATTGTTTGAGTCACTTTATCTAAACATTAAGCCCCACAGTCCCATTGCTCTAAACAACCCAGAGAGTATTACGTCATTCATAATAATTATAGACTAGGCTAATCACCAACTGAACTGTACTATTTATACAATAAATTCGTCTATATAAACCAAAGGAACAATACTGGTACAAAGATAAAACTTAGTCTAGAATATCAAAGATAAAACTTAGTCAACTTTGACATGTTAGTTGAGTAGCTTTATATTGTTTGCCAATAATAGCCGCAACATCATAGAAACAACATTCTAAAGGGATAAAAGCCAGTTCAGTAAAAAAAACAAAAAAAAAACAAGAATGTATTTGAATCATGGCCTCGCCAGGACAACTTCACTTTTACATTCCTCAGAACCTATGGAAGTGTTGAACTCTCATATGAGATGACTCTGGCTAAGGCTTCCATGAATGTAGCAACAGCTGTCTAAATTATAATATGAGCTTGAACTTGCTTATAACCATTCATAAAAATGAAGTTGCCATGATGGTGAGTTTAAAAACCCATTTAATGTTTTTAAAAATACCTCTAACAACTCAAATAATAACCCTTTTAAAGGCAATCCCCATGAAACTGCAACTTGCAAGAGCATTGCCTGAGTAGACACAGTTTAATATAATGGAGTATGCAGCAAACAGCCCATCTCTGAGAAACAGGGAAAAGGGGGAGGTGGGCTCCAGCCTGGAGCCTCTGCTAGAGCAATTATCTTGTTTCTCAAACCTGCCGCTTAATGGAAATCCTAAGCCATGGCCAAACTACACGCCTGTCTTTAGGTATGAACCTCCTGGCCGATCCACGCCCCCTTCTCTCCTTCTCTCATTCCACCAAATATTTTCATAGCAGATCTGAATTCACTGGCTCACTATTAGTTCCACAGGTGTGGAGAGACAAACTCCATTGAAGCACCCTGGGACATTCCTCTGCTGCACTTGCCATGGGCTCAGTTCATGTCACTCTCTTATAGCATGTCTTATAACACAATTCATCATTTTAAAGTGTTTTCAAGCCCATTAACGCGGGTCTCCAATCAGTTTACACTTTTAATAATCACACTTGGGCTGAGTATGAGGAAGAGAGACACAAGAAAGCATGTGTGTTTATTATTGTTGCTACAGTAGCTGGAAATATGCAACTAGTCTCCTTGAGTGTGAGCTGTTGTTGTTTTAAGCCCCTTGGAGGTCTCTGTATCACTCCCACTCAAACTGGCACGGAATACAAACTACAACCAGATGGAAGACTTATGCCATTGTTTTCCACTTGAGCAATACTATACTGTAGCGTAGCAGACAGGAGGATGGTGGAATGAGTATTTTATATGAAGGTTACATGTGTGCTTTGAGAGCTAGTAGACAATAGCAATGTTAAGTACACTTTTAAAGAGCGCTAAAAAAAAACCCCAAAAAACGCATGCCTTCCAGATATGAGTGTGTTCGGAGCCTGTGGAACGGTTCACTGGCAGCTTACCACTGACCCCAGAATGACCTTGTATCCGTGCATATGTAAATTGCCCACAAAACCACTCCTTCCTTTCAAATCACTCATCTTCTGCTGAGAAAGCGTAACTTCAGGCCTGTCTGACACATCTCTTTAACACAGCTCTGTGGAGTTTGGAAGCCGGCATGTTTACTTAGGTTTGGAGACGCGGGGAGCGAAAACGCCTGCGCTCATTTGTGTATGTTTTTTCAGTACAATACAGAAATTTGTGAGGATTGTGGATTATAAGCTTTAGAGATGTTCTGCACAATGATGTTTGAGGAGGAGTAACAGCAGTAGAAAGGGTTATGAAATGAGCGAATCTCATATGCCATATCAGATGTTTCTGTGTTTCTTCCCAGAAATATAGATGAGTAGGAAAAGACTATTCCTCACCAAAAATGTCTATCTGCAATTCAAACATTTGCATTTTAATGTCCTATGCTGTTGCTCAATGTTTTTTATAAAAAAAACAAAGTGACTTAAAAACCAAGGACATTAAAATTGGATGTGTGTGTTTATGTCAAGAGGCAGCAGTATTAGTGTGCTCCATATTTGCCCTTGTTGAGCGATGGAAGCTCACGCCAGGATTTTGTGGTATGAGTGACTGTGTTTAGACTGTGTTTCACAGCCCCTTAGCTGAGAACAGAGCAAATAGACATAATGCCAAAAAAACACTCATCGGAATGCAACACAGCACATGCAGTTGTTGGGCTTGGATGAAGATTTAAGGTTGTGATGCAGACAGATAAACTCCCTCATTATCCTGTTACAGTTTGGTCTGGATTGTCATATTGTCTGAAAATGTGTGGGGGTGGTGGTCTCAGCTGGTGGGGAGATGTCAGGAACACAATAGAATCGGTTGTGAGTATCACACGAGTGTAAATAAATACTTCCAACCTTGGGTGAAACTGCTGCACAGGGTCATACATAGCTGAAATATTTCCCAGCAACATGCTGCCAACTTGGGGTCAGAAACTGGGCACCTCTCATAACTATACCTGTGGGAAATATCAGAGGTCCAGCTGAGAGCAAGAGGAAAGTGATTGCTGATAAATAAAATCCAACAGAAATATACACCTTTGTACCATTTTACTAGGATTGAATTGTTCTTCCAGATGGCTCATTCTCACAGAAATGTGAACCAAATGAGCAAAGAGTCAAAGTCCAGACTTAAAAACAAATGTTTTCAGACAATGTTTTTACCGTTTCCCTGCCATTACCCCTTGCGTGCTCATGACAAAGCTTTCTCTCCTCTGTCTTCCCTGGACAACATATTATGGGGCCTGTGGTTTTTATTGGAATGACTTTAAATAGCCCTTAAAATGCAGTTTGAATGACGGCCACTGATGTCTGTGCTGTGTCTGTACATTTAGGCCTGTGTGTATGTGTTTACAGTATGAGTGAGTGTGTGCTGGCTTCGGAGCTGTTTCCATAGGACATGCCAAATTTCTTTTACCCACAAAGACCCAGGCCACCTCCTCCTTAAACCCCCCTCCTTCTTGATGTTCACCACATCTCCAGTAGTGGTCACGCTCATTTTTGCATTTTTCTCCACATTTTTTCCCATTCTGCCTTCAAATCTCCACAACACAGGTATAAAATGTGTCAAGCTCAGACTGACAATGGAAAATTCTACAAGTTCAAATACCGTTTGAAAGTTTTTTGAGAACAGTGTTGCTTAGTGGTTCAGTCGTTCTGGCCCATTTTGATTTGGCCACAATTTACTCAGCAGACAATCATCTGGTTATGGACAATGACATGTTCATCTGTCATAAATCTGCACATGTTTCCACTTACAATAGACACTTTGTGCTAGTGTTTAAGTGGCTCACTTTTCATTTGTTACACAAAAATGCACTGCAAGTCGTCACAGACACATACCAGATGCCCGCTGTGGCGTGCCAACACGGAAATAGAGAAAGTTTCAGGGAGAAAATACTGTGCCCTGCAGAGTTTTTAATAACTTTACTTACCAACCTAATGAGTCAATTAAGAAGACTTGAGGAGTTTTAAGACCACACTAGCTATTAGATGGTAAGTATATCCATGCAGTTTGGTTTTCTCTAGTCATTATCCTTATACAAAATTTTTTTAGGCTTTTACAATTATTGCTGTCACACTGCTCTAAAAACAATTTAACTTAAGAAAACTTTCCTTCATCACACCACAAAGAGCTTTGGGTTCAGGGAGGGAATTCAAGGAAAAATGCCTCTGCTAAACACTTTCACCATGTCCACGGATGACCAAGCTTCTCACATTTTAACATTTAAATTCATTTTGAGATCTTTTTTCCAAGATTTCATTTCCTGCAGTTGCTACTTACAGACATTAATTCTCCTCCAACAGGGGCCCAATCCACATTTACCAACAGACATCTACCACTTTGGACTTGGGGAACTTGAAAGTGTGGCCATGAAAGTCCAGCATACACTGTCAACAAGTCTGTCTTAATGCTATCAATTCATCATTCAGTCGTACACAGATGGGCAGCTAGAACTAATGCAAAAGGATACGTGATCAACAGAGTTGCACAAATCCTAAACTGACAGAGTGCCATAAGAGGCATGGTTGGCTGCCTTTCCCTGATCCACAAAACACATGTGGGCAAATAGTTGAATCTGAAACACACTGAGGGTTTATTATTTTTCAAAAACCCAAGGTTAGACTAACGGGCAGACTTGCCTTTCCAGTACCACAACCTGGACTTTCCCTGGAAGACTGGAAGGTGTGATCCCTCTATATTTGAAAATCATTCTCCAGTCCACTTTGTCATCACTATATAGAGCTACAGAATACCAGACTGTGATTGGGTATATGCTCTGTTCAGAATGCTGGTGTAAAAGAGCAACAGTAGCAAATCTACTCAGCTCTGAATTTAAATCATTCAACTGTCACCTCTCTTTGCAAGATATTTATTCTGTTCAAGAAATGTAAAAGAAGAACCATAAACAAAAATCTGTTTTTCTGATCGTGCACACAACAGGGGGACTTTGATTCATTAGAGTCCTTAAGTGCAAAGCAGAAGGGTGCACAAAAACAAATGTTGAAGTAGTCTGGGTTTGTCATTGTCTCTATGTAACTTTAGAATACTTTTAATGGTTGCTTGTGTTTTTCCCTTTTTGAGTAAATTGTGAGCATTCATATTTTAAACGGCTATGGCCTTAGACATACCATGTAGAAATTGAGCAGTACATACAGAGTGTATGTGAGGAGAGCTGCTACCCTATTCTAAAACATGAATGTAGCCTAAGTATTTTGTCTGTTTCTAACCAAACAGACATTTCTGGCAGTAAAACCATGACTAAATCTTAGACTCTTCCTTCAAATCATTTTGTTTTGGTTTCTAACATAAGGTTAGAATTAGCTCTCATATGGCCAGGCCACAGCATTCAGGACATATTCTTCCACTGTAACAATTTGGCGGACATGTCGAAGTGCTCATCTTCCTTTTACTCGTTGTCTCCCAGTCTGAAGATGGGTCCTGTTCCAAAAGTCTTTAAAGTCTAGCGATAAATAATACATGAGCATTAGGGATTGTATGAGAATGGCTGCCAGGCTAAAGTTCTGGAGAAGTATTAGTTAGTCGCCTACATTAGACAGGCTGAATTAGTCAGAGAGGGCAAACAAATATGAGCGTTGTAAGGAGAGTAACTCAAATGAGGGAACTGTTCTGGCAGACTCAAAGTCTCCGAATGTTTCCATTGACACTCAACAGAAAATCCTCTGTTAGATCAAAGACATGGTTGAGGAGTGCTCCTTAATCCTTTCTGCTGCTTCACTCTTGTACTGTAAGCTATTCCCCAATTACAACGTTTCCATTTTTATCCGCCTCTATTTTTATGCTGAAATCGCCATGTCTTTTTTCTTTTACATAATAGTTTTTGAAAGGGGCTCTGGGGGCGGCTCTCTGTCGGCGGGGAATGAAGAGAAGAAAACATAGACTTCTGACTGACCCAAAATGCAAACTAGATAGCACTAAGTCCCACACTTGCTAATATATTCCAATCACACCAATCAGCTATTAGCTTAGTGAGGACTCCACTGGACTGATGATCCCACGACTTGTGCAGCAGACTGGGGCCCACAGTTAGGAAATGCTCTGGTTCAAATTAGCAGTGAGGCAACACAACATGGGTTTTTTGTTGGCAGCATGTGGAGGAAAAAGCAGGAAAATGAAGACAGAATGAATATCCATCTGCCAAACACATGAAAAGGAACAGTAATTGGTTCAAAGCTCTTTATAATTAAGTATCATGTTGGTTGGCCAAAGACAGCAACCTTGATGTAGAAGTACTCGCATTTTGCTGCTATCTGTCTGGTAGTAAATGTTTCATTTCCATTATTTGTCTATAAATATCATAAATAAAATATCCCTCTGACTTTTCACCACATTCAATATGACAGTACCCAGGGTTAGCCATCTTAACTTGAATATTTAAAACTAATCTGCTGATGTGAGTCAGTACACATGAAGCCGCCCTTACTTATATCTCGTGGGGAAAGTTAGATCTGCCCCGACCCCAAGTGTTAATAGTGAGTGATAGGTTCCAGATTATACTTGTTTATTTTTGATTGTGGTCACAAACTGAGCCATGCAGCACTTTGGTAAAATGCTCTTTGTCTCCACAGTGCAAGAGTTTTCAGGAACGCATCAACCACAAACAGACAACTCTTAAACCAGGGTGTCTTTGTTCTGATGTAATGGTTGGTGCATTGTACTGCAGCATCATCAAATGACCCAGATCCAGGTACAGTGTTGCCTACCTTCTGATGAATCAGTGCGTTTACATGTCCATAATATCAGTTAAATGATCATGTTCACTGAATATGGAGCAGAAGGATGCCCTGCTTGTTTTAGGCCATGGGATAGTTCTGTTGTAGCTCTGACCCAGTGAGGAGCACGTTATAAAAAAGTAATGTAAAGGTTGTTCCTCATACGAGATATTGAAAAAGTGGTTACATAAATGTAACTGAACTGTAGATTGTTCCATGTCACTAAGTCCAAAGTGGCCAGTATTGCTTTGATTGAGGAGGTGCAGCAACTCAAAAGCAGCCATTATTTTAATGGTAAAGCAGAGTAATAAGCAGTCTCTGAACATACTGAAGTCTTTCTTTGGACACATGAAAAGTAAATGTTCTCTCCTGAGGGCACGTCCAAAGGCCATTGTTGAGATCAGCTCTAAAACAAGATGGAATCAGCACAAAGTTGCTTTTTCATTTCAGAATTTTTCTACTGCTGATTACAGGAAATAATTAGGACAAAAGCTTTGGGCTGGTTGTGTTGTACACCACCTAATGCCCCTGAGCATTGCAATATGAAGCACATGTTGCTCAATGGGCTCAGAGTCTAAACTGTAAGGATTAAGACTCCAAAGCCAAGGCCAAATAAACGTAAGGCCTGTGAGCGGGAGAGAACCAGCGCTGCACAGGAAAATCACAGGACTTAATCTGGACTGTGTCTGCTGCATAATCTAAATGCTCTCTTCTCTGTTCAGCTTTATAATAAACATACTTATGCACGTAGATAATGATAATGTTCCTCTGCTGGTAAGTGTCCAACCGAAAATTCAATTCAACAGTGCACACATACTGCTGTGAAGACTACCAAAGCTCATACAGTACAATGTATGTGTCATTTAGCAAGAATCCCTTTACAGCAGGAAATATGTCTGTGTGAAATAAAATACATTTTATGAGTCTGCTCTAAAGGGACTTTAACACTATAATAGCCTCAGTCTCTTGCCTCTATTTTTATGAACACCTACGTACATATCAATCAAGCTCAGACTGAACAATAACAAAGTCTGGAGTGATTCAGGAGGTCTCAGTAGAGTTGTTTTTAACCTCTTACTCACTATTGACCTATCAGAGACATTCATCCCATGTGTGACATAAAATACTCTAATAAAACAAATAGGCAACAAAGGTGTGTTTGTGATGAGATGGAATGATGATAAGGTACATTTTATACTGAGGTGGTGACCTCCGCAAAGAACTGAGCAAACATTGTACAACTGGAAGTCTCAGACCAAAGTCTTGCCAGTAGTTGAGCTGTGGGGAAATGTCTGAAAGATAGTCCAACAAAAAGCTGAAGCTAAATAAAGCTTCTTGTATGTACTACCTGAACAAATGTGCTCATGTTATATTGTATCATTTTCTGACATATTCAAGCCCCGGGAAAGACTGAGCCACCGCTGACAGAGTCAATGGGCACAGGGGAAAAATAACAAAAGTGGTCTGCCTGGCCAGCCCAGTGGAAACACCCCCTTTGGCCAGACACAGGAGAGGTTTAAAAAGCAAGTTGGACACAGATAAACAGTGAATAAGTCTTAAAAAGGCAATAATAACAAAGGCAGTTGTCTGAAGATTTTTTGACTTTTCAGTCCTAACAAACAGAATGTCTTTAGTTATAAGTCTCTTGTTAATTATCTACTCAGGAGGGCTATGATTTTGTAAAAAGCACTTTCTGACATCTTGCTCATGGACTTTCACATAAATCAGCAGCGTAATGTTCCAGAAGGGCTACTGGTCGTGAGCAAACAAGTGTGAAGAGGATGATGTCACCAGAGAGACCAGAGAAGACAACAAATCTTTCTGCCTTTAAGCACACTGTTTCTACACTGTGTCTATGTCTGTACTTTCTCACCCTTAACAGAAACTATTATGGCCTGGTAACGTTAAAGGATTGGATTAAGACCAGGGGCACCAAGGTGGAATGAGGATGTACCTACTTTTGTACATTTGACTCCAACAATATAGTTTGGGAAACACATAAAACAAAGGAAAGTGAAGGGAAGGAATGTGTAGCGGTTACTGTTTCTTGAGAATGAGTGGCATTCTCCTTCATTTCCTGCTTGAATGGCAATACACAGAGGAAAAGAGGCACACGTGTTTGCCTAACTCTCACACACATCCAGACACACCTGCAGAAGCATGCAGGACTCAAGTTTGGCATTCATTGAACGTTTAGGGGATCAATACTTTACAATGTGTTATTTAGAATTAACAGTGAGTTAATCGTAGCAGAGTGTGCATCAGTTTACTTGAATTCAGTGTGATATTATCCTGGGCCAGCGTTTAAGCTTGTGTGTGAATATGTGACAGGAAAGTTCTTGCCATTCTGCCTCCTTGTGGCCAAAAGGTTTACATTCCCAGCCAGGGGGAGGTTTTGTCCATGAATGGATTGTAGGGTCATTTCCTGCTATGATTTCAAATGATCACATGACCTCTGGTTTTCTGAAAGGAAAGGGACGTGAACAGCAAACTCTAAATCATTTTTCCATGTGTTAACTGTGTCGTTCTCACCTCTGTGAAAGCATTTGAAAATCTCAGGCTCAATATGTTCTGGCCTATAAAGTGGCACCAGTGGGGCATAACAGCTGTGAAGAAACAAGATCCTAATGTATTTCTCACTGTGCTGGTGTAATGGAGGTGTTTGCACTGCACAGGCAGAAGTATGCTCGGTGTGTGCTGCTGTGCATTTAGCATGACCGTTGTTTGTATATGCTTGGTCACGCTCAGAGCACTGCATGACCAGCTGCTGGAGAGAGTGGTTACACACACTTAGATGTGGTTTACTTTTATTTACAGCACACACGAATATACTTAAGAGTCATAACCACCAGTCTCCCACAAAGGGCACATTTACGGCCTGCTGGAAAACACACTTTAGTGTTTTGGACTTTCATTTTTTACTGTACATTTGTCCTTCATGTGAGATATCGCTGATCTGCCAAAGATACTACAAAAATGGACAGAATTTGAGTAATTCTAGCTGAGGCGAGCCCGATGAATGCATGGTTCAATAAACACCTAGCAGCATGAAATTAAGGGCCGCAGCTGCCCGTCAATCAATGTCACCACATGTACAGCTACAGTTCTTAATAGAGCGTAAACAGTAAAGTTGTCACGCAAAAAAAGTTAGCTCAGGAGACCATAGCATTTTTAGGACCTGGCTGCTAACACTTTGATTTTACTTGTATGTTAGTATTTGGTTCTGTGGGATTTTTTACTTTAGTGTCTACCCATAAGCAGTATTACTACATTTCATCCCTAGAGTGCTGGGCTTATTGTAGAAAAGGCAAAGAGTTTGGGACAGGGACTGTAAGCCATCCATATGAAGCATGAAACGGCAGCTGCAGCGCTCAGAGTTCACACTTTGTTGTGCACCCACTCCCAGCCGGGCCTACGATTGTGTAACTCACTTTGATATTGCAGACCTATAGGAGGAAGCATGTGTGCACAGACACACACCAGTCTGTCAGCTTCTCTCACCATAAGCCAGCAAAACAGAGAGTGCTGCCAAGTCTTTTTGGACTTTAGAACTCCAGCTTCAGTCTTTTCCAGACTTTCTTCCCTCCTTCCCTCTACACCCTCTTCACATGTGATTAAAAAGGAACTCCAAGGCATGCCTTTCGTAACTGTCTGTAATCTTTTTTCAATGTTTACAATGCACCAGTGTTGTATTATTCTCTCTCTTCTGTATTCCCACAGTGTATCTGATTCTCCGTGATCATGAGAACTTCTCAGGACCATGGCAGCGCTGCACTTTGCGTCTAAGGGATGTCGTTACAGTGGAATGCACCGGAGCATGCCAGAAGCGTCTACACTGGATGGAAGGTGGAAATAGAAAAAGAGATGCGGCGCTTGACAGACAAACGAGAAACTATTTGTCAAGTTATAGGAGAGTTTTCACTTCTAAAAACTTCTAAAACTTTTTAAATACTCGTTTGTTTTTTGGTTAAAGCCATTTACATCCCTCCTGCCCCACCCCAACTCTCCACAGGCCAGTGCCACTTGAATAAATCTGGTACAGGATCAATATACCTCTGAAGGTATAGTATAAATCCTTGAGCAATAAATACCTCTACCATGCCACATGTAGCAGACAGAATGTTTCCAACTATGGATGCCTGGGTGGGAGCTTAGTAAAACCACCAGTGCCAGGTATTATTAATCTGCGAGCTGTGAGTGGAGTTATGCAGGTCCCATGACTAAGATATAATACACAGTTTTGATTTGTTGTATTTCCTGTTGTGCAGTTGTAAAAGTGAATGTTGGACACCAGACGAGCCTTACCTTTTCCTCTGAGTGATGAGAGCAGGGGCTGCAGTGGGTGAGGGCAAAGCTTCAGGTCTGTCCCTCCTTCCTTCAGCCACGCGGGTCTCCCATGAGGTGTGATGCCATCAAAGATTCAAGAGGCATGCAACCAAAATGCAAAGACTCTGAATTGGTCCAGTGCTGCTCACAATTACAAAAAAAAAAATACAAGAAAAAAATTGGCAGAGGAAAAGGTTGTGATTTTTATTGTTTTATTTCTCTATTTCCCTCAAAAATTGAAGTCCATCCATGTGCTTTCTGGCAAGTCATTCAAAGTTAGAGACGAAAAACGAAATTTGAGCTGAAGAGCACCTTCGCGATGTGTGCCTTTTCACTCTAACAGTGGAAAACTGAGGAGAGTGAGGCAGCAGGACAAAGAGGGATAAAGAGCAGAACATTGGAGTGAGGCAGCGCTGCTGTGAGCTGAGGGTCCGAGCAGGTTGGGCTTCCACTCACAGGACTTATAACCAGGGGCTGAGCACGCCGCTCCAATCTCCTTGACTTACTTGGCGATCTCTCTCCCACTGGCTTATTTTGGGAAAAGACAGACAGGATTGTTCACTGGGTTCACCCCCTTCCTACAAAAACCAAGTGTCTGAGGCTGGCTCACAGAGAGGAGGGAAGTGAGCAGGATGGGGTGGGGTAGCCGCTCACACAAGGCTGGGTGATGAGGAGAGAAGGTGAAAGCAAACTGGGAGAGGGAAAATCACAGACAGCTTCTGCCGTCCTCCTGTCAGTCCCCACACTTATTCCTTATCATTTCTGCATCTAATCTAGGCACATTAAGTAGAATCAATATGTTTACCACAAGAAGCAAGTGGCTAAATAATAATCTCAATCACAACATGGGACTTGAAGACTTGGATATAAAATAGAGAGAGGGATTGTAGCCTACACTTCATGTGTTTGTCTATAATATTAAGGTGATTGCACTAGTTTGGCTTTAATTACCAGAGCACAGCAGTCAGTGACATGTACACTACAGCCTGGCTATTCATCGGATGAAGTCATTTCAAGTATTATGCTAAATGCATACATTTTAATAATTGAGTAGTGGAAATCATGCACAATAATTTATCATAACAACACTGGTCCTGGTGAACTAAGTGCAGTGTTCTTCGCACAGGCTTAGCATTCATTGTTCAGTTGATGTTAGTTGGCCCTGTGCTAATGGGAGTAGGTCTTGAAGCTGTTTAGGGTGTGTTTTAGCTTGTGATTGGAGGAGAGTCTGAAGGTGGGCCAGGCCCTTTTACCACTAGTTGCTTAGATCAGATGGAGATTTTGATTTAAAATAAATGCAACCAGTTAAGGAAAATATGTCAAATTAAGTTATGGTTTTATTATTATTTATTTATTTACTGATTTGCACCGCAGTTAATTTCTTGAATTAGCCAGTATTATACATTACATTATATATTGTATTGCCCAATGTCATTCCCCACTCTCTTTCACCATCTTTCCTGTCCAGCCATCAATAAAGGCCAAAAAGCCCCCAAAAAAATAATCTTAAAAAAGAGTACTACATCTACAAGAAGATGTGGATCTTCTTGTGTCTTAACATGAACATATAACATATTTTAGGTGACATATGGAGTTATGTGGAACTGTTAAAAACAGAATAAAAATATCGTGGAGCCAGGCCATAAATAAGCTGATTGTTGCTTGTGACCTCAATGAAAAGAGATGAATTTTGTTCCGAGTGGTGCCAGATGAACTGAATAATCTCTAGAACAAACAAGCAACGGCGTCACTTCTGTGAAAGGGCCATGGTGCTGCTGTCAACTCAGTGGCCCTCAGAACATGGAAAGGGTGGAGTGACCAGATGCCCAGCGATGATGTAATCAATAGCAGCCCTGTGTAGTAGTGAGGCCTGCCATTCATCTGCAGGTGTGTGCTTCAGTGACGACGTGTGTGACTTGATCACACCCCACACAGAGCAATGGCCCTGTGTGGCTCAATGAGGAAAAAAAAAAAAAAGTTTGGTCCCACAACACCCGGTGTCGCTACACTACGACTCTAGTGGAACAGTTTTCTCCTGGCTTTGTAAAACCTCAGCTCACCCCTTTAATGCCCATATTTAACACTCATTCTCCATTGGACAGGAAGCACCTCTTTGAAATCCTCAAACCATTCATTTCAGCAGCTCACACAGGGCTCCTCCTACTGCTTTGATTTTACAAGGTGAAACATTCCCAAGAAGAGGGAAAAAACACCTGGTCGTCATAGGTTCCTCTTTTCACTCACTTTTTCTATTCCCTCCATTCCATTAGTAAGAGTAAAAATAAACAGGGGTCATTTACTGACTCACCTAAAACCGCCACATTGCATCACACAGGCCACTTGCCCTTACCCAAAAATAAGCAGTCAAAGTGATGTTGGCAGAAACATTGCACACCACACCCAGCTCTGTGAACATAGCGGCCCTATGTGCTCACCTATGGCTCTCTGTTCTCCTCTGAGGTGGGTTTGTGTGACTGATTGGGGTGGGGTGAGTTTGTTTCGGGGTATATTGGCCTTGTATGTTCCTTAAGTGGCCTGTGTGAATGCTGGGAGTGTGTGGATGGGTGGAGCTGTTGTTTGTGAGCTCCAATAGAATAAACTACCGGGTTGATTACACCCCTGTTTACTTGAACCAGAATAGTTCTGTCACTTTAACACTGTTAAATAGCGATCAGAAATCCAAATGTGTTTGATTGATACAAAAGTAAAAGGTTGAGGCCACCTTTTCTTACAGAGATAGCCTTTTTGCTGGTTATTCAAACAACCAATAATCAATATTCCCTACACATTCTTATCTGATTATTTCAATTTTTCATATTGACTGCAATTTTGGCTAATTCCAATTTGATGCCAAGTATGCTACACCCAAACTACACCTTATTTCATCTTTTACAGTCTCATGTCCTCTTTTACAAGAAAAAGGGTCTGAACTTATTTTTTATTAACCCTTTCACACACTATCACACTAATTTTATGTCATGAGACCAAAAATAACCAATAGCAAAATAACCAAAAAATATGTCTTCACCTTTGTCCAACCATATACACGCATTATACAGGTGTGTTGCTCACGATAAGAGACTGCTGCAAAAACCCAACTCCCAGTCACAATCTGACATTTACATGCAAACTCTAACAATCGGACTAAGGACATTTTGAATTTCTCTACTTGAATGTAACAGCACTGGGTGTCTTGCTCAAGAACAATTTGACAGCAAGAACAGTTAGAGCAGGGATGAAACCACCAACCTTGAACAGCCCACTGTGAGCCACTGCCCCTAAAATAACAACACATGGGGTGTGTGTGATATTGAACATTTGAGAGCATACAAGTGACTTGTGAGAAATGGCTGTCACTGCACCAGTGAGTACATCAAAAAGTCTTTATAATGCGTCAGTTGTACAACAGCAGTCAAAGCAGTTGACAGCTGTTGACAGAGACAAGTCTCACCTCTCCTCCTACCTCCTGTCGCAGGAAAAAGGCGAGGCAAAACCAATGTACTGGAAATGTACTTATTGTGTAGAAAGTGAAGTGTAAAAAAACACTGACTACATGGTAAAAGAGGCTACTGTCTTTTTGTGTTCACAGACACTGTCTTCCAATGGGCAAAGATTCAAAGGGTGCTTTGGTGGATTGGACCATATTTTGTCTGTTCTAACCTTGTTTAAGTATGCCTGGTATTCACCAGGCAGAGCCTGAACAGGAAAACAAGAGCAAAACACAACAGAAGGTTTGACTAAAGAAATTAAAAAAAGATTGCACAGAAAGGGTAAAATGGCCCAAAAAATTACCTAAAATTACGACATGTGGGTAAAGAGCACAAAAAAGCCTGAATTCACTGTTGTGACTGGACAGGGGTCGTACCATGGCCTCTGAGCTGATGCAAGGCTGGAGCATCAGTGTTGGACAGAAGGACTCCAAAAGGATGTCATGGTGGATGGCTCAGAGAACTCAGAAGAAAAGCAGTGTGGCTGACCAGACACAACTGAGACCAGTGTTGGCAGGCTCCCTGTTTCCCAGGGTAATCATTTGACACATAAAAGGTGGAAGAATACCATGGAGAGAAAAGGGGTGGCAGTGTTTCCACTCTGGGAAATGGCTGCAAGAAGATTAGATGACAACCAGAGTCAGATCAGGCAAGACAATTGTTCATTTGAGCAGGATATGTGTAAAATATTAACATACTATTATCATAGACCTTTCCTGATAATCCTCTCATTTTTATACATGAAATCAATAGTATGTATTGTTGCTGTTGTTCAGTGGGGGACCACAGTGACCGCCTCAGTTTGTTTTTGCTGATATACAGCACACACCCATATGGCCCGTTCTGCAGCATGAGTAAATAAAAGAGTGGCGACTGAATGGTATGTTGCTGCTTCTGTATTTATGGCAGCTTATTTTGACCCTGGGTGGTCCCTTCTGAAAGACCTTGGGAGTCATTAATCATCAGTACGGAGTCGGATGTCAGGTGTGTGCTGAGTTTTAACCAAAGTACCTACAGTAGAAAAAATAGCAGCAAATCTACCAAGTGTACATTTTAGAGGTTTTTCTTACATACCACTGGATCTACTAATCAGCTGGGCCAATGGTGGGGTATAAGAATGTCAGGATTATGGCCTGCTAATTGTTTCCAGAGTGCTGCTATATCTCACAGGCAGTGTGTACATCAGTAATGCTGCACTGTAAGGTTACAAGACCCATGCAAACTCTCCATCATGAAAGTCCAAGAGGCTAGACATTACTTTTAGATAATGTAAGGGCTAAAGAAAATGTTGTAACACTGGTGTCAAGACCACACCAATAAAGACCAAGTAAAGTGAGGCTACAACAAGATGAAGACTTTAAAAAATGTGACCTGTTTACAACTGAAATGTTCTTCAATTTTTGAAGATGAAAGTTTTTTTTTAATTCAACCATTCAAGCATTAAACATTACTGATGCATAAAAATTAATGAATTACTGATCATTGTATCTATGATTAGGACAAGATTAAATGAGACTGAACCCTTTAAAAACAGTCTTAAGGCCCACACCCGTCTCTCTTTGAATTTACTAACTACAGAAGTGCATTAAAGCCTTGCTAAAGGCATACTTCAAAACACATTACACACTAACATTAATGAAACACACCAGTAGAGCTGCACTTGGCTGATAAGCTCATCATTACCATCTTTTCAGCGCTTGACTTTTTTTCTCTTTCTCTTGCTGACAGACTTGTCTAGACTGGGAAGCTCTGACATGGAAACGATCTTTCACAAACACAGATAGACAATGAAGGATTTGACTTTCTCTATATTCTTGAAAACCATTTTCAGTTAAGAAAAGCAAGAGAGTAATTTCCTTTACAGCAGAGGAAACAGAATCCCAAAGCCTAAACAATAAGATTAGAACAAATAAAGTGATCTGCAAGAGTTCTGAGATTTCAGCAGCACATTTTGCTTTGAAACTAGCCACTCTAGTGTTTTCAATAGTCACATTATACTTTACCAGCCAGACTGCCCAATCTCCCAAAAACTACATCTAATATAGCAAAGCCATTACTTTTGATTAAAAGTGTAGCCTAATAAGAACATGCCTGTAACCTACATGGCTGCCCTGTCTCACCTGGTTTCCTGCGTGTCTCTGTGAATGTGTCCTGACCTTGACCCGACAGGAACCTCCTCCCCAAACAGCTGCTTCCATGTGTTCAACACCCCACTGTCCATAGGCCAAATGCACTCCACACACTAATTGGACAACTAGCCTTTATAATGTGAACTTCATATGTATATTCTGTATTTCTACATCACTCTAATGGTCTGATAGATGTATCTGGGAAAGCAGCTCTTACGAACTCAACTGACTTAAAAAGACATTTAGGATGATTAAATGGTGGAAGAGATCATGTTTGCCTTTGATCACTCAGCCAGTATAAATAGACAACAGCATCATTTTAGAAATGAGAGCTTTAACCATGGTGATGGAGTGGCTGTTTGAGCCATAACACAACCTTTGGGGAAACGTTACTTTTAATGTTCTGTTATTTCTTTTAAAAATTAAATAAGGACCTACTCCTTTGAAACTGAGAAGACAAGTCACATGAGGATAAAATGCAACACAAATGTCCGTGTACAGAATGATTTCTGTGCCCACCTCCTGCCTTTGCCAGTGACCACACTTTATGTCACTTTCACACAACATAGCAGGAGAAAGTGCTAACTTCGTCATGATGGCAGAGATTTGCTGTTTTTTCTGCCTTTCCCTTTTTTAAGTTTTCTGTCTAGCCTTTCCTCAGAAGCCTGCAGATGTGTAACTATTTGAGAGAAAACAAGGCAGCAGGCCTCCAGCTTTGGTTAGCATGGAGAAACGTGCCAGAAAAACAGACGTCTGAACTATACAAACAGCACCACAAAAAAGCAGTGCGAAGACCACCCACTGTGGTGGCAACAGAACAAGCCAGGCACAAACCCATTTTTTGGATTATGGCACTACCAGATTATGAGCACAGTCTACATTGATTTAGCAGTGTCAGAGACATATGTGTCCCTAAGGGTCAGAAGAGGTAAGTGTGCTTAAATTTGAGCTACATTCTGCTGTTTTAGGAACACTAATACAGCCAAATGCACTTTATTGTGTGTCAGGAATGAGTTAGTGTCAGAATCACAGTGGCATCATCCAAGGATCTATGGCTAACATGGGTAGACATGATACTGTGCTGATGAAATAACTCAATTACTTCATTTTTATTATATTGACAACTGGAAGTATTGAGTGCCCAGTCATATTGAAAAGTATAATGTAACTGCTGTATTTGAAGGGTAGTGATGGTCACGTGACCCATTGCGGTGCATGTCTGGCTCCATCTGATTGCACACCTTTAGGTTTGTTTATGTGTGGAGATGTAAGCTTGGACATGTTCAGGATGTCCACATTTTCTCTAATAGATTTCCTGCTTTGACTGGCCGCTAGCAGCAGGCATGTCTTTGTTTCCTGAAACAGATGAGCAAACATTATTGTTGGAGCTAGGACCAGAGGCAAGTAAGTGACATTTAACATTGCACCAGTATTAGGCTGTAAAAGGTAAACAACTTGGGCTTATATATTTTGGGAAAAGGGCCAGACTACACAGTACAGGGTAGGAATGTTTAAGCATGTTGATAAAATCTGTTTTTAAGATAAGGTCAGTATTATTTAAAACCACAATTTGACTATTTGACTACATGCATTTACTGTATATCTTTTACTTTATGAACAGTGTATGAACAGTGCTGTCTTCATTGGACACACAAAGCCTACCAGTGGGATTGTAAAACAGGTATACTAAAGTGTCTACAGAGATTTTGGTCCACAGTGTCTTCCCAGTGTATTTATTTATAGGTGTCTGTCCTGGGAATGGTTGTATCATGCACTTTTCATTTTTTGTGTGTCATTTAATTTTGTCAGCCTGGCCCTGGATGTCATTCTTCTATATATTTCTTCCTCGGTTGATATTAAGAGTGAACCCTCGACCCAACTAGGAGCTGTGGCTCCCTCCTAAACCATTCACATGGAACTGGTTAGGAAGACATTCCTTCCATGGAGAAAATGTCTGGCACAAGCGCCTGTAATACAGAAATCATAAAGTGGAGGTCCAGCCTCTAATCACATCCTGTGGCACTCTCACCCGCTCTGACTGCCTTTCCTCCTTCCTCTTCCTCTGCCCCTCTCAAAGAGTTATTAAAGTGGGAAGGGTGGCTGCCACTAAAAGCCTTTGCTAATAATGTTTTCTTACTGCAGATTATGGCCTATTCTTCTCTATTGTGTCATTGCACGTATACATATATGTACTCTATAGGTATTTGTTTTAACCTTTAGGCCTGTGGGGAAATTACTGAGTGTTTTTGTTGATTGTAAGTAGTAAGTAAGTATGCCATTTGATCAGAATCTGGGGACAAACACCATTTATCTGGGCACATTGTACATGTTCACCTATTGTTTGGTAGATGCTTTTAAAACACACAAAAATAAATGATGGGACATACATCTCTTCAGCTCATCAGTTCAACAGAGGCAGGTTTTCTTAATTTCATGATCATGTTGCTCTTGTTGATCTTCACTTCTACCAGTTTTTAGGCTCTGAGAAACCCTTCCCACATCTGCAGCACCTTGTTAACATTAATGAGCTCAATAAGCCCCATGTCACAACCAGTGCTGAATTTAAATCCAGCACAGTCATTAACATTAAAAAACAAAAAGCTCACGCCAAGTGTCCTTTTGGTAACATATTTGTCCTCCTCACAACATTCTTGCCTTAATTTCACCCCTCTCATCTGTCTCTTCACTGGGCCGTCCTGAATTCTCTGAGCACATAGGAACGTAGGGTAATCTGTCTAGGCCAGTGTGCTGGCCTGTGCATAGGCTCACATTGGGGCCAGTCTAATCACCTTTCGGATCAGCACTGAGAACAGAGACGGCTGTACCTTTTATCCCAAACCAAAATCAACAAGGCAGGATTCCTGGGAAGCATTGCAGACATTCTTGAAAGCAAAAACGACCAGTTAAAAGAAGAGCCATTATCCCCCTCGCCAAAATTTAAGAGAAGTTAAAAGTGCAGGGTATGAACATTCAACTGGTCGCGTTTCTTGGTGTGTGTCATTCTGAATGTTGTCGCCGTTGTCAAGTTTGAAAGTACCGTGGGAGTAACACACTTCTGCTGCCCTGTAAATGTTTGGTGATAAATGTCTTCACGAGGTCTGGTTTCAACAGATGGAACCCTCTGCCAAAACTGTACACACTTAAACTACTAAAGATGCATGAGCTAAACATTCACAAAACAAAGATGCTATCTGAACATACCTGCCAGCTTAATTCATTCCAAAATGCTAGTTACAATTATTTAAATTCACAATTATCATTTTTACTTGGCTTAAACACAGTGACATTGAATGTCATGCTGATAGTGTGTTATTCTCTTTTTTAAAGATGCTACAGTGAGTTTATGACTGAGCCTGAGTTGTCTCCAAGCAGATCTACAGTGTGGTGGAGTTTGCTCTTTTTAGCTATTTTCTTGCATTTTCTGGCAGAGTGTTGTAGTGGTTCAGCAGCGTTCAATATGGAGTATGCATAGAGCACCTTGACTGGTTTGAATCCACTATAATTAGTCTATAAGTAAATTTAGCCTGGTACTAGTGGTAAAGAGAGACTGGTGACTGCAGAAAAGTAGGACTGGATGTGTTCTGGCCTGGGATGTCAGTGAAGAATTAGCAAATAACTTGGCTTGTTTCTTTGTGGTCTGAACAGCATGGGCTGAATGTTGGAGCCAGAGCCCACAATGTCTAGCCTGGAAGGTTCTCTCATTAGAGGCTGGAGAGCACAACCTCCTGGGAACTCAAACATGGGAGCACTGTGAAGGCTCACTTTCAATGCAGTTTCAGGTAAACTGCATTGATTTTTTTCCCCGCTCTCTTGTCTTTTGTCTCTCTGCACCATGTGCCAGCAGTTTGTGATGATGGCTTGTAAATATTCTACAGAGACTGTCTTTCTTGATTGAAATAGTGAGAGCATATTCAAATAAACATAAGCTTGGGCTCTATACTGCCAAAATGTCCCCTTTGAAGGAGTGCAAAAGCATGCCAGTGTTTTTTGTTAAAACAGTAACTTTTATAGCTTTTTGCGACTGGCAAAAAGATGACAAATAAAGAAAAGAGGGAGAACGGCTGGAGGAGGAAAAAGAGAAAGGGTGAATTTTTCAAAGTAGGGTCCTCAGAGCACCAATCACCAGACATCTGTAGCGAGGCCTTACAGGCAACTTTTAATGTTCCCCTCATTGAGGAGGAGAAAAAAAATTTTTGAACCTGTGTACTCAGCCGGAAACCATAAATGCTTAGGGGTTTTAACAAGAGCCATGCACTTGTAATTACAACAATCAAAAAGCCATAGATGTACACGTGTACAAGCTGTGCAATCTACTGCACATTTTTTTATATGCTTTGGAGGTTTGGTTTGAAGTCTGCCTTCTACATGAGGGTGTGCATGGTCTCTAGCAAAAAGAATAGGATGGATAGACACTTTCTTTGTATTTTTGCTAGGCTTTACTTCCTTGTTGACATCGGTGAAGGCCAATGGGAGCATCCCTAACTGAAGACCTTGCACCATGAGAGCATGTGATTGGCCAAAGCTTCCATCAAGTTCTAGTACTTAACATTCATATCTATTTATGTCCTTGCTTTAAGGCTAGATGTTTTTTTCACAGATGATTCCTATTATAATTAGTTTATTAGTTTTATCTTAAATACAAAGAAAAATAAATTGGGTAAAAGAAGAGACACAACATATTTCTGCACAATAAACAGTATTTTTTACATACATATATCAATCAAAACACATCAGAACTATCAGAGAAAATTATAGTATAGTGTCATATAACAAAAACATAACAATATATATGTAATATTTCGCATATGGCTTTTTCTGGATGATTGCACTTATCCTTAAATTTAGTATATTATGGAATGATAACAATACCATGATGGAACATGACACTTAAACATTTGCAAAGCATCAACCTTTCAAAAAAAACATGTCAGTATGACTTTGCGTTATAACAACCATCATAACTAATGCTTTACAGTCAGTCAAATATGTAAAACCTACCTCTGCGGAGAGCCACAGGTGTCTGAGAGAGGCAGTAGGACCAACAGTCCATACGTATACATGTGGGGCCTTTAAAGTGCACCACTATTTATTTGAACACGGTCCTGTGGCTCGGTGTGTGTTTGTCAGACATGTAGACAGCTGTTTCTGATTGAGCTAAAGGGTGAGGCTTTGGACCTGGGCACCACACGTGTGATTTTTGTAGCCACTTCAAAGTCAAAGGTGGGCACAAACTTACATGACAACCCTCTTAAATAGTACGTCTAGTCAGCAGAGTGTTAGCTGCTTCTCTCTAACCTCAATACTCCCTAAAGTCCTAGTGTTTTATGAAATAACATTGGGTCAGGTGTACCACTGGCACTTGTGTTGTTTTCATGCACGTCAATCCCCTTAGACTTTAGAGCAAATATTCAGTCAAAGCAAAGTGTACGTCATAAGAGAGTCTGCTGTCAGGTGCATTTACGGACTTTAACTGTTTAATAAAGACCCTTTGTACAGATCAACCATTTCCATGTCTTTCTGTCATGAAGTTACATTAGGTCATGTTTTACTACAGTTAGAGGGCTACAGTTATTCACTTTTAAAAAAAAATAATAATAATAGACCCAATTAAAAAAGTGAATTGAGTCCAGTGGAAGATTCAAATTTCCAGTTGATTTATTTTCATCAAGAAAGTAAGATGAGACGGGCCAGTGTCTGTCGTCTGGTTCTATTGAAATCCTCACAGCTCTACACAGTGGGCAACGTGACAATAGGCATAACAAAAGGCATTTTAATAGAAACTAGAATTGAAAAAACAGTGATCGTGTGATGACAAAATCAATGTAAAGGCTTCTACGATGAAAAAACAGGCCAAATCTAATGCTGTGTAGGCTTTAGTGTGTAGTGTTTGTGCAGGAGGTTGAAACAAGGGGCAATCGGGCTCTGATCTCATTTAGACAAGAGGATTTGTGAGAACAGAAGAAGGTGACTGGCACCTGGACATCATGGAAAGCTTTCCTCACACACTGTATATACACCTTCATGAACACAATTAGCAGCACACAGATGGCAAGGCACATGTTGGTGACACACGCATAGGATTGGCGTGCACTCTTTAACTTTTATACCGAGAAGTACATTTTCCTGCTTTTCTCTGGCTCTCAGTGTATAGTGTCCTCCCTGGAGCTGATGACACAGTTCATTGAAAAGAAATCCATCACGTTAGTAACAAGCATATGTGGCTGTTGTTAAATGTGTCTACCAAAAGCTTGAGTAAGATCTGTGTGGGCTCAATAGCTCATTTGCATTGTGTCCATGTTCACTCTGAGAAGGGCTGCAGAAACCAAGGTAATGTGTTTTGTTACTCACAGTTTCCCGGTGGTTCTTGCAGACTCAGGCCGTGGGCAGCAGGGAGAAGTAGCGGGCCAGCTAATCATTTGCGGAATGTGGTGTGGATATAAGATAGGCCCAGATTGGGAATGCACAGAGCCAGAGGAATGGTAATTACTGTGGAAATCAAACACCATCAATTGTGAGGTTTTTCAACATTTCACAGTGTCCCTCTCCATTCCCCTCCCCAAGCCCCTTCTCCTCAGCTCCAACTCAAACGACCCTCGCTGCCACTCCCTCAGGCTTCAGCCCCGCTCCTTCTTATTTTTCCACTCTTTTCAACTCTGTGCCTGTTTTCACTTCCTTTACTGTGCTACTATTTATTTTTCTTTCATTTTACCCTCCTCCACTTTTGTATTTATTATCTTCATTTACTATACATTTCCTAATTTTTGTAGTCTGAAATTATGTTCCTCGTGTCTTTGTTCCATCCACACACACACACACACACACACACACACACACACACACACACGACAACATGAGACAAATGACCTTCATCACTCTCTGTCTGGAATGCCAAAACTCTAAAGAGCAGCACCCAACACATATTACATAATCCCACTCAAATACTCACCTCATTTGCAGTCAGTAATCTTCTCATGTACATGGTTTATATATTACTATCCAAAAAAAACCCATCTTAAATATGTCCGCTGTGTTTCATCACTTCAACAAGCAAACAGCGCTATCAAAATAAGCATACAATATCATGAGGATATGTTTTGAACTCCAGACAATGATGGCAATCAAGATTTAATGGCAGCAGGAACACTTCCTGTTTGTGAGCTTATCATAAACGCCAGTCTGAATTCAAAGACAGAGGGCAGAGACAAGGCAATGCTGCCAGTGCTGACAGGACAGGTGGCATATTCCCATACACCAAAAATAACACACAAGAGAAGGTCTTCTTATGTTAAAAGTGAAGAATTATGTTGTTTAAAAGCACCAAGAATCAATTAAGTATTCCATGTCATTTCTCAAAATAGCTTTGCCTAAAGGTTATCTAGTATGCCCCTTTCCTTTACTTTAGTAAGCTTTTGGTCAAAAAGGTTTGCAAAGTCCTAAAAAAGAAAGCTGGAGCTGGTGGTTCATTCATCTCCACAGGACTGTGCTTTCCTTGTCACTTCTGAGTAAAATATCTGGACACTGTTGTACTACAACCTGCTCATGTGATGTATGTGTCAATGCTAATAATAATGGCATGAGGTCCCCTTTAGCTTTTTGAATTTTATTTTGTTTTATTATAAATACCATTTGAGAGAAGCACAGATGAGATGTTCAAAATCAAACAGAGCAGACACTGCCTGAAGGACTGTTCAGCTGCATCACAGATGTGATGCATGCAAAGGATTGACAAAGAGCACAACACATGTACACATATTAACATGCTCGATGACATTGGGAAAAGGTGACGAGGTTCCACTCAATGTAAAGGTTTGATGAGTGAAAGAAAGGCTTTACTTTCTTTTTCTAACAAAGGCATTTGTGGGTACATTCAAAAAAAGTGAATGAAGGAGATAAAGGAAACGTCCCCCTAAAATAGCTGCAGGTCAGGAAGTGAGGGCAAGAGGACGTAGGAATGAAGATGATCACCTAGAGTCTGAACTGTGGCTCCTAATACGGAGCTGGTAATGAACACAAACAGGAAAGTGGTGTGAAAGCTGACAGTGAGTTATTAGAGGTAATCAGTGCCGTCTGATCTAATGACTGCTGCTATGCCATTTAGACACTTGAAAACCTGATGGTGTCTACATTTATATACTGAACAAATCTGTTCAAAGGCCTAGTGACTACGTTGTGACTAATTCCTTGATGCCTTAACCTGCTTTGTCCTTTTGCATTGGTCTTCATGTTGCTCACGGCTGAACTGCAGTATGGTGGAAGCACCAGATCCGGTTGATTTAGCAGTTTACAACAACATAAAAAGAAAAGGTTTTGAATGCGACCTCTTCACTTATCTTTTAACATCTGGGATAAAAAAAAATCTATCAGAACTTGGGGCTCTTTAAATACATTTCCAACAGAGACCAGATCTATTATAAACCACAAATGAGTGAAAACAGGACATCCCCTGAAACCTTTTATAATTCACTTAAGTGAGTTGTTTTTTTATTGAACTCTATAATGGGAAGCATTGAATTGTTGCACTTTTTCCCTTCGTGGTAACCTGTTGTTGAACACACTTTTGGATACATATTTTCACATGCTATTGAGTTCACTTTTACAATAAAATTAAACTACAAAGAGACAATGGGATCAATGTTTAAACAAGGGACCTGAAGCTATTTCAAAATCACTCATTCAGATGGACCATACAGACACAGAAGGGTGTGTGATCTGATTATCAGGATTAAAAAGACAGCGCTGGCCAGAATCAGTGAGTTTCATCATTATACAGTTCAGAAATGCCAAGACGTGACTAACACGGCTAATTGTGGTTGAGTGTGCAGTAGGGTCTGGTTGCTATTATGTTTTTTTCTGATTTTATTTTTGTATATTGGGACAAAATGCTTCTCTTACTACCATCTGATAGCACAATTTCACAAGAATGATATTTTTCTCAACCTTGTTATGGATCTAAATAAACGTTTAGGATATTCCCATAACAACAGTCAAATTGCTTGAATGTGCCATCCTGGAGCTTTGTGGGAAAAGACAAGGACACGACAGTTTTTCGGACTAATCCCTCCATCACACAGATATAATCACCCTGAAAGATTCTACTCTAGTCTGTTTCCCATTTCAGACCTCAATGAATCCCATCCTCAGCAGTGTACCCGAACACACATAACATGGCCCTGAGATGGTTGCACTCGTGTTGACTCGGTGGAAAATTTCAGAACCACAGAAACATTGGAAGGATCAAGGAAAAGGAACAACATATTAAGCAGTGTTTATTTTACAATAGTTTGGATCTATTAGTTTTTTAAACAAACAGTGCAACATCAGAATGAGCAGACATCTATGACGGAATTTACAACAAAGTCAATGTCACAAGGAATTAATGCAGAAAACAAATGGGGTTTTAATTTGACATTTAATGACAGCATAACAATGAGTGCTCATTAGTTCTTAAGTAGCCAGCTGTTTCCTTCACTTTCCTCCATGCTACAACGACAAACGTGTTAGCCGTAACATTCACTCATATGTGCTTGTTTGAAATCTGGTCTTGGCCAGAGCTGTGTGTTTCCAGATTGGGTTGTGAAGATCAAAATGGAAACATATTGAAGCTTCAGTTCAGATCCAGCTCTCTTTTAGTTGTGTACATTCTTCCACACAGTGAGCACTGCTGATTCAGAGAGTTGCATAACAAAGTTGTGAAATCTGTCCCTGCAAAATGCCCATGAACGCCTCGATAAAAACACAGAGGAATTGTCTTTATGTGGACTGTGCAACAAAGCAATGGCATTTACTGAACATCAATAACAGAGTTCACAGAACTGATTCAAATAAAAGGTCTGTCACATCTGTTAAAGCTGAAGATGTTTGTTACTCATACTTTTCTCATGTGATGTATCTGTCAAATCAAACCCATTTGGATGTGTAGACATGATGTCAGGAAAACAAAATAGTGTTTGACTGATTTCATCTATGGCCCTATGGCAAGAATGAAAAATCACTGTTGTTATGAGATTAAGTGTACGTGAAAAAAAGAAAGAAAAAGAAAAGGCCCCAAATCAATCTCTAACTTAATGTGCATAGAAACATGTCCAGAACTTTGTCCTACTTCTTCAGATGTTAACACAAGAAAGCTCCCTTTCAATGCCTTCCTTTGATCATTTGAAAATATGTTGTGCCCACTGTCTGCTTTTTTCAGTTAGGTCTTTTCCAAAAATTCACTGAAGCACTTGGCACATGTGTAAACTTCCCTTCTCTCAAAGTTTTCACCTAACCACTCCTCACACACATGACCTTATTTATCTCCTTTCTTACTGACATTCAAATCAACATCTAGTCAATAGGTTTTAAGCTAGATTCAAATGTGTTTGAAAGGTCTCTTTAGGTAAATTACAAAACCAGGCACAGAAGTCCAACATGTTCATTTTTAATGGTCTTTGGCGGCTGAAAACAGCAACAGAGGTTACCACAGCTGCGCTCTGCATGGTTCACAATTTGGGAAACCAATTTGATAGAACAGATCCAAGATAGGGGTGAGATCCAGAGGACTTGATGCAACCTGGACAAGCTCAGCTCAGCTATAGTTCAAACTATCGGTGACTGAGAAGAAAAACAAAGGGATGGAAACCGAGGAAGAGCAAAGGAAATTGATCTCTTGCAGTAACACGTGGTGTGAAAAAAGTCTCTCTCCGTGTGTTTTTCATTCCTTTCCTTTGACCCGACTCCCTCATCCTCCGCCCCTCAGTCATAGGCCTTACCAATACGCACTACTTTGTATAATAAGCAAAGGACAGCCTACTGCAAGTTCAACCTCAAAGCTTGACCACAAATAGTGCCCGTCAACACAACAACAGAGAGCAGGGGGGAAAATATGTACAAGAGGAGGACTCCAGAAGACTGACAAAGCAGAGTGAAGGTTTTAGCTATGAGGTTATATTTGTTGTATCTGTTTGGAAGCACAGAGGGCCCTGGGTTGCACCTGATGATAATATATTATAATACGATAACACCTCCAAGCAGTAAGTGGTGAAAAGATTTTTCAAAAGAGCAAACCAGGTGATGGTTCAAAGAACCTTGCCAGCTCAGCCAAATTCATCATTATGCTTCGTCCAATTTACGTCAAACCCTTTTGGATTCAAGTCACTGGTAGTTTGCCTTGGAGAACATAACATAATACTGTTCTCGTCATGCTCTTTAAGTAAGTACCAAATTTGTAAAATGGAAACATTAGATTGAGTTTTCCAACTCAGTTCTAATTTTAGCCAGTGCATACCTTGTACACAGCTCTTTTCAGAGGCACTTAATAATGACTCCACCTAGAAATGGCTCCCAACATTCTTTCCTGGCTGATTCAAATGTCTGCTCTGTACACAGCTAAAAGTGTCGTGGGTGTTTTTTTTGGCCTCTTGCTTTTTGTCCTTTAAGATAAATGGGCCGTTGCATATATTTTAGTAAATGACCTTAACAACATTCAGTCACATTTTTCACTATAAACATTTAGCAGTGGAAAATCAAAACAGTTGCACTCAGTCACCTGGCCTCATGATGTCATATGTCAGCGATATTGCTAAATGATTCTGCCAACGCTCCAGCAAGTGTGAAACCTTGGTGGTTAGGTTGTTTGCCACTAGGTAACATTTTTTGGAGGTTGTGTAGTGACAAGTATGTTTAAAGACCCACCCCACACCCCATTTGAAATTGTAAAATGGAAGCAGACCATGCAGCACCAGGGCTGGGTGTGCCTCCTCATAGGCACCCCTCAGGCTCTGTACGTCCAACCCAGATAAAGCACTTATCCTTCTGGTGGCTCTTAGATTATTTGGAGAAGCTTGTTTATGATTAAAGATCCAGTTAACAAATCATTATGAAATTATTTTTAAAGTAACTTATTACACTCTAGCTTCCTCTCTCCGCTATGAGATACTTTCTGGTTTATGTAACAGATCTTTATGCAAGACATGGACAACATTATAAAAGATATGTACATTTAAGATTTTCTTTTATACATATAAATATAAAGTACATAATTCATGTTATTATCCAGATAAGGAGACCAAACTATTGCCAGGTAGGTCTGTTGTTTCATAATGGTGAAATAATGAGCAAATCACTTCGATAATTTTATTTTTTTTTCCGGGGGTTAGACAGATAATGTTTGTGGGTATATGTGTGTCCATAGGGACAAACCCTGTCCAATTTACGGACTCTTCCATAGATTATATGACTGTCATATAACTGATGGGATGCTGGCCAAAAGCTGACCTTGAGCGCAGGCCCTGAGGCCACCCCACACAGTTTTCAACTTGTCTCCTCCTCCTTCCTGCCTCTGTGTGTCCCTTGTAGATGGCCACAGAGTGTGTTTTGTCTTGGCTCTATTTACAGTAGATTTAACCAGGACTGGGCCCAAACTGGGCACATAATTGGAACAAGGTGTACGTGTTACAAGGCCCTTCCAGCATGAATGAGTTAAAATCACACTGGGAGGTTTCATGGGGAAGCAAATGGAAACATGTAGAGATAAATCGTCAATAGTAGCCCACTAATAATAAATAAATAAAAATACTAAATTTACTGAACTGTCAGTGTACAGTATTCGTTGAAAGACCCTTGACGCTACATTGTTTTGCTTCGGCTCTAAAGCATAGAGTATTATTGACATATATCTGGGATATCAAGTATTTTTATTTTTATTGTCCCATATTGTCCTATAATCCTGAGAGCAGCTAAATGTAAAAGGTTTAACTTCCAAAACATTATTCAAATACTTTAACAATGTTTATCACTACCTTTGTCTAATTTAGCAGTTTAATCAGATTATGTTTCTGTTGTGTTCTTAGTATAAATGCATTTTGAGAAAAGGCCATGCATACATGGCAAGGGGTGATTAAATTATACATGACACATGCTCACTATGTGTCAGGTCAAGCTTTTTTGGAGTTACACTAATTCTGTCTCAGTGGCTGCAGGGTCATGATAAAAGAAGAAGGGAAAAGGAAATCACAACAGAAGGTGAGTGTACTGTGGGAAAACGAACACAAAGACAAAAAGTAAGAGCTGTATCTTTAAGAACTGTCTTAAAACTCATCAGATGAAGGAAACTGGAAGCAGAGCAAGCTCCCAGCCAAAAGGCCCCCGGAGAAAAGAAATGAGACACTTCATGTCTCTGTGTCATCCCAGACCGAGAAGCCAAAGTAGTCGGTTCACTGACAACACAGAAAGACCAGGACTAGATCTGGACAGTTTTCAACCTGTCTTCCTCCTAAAAATGTGTTTTCTTTGTTGACGGGAATCTCTTGTGATGCAGTTGATCCGGGTCAACTGGACCAGGTCCATGGTGTGTTCCTATCCTTCCAGCCAAACCAATAGGAGCACCTATTGCATCCTAGAAGCTCATGGATAGTAAGGATTGTAATTTGAAAAAGACTGAACCACTTTTCTGAATGGGAGTGATAATGAAAGGAGCAGGTTTCTAGAGTTTGCACTGCCTAAAACATAGACTTACTTGTTTCTATATTATTCTAAACAGTTTGCAGGAGGCCACAGAGTGCATTTAGGGGTGAATATTAGCACCCATGCCCCCAATAACAAAACGTCTAACTTTTACAAGGTGTCCAAAAGCTTGTAGAAAATGCTCAATTGTCTTTGAGGTAGTGGTACAGGGAACAGTAACAAAAATACCAAGGATCACTGGTCAGTTCCAGGCTGTGTGCTGGCCTTTATTGTTGCAGCGTGCCTTTTACCATTTGTTTCCCATGAAGGCCACATGGAAACATTTAGCTAGCTTTAAGCATATCAGTGCAGGCCTATAACATTTGCTACTTGTTTTCAAAATCTGACCTAATAAGTCTCCAATATGTATGTGTATGTGTGCTCAAAGGTCAGTATCTTTAAGCTTAAATTAAAGTCACAATTCCTTTAAAATGAGAAAGTACACAAAATAATAATTCAAGTACACACCGATTGCATCTTTTGATAATCTCAGGTCAAGTCATGGCTGCCCATGACATGCAGACTGTGCAATGGAAAGGCCTTGTATTGAGGATCCATTTTTACATCATCACTCACACTGAACCTTTGAATTAATTATCTCTTCTGAATAATGGCATGTGTTAGTCACAAAATAAACATGTTGTATTAAAGGTATGCAGAAAGTAGATAGCAACCTCTGGTGGTCACCTGAAAAATTGGACCACAGATACCCAGATATTGGCAGGATAACCATAAATCATTTCATTTCATTGCAGCAAAAAGGTATTAGTCGTTAAGTTTGTTGGACATACCTATTGGTCCAGCACTCTGAACAAACATAAGAAAGAACAAGGTACAGATTCAAATAAAATCAAGCAAATGAGGCCGCTTTCACTTAAGCGTTCATTTAAGTAAAATTCATTTAAATAAAAGAGTGTCTCTGTCAGCACCAAAAAAAGTAAACAAAGTAGGATAAATGTGCTGTATTCATTTTATAAAGACAATATAGCAAACAATAACTGATGTCATTAAACATAAAAGCATGTATAGTTTTACCACACAGACATTTTAGTTAGTATATGTTTAAACATGAAAAAACGAGCAAGACAACTGTTTAGCACATGTTCTTCATTCTCCTCCAAAAATGTACATCTGATGGTCCTGATCATCCTCAGTGTTTCCTCAGTATTTATCAGTCACATTATTTGCTGAAAATCTTCTTATGTACAAAAGTTGTAGGAATTGTGTTTTTATCCCCATCACTCATCTCCTGCTGGAAGGTTCTCTTCAATTCTCTTAATGAACCTCATTCGAATTTCTGTCACATTGTCCCCTCTCAGAGTGTCCTGAGCAAATCTAACATCGACTGCCATTTGGACCTAGGACAAAAAACGATTTTTCCATTTTAAATATATATACGTTATACATCATATAAAAGAATAAAAAAATGGTTGTCGAATGAGCTTACCATCTCCAGAGCACCTCTGAGGATCCCACACAGTAGATTTGAGTAAATCAGTGTGTTGTGGTTATCAGGCAACTCCACAAAGTCAACCAGTGGGTTGTTCTCCAGGATGAGAGAGAATTCATCTCCTGCTGGGCTCCAGTTAGTCACACTTGGTGTTACCCCTAGGTACATTTTAAACGCAACCTACAAACAACAATTAGTTTATTGAAGGTGAGTTCTTTTTTTTTAGTTTTCTTTCTTTCTTTTCTTTTTGCTATATTGGCATTAGGAAACACAGAGAATGCCAGGAGGGTTGAGAAAAAGAGCATTTGCTGCATAAAAAGGCAGGTCTCAGTTTGCTTTCAGCTGACCTCTGTTAAGTTTGACTGAAATCTATCCACCACATGGATCACAAATGTCTAAACTGACCACAGACATGAAGAGCGTGGCAAGATGCAACACAGAAACCACTGAGCGAAGTCTGTTGAAATAAAACCAAGGCTGGGGGCCAACATGGAGCAATGAGGAGGTAAAATGTCTTTTTAGAGTTTGGTGCAAGCTCATGTTGAGTTTAGGAGAAAAACTCATAAAACAGGCAACATTATTTTGGTTCCTTCACAAAGTACAGGTCAGTCCAATCATATTGAGTCCGCACGCTCTCCTCTGACAGCACCATCCTGTGTGTCTCTATTTGATCACTGCTGAAAGTGACATCTGGGAGCAGGAGCTAACTAACTATAGAAGATCAGTTGCATTTAAAAGCAGACTATAAGTGTAAATACACCGAAAGGAAACTAAATGCTAAGTGTGTAATTGAAAAAGTTCACTGCAACAAGTCTTGTTCCAGTCTTTTGTCTTCTGCCTGTTTTGAAACTTTTTACATTTCTCTCCGATTAACAAGATTTTTCCATTTACCTTAGCAATGACATCAGCCGTTTCTCGGAAATCCTGACACCTGCCAATACTGGAGCGAGCCAGAAAGTCCTCAATCAACCGTACTCCAATGTTATAACCCCTTAAAGAAAACAGACAAGAGGGAAGCAAGTCAGACAGATTGTGTCATCATTCAGCTTGCTGTGGGAGAACAGTAAAGAGATAAAACACACTACAATACTGGCATACACTGTGGAAAAATACAGGACCAATAAACTGTCTTCAGTCACAATAAAAAAAAGTTGAATTGCTGTCTTCGTGACCTTATGAGAATAAAAAGTGTACTTACATTTTATCTAATTGTTTATTGACTTCCTCGTCGTTCTCGTAGTCTTTACAAAGCTGAGTGACTAAGGCCCCATATGTCAAAGTGAACAACTCAGAGTTCTGCAAGAAACAAAAACATGAATTTCTTAGAATTTTCTTAGATTACATGGGAAGATTTGAAGATGTTAAACAGAAATACATTAGCACTTTCTTCAGTCTTTCACAAGAATCTTAAAGCATCTAGTAAATGTAGTCCTATCATTACAGTCAGGTGATACTGTGTGAAGATTATCTTCTTCATATTACAGGTGTACACGTTGAAGTGTGAGAAGGGTTATGCAATTGTCAAATGTCATAAATAGCACGCACTGGTGATTAAATACAGTGCTCCTTTCTGTTTTATAAATCTAATGTGTACAGCTAGCGACTGTTATCGTTAGCATTACCATTCTAGCATGCTAACTAGCTAAATATCTTTGAAAGCTTGCTTAAAGTAACTTCCTACCATCTTCTTGTTGTCTGTAGTTCGGTTGGATTGCCTGGACATTGTGGACAGTGTTACAGGGGCTTGCACAGGTGGAAATTTGAAAATAATCCTTTATTAATTATTTGGTTGTTGCAGGATCTTATTTCCGCAACGGTTAGTGCTAAGAGGGTTAGCGAGTGTCAAGTAGTATACAGTAACAAACGAGCTTCCGGTCGGCGACTGTGAAACACAAAAAAGCAAAAGAAATAATGTAATGTGTAAATTGGGAGTTATTATTCATTAGTCATATGTCCATAAACACGTATAGTACTTAATTATAGGGAGCTATATAAAATATTATTGTTCTGCATTACACTTTTTCATCATTATTTGGTTGCCAAGAGGTTTGTTTTGAAGGGACTGAGAGCTTTACCGGTGCTGCACTGCTGACAGAGAGTGTTTCTGTGAGGAGATTGCGTTACTATAATAGTAATGGTTGTGGGATTATTAATCCACATAAATGCAAATTCAAAGCTTTGTTTTGGCAGTTAATTTTACTTTATCATGATTTATGAAATGTTTTTGCTGACAAACAATGAATGGCCGCCGTGGCTTCGTAGAAAATGGCTCGCTTTGTTTTGCCTCACCTGACGTTGGTTCAGTCAGCATTGATCGATGTCACATCTTGAAATCTCCTCTTATAAAGACACTCTGGTTGACCTTCGCCGGCGTTTTTTGTAGGTTTTTAATCTGTTACCTGTGATCACCCCCTGGTGGTCTGGCAGGGTGCCCCTTCACTTATCCGTATCAACCATCAATTGGCAATTTGTCAGGAAAAAAAACTCTCTCATATGAACATGAAATGATTATATAAGCATTGTACTGTTTTGGGTATTTATTTCAAACATGATGTGGTGACTCAGATGGAGGCAGGTCCGTGAGTGGGTCCTGAGGGGGCAGAGAGAGAGGCTGGAGTGAGAGGAACACAGGGAGAGGTAAAGGCGAGATGCGCTGTTTATAGTCGACATTTTGAATCACGTTTCCCCTCACGTTACACCTGGATCAGAGACTTGCTCCTTGAGAAGCCCGCCCTGGTTGGTTGGATCTTGATGTGAGGAACAGACGCGCTCCGCTTTGAGGCGAGGAACGCACCGCAGCGGCTCACAGCCTCATTTGGAGAAACTACAGACTGGTTTGACGAAGCCGACTCGAGTGGTGGAGGCGAAAAGACTAGTGCAATAATGACTGGCAAATCTGTGAAAGACATTGACCGATACCAATCTGTCCTCAACTCTCTCTTGGCGCTGGAGGAGAATAAATACTGCGCGGACTGTGAATCCAAAGGTAAAGGGCTCGTTTCTAAAATAGTGGGCGATTGTGGTTACTGTGTGAGTCTTTCTTTCTCATTCACGCTACTACGGTATAAATAACCTATAGGCTACTGTAGGCTGCCTGGAACAGAGTGCAGCAGGCTTATGGGGCCCATGTCATGGATACACCTGCCAAGCTTCAGTAGCAAGTAGGAGGGTTGAGTTCATTCATTGACGTAGCCATAAAAGAAGAGTGTATTTCTAATAATTAAAATTACTACATTGTATCCCAACGTGAAACCCTCAGATTTGAATACAGTGTGGACACTCTGTTCTTAAAGAGTAGGTGCAGACACAGACAGTGAAACCCTTTATCTGTGTCTAAAGAATAGCACATCTGGGCTATGTTACTGTGTAGACTGGGGATGGAGTTGTATTAAATAACTGCAGAGATGCCAGCCTTAAGCCCTATCAATTATTAGCCCTGTTTAGGCCCCGTAGGATCTCTGGAAATACTGGGGACTCTTCAGTGGTGTCTCAATTAGGCCTTGAACTGTGTCATCAGCTGGTGGCAGAACCCGTTCAGCTTTACTGGTGTGTAAACACTACTGTTTTTGGACAAACAGTCAACACTGCCAATGGTTCATTTACTCAGCAAAAAGACTATTTTTGACTATTTTGTTTCTAGAAAATGCACAGACATTGAAAGCCTAAAAAGATGGCCGCTTTGTGTGATACTTTTGACAGTAAGTGGTAAGTTAAGAGGCTGGTCTATGTTCTAGTACCTAGTTTCTTATCTTGCACACCATTTTATGAATTTAAACATAACTTAGTTAAAGTTAAAAGTATAAAGTAAAGGCTACAATCATAGAGTAAACGTCATTTAAATGGTTTAAATAGCCTGTATTGTTATGTTGCAATTGTGCCAAAGATTTCAGTAGTTCCCAAGAATAATAACTGTTACAAAGCTGAAGTTAACGGGGATCCAGATAAACTAAAAGGGAAAGAAATGTTGTCTGCTGTTTTCAAACGGTTGAATCAGCTGAGGCTTAAAGTAGGCTTTAAAAACAACACACTGGTGTCTAATTGATCATTCAGACCTCACTTTGATCTTTTGACTTCAGAGCAGCGTTGTAGAGGAGGATTTCACCATCCATCTTTTAGCATACGTTTTTATTGAAGAATGTGTGGTTCAGCAGATGGATATGCAGCACAACAGCCAGGTCTAATCACTGCAGATGGGATTAGTGGCTAAAAGAAAAAAATAGCCACAATGCACATGCACCACAGTAAACAGAGCATTGCTCACTACTGCTATCAGCCAAAGCGCTACAAATGATTTCTCTGTAGAGATGTAGCATTTGACATTTCAGGTATTTATCTATATATAATAACTACTGACTAACACATTTGTGGAACTGAAGTGGGGAGTGAGGCAGGTCTATTATCCATTCACCAAATCTACTTTTAGTATTATTCTCACGCTGTGCATGTGTACACACAGCAATAAAAGCGTCCCTCTCCTGTACTTCCCCTGTGGTAATTGTGTTTATGTGCAGTGGTCGTCATGGAGATATTACCTGGCTACACAATCACCATAACCCAAAGCCTTTCCTTCATTCAAGAGCAGCCAGAGAAGCAGCAGGTGATTGGCTGTTTGTGTCCCACGGCACAGAGCAGTGAATGAGTACACAGCATGAAAACAGTTCACACTATACCACGAAGAGTCAGACTTTGATGTGTGACAATATACTATACTGATAAATCTATTGTATTAAAGAACCCAAAGCTATCAACATATCCTGTTTTTTCAGAGTCACAACCTGGAGAAAAAGCAGACACTCCCATAGAGCCACAGATAGAGGTTATATACTAAATTATAAGACACAGTCCATCTGTTGATCCCTGTCTGGGACTGGGTCACTTAGTAGCTCCAGGCCTCTTCTATGTCTAGTTCCCTACCGCTCAAGATGGCTGAATATGAATATAACATAAATGACCGTAGGGTGAGAGCTTATAAATGGCATGAGCTCTGAGATTAACAGAGACCTAAGCATTTATCCGTGTGGGAAATAGGTTAATGAGCTTCATGCTTGTGCAATTGTTAAAGTACACTGCCTGATATTGTCTGCAGTATTAATAGAATTGTAGAATGAATTTGAGAAAAAGAATCAAATATGGAGATATGGGGTTGTGCTAAACAACAGCCATAAATTGAGGTATTGATCATTTTTGAAAATAAAACACTTTTAAGAGACAGAAGCCTTGAGCAAAATGGGTGAGTCCAAAAAGTAAGGGTGGAGTGTAATCGAAAGAGTGTTCGAACTGTGCAGCAGAAATATCTTTCAACAGGGACCGGGCTGAAAGAGGAAGATAAGAAATGTCTTCCTAAGTGTTTCCTCATTGCTAGTGTCAACATTTAGTCCGAAGGATTTGTGTAAAATTCGAATGTTGTTACCCAACATGGCTGCTAATACTGCAGCCAGACAGAGTAAAGCAGCAAACAACATGAAAAGTAAAAAGTGGCTTGTAATGAAAGCAGCATAAACATTTCACTCACAGACACTAAACTTTCCATATCTTCCTGAATGTGAATTCTTTTTTCATGCAAAGAATAGCTAAGAATATTCACTTAACTGTCAAGGTCCTTAGATAGCGCTTCCCTCTAGTGGTGCAACTCTGCAGTAACATGGACAAGGTTAAGGCAAGGGCTCAGGAAGATTAGCTGAGCTTTAGAAACAGAGCAGGTATTCCCAGTCGAGCAGAAAAACACTTTCAGGCATTGCTATGGTATTAATGTTTAAAATGTGGTCCTCGGTTGTATATTTTTCAAGTTTCATTGAAAAAACTAAACTAATTGATCAACCTTCATTACACAACACTTCCAGGATAAGGCCTTTCTGCATTACATGAGCCTTACATGTGCCCCGTGCTTAACTGTGGATAACAATAGATGTGTGATGATTCCTACAACTTTACTTCTTTGTTGGCTTCAGTGTAATTTGTGAATCTGAAACTGTTCTGGATGTTTTCTTTGTGCTTAGGTCCACGATGGGCATCCTGGAACTTGGGTGTCTTTATCTGCATCAGATGCGCCGGTATCCATCGAAACCTGGGGGTTCACATCTCCAAAGTGAAATCTGTTAATCTGGACCAATGGACAGAGGAGCAGGTTCAGGTGAGTGATTGTGCACACATTACCAACACAATTTTAACACACGACTTGAAAATAGATCCTTTTAAATGCTTGTATACTCTCTTTTTCTCTTGTAATGTAGAAACACCGGAGAACTTAATTTAAAAATGAGGCCGTCTTTGTTTTTAGTATCACCGAACTGGAACAGGCGAGCTATTTTATATTTGACAGGCTAACAGTGTGGAATGCATTATTCCCTAGTGTGTACAGGAGATGGGAAATGCCAAGGCCAAACGTCTCTATGAGGCTTTTCTCCCCGAGTGCTTCCAGCGCCCAGAGACTGACCAGTCGGCTGAGATTTTCATCCGAGACAAGTATGACAAGAAGAAGTACATGGATAAAGTCATCGACATACAAATGCTCAGGGTACGTTGACACTAAATAGTTCTGTTTTGTGCAGAAGAGAGTGTGTTTGAATGTTGATTTTCATTTTTGTTTTTTTTACAGAAAGAAAAAAGCTGTGATAATATACCAAAGGAGCCAGTAGTGTTTGAGAAAATGAAATTGGTGAGTCTACTATAACTCATTTATTGAATTGTTTTACATTCTAGTCAAATTTTTCCATTTAATAAGATTTTTTCTCATATCACTTGAGCATTTATTAAGATTTGCTTTTTTAACGTCAGAAAAAAGACACCAGCCCAAAGACGGATTCCCAGTCTGTGACAGATCTGCTCGGATTAGGTATTCTTACACACTTACAGTTCTAACTAGAGCAACATAATATGAATATACTGTGTGTGAAACGACACTGAAATATTGAATGAATTATGTCATGTACATCTCTGTAAATCTGTGTTTTAAGACGCCCCAAGTCCCTCTGTGTCGAACGGTGGAGTGTGTGCTCCAGACGCTTTCGAGAGCCCGGCCTTGACACACTCGGGGCTCGATCTGTTTAGTTCACTGCCAACCCCGTCGTCCTCCTCCTCGGCCAAAAACACAGTATGACCAACACCTTCTGTCCTTCTCAACTCTTTTTGTAATTGTTAGATATTTCCGTTTGTCAGATCTCAGCTGTCAGTGAGTGACTTTCTCTTCACCCACCCTCCAGCCCGTCTCCAGCTCCATGCCTCACGGCCGAGTGACAGCATCAGTGCCTGAAAACCTTAGTCTGTTTTTAGATCCCGCTCCGAAAAAAGAGGGCACTGTCAAGAAGCTTTCCAAGGATTCGATTCTCTCCTTGTACGCTTCAACTCCTTCGGTGCACAACAGCATGGCCACTCACGGTGAGAATTGCTGCAGGATTTGTACCATTTAATCCACATAAGCACCAAATAATATTTTAACTGATTGCACTATTCAGTTTAATCAAGATTAGTACTTTTTAACGTTTGTTTGCAGTAATAGAGAACAATAGCTTAAGTTACCCAGCCTATTAGCTACTTTGGAATATACTTTCTGCTGTGTTCATTTTAATTTGCACTATTTGAAACCATTTTTAAATGCAAACAGCACACTTCATTCAGATTAAGAGACACAAAAGTATTCTCCATTTGTCTCAAAGCAAAGCACTAATGTTAAAACACGTAAATGATTATTCTTGTCTGTGTGTTCTCTTTAGGCTTATACATGAACCAGATGGGATACCCCTCTCAGACATATGGCTCATACCATTCCTTAGTTCAGCCGGGGCCAATGGGAGGGGCAATGATGACATCACAAATGTCTATGATGGGGCAGCAACAGCAAAGTAGTATAATGGCAACTCAACAAAACAGCCTGCTGGGAGTTCAGAACTGCCCCGTGGGAGCCCAGGGGGTCATGCCTCAGTCGACCAACACCCCTCCATCAGCCTACATGGCAGGGATGGCCCAGGGCATGATGGGGCAGCAGCACTGTGGAATCATGGGAGCACAGCAGCAGAATGGGATGTTGGGGCAGCAGAATGTGTATGGAGCACAACATGCCCAGCAGCTGCAGTGGAACATCGCTCAGGTGGGTTTTGTTATTCATATTTATATTTATCGGTCAGTTTTTGCCAAAGCATTCTGGACAGAAGGCTTCCCGTAGATACATAGAGCTTTGTCACTTATTGACCTTGACTAACAAGTTGTCCCAGATGTGCCTGCGATTAAACAGTGGATGATTTGTTGACAGTAACTTACCTGACAGACAAGTTGATTGTATGCAACCAGCCAGTATCAGTATGGTTCTTTAATATTGCAATTGCCATTAAACTGATTTTTTTGTTTTCTACATGTTAGTACCTCAGTGAGATTTTGTGCAGCACCTTTAACATTTAAATGAACCTCTTAAGTCCAAAAAAAAATAAAATCTTGTTACAGGTCACAAGATTTCGTTTTTTTTACTATTTACAATCACCGCACAGTTTCTTCTGTTTGGTGATTTGGAATGAACAAAAATGAGTTAGTGCAGCAAATATTTTCCGATCCTGTTGATGAAGAGGCGTCTGTTTGTGGTAAACACGTGTTCTTTGTATTTCAGATTACTCAGCACATGGCCGGCCTCAACATGTACCACACAAACAACATGATGGGCTACAGTAACCAACACATGGGAGGCTCAGCAGCTCCGAGTTCGGCACACATGACCGCACATGTATGGAAGTGATCTGTTTGGAGCCAGGAAGTGACATCAGACAAACAGCACATGGATAAAAATGAAGTGTGTGATTGTTTGGGTGAGACTCGCCATAGGACCATACCAGAGAGGAGAAAAATGAGGGGTGGGTTACCTCTCCTACCTCCGCCAATCAACCTGTTGACCTCTTGGTACTGCTTTTCTTGTCTTTTAAACATCTATGGCCAGGTTCTGCAGATTTCAATGCTTGCCTTGCCTTCATTGGTTCAGAGTAATAGGTGCGACTTCACATTGTATATTTTGCACATTGCTACATGGAAGTCCGCAAACACAGGAACTTTTACTTTTGGGTGTGTTGTAATTTGTCAAACTGAAGTCAAACTAAATGATGGATGCATTTTATGTGGAGATTTAATGCAGCCGAGCTTAACTCAGTGTGTGCCTGAAGTGTGAAGTCCATGTGTTTTACCTTTTACAACATGCAATATGCCGATCTGATTTTGTTGAATGTTTTATTGAATGTTTTCAGCTGAACTGCGCTGCATGTCTTTGTTTTTATTCTCTAGCTTTGCATGAAGATGTCTATGCAGCAGTACACCATCTTTATATTTCCCATTGCTGTAGCAGCCACTTTATTGAGAACCACTGCTGTACTAAAAAAATGTAGTTTTTGTTTTTTGTTTTTTTTTCATAAGCAATACATTTGACTGGAAGCATAGTAGAATTGTATTTATTTATTTATTCTATCTGTTCATATGTAAAGCACTTTTAATACCTGTATAAAATAGACATGGAATCGAGAAAGTTAAGCTAAGTAAGGCTTAATCCACAATTGATAATATCTAACTTTACATTATAATCACTAATGGATTATAAATAGTTTGGCACTCAGTACTATGCTTGCATACTTATTAATACATTTTTACTATTTTTGTTAATGAGCTTCTAAATGGATCTTACTTTAAATTTACCTGTAGATCAAGTAAGGTGTGCTTTTCTGGATCTAAAAGGGCTTAGTTCACGATCTAATGTGTGAAGTCCTAAAGTGAATTTGGCAAGACCAAAGAGAACTGGCTTTGTCCTGGTTTTGCAGTATTATACAATATTTGTAGTTAAAGTTAGAAGATGAGTATAAATAGATTTGGCACTGCAGCTCTTTACCTCTGATCATATCTGCTCTCACAGGACTCACTGTGCTGCTTCCACAAGGGCCAGGCGTGTTAAACATGTAAAGTCGGTGTGTCGAACAATCTACCTTGTGTTTTAATCCGAGACCTCAGACCCTGTTGAATGTGTGTAAATATTTCAAACAGGTGTCAGCTTAAAGATGCATAAATGAGGTCTTTCTACTGAACTGCATGACGAGAATGTAAATACCAATCTGACTGTGTCTCTGGAATGTGTATCTCTGAATGTCCTTTTCTGTGTCGAGACCAACACTGAACATATCGTTGAATGTGTACGGCGTATTTGTGATGCTACCGTTTATAAGAAACAAGTTTTTCTGTTTGAATGTCCTCTTCTTTAAGTGTCTTCTGACATCGGTGGTGTCTGTTTCTCGTCTGGTGATTATCTTTGGACATATACATTCACAAGACAAGAATTTATTTATTTATTTATTGCTAGTTCACCTCATTTCTCTTGTGTGCTTGGGGTCAACACTTTGTTTAGATATTGGGGCAATAAAACTTCAGTTACTGGCTATATTTTATTAAGAACATAATCATGGAATGTATGTTTTAATGTACTTGGTGACCAGATCTGTATCATCACTGAATATTATGTTTCTTATGAGGAATGTTTATCTAAATCCTCACACATTGTCACCTGTGTTCATAAGTTACCTGTACCAGTAGAAAACATTAAAATATATTATCATTTGGCTTATCTCCCGTGTGTGGCTTGATGTACAAACTTAAAACACAACCCAAGAACTGGTGATTGAAATAAACTTTATTGACTTTGTGTCCAGATGTCCAAGGGCATGCAAATACAGGCTTTTGAATTTCAAAAGATTTTTTTTTTCTTTTCCTCAGTTTGATTCCATTTTCTTACAAAACTACGTGCACCTTAAGTAATCAATTCTGCAGCGTACAAACCACAAAAATACCAGTTTTACATTATCAAATACTGCACATAGAAAACATTTACAAAGCACAGGTAGAAAATTACAGCTCCTGTTCCTTTATGCCATAAACAACACGCTTGCATCAGTCTGCTTTGCTTTGCCTTGTAAAACACACTAAAAACACTCGATGGAAAGATTAAAGCCAATTTTAAAAGACAACATCAGCATTGTGACTTAAATATCCTGTGCCTGTCTACCCTTTTGTGATTTTTGCATCAAAATTGATCATTTAGTATTGAGGGGCTTTGTGCTTGGCTGGTTTATTTCAAGAGAGTGTGGTCTACTGAGAAGACACTGGCTGCGTGGAGTTTGTGCTGATATCACATGACGTTTAAAGACATTTACAGATCAAGACAAACCCATAATCGACAACAAGCGGCTGATGGTTTGACAAAGCAACAAAGAACTGGCGTTGGTTTTGTTCATGTTCGACAGCTGCTACATTAGACTGAAAGGCAGATATTCAAATGCAGTGCGGGCTCTGCTTATGAACCGTGCCTACAGTGAGTCTGAGCTGATCAGGACAGCCTAGAGAAGCCACGCCCCCAACCACAGAGCAAGGAACAGGCCAGAAATAGTGGTCCCACCAAGAGTGAGAGGCTACAGCCGAGGCTTATTGCCACCATAAATATTTCAGAGAATGGAAGGCTATAGGACTATGCTACCTTATGATACAGCATTTTGGAGAAGTCATTTGCATCCTCAGAAAGAATTCCCACTTACCGCATGGGCCGTAACTATTTTCAATATTTTATAACCACTCTTCAGAAATACTCAACTGAAACATCATCTTTTAAAAAATGTGGTAAATATTTTATAAAGCATAAATCATCATGTTTTCAAGGTTCAGGGAGTGCAATCCTTCTGCTGGAAACCCATAATGGCGATTTAAAGAAATAAAAAAGACCTTTCGCCAGACAGAAATCATGCTATGGTTGGAATGGAGACACAAACATTATAAGACGTACAGTACAATTAGAGAAGGGACTGCCTGAACCAGTGCAGGACAGCTCCCTGAAAGTCTTCAAAGAGACAGTAGCAAACAATATGACAAAACTTTATACTCAGTCCTAGTTTAAGGATTAGTAAATACATTCAGAAAACTATATACACAGATATATATATATATAAGTTCATACAATATTTCAAGCAAAATATATTGGTCAAAACCTTCCATTGTGTGCTACAATATTGAAACAATGTCCACACAAAATAAGGCCATTGTAAACGGAAAAAGCCCTCGATTTTGCTAAAAGTTTTGCTGACCTCGCCTCTCTCAGTCCTCCTCTCCTTAATAATTCTGTCTTCTTACAAAAATAAAACAATTCAACAACAGTTTTTGCACAATAGGAGTAGCTTTAAGAATGTTGCAAATACAGTAATTAAGCAAGCATATGAGGTGACATTTCAAGTATCCTCAACATTTCAAAGAGATGCTTCTTCCTGCCAATAAAACAAGTCGCTCATTCTTTGCACAACTAAAGACCCGTTGTGATACACTTTGCCATGCGCCACACACTCCAAGACTTATTTCAGCCACAGTTTCTTCTTAGATAACGTGTATCACCATCGCAAACATCCAACTTTTTAAATCGTCTTTCTTATAATTCTGATATACATTTCATAACTTAGATATATAAGATTGTTTCTGCTACTGTTACAGAAATAAATGCCAAAATATGAACAGTACAGTTGAAAACGGTTGGAAACTTTTCTACAGCAGCAGTTAAATGAGTGATAAAGAGTTATTTTGTTCTTTTCTTCTCCTGAATCTCACTTCCAAATGTTCATTTCCAAAGCCTGACACTGTACAATACATGCAGCTCATTAGGAGACATACACACATAGCACACTTTGAAGAAAGGCAAAGTACAGCTTTCCTTTTGGTTCCGAACTCAACCCTTCTGAACGGCTCACCTGCCAAACGCTGCTTACAGAGCAACCCAGGACTTCTTCAGACAGTCTTGCTTTACTTGACACCATTAGAACTATAGATATTTTGGGCTATACAATATACAACAAAGGGGCACAACTTATATACACCCCAAGAAATTTGTGAATATATTATTTGTTCTTTAAATATTTAGCAAAGACAAAACATTCAATATTGAACAGGGATGTAATACAGTTTTACATTACCATATGTATACGTTCATTTCAAATTTGCATGTTCCTTCTATTTTGCCACTTGAAATAATCAAGTTTTTAATCACACGTGTGTACAGAAATTCAAATATCATGCCAGCTGCTCACAAAAATAGATACATAAAATTACTTAATATAAAGACACCAAAACAATATTACAGCAAGGAACTGGTCCAATATGATTGGAACATCGACCTTGGTGCTGCTTCTAAAAGAGTTATAGATATATAGAGATAATGAGAGGGTCAAAATGACCACTGACCTCCTCCCAAAGGTTCAAGAATACCAGAGATTATTCCCTTTAGTCAAAAAGTCAAAATGTGATATTTTGGTCTGAGATGCTGTTATCCCTTTTTTGTAGAAAGACAAGTTGTGTAATAAACCACACAGTTAAAGGAACACATGGTACTCATGAAAGTGGGTATGAATATAAACAAGTACCTCTTGAGACAGAGCTCAAATAGAATTTGTAGAGTCATAGTAATGTGAAAATCACTTAATACACACTAAAGGAGAGCAAAAATGTGCAATTAGGAGTAGTTCAATCGGCTCAAATGCCCCTCCTTCAAATAAAGCCATTGTATGTATTCATACAACAGCAGACAAATCAATGCCAACTTCCTGTTAACACATAAACATAAAAGGTTTTTCAGTTGATCTGGCACAAATAAAGTGCTTTTTATTCTTCTTCTTCATATATTGGTAATAAATTATTAATGTTCAATTGAATGAACTAACTAGTCCTTCTGTTTTATATGCCCTTAAAATTTTCTCTATAATTAATGTTGCCATGCTGGCTTTCAAAAAATTCAGTGGGATGCACAATGCAATGCTACCGAAATCATAACAACTTGACATAACAAGTTGTCAATGTTGAAGCGTTCATCATTAAAATAGATTTGTGAAAAGTGCCATTTGAAACACAAATACTCAGATATAGATGTTTGGACAGAAATGTTGCACAAAGACTAAAGTAAAACTATTTATGCTGACACCCTGCTGGCCTGACTAAAGTCAGATTAAAAATGAACATGTGCAGTATTTTATAAAGGGGCTTAAAGGTTTAAATTGGCAGGAGCTGTGTGCATACTGTATGTGATTTTATATAGAATTTTCCTTTTTAACCACAGCTGTGGCAAGGACTGTGTGAAACCCTCCAGATTAAAGCTGCTAAAGCAGGGAACATTTCTCAGTAAGCCTTTGTTGCTTGCAATATAACTGTTCTCCACTGAGAGCAGCACCTACTCATTCTCCTGGATGTGAGCATGCCCTGGATGTTTTTGTCATCAGAGTCTGGGTGCATTGCTCTTTTCTTAACAATAATAAACAGCAACAGAAAGTGGCACTATACTGTTTTTACACTGGTCAAGGCAAGCTAAAAAAAGATTTAAAGCACTTTAGCACTTTTAAATGGCTCTACGTAAGTAGCAAGCAAACATGCAAAATTTAGCTGGTACATACAGTAACACAAATGAGTATATCAACTCTGCCTTGGGGAAATAATACAATGACAGAGCATGTGGCTACTTCACATAGCAAATATGTGAATAAATATTCAAGCCATGTTCATGATCAGCCTGTCATTTTCAGCTCATGGGTTTGGGATGCTTCATATTTTTTGCATTACATCTAAGTCACTGACTTTGCTACATATCCATATTTATACTACTACTCGTCTACAATAGTAACAACAATGACAATTGCTTTGGTTTTAAAAAATAAAGTTTTCTTAGTTTGGCATAGACAGTTTATAAATTGGCATCAGGATGGGCCTGGAATGAAATCTGAAAACTCATAATGGCAGACATGGCACCAGATGAGTCGTGTTTTACGATGGTGAAATGTTAATGCTACATATTCTAATTCAGTGAGTCCACTTTATGCTGGAGTTGCTAATAACGACTAGACTATGTATTGTGTGATTTATGAACAAACATCAACAAAGTAAATGTGCAGTTCTTGATGGCAGTGTGAAATGTTTGTGTGTGTGTGTGTGTGTGTATCTCCCTCTGCATGCCGAACCTGCCTCACATGACAGTACATGCATGTGCAGCATGCCTGTGCATCTTGCTCAGTGTCTAGGGACATGAAGGGCTGGTGGCACTCTCAAGGGATGACTGAGAGAGACGTCTGGTCAGGGGTCCAATGCTGGGGTCCGCCAGAGAGGAGGTAGGGAACAGCTTATACCAGCCACTCACTGTAGCCGACAGGTCCAAGTCCTCCAGAAGGATCTGGGCCATTCCCATGAAGCACTTGTGGTCCATACGTCCATAATCCCCCCACACAATTACCTGAGAGAAAGATAATCACATTTAAATATACGATTGTCACAGAGTCACATATGCAATTAGACCAAATAATGTTGTAAAGCAACTATATATAGCTCTCTATATATAATACATATAAAGAAGAAAAAGAAAAAAAGTTGTTACCTGCACAACTTTGCCCTGAGGACTTTCATCAAACAACAGAGCCTGCTGGTATGTGGGGTCGAGATTCCTCTTCACGACTTTGGTTTTCTTCTTGGCCAAGCATACTCCATTCTCCAAAAGATACACTTTCACGTAGGTTGCTACAGAGAAAAAATAAAGTGAGTCACATTACCTGGTTTTCAGATACGAAAAAAAAATCTAATATTACCTGGTAAGTTCTTAGAGCCCGGTTTTGGGGTCAGACCTCTGGCCTGAGTTACCTCCACCTCCAGCTGCCCTCCTCTGTCAACCATACCCACATAGACATCCCCTGCAACAATCAAACGCATCTACAGAAATCTTACAGGAACATAAATGTCACTTGCTCGGCCATCTTTTACAGCACGCTCCACATTGGTGCTGCATTTCCAATTTTTAACCAGCAGAGGGAAACATAAGGGCTCCATTTGGCCCTGTAGACCAGAGTGTTGTCTAATGTTACTGACAAATGGAGACCTTTGAATTAACAATAGATGCCTAAAAATATCCTTACCAAAACTGGTGCTACAAACTTAATTATTATAAACTGCAGCTTCAGCACTGTATATCTTTTGTAATCAATTTCTATTATTGCTTGAAATGAATGACCAAAAACAGCCCAGACGCTCCAGTCTATTTAACCTTTATGTCGCTCTATGTCAAATCCTCCATCCTTCAGTGTTTCATTCACGCCTGTTGGCTTACCCATGGGGGGTGTAGCTAGTGTTTGTCGACCCACAATCTGAGCAGGGCCTAGTCCATCCAAAAAGTCACTGAACTGACTGTCTGGTCCTAGGCGTGTAGTAGGGAAGACAAACCTGAGACAAAAGACAAAGAATTCACGAGTGACAGACTGAAGGATGCTGGTGGAACAGATGGAGAGATACTTACGTTCCATCCGAGCTGTTGGAGTTGGTGCTGCCGTCAGTAGAATCCTTGCTTCCCTGCCGTGTCACTCGGTTCCTCATCTCCACTGCGATGCCAGTCTCTGTACTTCGGCGAATGGTGCTACGGAGCTTTTTTGTCCCATTATCTGTGAAAAATAAAATAAAAAATACAACTGAACAGGATCAAAAAGAAGTGAGAGTAAAAGTAGAGGCATAAGTAATAAGTAAATGAGCTTATTATGAGTACTTATTATTCTCAAACCTCTCTCATATAAGAGGCTACACATTTAAATGCTGAGGTGAAGTCATTACAGAAGACAAGTTGTTGCCAGTGGCGGTATGGCTGTCTCCAAAATGCAAATGATGAGTCTGGATTTTGTAAAAGAAGCATCAGCACAGAAACAAGAAGAGACTGGTGTCTACGCAAAGACAGGTAGAAGTGCTGAGCCAAAAAAGAATAATGACAGATACCAGGGGTGAGAAAGATACTCAAGCAGCCTTCTATTTATAATCCTGCACTGTGTGAGTGTGTGTGTCTGCAGAAATACCGCACGTGTGTTTGCAGCATCACATCCAGACAGACCCCATGCACTCTCGCTGCCATGACAACCCACACCCTCGGATCAAGACCCAGACAATGCCACCTGAGAAATGGCACCATGGCGACCGTCTGAGCCTCCATCATTTCAAAAATACATTTCATGACACTGTGATTTAGCAATAACAAAACTACCTGACAGCAGCAGACATGAGCACACTGTACACCATGCGCTTCACCTAAACTGCTTTTACCTTAAAATGTATACTTTTTTTCACCACACTAATAATAAGACCTGTATGTTAGCAGCTGCAGTGCATAATATGGAGTGGCTTCAAGTCCGTTGTGTCATTAAACTTGATATGAACACTTGTTACTGGTTTGTCAGCCTGCCCCTCCCCTCATGTCAGAAGAGCCCCCCACCATCCCTTCCACAGTACGAACCAGTGATCTCTTCCATCCTATTTATTCCCCTCCTCCTCATCTGCGCTTTCGCTCCATGCGTTTCCATGGCAATGCGCTCTGCATTGCACCAAGAGCAGCGGCCGGTGTGTTCGTGCACAAGCCTTTTCCCTCTCTGTCTTTGCTGCGTATGGCCTTTGCATGACTCTCACTTCTTAATCACACACTAGTCCTTTCCCTCTGCACTGAACTGTATCTACCATCACCTCCTTCGACTTGTCCAGGAGATTATTACCTTCAGGTCGTAATCCTCTTAAAATAGGGCACCTCTTTATTTCCTTATATATTTTCATACACAAATCTCATTATGATTGTCATTGTTCATCACAGTGCTAACATCACATACGTGCTTTTAATTGATACACCCAGAAAGATGTAATTAGAGCTGTTCAGACATACTTATATAACATACATGCATAACTCACTGAGTTCAATAGCAACAATAACCTTATTACATAAGTAACGGTTTACTGCATTGAAGGACATGTTGCTTTAGTCTAAAGCCGTGCCGTCTCTTGATGAAGTAATGTCTCTTTCTTAAGGACAACCTGGTAAGTAATTACTGTACAAACCAAACGCAACACAGCCAGGAATGAGATTAGAAAGGGAAAAAGACGAATTAAGAGATTCAAATGAGAAAGGAGGAAATTAATTATAGATGAGTATTAAGGAGTCAATAAAGGATCCTATGTTCTGAGATCTAGGCTTGCACACACATGTCATATGTAGCATCTGTGTATGTCTGTGTCTGTGTGTGCTCAGCGGATCATTAATGCTTCTCTGACATTTGGAGGGAACACTGATGAAGCCCTTCTCATTATATGCTGTAATATAGAATGCTGTTTTTAGACTCCCTGGTTGCGCTGACGTGCCTATTGGACTCATGGTGACGGCAACAATCCAGCTTGCATAGCAACAGTAACCAAGCATGGGTGTTAGGGTTAGATAAAAGATCTGTTGTGGTATCTTCAGCTCTGGTGTCTTGCTAAATTTGGACAAAAGAAGATGCAAGGTAGAGTGGAGGATTAATCTGTGTGTGCAGAGTATTGTACTGACACAAAACAGATTAACCATAAAATTGGCTACATATCAAAATAGATTTAGCTGCTATGACAATCTTAGTCATTATCAAATATTCCTACTGTTATTTTTGTGCTTTTAAAACCAGATCCTCGGAGATCAGAGTGATGCCAAAGTGAGAGCAGAGTGTAAACACAGACACATTTTCAGTGTCTTTGCACAATATTTTTAAAGGCTTAGAAAGGCAAACCCAGCCCCACAATCCAATCTTTTCTTCTGTTTTCAGATACAGGCCAAATCTTGGATTACACTGGCCTTTGCAATAAACTTTACCTGCCTGTCATTCAGATTCAAAAATATTCATGCACATACAATTTGATCAACAGTTGAAATTACATAATGTATGAAATGATGTGCATTGCCCTCTGCATAACTGTATAAGGCGTTTGGTAGTAAGATTTGATTATATGAGAAGTACCTTTTTATTGAAATCTGCCATCTTTGGCTTCTAAATGTTATATTTAAACTATAATGCTATATTATGATATACTATTAAATCAATGTCTGATTATCAATGACTTATCAAATGTATAATACTAATGCACAACAGGATGTACATGAGTTAGTTAATACAGCACACAGGCTCTATGCTATAACTATTCATTACAATGAGGAAAAGAGTAATCACATTCAGAAGTAATTTCCCCTTGATTAACTCAGATAATGGGGTAATTCTGCTGGTATGACTCCTCCCTGGTTTAATTCAACCTGTTTATGCATTTATCTATTTTTCCTTTTTGAGGTAGGGTTGCATGTGGTAAGAATCCTGGAATATCACTTTTTTTGAAAATAACCTGACATTCATACATATTTTCATAAAGTAGACCAACTAAATTATGTGTTGTATGTTTCCTGGAGTCTGCTGTGGAGAAATCAGTTTGCCTTAAAGTGAACTCTGGAAAAAACATGCATTTAAGGTGTTCACCAATACATTTACTTCTCTGACATTGCCCAGAAGCTAAGAAGGAGGAGACAGAAGTGCCATGGACCAAGTGCACAGAATAAATTATATGCATTTATATTATTTATGGCCCTGTGAATATTGCTGCAACCCAGGTGTCCCTTGTTCTTGGTGCACTTCAGCTGAAGGCATTAACGATACTTGCTTCTGTTTAAGTTGTATCTCAACATGAACACTGACAAGGCAGTGGGAGCAGCTCTGGCCTAGTCTTCACAGTGAGGGATTATCCTGCTCAGGAGATAAGGCCAGAGTGACTCATCCATTAAACCTGAGATACTGCGTGTGTTTTCTCCTCACCACCACTAATAATAGCCCGCAATAAATAGCACACAGACGGCACCAAAATACTCTCCACAACACACGCCTGTTACAAAACCTCAATGGGGGAAATGACACTTTCGACCGATGGATGGGACAAGACAAAAAACTGGTCCTGTAGCACATCAGTTGCTGATTAGAGACACCCATAAGTTTGAGAGTTGTGAGCTGTGAAGACTATTACTGGCTGTGACGAAGAGCTGACAATAGGCTTACTGGCCTGCATCACTGGCCAAACTTGATCTTGGCCTACTTTCCAAGATAAGTGATGGCAGCATTGGCAAAACACATTTTATGATGCTCACAAAGAGAAGTGCCCTGCATGTTTCTATAAAAGACTGCCAAATCAGGCTAGAGTGTGTGACACAGTGTTTTAAAGCTGGAGCTATCATTGTGAAGTTATACATCATAAAGATAAGATAAAGGCCAAATGCTATAACTGTATACTGAAAATATAAAGCCAGAAATGGGCTTAGGAGTCATGAGAGCAGTGTATTTCTTTTTTTAAGATTTAGACTGGCAATTAATCTGGCAATACAGCTTTGATGACTTCTCTGAAATCACTTCAAACGCCTGACATTCCCAATAGATTCTGACACCAAAAAGCACAAATCTAACCTTGGAAAAGCACATTATGAGTGTTTTTTATTGGAACTCCTTCACCAAGAGAACAGTGGTTTGGACTGATACTAAGGGGTGTAATGGTGTTTTAAATCAAGTCAGTAAACATCACTCTGATGCTACTCTGAAAGATTAGCCTCCAGGAATCTGCCACAGAGTTCACAGAATAAGAGTGTCCTGCATCATTAGCTCGCCCTCACTTGTGCATCAGACACCTCAGATAAACACAGTACTCATGGTTTCACAAGTTTACTTTGAAATCTAGAACAATGCTGAGAGATGTGGAAAAGCAAACCCAGAAAAAAAATATTATATTGAGTTTTTCATGAATCAAAGGAACTAGGGCTTGGGGTTCAGTTGGTGAATAAAACGTCAAACAGCATACAGTGCCCTAAACACAGAATAAAGTCTAGTGTGGGATCTTTGAAAGTCTGCTGCCACTATTTCGGGAAAGAACTATATTGGACATTTAGATAACAACAAGCCTCCTACGAGCACAAAAAACACAGGAACCAAGAGACAAGGAGTTAATCCGCAAAGTAAGAAATGAAGCGAAAAGAAGCCGACAGGAACACACTGTTCTATAAAAGGTTACGTTTCAGTTCACTCGAGGACAAAACATGATGTACAAGAAGAATGTAAGCACTGGATCAACATGTTTAAAGTCACACAAAAGAATGAAGGAGTGAAGTCACATCAGCTTTGGGCTCAAAGTATTTTTTTTTTTTATCCCAATGTATTTTCTTCACTGCAGCACATTATTTTAAACTGCCATAAAACAAATACAAATAAAAGCTACTCCACTTTTCTTAGACCTACAATATATCTACGTACACATGCCTTAGAATTGACTTTAAAATGGACAATTTGAGAATAAATGAATTAATGTCACCATTGTCAAAAATCTTGATCAGTACTGTACATACTCTCAAGAATTAAAGCGGTCTTAATTTTTTTTGAATCATTGATTAACATTCAATTAACTGATCAGTCTTTGGTCAGACTTTTCAGCCTTAGTCATTAGCTTTACATAAATAATTAGGAGGATTGAATTTGCCCTTTTTTTCAATTAAGCATGATTAGAAGCTTTATTAGGACAATACCCAATCTAGAGGAGATGAAAGTGGAAGAAGGTAGTGAATTCAAACTGACCTTGTTGATTGAGCTGCTGTGTGCTCTTGCTCCATTGTGACAAACCCACAATGGCCACCATTTTGGCACCAAGACTGGACCGCCGCTTTTTGTTTCCAGACAAGGATGCTGTGTCTGGGCCCCCGCTTCCAGGACTCTTTTCCAGGTTGTACATAGCCCCTGAGATACTGGAGGAGCGCACCACATTCCGAGCTGCCGCTGTCAGACTACTAAGGCCGCTCATTCCACCCGGACTGGGCACCTCTACGGAGCTGCTGAGCATCATGGTCTTGCTGGTGGAAGGCGGATGAGTTGAAGCAGCGCTGAGGAAAGGGACAGAGAGGTCATTTGTGGATGGACCAACTCCTTTCAGACTGAAAATCAACAGATGAACAGATAATCATGAAAGAAAGAGTTAAACCATGGAATCATTTTCAAGACAATCTGTTATTATTCTCATTATGAGAGCCTAAAATGCTGACAAACCACAGATATAAAATGACATCTTTACTGTCTTGAGTGTTTGATGTTTAAGGTCTATGGAGAACATCAGTCACACTACCACAGCGACTGTTTACAGTATATTGTTGAACAGTCTCCTGACAGTAGTGTACAGAACTGAAAAGTGATGTTTACCTGATATAGATAGAAATCAATTCAACTTCATTGTTGATTAACAACATAACCATACACATATGTATTTTTAAAGATGTGGATACATCTCATACATTTGCCTGCAAATGTATGCTGTCATACCTATTTATTTCTTTTGTTTTCTGTGAAATGGGTCTGAATCCATTGCAATGTTTACTAATTAGAAGTCAGAAAAATAGCCACCACATCTATAATGATGGGGCAGGCTTTTTGCAATGCTGGTTGGTTGTACATCTATGTGTCCTGAGGTAGTTCAATCTGCAATTGTTAATAACGTCCCATCCCCTCAAATCATTGTGTGTCTATCTAAATTGTGATAGTAATTGGAGGTAGTTTACTCTGCGTCTGCTGGTACTGCCCCCTCGAAACCCAACAGACTACCTGCAGATCTTAAGTCTTTTTCTGCAGTGCCTCCCTTAAAAGATGCTGCTATGAACCTGTCCCAAAGCTGTTAAAGAACATAAGGTAAACCAGACACAGATTTCCTGCCATATGTCTCATATGCTCATTAAATCTCTTCTCGCCAGCATCCATCCCACTTCCAGCCTCACCTGGACTCCGCTGGGGCCCAGATACTCCTCCTTCACCTCTCAGCACTACCATGCCAAAACCCTTCTAATAGCTAAAACTAACCTCTCAGGGTTTTTTCACTGCTGGTTTGTTATTTCATATGGCTGGATCATCCATCTGAACATTAAAGCTATGTTTTTCGCTAAACTATACAGAGCAATTTAGTTCAGTATGTTTCCACTGTGAAAATGTTAAGTGAACTAAATTAAGTTTAAGTGTGGCATACTTTACTACTACTTTACTGTACTGCATTTATTGCCCTTCTAAAGAGGTACTAACACAATAGTTACTAAAAAATAGGGCGACAGATACAGCCGTCAATATTAACCAGGCATAATAAATAAAAACATAAGTTATACGATGTGTATTCTGTGCAACTACTGCATGACTGAACATATAAGCAGCTGGTCACTAGGAGGAGATTTTTAGAGGTAGGCTCACTGAAGTTTGCTCTTTTCTTTGTAATGCCCACAGGTTGTTTTGACATTTCAAAGGAGAACAGGATCAGAGAATATCCACACTGAACTTTAATACCTAACAATCATGACGTGTGAGTATACTTGGCCAGTGCATAAAGGTCAAGCTGGCCTATTTGTATCTGACTGATGTCACATTTGATATACAATCTGATTTGATCTACCTAAGCCCAAAAATACAAACATTTACATTTTACGGTGTGACAGCTTTGACTTATTTCAATGCAGTGTTTGTAAATGTAACTAAACTGGGTAGATTTCAATATATTTATAGCTGCTGTCCATGTATACATACAGCCATCTGTTAGGCTCTCACACCTCAGCATGCTCTTGGCCCGTTCTGAGTGCTGGTTGGGAACAACGGCCATGCTTCTTCTAATAGTCTTGCCTGATTATCCTGTTGAATTGCTTGCCCCCATCATCTCAAAAAAACTCTGTAAATCCAATTTCCAGGAAAACTGAACATAAAAAGTCCTGCGATTTCAAATATCTAGCATCAGGCCACACTCACTGTGCATTTTCATACAAGAATAACACTAGTGTCATCAAACATGCTCATAGTGCACAACCCAAATTAATATTTATATTAATATTATTATAAATCCTGTTTTATTAAAAAGCTTTTAATTGAAATGCTGGTAATGAGCCCATGTGACTTAAATGCAGAACCAAAAGGATGAATAAGAGTGAAAATGACATTATGCTGTTGTGTGTGGTGCTTTCTGGTTAGATGTTTCTGGGGCTAAAGTAGGTGACCCAAACCCAATTTGATTTCCTATTGAGCAGGAAGTTACACTGTTAGTTCTCTGAGTCTCAGTTCACCAGCTTCAGTGCGCAGTACTTACAGACAGATTAGGAAAGACATCTCAAAGAAATACAGGCTCAATCCTGTGCTAAACTTCTGCAAAACATGCTTCAAATTAATCTGAACAGTCAACATTATCATCACAAATTATTCAAAATCTATTATCATATTTGTGTAGCCTGTTAAACTCTCTGAGGGAAAAATGTCTGTTACAATCAACATTTAAAGAAGAAGTTAATTAAATATGCATTGAGACTGCACATTATAAACAATTCATTTTAATGCTGAGACCTACGTGTCATAAGGTATGAGGCTCATTGCACATGATTTAATATGAGACAACTGCTGGTATAACACGAGGCCTTTCACTGGAGATTATTTTAAAGGCTTCTACTCTGCAAATACTGGTACAGTCGCGACAATGAGCCGCCTTTTCTCTGCTAACATGACCCTGTGCACAAATTGCTCAAATACCGCACCTTGTGCAATGCAAAAAGACTCTTACCCGAGGAACGGCGAGGCAGCGTGGAGCTCGGAGGTTGTCAGATAATTGTTTGCTGCTGTGCTCTGTGTATTAATGTCATCGTTTGTTCTTGGTGTCGCTGCCTGGTGTGCGGATGGTGGAGCTCCTGGTCACACTGCGTCCGAGGCGCGGCTGGAGACGCGCTGCTGAAGAGAGAAGACGAGGGAGGGGTGGAGGAAGGAGAGCGCCTACTCCTGGTTCTATCAGGGAACTACAGCAGGCTATAACTGCAGCTGCCTTTGTACCACATCAGGTCTATCTGAAATAAGAATATCATGAGACGGCCTTTGGAAGAGAACGACATTCACATTGACTTCACTGAAAATAATCTAAAATCCAAGGTTGTCTGCTTTACATTATGAATTGGTGAAAAAGCCTTTGCGGTAACAAAATAATTATATGTGGTTGTCTATTCTGTGTCACCGAATTATAAGATATTTCTTTTGGACCTAGTGAAACATACATTATTATGGCTTTTGAATGTGCCACAGGCTTATTTTAATAAAGTATATGAAAAGTTGTCTATTTAAAGTTAGACTACGTAAGATTTCTGGATTAGGACCCACTTACATCCTCTTTCTGCAACACTGTTCAAGATAACACAGAAATAACGGTTATGTCTCACTTTATATTTCACATGAGATGTGTGGAAGATGTTACAGAGTGGGATACCTCTTTAATCTGGAGCAGTGTGTCTTTAAAGGATGGTCTATTTTACCTTTTTTATATCAGGACACCATCTGATATAACCTGATGTTGCTTGAAAATACAAATTTAATATCCCCTTTACACATACTACAGTGTTAATGTTTTGTGAGAAATGCAACTGTTAAAGAGCACACATGATTTAAATAGCTATAAAATGTCATATAATAATTTGTGAAATATAGCTGATATTTAATAGTCCAATGTCAAAGTTTTAAAATAGGAGTATGACATACCAATCGTGACTTTATTTGGTCAGTGAAGCTGTATTTTTAAGTACATTCTGCAATGTAATAGAAAAAACTACATAATGAAGAAACCATTTTAAAAACAAAAACATAGTTTCAAAATGTTCTATATATCTGTTCATATGGCAAAGAATAAAACTCTTACATTCTGGAGATTCTAAAATTTATAATAAAAATATCAAACAATCTAATTGCTTCATACAAAGTCAGTGGATAAATTATTTATTCCATTTACAAAATTATATGACAAGCAGGTCGGCAGGAGGAGGTTTCAGAGGAATCTGGCCAAGGGTAAACCTCTTAGCTTTAAACTGATTAAGCTCCTCTGAAGACAAGTTGCTTTCATTAGAAAACAAACTGTCCGATGTTCCACTGGCAGGCGCAGTCGGTCCTGATTCAGACACACTTGTTCGTCCAAATATACTGCTAGTTCCTGATGTAGCAGGTGTTTCAGCACCAAAGCCTGTGCCAAAGCCACTTCCTCCTGTGCTGGCAGAGAAGCTGAAACCTGACGCAGAGCCAAAGGCCGAAGGAGCTGCTGGTGTGCTTTTGTCTGAAGCAGCAAAAGAAAAGGTAGAAGCTGCAGGAGCAGGTGAGGAGCCAAACCCAGAAGGAGGTGGTGCTGCTGAAGCACTGCCAAAACCAGCCGAAGACAATGGTGTTGACGCAGAGCCAAATCCACTCTCTGGGGCAGCAAAGCTGAAGCTGTTTAGCTGATCAGACACTGTTGCCCCAAAGCCTGGAAAATACAGGAAAGTGTAATTGAGTAAAAAATCCTACATTACTACACTGCACTAATAGGTGCGTATTAAAAGTAAACATAATTCTGCTGATGAAGCGAAACAGGGCTGCACACTATCTGAAGATACCCAGTTCTATATATAAGCTTTATGGAGAACCACAGTTCACCAGTCAACAAAACAAAGACTACTATGACTAATAAGATAAGACTATAAACATACCAAAGTTAAAGCAAAGGACTAAATAAAAATATGAATGAATTATTCACCTTTGCTTCCAAATCCAAAAGCAGATCCAAATCCAGTGCCTGTTGAACCAAAGCCTGTTGAAGACGCTTGTGGGTCAACATTGTTTAATTCGCTTATCTGCAAAAAAAAAAAAAAAAAAAAAAGGTAATTTAAAAAAAAATGCCCAATGTATTTAAATACCAAAGCACAAATGGATTGTCTTTGTAGTCTTACCAAAGCTGCTCGGGTTGAGGCATTCATAATTTTAAGTTCCTGGACTCTATTTCTCCACTGGCTGAGTAACTGATTAACACCATTGATCTAAAGTGAAAGAGAAAGCTTTTTTTCAGCAATCAAGTAGTTTTTTAAAAAAAATTAATGAATAAATGTGCACTCACATAGTTCTGCAGATCTCCAGATGCTCTTGAGGAGTAATACTCCAATCTAAGCTCTTCGGGAGAGAGATCAGTAAATCCTGTAAAAAAGAAAAAACAATCGTAAGATGTCTACTAAATAATTACCATAAAAATGACCATTACAAAAAATAACACGGGTATGTTTAAATATATGTATATACAAACCAGATATTGGTGTCTTAACAGAGGAATAAGATGAAAAGCCCCACTGTCCAGAGCTCTCCCATACCTCCATGTCCATCTGAATAAGCTCACTTATAAAAAAACAAGCGCAAACATAATTACTTTGTGAATCTGAATCGTGTGGCAGGTTGACAATCTGTGCGGTCAAACCTACAATTTTCTGTCACCGTCTTCATCAGCTGGTGCTGCTTTTCCTCCTTTGTCAAATGTACTTGGAGTGTCGAGGGCAGAAAATCGGTTTTGTGAAAAGCTAAATTCTGAACTGCTGACGTTATCTCTTCTCCCAAATCCTCCTCCACCCCTGCCGCCCCAGTCTGAGCCTCCACTGTCTCCTCTGCGATTCCACTGCTCATTCTCCTGGGAGCTGAAGGATGAAGGCTGTATGTATCCTCCTTTCTGGTGGGAAGGGTTCACCCAGACTCTGTTTCCAAATCCTATGACACAAAACATTCACATTGACAACCATAAGACTCAGGATATACTCTGTGTGGCTATGGACACACAAACCCACTTGTGCTTTCACTCAACAACAACCAAAGCCTTAGCTAGCTTTGAAACATAATAACGTTGCTTATATCAGAGTTGAAAGGTTTAGGATAAAGCTGTAACTGACATCATACTAGGTGGGTTAGCTTACGTCGCATATTGTAATAAAAATCAATCTACTAAACAGAAAAGGTTCTAACTATAACCAATTTTTTTTAATTAAACCACATTTACTACCTCCTCCACCCCTGGACTGAGGCTGAGGAGCGCGGCTGTTGTTGTTGTTGTATCCCCCTCCTCTTCCTCCTCTGGGGTGCTCGTTCCAACATTTTTCACCGTAGCGACAGCGGCCTTGGAGGAAGAAGCTACACACTGTCATTATACAACAAAGTCTGGGCAATTCAACCTACAGCGTAGCTACTTTCTTCAAATTACGCGGAGACAGTCCACACTCCACTATTAGCTAAGTAGTAGCTCCACTACTACACCGCTTGTTTGCGACAGCCGCACGTCGCATAGTGTTTACGTCATCGACACCGAGCCAATAAGAAACCACAGCGCCCTCATTTGGAATGTGTGAGCAGTTAACAGACAAAACTTAAGTACGTTTAACACAGCTATTATTTACTATTTCCTTAGATTGTATTTAAAAAGTTACTTTAAAGGAAGCGATACATATAAATCAATTAATAATGATATAAATACATTTGATATAATGTGTTCATACCTTAGTGCATTTTGGGAAAATGACTTAGCCTATAGTAACATAAAAACAAACCAGTACAGTGTTTCAGACATTTATTAAGCGTAATGGTAGTCATAGAAATCTATTAAAACATTTGAGTGGAGTAGATCACTTTTGTTATCTAAAATGCATTTAACAGAATATAATGCAGCAAAATGTAATATTTACAAAGATGTCTTGTATTGGTCATACGTTTCATTTCTTATATTGTACAACATGTATATTACATTACAGGTACATTCATATGTTACTGTATAGGTTCCAATCCATACACATACTCCAGCAAATTGTGGTGCCCCATAGAATTTAAAAAAATCCAGGCCAGAGAAGGCAAATACACAATTTAACAATTCCAGATTCTTTTTCCATTTTGCCTATTAGATGAAACAATTCTCAAAACATTTTACAATCAAAACACAGTGCCGCAAAAGTAAGTGCAGTAAATAAAACATGAAGTAATCAATCAATGAGCCATGACCACAAAGAAGTAGTGTGTCTTCTCGGAAGTGATCATTTTCTTCAAAATGTCATTTCTTATACATGTTAAGACATCAATCAGGTCCTTGCAATGGGAGAGGTGCAAATATTTGTGGTGTTGAATGTGTATGCATTCAGCGAGAAGCTGCCCACCAGATAAAGAGGCTAAGTATGAGAAGAGCTATGGAACAAACCATTGCAAGAATGCACATCTTCTTACGGGACTTTTGCTGTAAAATAGACAGTGACACAGAGTTAATTTTTAGGTAAACACCTCATCAGACTGAGGATTGATGTAAGCTTACCTGGTAATGGGCTGCTCTCTGAAGCTGCTCCGTTCCTCGTTCCACATGGACCTCAGCATTCTCCACATTAGCCTCAATGCTGTCTGCAGAGCACAAACAGGCAAATCATGGGTAATTGCCTAGCAATCCCTAGTTCAGGCCTAGAGGCAATAGACCTTTTCAGGACATTGTTCAAAATTAATACTTGAACGATATTAATCCAACCACAGAAACAAAGATGAGATGGAGAGCTTCTTGATTTTTCTAAAATATCATCTACAACATCCACTACGACTATTACATTTCAGGATGCGTTTGCAGCTTTGCAATGTCTAAATTCTTACTTACCGATCATCTCTCCCTGATCATGAATCATTACTGCCAGGTCTTTGAAGATTTGATTGACATCCATGATATCAGACTTGAAACATAAAACATAACACAGAATGAGTGATTGCAGATACAAACCTGTGATAAGAATAAAATAGGACAAACCAAAGAATTTTACAATTATTGTTAAAGATAATACCAGGTATAGTTTAGTCATATGCTCTTACAGCTTCACAGTTGTCTTTCCCAAATTTCAAATAACCAATATCAGAGAACACAGACAGACCTCAAGCTGTCTGATGTTGGTTTCCCTCTCTTTGATAAGCTCCAGGTCCTCCTCTGTGATGGCTACATCCTCAGCCTGAGTGGTCATCTGACCCCAGTCCTCCTGACTTTAAACAAACCAAGAAAACAAGTCAAATATATGAATAACAAAAAAATCCTAGGTCAAAGCAAAGTAGAACATTTATACTATTACGAAAACATAACAAAGCTACTGACATACAGAAAAATGCTAAAACACTAAGCTATGGCTTCTCTTTTAATATGATTTTTACTTGGTTGTACTTTTGTGAAACTATCACAATTATAGAGTAAGGAAAAATAGTTTAGACTCCATTACTTATTAACATGACAGATAAACAGATATATATATTTTTAATGGTAGGAAAGTGTTAAAATTACTTCACCTGTCAAACGAAACAAGCTTTTCATCCCGAAAGGTGTCATCGGCCTGAAAAAGGAGGAAGATCAGGAAACAACTTACTACAACATTAACAAATCTACAGAATACACAAGGGCCGAACACTGTTCTTAAAAAGTGTATATCTCCATTACTAAATGCCTTAACTCACTGAGAGGCGGGATCCTGCTCTTGCTCTGGCTACTGACTCCTTCTCTTTCTCAGCTGCCAGTCGCTGGACTGCCTGGAAGTTGTTCAGAGCAGCTGAGAACTCATTCATAAGTCTGTCCCTCTGGATCTTTTGCTGTCTCTGGTTTGGAAAAAGAGAGAAGTAGAAGAGAAAAGAGAGTTATGGATAATACTAATTATAACTGCAGTGACCAACAAAGACCGCAAAACCACTTTGAATCTTTAGTGTATACTTGTAGTAATTTACAGGAACTAGGTAAAATGCAAATGGATTCCTCCTTACCTGTTCAGAGGGGGATAGTGGTAGAGGAATGGAGCCCAGTTCTTTCAGGTGCTTGTTGGTTTCTTTTGCAAGTTGGTTGGTGTAGTGCTGTATCTGTTGTCTGTAAAAATAGTTTAAAATAAAAGAACAGAATGACTGAGTCCAATGACAGGTAACATTGTCCACTTAGTGCAGGTACTGTGTGTGACAGAATCCCCATGTTAAAAACCTTTTACATACAATTGATCCTGAAGCTGACTGGTGTCCTGTCTGGTCCCCAGCTGGTTCACCATGCTTTTGATTTGGCCAGCTGTAGGAAAAGGTTTACATTTTATGAGCATGTCTAAATATTAAGACTCATGGCTAAAGCAGCAAACAACCACTTGAATGCCCCCTTCATCAAATATGTAAAGCAGTTGTACTTACTATTTTGTGTGATCTTCTGGATATTGGAGCTGCATGTCTGCGTCAAAGAGCTGAAGTCTCGTGGGACAGGACGATAGCTGTCTGTTTTACTGTAGGACATGTCTGCCAGAGCTGATTTGTGCTCAAATCTGTCTGTTGAGCTTTGCTACAAGCAAACGGAAAAGCCCATAAGTGTTACAGCAACGTGTTAACATGTTATATGTGAATAATACAATATGTACGAAATGAGAGGCACAGCGTTTCCTATACAGATAAGACCTAAATGTATGTAAATCATAATGTCGTAGATCAAAGTGCTCGAAAACACTGATAAAAAACTAACTTGCGTTATGGAACAGCGAGCCCATGAGCCCAATTTTATATCTTTAAGATAGGATATAATAATTAATTGAAATTAGCCAACATGAGAAGTAAGATTATTGGCGCTTGGGGGGAAAAAATGAGTTATTTGAGCTTGAATACACTCCTCGCAATAGCTCTATCTATCAAAAGTTTCCTCGCGCTAAAGAAAATTCTGCCCAGCTGTTAGCATCAGAGCTAATGATGCTAAGCTGTCAGCTTTTCGTCAACAAGAAGGAAAAAAACAGCAAATCACATTCTTCAGCAACATGAACTTCTACGCAACTTCTTAAAGTAATAAAAAAAACACAATACTTGCCTTTTGGATGTTTTAAATTAACACATAGGGCCAATGTTTTCGTTGACACCAAGACAGTGCTTTAACTGAAGTGTGACGTCGCGTCTTGTTTGTTCTTTGTGGTAGTTTAGGACAGGGCTGCTCTACTGCCCCTACTGGACCGTATGACTGTACTGCAGGCCATCGAGTGAGTTTTACAAAGAAAAAAACACAATCACAATCAAATTTTCTTTACGTTGCGTATTATATCTCTATTTCCCTTTTGTTTGTTATGATTTTATTATGTCTATCTCGCTTGTGTTCCAAGGAACTTTACCTTAGAAACCTCATCATGTGCTCATCGGCAATACACAAAAATAAACTGTGAATACAGGAGGTAAGAGGTTCCTCTAAAAAAGAACTGTAGACTGGAAAGTACAAGTTATTAGCCCAGCTTTTCTGCACCATAAACTAAGTCACAAGTGAGACAGATGTAAGAGTAAACTGACAAAAAGAACTCAAAAGAAAGTGTAGGCTTATAAACAAGGTAATGTAAGATGCATTTGTTTATGAAAAATATGCAGGATATTCATTAAAAAATTGCATAAGCACTAAAAGAGAGGGTGGTGCACAGGTTGAGCCTTGTCTACAAAAAATTGTCTGGAAAAACTGCACAATCTTTCTTCAAATGTGTGTGATCTGAATTTCACAAATTAGCACTTATCACTCTTAAATTGTTAGATGACTGTGACTGTGATTAAATGCTGTTGACAATGTGGTTTGCATGGTTGTCTTTGAAGCCAAATTTCAACAGAGAAAAGGCTTGTCTATGCCTGTATTTGCTGAGTATAGTTTTACTTAAGTAAAGTTTTTCTGTCTCTCCAGAATTTTTGGGTTTCTTGGCAACCTCTGAAAATTGCAGAGGATGTTGATCATTGAAACTTTGTATTTCACCTGATGCAGTAGTGGGGTATTTTTTCTATTTGTGTGAATTTTAAATGTGGATCTGTTTTGTATAACCTCAGAATTTAGAACTTCTATAAGCAAGTAGTTTCTCACCGGCTGCATTTAAAACAGGGAGTAGTCCGAGGTAACAAATAGAACCCAATTTACAGATGCAGGATGGTCATTTTCAGTATGGAGAGAGTTTCAGGCTATATTGGCACAATCCATCAGTCAGATACAGAATATCATCTAAAAGTGGATGACAAAACCAACTCAATGCCAGATTAATCAGTAGGCTACCTTTTTTCACTGGAACTTTAGCAGCCTTCACAGAGAAACGGTTTGGTAGACATTCTGGTTGACCTCAAACCATCAATATTGATGACTATAAATTTATTCTCTCTTCTTTAGTAAAATAAAATCTAACATAAACATTTTCAAGCAGCTATACTTTGTCTAATGCTGAATCTCAGACTCAATCCATTAGGAATTAAACTACAAAAATCAAATGTTTGTCTAAATGCAAAAGTGTGGAAATGAGATGTAGAAATGCAGCAGTATTATGTGAACCCAACAGTACTACAGTTTTTTGTAACTGCCAAGACTCTAAAGTCAAAATAAATTCACATTTTTTAAAACTTGACACCAACTAAACAAAAGGTCATCTCAGAGTGCCACAGCTGCACATACATTTTTAGGATCACACTTTTTGCGAAACATAACACACTGTGTTTTGCTAAATTAAATTTAAAAAATTGTGTTACACACATCAGACAAAACTGTAAGACTATGTTTGTAGATTTTCCTACACTGCCAACAAAACTTAATAATTTAAACTTCAATTGCTTGAACACAATTGTAAAGACACATCTGACCAATTTTCGACAGCACAGAAATTAGGTTGGACTTGTCTCAAGTTGGTATCAAAATCATCCCCATTTTTCCGTTCTTCCCCTTCTACCTCATTCCCTTTTTGACTCCATTGAGGAGTTGGAAAGTATATGACTGTCTTCTGGAGGCTATGGAAGCAGGCTGTGGTATCCAAGATTCAGAGGCTGCCACTCGAGGCCATACTTACCTCAAAGTTTGTCCAGAGAAGACATTTTTTTCTGACGTTCACGAGGCCCTGTGTCTGATCAACGAGACTGGACAGACAGTAATGTCAAAATTGTATTTTTCAGTTTATTATGTAATGGTTACTTTGTGATAGGGATTGTAAATAACCAATTAGGTACCATTAAGTCATTGTATCACAGTCATATTTACCATGTAGTGCAAATGAACATGTTTAAAGGCCTGTCTTAAGTAGAAGTGTAAAAATATTATAGATTTTTCACAGCATTGTTCAAACTCTGATGGAAAGATTTATAATTCTGATAGTAGTGTATTCCATTTGGATGATAATTTTTACAAAAGTTTTTAAAGTTTTTCTTTAAGTGCGTCATACTTGCATGCATTCAGAGATGTTCTGTGACTTAAGTATGTGTTTTTGAGATTGTGTGAAAACATTTGCAACACTGGCTCCAAGCTTCTGAAAAGCACTTTAGCAATTACAAAAAAATGGAACCTTTCTAAATATGGCACACATTTAAATTAAAGTAGTTCCAGTTGTTTTAAATGTTTAGTTGTTAAAACTCTTTTGAAAAAAAATTCACTGGCCCCATTTAAAACAGTGCATAGCTCAATAGTATATAATAGAACCCATTCACAAAATACTGAACTATCCCTCTCAGGATGCGACTTGGTGACACATTGCATATAGATAGGCATTACACAAGTACAATTTATACTATAGTATTTGGATGCTACATTTACATTTACATTTAAAGTGCTAGTCCTACTGGGTTGCCATGTGAACTGTTTTTCAAACTGGGATTTTGATACTGTATGTGTTATAGTGATTCAGAAAAACTATATGGGATCGTAGTGAAAATGAGTTGGCTCGATACTCATTAACACTGGGGTCATTAGAGTTGATAGTTCATTGTGGTTCAATGGCATAAAAGTTGGAAACAATATCAGGCAGAGAAGAAATACTTGAGCCAAAGCCATATTTAATTTGGCTCATGTTTCAATTGGAAATGTAAAGCTGCTGTTAAACTAGTGTTGAACTATTGTTATTGTCACATACAATGCAGTATTTATATGCATATATAAGATGTATGTGTATAAGACCAGGAAAAAATGTAATATGTTTGTTCTTCAAGGTAGTAAATTAGAGTAAATTCAAAATGGTAAAAATAAGGTTGAAATGGCAAGGATAATATAAAAAATTTTAACAATAATGTAGAGTAATAGCATAGATAGCATATATTAAACTGATTAAAAATAAGATGTTTCACTCATATGTGACATATGTACTAGTATTACTTGGTATAATGGTCTTTACATCAGAAACTTTATCAGGAAACTGATTATGATGAAATTGCATGAGTTACTTCCAAATTTTCATGAAGTGTTATGACTTTAATATGGCAAATATAATGACATAATATTATGACTGGTTGTCACAGTCATAACATCCATATTTACTGCACTGTAATGTCCAGACACAAAGTTTATTTATGTCACTGCCCCTTTTTTTTCTTATAAAAGCATGTATAGTAAGTGTATTTTTTGATCATCAGTTCAGTGTCATTTGCAAAAGGAATGGCTGGATGCTAAAATACAAAGCAGCAAACTGTGAAGTGATGAGGTGAGAAATCTTAACCAACCTGAAAAGTTGTTTAATTGGACTTCAAGGGCCACAGTGTTGTGCAGACTTATTCTGTCAAATGTTTATTGTTGTTTATTTGGTCAGCGTTTAGAAGTCCCTTGTCTGAGTTCGTTGCCCCAGCCGGTCAGCTGATTGGGGCAGTGTCCAGCTCCGGCCACAGCTGGTGCATCAGGCCGAAGGGTGGGGGTGGACAGCAACCTTCTGATTAAATGAATATCAATCATGCCTCTGAGCCACGGCTGAGCTGCCACCCCTCAGTTGCGGCTGGGCTGTGATTGGTTTAGAGGAGACCAACCTGCTAGCGGCCGGCGAAAGCCCCTATATCTGTGTCTATTCTCTGACAACAATGAAGCTGAATAACTAATGAGCTCTATCCGGGCTGAGGTGTCTTCCGCTGATCATTCTCAGTTTGGCTTTGGACATGACCAGCAGCCTTCCCTGGCCCAAGTGCTGGACCACGGAATAAAGGAACAGCAATGCTTTAAAGAAAACAAAAAATTTTTTAGCTTTATCACCAAAGAAGAAACACAGTGGGACTTTTCAAATAACCCATTTTTTACTTGGATTAACTTTTTTATTTTGGGGATTTCTTAAGAGAAGAAGCTTTAACGTGAAGGAGATTGGACTGAAGTAACCAAAATGAAACCAAGGCTCTGTGTCACCTGCCTAACAGTGTTCTACTGTTTGAGTAAGTCATTCAATTTATAAATCCGTATGATTTATTAGACTTTTTACTAGACTTTTACTAAAAACTATTACTATGACATGACACTATCTTGTCAATGGAGACTTCATGTTATTATATCAATAGTTCCTGTCCTTGTCTTTCCAGCTTTTTTAAACATCAGCATTTTGTTGATGTACTTTATATCTCATTAGCTTTATATTACAACATTATAATTGTTGTTGGTATTGTTGTTACCATTATATTTATGGTTTACTGCTGTTTAAAACACTTTTTGCTTTGTATTTATTATTATTGGATACACATTGAATGTTCACAGTGTTCAATGTCTTGTGCACACATCTCATTGAAGTTTCTACTTTAATACATTTTTAACTACATCTTGGTTTCATGCAACTGAAAGCCTCCTCATTACTGTCAGACGAAACTGTTTTGGCTTTCTTGTCACTTCCTATAACTAACTAACTATAAATAGTGTTATCATATTTATATAAAACAAACTCTTCACTCTTAAAACCTATTTAAAACATACAAAGTATATTTAATAAGTGTGAATTCCTCCCGTCCAGACAATACAAGCCCCATCCTGAGCCCAGACCACAGTGAGAGGCAGGAGTCAGTGACCTTTAACCTTTAAAGGGGGTTGGGCTGTGTCCTGGCCTGGTCAGCTGTAGGAGGGTGAGGGGGGGTGAAGTGGAAGGACAAAAAAAGACAATAGCTGCGTCTCCTGTGAGCCCCCGTGACCTGACCCTCACACCCTCATCTCCATAACACTACGCCAGTCTGTATTCAGATTAAGAACATGTTCGAGATGGGTGCGCAGAGGCTAATCCCGCTACAGCTGCCCAGGGATGACTCTCATGCATACACACACAATGGCCACATGTGACCATAGCACCCTTAGGCTCAGCCTGTGTGTCCAAAAAAGCCGACATCTCTATCCTTGTAGGGTTTGGGCTGATTATAGCAGGATTTGGGCTTAGAAATGTCATTAGAATGGACTTGGTACAACATCACAACTTTATTTTAGCAGCTGCCAAATGTAATTTAAAGAGATTGATACTCGATCAAACTAGCAATGCAGATTTAAAAACATCTCTTTGTGTGTGTGTAGTGTCCACTGTGCGCACTTTATAAACCTGTTCATTTGCAAAATAGAAAATAATTAAATCTAACATGTTTCCCCAGATACAAACTACTTTTTAGTTTAGTTCAGTCCTTAAAGTCTTATGTCTTAGTCTTAACAGTGCTTATGTTGTAATATTGAATATGTTTCTGGGTTTGGTCTTATACATTGGGACATTGAACTTGAGATGTGACCCCCACAGTCAGGACAATAACATGTTTGCATAACACAACCCAAAGAGGTAGTTCTCTGTGGGTGAGAACGTCCATTAGGAGAATGAAGAGGGAAGCCTGGAGGCACTGACACCTTCTGTTCCAGCATGGCTGCCCATGTACAACTGATACAGAGTTTGGTTTTTTTTTTACATCCATATGAATCAAAAACAATGTCAAAACAGTCTGTAAGTGATTTTAAAAACTCACATTTAGATCAGTTTTTCCACAATTCATATTGCCAAAACTTTCATCCTTATTCTAAGGTGTTACTTAAACTCACACAGCTCACTAGGCCTTGGAGACAGATGTTAAAAGGCAAAGGATGTCAATGAGACATCAAAGCAGGATCTGTTTACAAGTTTGGATCTCAGAGCCCCTTCTTTCTGTTCTTATGTGGGGGTCAAAATATGTGAAGTTCAAGTGGAATGAGCCTGCTAAACAATAGCAACGCAGTGTTGGGGGAGCACCAGTGACTGGACACAAACTGCCCCCCACCCTCATCTGCACATCCATCCTCTTGGCCAGGACTCTCTCATGACCCTGAGGGGCTCAGCATTATGAGAAGGCTGCTGTGTGGGGGTTGCTGGACAACTGGCTTGTTTAAAGAATCTCATTATACCTCGACTTATATTGAACACACTGAGTGCTGTGCACTTTATCACACCCCATGCAGCTCCAGCTTGTTGGAACTTGTAACAAGCATTTCAGTCATTTTCCCTGAAGGTGTTAGAAGGTTGTTGTTTTTTACACCTATGGATTTTGATTCCATCAACACTATTGGAAACCACAATATGGAAACAATATGCGATATAATATATATAATATAATATATAACATATAAATCGTAAATATTAGACCAGTTTTTAACCATTTTAGTTCCATATTTAGCCACATTTGAAATCCCATTGAGTTTTTTGATGGTGAGGAGATGATTATATTTTGGTTGGGGGTGTATGGCACAACCAGAGGTTACTAATATTTTGGCCTTGCCTTGCAGATACAAGATAAACAAAAGTGCACATCAGAGAAGTTTTTATTAACCTAAATATTGTAGCTTATCTGTATAAACATTATATACACTAATTTGAAATAATGACTGTTATGTAACATTGTTCCATGAAAAAGTATGTATCCCATGACACTAAAGTGTGTTTATTCACCTTCATGAGAGGACACTAGAGACAATCCAGCTAAAATCTATAGTGAAACAGCTTTTACAATAAGGAAGTACAGCAATCAGTAATATTTCAGAATTCAGGACATAAAGATGCAGATCTAATTGATAATTTTGTATGGGCAGGTCTAAATGATTTTAAGCAGACCAAAGTCAAGTTCAGCTGCAAGCTGCTGTGTGTGGGAAGTAGTTTTAAAAGGTGCTAAGGCACAATAGATGGTGTCGTAGAATTCACAGCTGAGCTGAGACCGGGATAACAGATGCAAAAGCCTAAAATGGCATTGATAATGAATCATGCAAGTTCAAGAGCAGGGGTTTGCCTCACAGCTGTGAGAGAGACAGAGGCATTTGCAGCTTATTTGCATACAGAGACACCAAAATAGGCTGGAATAAAGGGAAAGACTGAGAGTGTCACAAAGGTCATGGAGGATAGGGGACAAGGGTGGCATGGGAAAGTCACCTCTCAGATGAAACTGAAAGGACGGAAAGGGACGGGGGGGTGGAAGAGACGACGAAGGGGGGCAGATGGTGCCCTTGGACTATGGTGGCGTAGAGGAGTTTTTACAGAGGTTACGGGGGGTTGAGTGCAAATAAGTAATCACAATACTATTGTCACAATCAGGCCCTAGCTCAATAGAAACTTTCTGAACCTGACCTTCACACCAGCAGTGTTCTCTCTTAGTTCAGGCTGGGGTATTGTTGTAGGCATTGCTGCCATGTTGCATTCAGTTGACATGAAAAACAACCATCAATCACAGTATATTTTAAGTTTGCTTGTTTATTTTATTTATTGATAAAGACTTATTAAAGAAACCTGTTTTTTAAGCAGTGATCAAAAAAGTGTCATAAAATTTGAAACCTCAAAGACATTTAAAGAGAGAATATCTTCACTCAGACAAACATGTCCTTAACTGGCTCTTTTCTGTTTTTTGTGTCCAGGTATCTGTCTGGCCTCTGAGTTGTCTTTTTTGTTGGAACCCAATGATGTGATTGCAGTAAGGGACCGTCCTCTTATGTTGGACTGTCGAGTACAAGGCGAGGAGCCCATCATGGTCACGTGGCGTAAAAATGGTGTGCCTTTACCAAGCAGCCCAAGGATTCAGGTTCTAGCAAATGGCACACTATTTATCCAGAGCTTCCAGAAACGGAAAGAGGGCAGCGACGCAGATGTGGGCGAGTACGATTGTGCCGCCCAAAACCGCTATGGCATGCTGGTCAGCCGCAAGGCCAAAGTCCAAATGGCATGTAAGTGTGTAAATAAAAACATCTGTGAAGACATCAAGCTTTTTATCTCAGATATTTTGAAAATAATGCTTAGGAGGTTACTCTCAGTGATTGTAATGAAAAGGGCATAATTTTAGCTGATACTGTTATTCCTCTTTGAGTATTTGAGGTAAGACAAATCTTCCGTCTGTTTTCTTGTAAATATTGCTGATGATCCTTTTTCTGTGTTTTCACTTCAGCTCTTCCAAAGTTTCACACCCACCCAGCGTCCATGTTGGTGGATGAGGGAGGTGTAGCGCGCTTCCAGTGTCAGATCAATGGAGTACCTGAGGCTAACATCAGCTGGGAGAGAGACAGGGTTCCACTCAGCACCAATGACAACAGGTAGCTCCATCAAGTGTAACTGTGCACAGTGGCAGTGGTATCCTCTCACAACTCTTTACAAAATAAAGTGACGACATCTAACTGTAGTATTCGCTGCCGTTAAATCTTACTACACTCTTATTATGGTTTTGAAGTGTTAGACTTGGCTTAATCTAAACGTTAGTAATATTTAGAGAATAATGTGTTGTTAAATGTTTCTCTTAAGGTTAACTCATCCCTGACTCTGCATTATTAACAAACCATTTAGATTATGGGTTATATTTTAATTTTTTGTTTTTTTGTATGCTCCTTGCATTTTAGACAATTTGTGATACAGACCACAATACTGAGACTTAATTTGCAAGACAATTATCTTTAAATACCTCAATATCTCAGTCACTCAACTCAAATATAAAAAGGACCTAAAATGAAAGATAAAATTATTCTTTCAATGCATTCTAAAATAATTTGATACCTGAAATTAGTTTAGTCCCTCTTGACTATGATTTGCTTAGTTGCTACCTTTTCTCTCTAATAAATATCTCCGTGTGCATACTGTGATAATGTCTAAGTGGGAAACAACACTATAGAGATATGGATCAATAATTTGTCTAAACATCTTTGTGAAACCGTTCCCTTTTCCCCTCACTTTGCGTTCCAGGTACACTCTCCTCCCGATGGGAATTCTGCAGGTGACTGGTGTGAGGCAGGCAGACGCTGGAATTTTCCGATGTGTTGCCACTAACATTGCCAACACTCGCTACAGCCATGAAGCTACACTCAATGTCACGGGTAAGCCAACACGCATGTAGCACTTGACTGTAGAATGATTGTGTTGCTCAATTGAATCCCACACTTTGTTTTCAACATTTAATTCATATCATATCTGTGTTCTCTGTCATAGGTGGAGCTTCCAAAACGTACAAAGAGCCATTTATCCTGTCAGGGCCTCAGAATCTGACCCTCACCATCCATCAGACAGCCATATTGGAGTGCATAGCCACAGGAAACCCAAAGCCTATAGTTTCCTGGAGCAGGCTGGGTACTACTGCAGATTGTTTCAACAAATTGTCTTTTGAAATATGTCACAACACAACCTTTCACTTTACTCCGTTCTGTCTTTCAGATGGACGCTCTATTGGAGTGGAAGGCATACAGGTTCTCGGGACAGGGAACCTCATGATCTCAGACGTTTCGCTGCAGCATTCGGGCGTGTATGTGTGTGCTGCCAACCGCCCTGGCACCAGGATGAGACGCACAGCACTTGGTAGACTCGTGGTACAAGGTAAGGACATACACAAACTACAGTCAGTACACTACACTCTCACTTTGTTTACCTGATACATCACATTTGAACTCAATGATCTTCTTTGCCACTTAACATGTGTATATAAATATCTTCAGGCACTGCACTTAAAAATGTATTCACATAATAATCTTTCGTAGGTCATTCTAAAAGTTCTCGTTAAATTTGTATTATTTTATACTGTAAGTCTACCAACGAAGAACACCAAACACACAAAACCTCACGTGCACAATACATTTATTAAGATTTTGGCCACAATTTCTCCAATAGTTGTAAATAGAGTATCATTCAAATGTATTTATCATTAATCAGTGGTCACAAATCTACAGTGTTGCAACAGAAAAGGAGTTAAACTGAAACCATCCTCCTTTGTTTAGTGGCCTGAGTGTGGACAGTTGTTCATTACGTTTACCCCACAACACATCCGTATGCAGTCAGGAGAGGGTCAATAGTCAGGCCCCACCTTTTCTCCTCACCTTTGCCCCTTCAGAGTGGGGGTAGCAGCTGGGTTGTGATACTTCTGGTTAGAGGACCCTCCCCAACCAGCACCACTCTCAATTTCACCGGAACAATTAGGCAGCGAGCAGATCGGTTTGTGTTTGTGCGTCCATTGGGTTGGTGGGGGTGCGCTGCTCTCTGTGACGTGGACTCATCCATCAAGCGGCAGATATCATATACATTCAGCCTACTCATATTTCTCTCTGTCATTAGCTGCCCTTTAATTGGCTCATTAGCAGGTTGCCTCCCAGAGCACTTCCCTTTTGCTGCTTCTTATTTTGAAGTTCTTTAGATCAAATCAAGTTTCAACAAAACACATCTATATTACTTTTGTTTGGGGAAAGAAGTTTATTGTTCACTAATTTTGTCTACTACCTTTATTATATTGTGTTTGATGCCAGGTAAAGGTAAAAATGTGCACGAGGATAAATACAAGGAACACAAATATAACAAAATTAAATTACTGAACAGACACTCTGTACTATACTGTAAATAATATATATATCAGGTTTAAAGCAAGAGTGTACTCTTACACAGACATTTTAAGGTAGATATTCAGATCTACAAAAGTAGTAGAAAAATTAGCAGTAGCCATGTAACTGATTGGAAAGTGAGGTGTAAAGGCTAGATGTACAGTGTTGATCATTTGGAAAGAAACTAAAATCTTAAGTGTTAAAATTGGTAATGAAAACTCAAGCAGAAACATTAGAGACACAGCTGAAGGTGGTTTTATTTGGTTGTCTTTTTATAGAAACATCTGAGGGGAAAAAAATACTAAATAAGGTCAAGTGCAAAACCAGTTTTCACTCCAGAGAAACATACAATAGCATTGTTTTAATGAATTCCTTCTTTTGTTGTCAGTGATTTGGTGCTGTGTCTTGACAGGATCAATAAATACTTCCTTCTGTCAATCCCTTAGATTGGCATTGCCTTTGGTGCTGGAGAAAATTGTTACTGTGTGGGGGTGATCTAAAATATATGCATTTGTTTATTGATCTCTTTTTCCCTGTTTGGGTTGAAACAGAACAAAGAGCTTTAGGATCTGCTCCATGGACAAACACACTCAGTAAAGCCTTCATTTGAACTAAACTAAACTTTACTACAGTATACAAATAGAAAAGGACTGCATCTAAAAAAAAACCAAGACAACAGAAGATAAAGCCTGAAAGAAGAAGTCCTACTAAGTTTTCTTTCATATAAACAATGTGTATTTATGGTACACATGAAAAGTGTGAGTAATTTCAATGATTAATCCTGATTTGGACAAATTAGATTAAATGTTAAATACACTATATATATATATAATTTTAAATGGTAACTTTTAAATACATTGAGTTTTCTAATAGTGGGTGAGGGGTGAGAGTGACGTGCAGCCGGTGACCCTGACCGTGACAGAAGGGACGGGTGCATGTGTGAAGACTGGGGGGGGGTTCTCTCAGGGTTAATTAAGGACGGCTGGGAGATGAATGAGGCCGAGTCGGGGTGTCAACAAAATCGAGGGATTCACAAAGAAGGGTCAGCCCTTTGGAGGATGGTCAGTTAAATATGGCCACCCCGCCCTCGCTCCATATGCCTTCCGCTCAATAAGCTCATATGAGATGCACAACTTTTATAATGCAGATCCTACTTCCCTATTTCTCACATTTTGTATGAGAACGCTTTCCCACACCGAGAGAATACTCTATGTAGGCTGCTCGCTGCAGGGAACATTAAATTTGCTCCTCTGGTGCTTAACCATTCAGACAAGTTTATATGCAGTTCTTCAATGAGCCATGTTTACAATGAAATAGGTCTCCTACAAAGTAAACCTGGTGCTGTCTTATTCAAAAGAAATTCTTATTCTTGCCCTTCTTATTAACTATGCACAGTGTATAGTCTTTATGATGTAAGCATTCACAAAAATACATATTGTGACAATCCTGCTTGAATTGTATCAAATCAAATTAGCCATTCACACTGCATTTTAATATGTTTATCCAGTTATGGAGCAAGCACAAGTTCATTTTTAATATTGTCATTATAATTTTCAACAGCAGTAGCACATATCACGTTTAATGTTATACAGCTCAACTGATGATTCTTATTTAATATTAGAAATAATGCACTGAGCTGTAGGTGTAGTAACACATAAAGAGTCAGTGTGTAGTGAGAAAAGGAAGACGGTTGTGATTGAGCAAAAATAGTACTGCTTTCTTACTATTTGCCACTAAACGTGTGTAGGTAATGCCTCTTTACAGTCTTAAAATGTGACTTGTACAGAAAGTGGATGAGTGTTGTATGTGATATAGATATTTTAAAGCCCACTGACAAGAGCCTTGATGGATGAATAAAAATCAGTGTGCATGGAACTAACAAAAGGGACTAACGATATTAGACATGAGCTGGAGTGAAATTCAAGGTCAACAGAATCACAGATCAATACTGAGTATAGATCCACAGAGGGACAATCAGCTAAGGACGCTTGACACCAACACCAGGCTGGGACAGCTGAGCAGATGAAGGGGTGGACAGCTCTTCACAAGAGAGATAATGAATAAGCACAAACCATTTCTAATGAAACCTTAAAACAACAGCTCAGACCTGGAGACTGGAGCAAGTTTCAAGCACAGTCTCACAGTCTAAGCTCATATTAGATTATACTCACCTACTATGGCTGACAGCTCAGCAGGGCCACCAAAATAACACATATTTTGCAATATACAGCGTGTGTCTATAAGCTCCTTACTTGGGTCCACGCTTAGCATCTCATTGATCTATTGACCTCAACCCCCACCATGACCCTGCACCCCCAACCATCTCCCCATGAGGGGGTTGTGGCAACAAAATGGCTATTTCGATAAGGACACATCCATCACCGGAGCTATGGATTATTCTTTTTTTAAGCTTCTCTTTATTTGGCCATGTCACCAAAATGAGCAAGACAAGCAAGAAATAGTAGCATATTTTAGGGATTACATGATCTTGGATTTTATTGATTTTATTTTTTTGTGTGAATATGTGCAGTGTTTAACAGGTACAATACATATAGAAATTAAAGGCTTTATCTGTGTGTTGTGACTATGAGTCGCTATACTATACACTATACTATAAGTCAGCATTTGCCTTTGTGCCAGGAATTTGATTAACAGAAATGAAAATTAGTGCAAAGTCATATTATAATGTTTAAGTGTTAAATATTTTTATTCTTCTCATTGAAAAAGAATAATTAAAAGTGTTATTTCCCTTTAATATCCTCAATTCTGCTTTATACGTACAGTGCAGAGTGTTGTTCATTCGATGATTTTACTTGTGTCTTCAGCTCCTCCTGAGTTCCTGCAATGGCCACAGTCTGTATCCAAACCAGCAGGGGGCAGTGCTGTGTTCACGTGTGTGGCTCAGGGTGTTCCTGAACCTCACCTCATCTGGCTCAAGAATGGTAAAGTGCTCATCCCAGGAAACAATGTCAAGTTAACCAATAACAACAGGTATGTGCACTTAATAAGTAGCTCCTCTAGTTGTGTTTACGTTTTGGTGTCTGGTCATTTCTATAGACATTGTGTACTAGATTTAAGTATGTGTATCCTGATCTGTTTGTGTTGCAGTACTCTGGCTCTGACTCGGATCAGCTCTGAAGATGAAGCCATCTACCAGTGCATTGCTGAGAACAGTGCAGGCACCAACCAGGCCAGTGCACGCCTGGCTGTGGCCCAAGCCAAGGACCTGCCAGCCGCCCCCGAGAGCCTTACAGCCAGCGTCCTGTCCAGCAACGCCCTTCAGCTCACATGGAGTCAAGTACCCTCCAGCGTCACTGACAGTATTATCGGCTACGTCTTGCACATTCGCAAGATGGGAGGTGAGCAGTCAGAGAGAAAACACCCTCCAAATTAGTACAGGGTAAATTGTAAATAAATGCTGTAATTCAATAGAACCGGACAACATGGAGCTGCAGGAAGCCATAAGTAAAGGCAACTTTCAGCATGACCTGACCAACCTTGAGCCAGCTACCACCTACTCCGTCTACCTGAAGGCCTACTCGCCCATGGGAGCCAGCCAGCAGTCCAACACAGTGGTCGCTACAACACTAGGAGGAGGTATGTGTTTTCAGGACCTGATCCCTGTATTGTCTGCTTACATTCTGTGAAATATGATTGTTTCCCATTTGGTCATGTGGTAGTACAATTCTTAGTGCACAATAATAAAATCCTCCCGAGAATCCTCTATTGAAAGGCACAGGTTAAAGTTGCTGTCATGATGCTGAATAAGGTAGGTGATGGTGACTTGGTGATTTAAATTTGCATTAGAGACTCTGCCGAAGTAGATGTGATATAATTCTTTTGACTATATTAGAATAGCTTGCGTGGATGAGAAGATTTAGATGTAACAAGAGCTAACAAGTTCTGTTTGTTGTAAAATGTCCCGTTAGGTTCAACAATGCATGTGGAGTACTTTACAACTTCTTTTGGATGACATATCTGTTGCTCTGAAGTATGGCTGACTCCCCTGTCTTTATCTGTCACTTGTGTGTCCAGTCCCGAGCCCCCCCACCTACTTCACCAAGGTGATAAACTCCACTGCTGTGCAAGTGCTCTGGCAGCTTCCTGGTAAGGCCGGCATGATTGAGGGCTTCCGGCTTTACTACCGAAGGGTCCCCAGCACTGATTTTCAGGGCCCCATCCAAATGGCCTTTCACATTAATGCCTTTACCATCAGTAACCTTGGTGAGTCTGCATTAGCATATACTGTGTTACTACAAATAATGTTGTTATGTTTGGAGCTACACTTTCATCAAAATAAATTGCAAACCACAGGAACCTCTCACATAGTCATTTTAGAGTGAACAACATAAAAAGTACATCTTTATTATGCCTCTAAAAATATTTGTTAAACACCTGCCTTCACCTATTCTATGTTAGTATTTTACATTAATATTTGTTGACCATTTGTAGAATCTGGGGCCGTGTACGAGATCAAGCTGGTGGCCTACAATGGAAACGGGGAGAGTGACTGCTCCAAGAGGCTTGTGTCACTGGCAGAGGAAGGACCAAGCGCCAAAACGACTGGTGAGTTGAGTTATACATATTGTGCATCCATAGCAACATTGTCATTTTTATGTCTGTTTTGTAACTTACATTACTATTAAAGAACACTTACAGGGATGATTATTCGTAATGCAATTATATTTTTGCATTTCACTGGATAATTGAGTGCACAGAACGAGTTAATGCTATGAGTAATGATTGTAGTGTGAATCTCAATGCTGCTGTATGTGTTTTCAGGATGTCAGTGCCGAGAGGGAGAGGCATCTCTGGGCAGTGTTGTTATCGGTATTCACATTGGCACAGCCTGCATTATCTTCTGTGTGCTCTTCCTAATGTTTGGATACCGCCGCAGGTAAATGATCTTTATTCCTCTCAGTCCTGTACATTTGATGTTTGATTATTAGTTACATTTTTAGTAGCCATTTTTTGTGGACTCATTATGAAACCTTTTTGCAGTCTATTTTGCAATAAAGGAACCCAGGAAAGCTGGTCTGTTCCCAGAGACAACGCAGGACTCAATGGCATTCCCAAAGATCGAGCAAATGGCCCAAAAGTGGAGTCGCAACCTCAGGTACGTAATGTGTGGGACCTGTTCTCCTGTTTATGAATACAAGGGATAAGTGTAAGACATGAAAATGAATGTTTGCGTTGATATGCTAATTCATAGAGTAACTGTGTCTTCCTGTCCTATCAGCAGGTCTGTCCAGCACAATGTCAGGTGGTCATTGAGCGAAACACGGCAGGTTTGCCCGGCACTGGCACTGGCTAACACTGATCAATAATATTCTCTCCCACACACTACCTTCCCCGCAACAGATACCAATGATTAACCCCTGCAGTAAGCCCATGCCCATGCCTATGGCGGCGCAATGGGAATATACTTTTCAACCCATGCTGCTAACCTCAACTCCCTAGTCAAAGTAGCTCTGTATTCCTAGAGCATTGAACAGCTTAGGAATCCCTCACCCTTTGCTACCTCTTTTCTTCTACCCATTCCTACCTCAAGCCAAAGCTAATGCCTCTATTGCCTGTGCACATGCATATGTGCATGTTTAAAAAGCCTTTAAAAACAGACTACTAAGCTTCAGAACTGTGCTATGTGTGCACCAAATATTCTAATGTCACTTTTCACTGGCAGTCTGCGCCTAACCAAAAGATTATTTTTCCTCAGATGTTTCCAGGAAAAGTGACATGTGAAAATGTGTGCCATTATAAAAAGCCAAATGATGCCAAATATTCTCACTTGATGGTGGCTTTATGATGCATTGCTGTGCATTGCATTGTGCATTATCTTGAAATAGCCTTCAGTCTCCCTGTAATAAGAAAGGAAATAATACATAGTGGCCTTTGCTGATGTCTTGGAGATGACTGTCCTTTGCCATATGAACCATTTAAAGCCATATTTCTTCTTTCTTGCCTATTGCTGCACATCTCCAAAGAGAGCTACCTCAGTCTGACATGAATGTCTGAGCCATAGTTTATTACGCTGCTTTTTCCTGCCTATCTTAACCAAAATTACTGCTAGCCCCACCCTTGATCAGTGTCAGTGCCAGTGTGCCGTGTCAGCCAACCAGGGTGTGCTTCATGATGACCACCACTGAGAGAACCTCACACTCCCACAAGCCTGTGCTATACTGGACCTGGGACCTACATGAGTCTACCTCCTCCAATGAGCACCTCTGCATTCTTCACCTGTGCTGTCTGCTCCTTTGTGTGGTTCCCTAACACACATTACTCCAAACTCTACTTTGTGCAGACGAAGTACGTGATGGCCATATGGACCTATGAGTGCTACTTGTGCATTTGAAGCCATTAAAGTGGGGCACTGGGACAGATGATTCAACTGCACAAACCCAACAGAAAACAAAAGATAAGCCAAAACTGATTCTGTCCTGGGCCATGCAGCCATGTTACCTCTAAAGACGCCAAATGTGAGTTGGCAGCGTAAGAAGTGTAGTAAGTGAATGTGTGCCTGACTGCACAGATAAGGCTTGTGTTTAACTGTGTCAGCCTTTCCAAAAACGTTCTATGAAAGCCAAGATGAATGATACCCAAAGATGTTCACATTTAAATGGTTTTCTTTAACTTTTATATAATTGACTAAAGTAGCTTTTCGATTGTTAGAGTTTTTGTATGTAAAGTGCTTTAACTAAAATCAAGCCAAATATTCCTTATGACCTCAGATCTCACTGGAAACCTTTTAACAAACATATCCTTTCATCCAACATTTACTACATACTAAAGAGTGACCAAAAGAAAATACTTTAAAAGGCCATGTGTGTGAGAAATACTTGGAGAAATAAGTTGTTAAAACTTTGCCAAATATTTAGCCTGATGAAAGCTAACCAAATACCACTTTATTTTAACATTCATGGTCTTTACACCGTTCATAACCAAAGCACAGAACCCCTAGGTGAACCTTGAGGACAGCTTTTTTAAGAAAAAAAACACAAATAAATGAAAAAGTAGCTTTTAATAACACAAAAATACACAAAATTAATTGTATGTCAGAAGGAAACGTGACCAAAATATGTTTTGTTTCAAGCTTGTCCTCAAGGCTTGTCTATTTAATTGTTATGAGGTTTGCCAAAAGCAGTGAAGTACAAAAAGGGTCTCCATTATTTTTTCTATTCCATAACTGAGAGCTGTAAAACCAACATGATACCAAAAAGTGTATTTGATATGAAAGACCTATGAATTGGTAGGTTTTGTAGTGTGAAGTGTTTAGAGCTTTAACTAGTTTTAAAATAGATTCCTGATGCTTCTCTTTGAAATGATTCCTTTTCTTTTTCATTTGAGTCTACTGTTATTTCTGTTCAGACAAAAGTTGCCAAATAATGTTCAGTCACAAATGTTACTTATTGTTATTACTAGGTCTAATAACATTCATGGTGTTATTTTTGAGTGTATGTAAGAATGACAGAACATTTTTGTGCTGGTCTTTGAGATGGAGATATTATTTTATCAGAGACAAAACATTTAATGCTCAAAGTTCTTATGCTAGACAAGAAATAACTGAAAAATATATAAAAAATGTAGTTAAGTAGGAACTGGCAGCTTGTACCAACGAGAAACAATGCTTTAAATATGATGAATTGATGATAAGAAGTGCTTTACTGTTCTACCAGCTTTCATTTGGTCTGTTAAGGCCAGCTGAAACGGTAAACATCACAATGTCCAGATGAGACCAAAACAAAATGTACTCGAGATCAAGTCAAAGTCAGAGACCGAGCTGTGACCTAACATCCACAGGATGAAATATGTCACCAGGCTAAGTTTGAGATCATTATGATGGTGTTTATTTATTTATGTAGCATTAGATCATAAGTTAATAATAGTTTAAGTTTATTATAAAACAACACTAGCACTTGACACTTACTACACATTATAACAGAAAACATACAATTATTATGTCAGGCCTAGCAAACCAATGCATACAGACCAAGTCAGTAGTGCGTCACTCATTTTACCGTAAACCCCAACAGGCACTGATAGTGAAAACTGTTTTCATTATTATTCAATTAAGAGACAGCTAATATAATTAGTTTTATAATCTAAGAGATAAATGTATAATTTGACGTATGGAGCATGTAAATGCTGACATTGCATCCAGCTCGGTCTCACTTTGCTTCATTTCAGTCTGGACTGTGTTGTGCTTTCCGTCTTGCCTTCAACAACAATATGCCTGAAACCAAATAAACCAACTGTGCTCAATGATTGTTGTGTGTGTGTGCGCATTTATTTATTATCATTTTACTCATTTAGCTAAGCTAATTTGACAGTGTTCAGAAAATCTAAACAAGACTACAACATGCTACTACATACTGAAGTTCTAATAACTGCATTTTAAAAAATAAGCATGGTGCACAACATAAAGTAATACTTGAGAAGATAATTTGTATTTATAGCCCAGTTAAGCTTGTTGCATTCCCAAGTATTTAAGTGACTACTATTCTTGGTTTGCCCCACTTACTGTTCAAGAAGATATAGACTTCCTGAAGTAGAAAATGGTCTTGTATTGTTTGGTATTTAATAGGAAAAGAGTGTTTTGTTTTTCTACTTATTACTACCCTTCTACAGTTGTTCCCCTCATGTTCGTCTTTCCTACAAGCCACTACAGCAGCTTCATTTGACTGTGGAAGAATGAGTTTGGAAAATTTCCAGAAAACTGTGCACAAAGACCAGAGTGAAAATGATCTCAGTTAAGCTTTATGGATGCCTACAGAGCATGGTGGTGCTGTATTTGAAAAACTGAGTGGTAAGACATAAAGTTCTCTGTTGGCATGAGTCTGAGCAGGACACTAGACACTTTTACAGTTTTTACTGATCACATTAACACATCCAATCACAACTCTAATTCATAAAACAGTTCACTCCAACAACCAACCAAACTGTCACAGCAGTTTACAGTAAGAAAGTGCTGTGGACATTTATAGACAATATCACTTTGTAAGTCAAGTGTTTTACCTACATTTGTGTTAATACAGTAAATATATTTTCAAGGAATGTGTATTTTTCATTGAATTTGAACTATATTTCTGTGGCATATCTGTAACTTACTATTGATCTTAGTGACAGATTTATATATATATATATATATATATATATATATAAAAGAAAAAACCCAGATAAACATGCTTTGCTTGTTGTGTTTCTCTACTTTCCATCACATCCTCTTTTTGAACTTTCAAATTCTTTCAAGCATTATGCATAGAATCTATTTAAAATGGAGTTTTGCTTCAGCCACAGTCCAATGATGTGATATGACTCTGTGGAGTTTCGTTAAGCAATTGAGAAAAAACGTAGATTTAGTTGATTAACATTAAGTACCTTTGTTAAATTAATTGACAAGAACAAAATTAATTAGAAAAACGGTCCTTACAATGAATCTTACAGTTTCATTGCGACACTTAATCAAAATCTGTGTTTGTTGGACTTGATTACATCTGAAATTCTTGTAGAAGCAAGATTGGACGTGTGCGCCATCTAGCGATAAAGTTGAGCCATTGCATATGCCTTAGCAGAGGGCTTTATTCTGAAAGCAGCACTAGACAGACTAGAGAAAGACTGCAAATACACTGATGCAACCCTCCACTGGACAGCCAGGTAAGTGCACTGCGCCCATGAGAGAGATCATTTTTACTTTTACTACGTCAGGGAACCACAAACAAAACTGTGAGGGCACATTATTTTATTTATTATGTGGCAATCTTTATTTGTTTCTAAGTTAGAGATCCTTAAAGTGAGGAGGGAGACGGTGGTCAAAGCAGATGGAAGTGAGTGTCTATGTGTGTTGGACAACAGAGTAAGAAGGGCTGTGCACGGGGAGGGTGAGTAATATACTCATATGACAATACAATGCTATAAATAATCACAACTTAACATTTTGTTCTTCACACAACCTTTGAAATTAAACCTATTCTAATGCAGCAAAAAAAAAAACTAAAATAGAAAGAGACGTTAGTACCAGTCAGCGCAGATCTAGCCACCAGATGGCGCAATGTGCGTGCTGCAGCTCGCCTTCAATGGACACATGACCTACATAGTTAGGTTACATGATTAGTTTACACACTGAGGGCCTTTTAGGAACTATTAGAGATGTACCCGTTAAAGATGAATACATTTTAGAGCAACATAGGCCAAAGTGTCACATATGATTATTACACTTCCAGTGAATGTACTGTCAACAGTTAAAAAAAGATCTCTTCCATTCACATTGTTAAAATTGTCAGAGTTGAACAAATTCTGGGAAGACTTAAAAAAAAAATAAAAAAATTTTGCTTTAACCTAATCATAAACCTGCTCTGGACACGCGCGTCTTTTAATATACAAGCTAAATGAATAAGACTGGTGTAGACTAGTAAATTGGGTTTAATGAAAGCGTTTAGAACCAGATTTGTTGAGATGTTTTCTTTTTCCTTTCTTGAGCTACACTCCTGTATAGAACCACCTTGTTGTCTTGCTTTTACGCAGCGCATTTTCTCCACCGGGTCGCCTACCTCATCAGTCAGTCTGGGACAGAGTGTGCGCGCTTAACTAACTCCCATCTTGTAAACCGGTCATCTGCTGGCTCATGAACAGTGGCTGGTTCGACCCTTCCTGTGCTGATACGTGCGATGTAGCCTAAATAAACCTTCCTTTTAAATGCTCGCGTGGCTTCAATTTAGATTTCTTCACTTTCTTCCACCAATCAATGCTTAGAAATAGCATATCGCCACAAAAGTGCACGGTAAAGGTCCGATCGAAACCAATCGCCACGCAGATGAGGACGCAACCTGGACTTGACATGGCTCACTGTCATGGTCGAGCCCTATTGTATGAGCCCGGTCCGGGTCCAGACGCAGACAACAACAAGACTACAGACCAATGTGTCGTCTCTCTCGCTGCGCCGTGGAAAAGCATCCAATTAACCATCCGACTGGCTCCGCCGACACGGCCTCTCAGACCAACCAGGGCTCTGTCTGGGTTTGCTGTGGAACTGGGAAACCAATCAGGTGTCAGGACAGCTTTACCACAGTGCGCGCCCGTCCAATGAACTGTGCGTCTGGCTGTAGCGAGGGGCTGGGGGTTTGTGAAGGCCCAATAGGCTGTTCAGTGCTGCCTGCCGGTGCCGGGAGCTGGTGGTGAGGAGCCTCCGCAGCGACAGGACCGGACCGTGAACCCGGAGACTGTACACACAGAGGGGAAGGACGCACAGGTGAGTCCGAGGATGCGTGAGCGGCCTGGTCCCGCTCAAACCCGATTTTATTCGAAACAGCGCGTAACGGTGTAACGGTATAGTGCTAGCTGTTGTGTTTTCTAAGCAATTGAACGCTCGGACAGACAATAGAGGGCCTTTGCGTTGCTATTTATTGATTCAGGCTGACATGTTGGCCACCAGCAACCGTCGCCGACAGCTGGTCAATTCCTTTTAAACGCCGCTCGCTGTTACTTAGTGTCAGCAGAAACGTGTGTATCGATATGTAAGCCTTAATGTGCCTTTGTTTGTGTCAAATCTGCACTGTAAATGCAAATGTTGTGACGGCATCGTGATGAAGCGTCGTGCGGAATGCTTCTTCATTGTTTGATCCACAGTCTCTAGAGGTTAAATCAGACCGAAGAGCGAGGCAGTCTGCCCAAAACCCTTCTTCTGGCAGAATCAAGGAGCATCGGGGCTTCAAAAAATGATTTGAAAAGGGGTAATGTTGGGACGAAGTGGTGGGACGTGGCGGCGAAGCGCAGGGAGAGCAGACCGGGCTTGATGATGGCTCTCAGCAATTAGGAAGAAACATTGCAAATGCATCAGCCATTTACGTAGAGCCTCCATATGCACGTAAATGGCTGCCTGGCGCCTCACAGCATCAGTAGCGCTTTAGTGTTAGGCCAGGCTTTATTCAGGTCCAGTGTTTAATGAGCGCCACACAAACGAAGCGGGGTGGCGTTAGAGAGCCAGAGATCATCAATATAAATATGTGCAGCCTATTATTCTGCGAATAATATGACATGAGGTGCGCGTTCTTCTGCCCTGACTTTTAGGATGCAGTGCACAATTGGCATTCGTTTTCCTCAAAAAAGTCTGTAACTTTATTTAAAATAGACAACTTTAGGATTCAGGTAAGTAAATAAGTAGGCCTACGTGTTTTATAATGTACAAGTAAGAGAGTAGTGCGTATTGTTTTGTTACAGTACAGGCTTTGGGCACCATGACATTTATGCAATCTGACAAATAAAAGTCCCCAGAGAGTCAAAAGCAGCTATTTGCCACCAGCTCCAAGTCTTAAAGTCTTGAATGTCTCCAAAATGTGTTTTCTGAAGGCACTGCCCAGACTTAAAGACACTCACCTCTGCTGTCATATAGAGACAGTGGGCTATGAATGAAAGGTCCATGCTGTTGAAGTGTGTGAATGGACTCTAGTATTCTCAATGAAGTAGCATGGCAGCCCCCTAGCATCAGCAGCACACAGTTGGCTTTGATGATGTGTCTGCAGCATTACCTCAAATCCATATTACAATTAATGAAACAATGAATGGCCAAGCCTTGATGATTTTATTTGCTGTAGTTATTGGGTTTCAACTATTATTACTAACCAGTTCAATGTAAGAAATGGAAAGCAAGCTTACATTGAGTCATCCACTAAATTTTTCATTCTTTGCTTTGCTCTATTAAGTGAGGAGGTCCAAAACTGGAATTGGTGTTTGGGTTGTGGACTGAGACATTATATACCTCTTTATCAACCCTAAACCTCTGAGCTCTGTGTGAGTAGCTCTACCTCTTTGTGTCTCTGCTTATAACTCCTTCAAACCAAGTGTAATCATTTTAATACAATGTAAAATCAAGAGAAGTTGAAAACATCATTTTCTATAAATGTCCTGTTGTATTTGTATTAGCTAAAGTTGGTCGCAGACTGCTGCTGTTGTCTAGAGAAGTTTCTGGGTTAGCCACCAGGTGCCATGATGATGTGTGCTGTATAATGCAGACACTGTTCTGAGAGCAGAGGAGAGACAAAGACGAGGCCTGCCGCTATAAAACACACTGTTATTAAGACCCCTAAAACATACCAAACTTTAAAAGAGTCACATTTTCAAACACAGATGGCAGGTAAACACTCCAGCTTCTACTTGCTCAGGTGCTGATTCAGCATCTCCATACATTGTTGTAAGGAATATGCTGTGCACCACACATATCTTTGTTGCTTTTTTTATCCATATTTACAGATGCCATATTCCTTCTGAATTATTTCCATATGAACCAAACAAAGCCCGTGAAAGGTGCTCCATCTGCCGAACCTTTTTGTCTTGTGGCCTCTAGCCACAAAATTACCTCAATGATCCAATTCTTCCATGTTTTTGGCCTCATAAAATTGGGGAACCTTCGGGTGTCATCTTACACAAATAAATGGGGAACTCGTTTATTATGGAGTTACGGCGCAGTAACGACAGAAAGTATGAGTCACAGTGGCGTGTGCTTTGGCTCGCGTTCTCTCCTTCTGGTCCTGTTCAAACCTGGCATTAAAATGTGTTCAGAGTAATCAGATCTCACGTGGCCAGCGTTCTCTTCAGGTGTGCATTGGGAGCATGTGGAATTAAAATACAGTAGTGAACCGGGATGATTCCAGGGTTAGATTTCACAAACCCCTTTGATACTGTGTTTTCTGCAGTGTACCAGTATTTCTGTGACACACTTCGTATTGGGGGTGGGAAAAAAATCTTCAGTATATTGCATTGTTTCATAATCAATATTTTTACACTTGCTGCCCATATTTTATTTAATATAGAGTTTCTACAAACAAACCTCACCATTTGGCTACCAGTGCTTAGTGTTTAATGACTCTTCACAGGGCACTTCAAATGAATGAGGGTAAAACATTAAGTCAAGAAGCTTTCATTGAAGAGAGAGAACAACTCAGTTAACAACTCACTATACACAGCACAGATCTGAGTTAAATGTAAACCGGAGCAGCCTCTGAGCCTCAAACTCACTAGTGTTAATGTGAAGTGAGACATGTTAACCTGCTGCAGAGTCAGCGGCCAGTGGGTTACTCTCTTCTAATACTGAAACTAGTCTCTAACATGACTCAGATGGTCTTTTGCAAGTCGTATGACTTTAGAAAGCAAACTGGACTTTACTTTTGAGTGTAAAGCAAGGCTGTTATCCTATACAGCGCTTACGCAAGTGCTCACGCAAGTGCTCACGCAAACCTTTTAATAATATAAAAGCACAAACAGCTGATAAGATTGTCAGCCTAAATGTTCTCAACTAAAAAGAAAAGAATCCCTATCTATTTCCCTTTGTGTGTGTGGCCTACTGTAGTTCACTGCATTGAAGACATACTTTAGCTGTACTGGTTTAGTTTAGTGGGTCATCAAACAGGACTGTCAGATTATTCAACTAAAGTGCTATGTCTTTCATTTCAGAAAGCCAGGCAAAACTTGTCAAACTGATAGAGTAGTAAAGTTGACAAGTTGGCTAAATAATCACTAAGTTGAACCTAATGGCTTTCTAATTCTAATTATCTGTTGTCATTTTGCTACTCTTATTTTCTTGTTTCTTTGTTTAACACGCTTGACCACAGCTGACCCTGACCTCTGTGCACCTCACCTTCTTCTGCATGTCTCCCTCTTTACGTGCATATGTTTTCATTGCCCCAAAACATATTGCATTAAAAATACTGCCCCTTGGCACTCTATAGGTACAGATCTGATCTGATATAAGTAAAAAGCTGGGATTCCTTCTTGGGTTTTGTGTAGAAGGTGCTCTACCAGGTGGGCCTCCTCCAGAGCTGTATCAAAGATAGCCATTCTGACCTGTTTATTTTGCTCAAGTTGCTTTTGGGCAGGCTTTTACATCAGTAAGTGGGGCAGCATAAAACTTGTGGCTGAGTAAGTTGTTCTTTAGAAATAAGGAAACCTCATTAATGATGTTGTCATACTGAGAACCTGTTAGAGCAATGCATTACGTATTATCTCGGTATCAGTTACCTGAGGTCATTTTAATAGAGCTGAATTAACTGTTAACAAATCCTTACCAAGCTGAACACCTGCAGACCCACACGTTTTTTAAATTAAAATCATATCTTCTACATTTCACTTTACCTCAGATGTATGTGTACCACATTATCAGCTGATAACTGCTGCTGTTTTTGAGGTTGTCCATCAATGCTGTCCCTCTGAACTGTCTACCTAAAAACTCATGCCAGTGACTTTTTTTTAAGGGGAACTTCGTATTTGCTGTAGTTGTGGTTTACTTGTCTTACTAATACACTACTTCTTGCTTACTATTTTCACTTGCTACAATTTCTACTTGAAAAAAGAGAATTACTTTTTCTGTGTTTGAAGTGATATTCACATTGGAAATATTTTTTCCTCCATTAATTGAAAAACCTTATACAGCTAGTGAGAGTTAAAGTAGCAATCATCAACAAACCTCGAACCAAAGGCCTTGCCAAAGTGATCTATATCAGGTTTAGGTCTGTTGTTATAGACACTCCAGGACAGTTTCTTGTTGTATCTCGAATGTGAAAACCCAGTCTGTACAGCAGTAAGTGATCAGACTGAAAGTGAAAGCAAATACTCCTCTCTCTCCAATCCTTCCTGTCAATCTACTGTCACAATAAAAAAGGCAAAATCATACCATAAACAAAAGGTAATATACTGTTCAGTCCTATACATGATTATGTATTGGGCATATAACTAACGTGCGGTTATTCTTTGTGTTGGCTTAGGGCAGAATTAATGCACTGGTTTAATCTTAACGTTTGATTTTTAAAAGAACATTCTGTACCAAAAGAACAAATGGCTTGTGGACCTGCTCCGAGAACTGTAATAAATGCAACTTACAAATGAAAAAAAAAAAATTTGTCCCTAAAATACCCACAATGCAGTTTGATTAGGCATTCTCCTCGTGTAATTTGGTGGGGATTAGCACAGTGGCCTGATCTGAACAATTGATGTTGATATTGATTGTGCTGCTGGCTGCCATATTCCACCTCGTTCTAAGATGTCTGTTACTTCTGCCTCGCTCTCACTAAATGTCTCATGTTCCAGCTGCTATTTTTCTCTCATTTGACTGGAGAAACGGTATGCCCCACCCTGTGGTCTAAAGTTGTGCACTCAGCCTTGTCCCAGTGCCAGGTCTTAGAGGAAGACATTTTCCTCTTTGTGCTCTAAAACACATGGGCCGTTGCTCCTGCCTCTGGCCCTCTGCTCCGCTTTACCATTTCTCTGATAGTTGTGTCGAGTCCCACCCATTTCAATCAGTCTGGACAAGAATCAGTCAGTTTTAGTGAAGAGTCAACAAATAATGACAGTTTGCAATTCTGTCACAAACCTACCTTTTCTGCTCAGAGAAGAATTATATATACCTTGACTATGAATAAATGATAAGCCTCTACAACATTAGCCTATAGCGTTTGAATGTCATAACTTATTTGCCTGTTGTAATGAGAATATGGAAGTGGTGCAATTTTCCAATGTTGTTGTCTGTGCTGTTAGTTTGTTTGGCTTTGCTCAATTCTGTTCTCTCATATTTTTTGTTTTAAAAATTAGGAACATGGTAAATTCTACTGTACAAAGATTAGAAAATAGAAAGACCTTCAACAATCTTGTCAGTGTTATTTTTTTTAGTTAAGAGGGCTTTGGTTGTTGGCAAAATTATCTGCAAACTCCAAAAGAGCAGTGATAGATAATGTATCACACTTTTATTAGTCATAAAACCACAACACAACGGTCTGTCATCAACATGGAGCATTTAACTAGGAACTCCTAGGTTCTTAGTTGTTTCAGCTCATCTCTTTATAGAGATTGATGGATAACTGAATTTTCAGTGCACTTAGTTAAAGGTGTGTTTAATTGTGTAATTCAGCCAATATGGTATATTAAAGTCCACTGATTTGATAGTGTTAAAATGAAAATGTCTCTTGTGTAGTTGTGTATGTGAGACTTGTCCTGCTGACAGATGTGTGTATGACAGACTGATAAACCCCAGTAGCACAGTGGTGTGTTTCTCGGGAGGCTGTGGTCTCTCAGGTCTGTCCCCCACTGGGTTTTGTGCTTCACACTCCTCCAGACTCTCCCAGGCAATGCCTCCAGAGCTTTGCCTGCCACTGTGCATGTGTGTATGTCATGTTTGCACATGAGTTTTGAGCATAAAGCAGATAGGTAATTAATCTAAGTGTGAGCCAGACCAAGTTTTAAAAACAGATAGCGACAGATACAAGGTAAGGCTGACTGTATGTATATAAGCCAGTAAATTGGTTTGAAGCTATGTTTCACTGATACAAATTAATCAACAAAACTTTCTCAATAACATAGTAATAACCCGTCATCCTTTTTGTCTGTGTTGTTTTATCTTTTTCCCTCCATTTTCATTTTTGCCAGAATAAAGGCAAATAACTGTAGTACACTGTTCAAACCACTTAAAGTGTGCCAACTTGTACTGCTCCAGCAGTGATTGCATCAAAAGTAGTCATTATTAATGCCAATGTCCTTTGAATGAGCACATCGGATCATTGATGAAATATAGTTTCATACGTTTACACACTATATCATGGGTATCAACCTCAACTCATGGCCAGATTATGACAGTGAGAGTTAGCAACCCAATAAACCTAATTCAGACAGAGAGCTATTAGAGATAGAAGCCCCTCTGATACTGGCTTTCATTGTTTTCAAGTTCTTACCATAGAAGGAATTTGTTCCATATGTCTGTATCTGACTTAAGTGTGTCATTCACGGTGTAAACATAGAAGAATGACACTATTGTGACTTTGGAAGAAACTGCAAGCTACACATACTTCCTGTATACAAGTGTGACCCAGACAATTGTGAGTGATTCCAAGCACAATGTCTGATCATTGAAGCATTTCTCATGAGAGAGTCAGAAACAACATCGAGGGAATGGAGAGAGGCCTGTCAGCATTTACAGTTGATTCAATGTCATTTGTTCAGAGAAAGATTTTACCTTAAAAGTCCAGGTGGCGGACACTGAAGACAATTCCTCCCAATATGACGTACAGTGAAGATGTAAACATTTGGCAAAGCACAGTTTTAGCTAATCCAGAAATAACATCTTTTTATTTGCATTTAGAGTGCTCTCATGGTGACACTGACTGGATGAACATTCATTTGGACGTACAGTATTGGAATGAGATGTTTCCTTCGTCTGTGCTCTTTGTCTCCAGGTTCACCCCCCTCCCCCTCCCGTTGCCCCCCTACAACCCCATCCCTCCCCTCCACCCTCCCGGAGCACACCCACACCCCTCAGGCGACAGCAGAACAGGAATTGATTAGTGACACGGCTTAAAAATAGACGACCGGTTGTCATGGCAACGCCCACAATGAGCTGTTGTCTAGTTTAATAAAGAGCAGCGTTGTGTTGAGTGCGAGCGGGAAGGTGTGTGTTGCTCCTACAGGCAGGTGAGGTGTGTGTGCATATCGCCATGTGTTCGACCAACAGCCACCAGCTTCAGACGCCACCGTCCCATTGGCTGGACTCGGCATCCCACAACTATCAAGTCTAAGCAACCAATTACAGCTCTGTTGCTATGGCCTACGTTGTTATTGGTCTCATTGGCGTCCAAAACTCGCCATTTACAAATAATGATCGTTTTTGCCTCTGCATCTCATCTGCGTTTCTTCTAGTTTCCGTGCAGCCAGTACTTTGCTGTTATTGCTACTCTTCACGATGACCAATTTGGAGAGATAGCAAAGTCAGAGGCTGCATTTATTGAATTCTCTGTCTCATTTCAGCCCATATTTTTTGCCAAATAATTGTCTGTTTGGCCCATGAATGCCTGTTTTCTACCCCAACTGTGATTAAAGAGCTATTCATTTAAGGCAACAAGTACAGACTTCATCATTACGGTGTTTGTTGGTGAGTTGGCCTAAGGACTTTGCTGTCATCTAATCACTGCTTTTGTTTGTGTCTAGGCAAAGCTGCTGGACTATCATTAAAGGGAAAGTAAATATAACCATTATCTGCTGTATGTAAGTCGAAGTCACATTGCAGAAGAGCTGGTTAACTTTTTCTCGTGTTGTCTTGCTGCAAACACTTAAATGTCTTTTATTCTGTTACTTTGGATTGAGGGCATGATTTAGTTGAAAGCACCCAATCAATTAATAATTATGTGTCATTCAGGCAGTGGTTAATTGTTTTATTATTATAGACCTTTCTCTTTCTTTTTGACTCCAGAGGCTCCCATCAGGCGTGGCCTTTTCATTTGGGCTGATCCAGTTTTTTAAAGAAAATCACAAAGCTGGATGAAAAGCACCTTCTGCACATATTGATAGTACCTGTGGTTGTATGGCAAACTTTGCTTTTGCAGCATTGTAAAGGTTGTAAAAGTAAACAGTTGGATTTTAACCAGTCTGAAAGTTTGCTTGAAGACTTTGACCTCTGTACTGCATAGGATCCCTGAAACTAGTGCTACATGATATGGCCAACCCAGGAATTAAACCCATGTTACTCTGCTCTGTGTGATACTCTTTCTCTCTATTTCCTATGAAGACCACTCTTTACTCATGCTACTTTTGTTCTGGGCTGCAGGACAAAGTTTTGAATCCAGAATATTTTCATCATTTATTGTTTTATTTTCTTTTTTTCTTTATATTTATTCATTCAAGTATTTTAATGGCTCAGACTCTGTTCATTCACTGTGTCACTTGGTTGTTTAACGTATACCTTTGGCCTAAAGAAGATCTTTCGTTGAACGCTAGACAAAAACAAAATGAAAAAAGCACTAAACTGACTGTGCAGAAATCTCTATTTATTATTTACATTTCAGATTACTAAGGAAAGATTGATTTATTGTAAGTTATATCATTAAAGGACTGTAGTTCAGTTTGGCAAATGACTTATGACCTTTCTGTGTGGCGTTTGCGTGTTCTCCCCGTGTCTGTGTAGGTTTCCTCCAGGTACTCCGGTTTCTCCTACCACCAAAGACATGTACAATAGCCCCCCTCCTCCCATGGGGCCAGGACTCTGCAAAAGAGATCTGTAATCTCAGTGGGACTTACCTGGATAAATAAGGGTTAAAAATATGTATTGCAGCTCTACATGAAACATGTTCATGCAAATGTTTCTTCAAGTAAAATCTTGATTAAGTTTTACTACCCACCTAATGTTAAGCAGGTAAAAACCAAGAATGACTGGTGGTTCTATGGTTGCTGTCTACTGTATAAAACAGCGTAGGTAGGTTTGCACATTGAGCCAACCCCAAACTGGCTCTGGCAACAAACCCGAACTAGCACTAGTTAATGTAGAGCTCCGAGGGCTGGCACATGTGATTTCTTTAGTTGCCATAAGGACTGTAAATGCCACAATGGAGTTGCAAATGGCTTCCCTATCATTACAGTTAGTCAAATGAGATTCTGCCATTCAGACTTAAACTTAACAAATTGTGTTGAACTAACAGGCCTAAAGGTTGCTTTTGTAGAATGTTCTTACTATTATTAAGACAAGTGGTTGCTTTATTGTAAGGAGGACATTTTAGCAGCAGCCATCTGATCGACAAGGAGCACTGTGCATAAAGAACATGGTGTGTGTTGGGGGATGGGAGAAGGGAATTAAGAGTTGGCATTATGTCAGCAGAGAGCTGCCATCTCTGTCTCCGCACTCGCCGAGTGTGTACACACAGAAACGACACTAGTGTGGGCATACAGCACAAGACAAAGAAAATTCCCCTTCATTCTTACTGTATCTTCGAAGTGTCACTCTTTCATTACACCTCCCTCAAATCACTCGCACAAGTCCTGGATGCCTGCGCACACATGCCTACACAGTCCATATCCACCGCTGATTGGCCAGTGTAACGTGAACAAATGAACCCCTCCGCTCGAGCCACATTTAAGGGGCCCCTGAAAGTAAGCATGTGTTTATTTTTACAGTGAAAGCGAGGGAGAACGGCTTGAGGAATTGGGGGGAGGGTAGAGGAGCAGGGAGGGGTTTCTTTGTGGTACTTTACAGCTGGAGCATGAAAGGGGCTCACAAAATCCTGTCGTCTTGTTGGAACGCATTATAGTTTTGGACACAACCAATCAGCTTTTTCATGAGGAAAGCCAGAGTTTCTATAAGCAGCCCTTGTCTTGTCTATTCTAAACACTTTACCTGTGCAACTTCGGCATCGGGGCTTTATTATGAAATTTACCTCATGTATGTGCAACGCCTGCATCAGTGTCAGACATCTTTTACTTAACCTTTTTATGTTATTTCCTCTCCTTGTTGCGTCGGGCTGGCAGAGCCCAAAGCCTGAGGGTGGGTAGTCACGGGTGGGAGGGGCCAGGGAAGGGGTAGAGGGCGGGGTGGGGCTGAGGAGTGAGACCCGAGGAGAGCGAGAGAGTGGCTTGTGTAGCAGCTGAGTGAAACAGTCATTTTATTATGTAAAGGCAGTCGGCGGTGGTGGCGGGGAGAGGGGGGCGGGGGGTGATGGTGCGAGGTGCCAGTTAGTGACGTCCAGTCCGGAGTCCGCTCTGATTGGCCCATCAGCGTTCTTCCAGGCGCTCTGTGGCTCATTAAAGGTGGAGGCTCAGCGGCGAGGTTTTTCTGTCAGCAAATGGAGGCACAAGTCTGCTCCCTGCTGCGTCACAAATGAATTAGAGAAGAAGTAGTATCAGGGAGGGCGGTTTTGTGCCATCATTAAGACTCCTCCTTTCACTAAAGAGACTGCCAGAGATATGAGCCCAGATAACAGAGCTGTTGCAGGAGAGGTGGCTCCTGTATCCTCAAACAATACCTAAGCGGAAATGATACTATCACACTTTGGATTAATTAGGAAGCCGATTAAGTATCAAAAGAGACAGTTACACCTTTTTGATTTACTATTGTTGTGAATTGTTGTGCTTACATCACTTAAGTTAAGTTGTCTCTTTCAAGTAAATCCAAGTAGAAGTAAAGTTTAAAACCATTGCAGTTGTAAGACAGTGGTCGGTGACAGTTTTTCTGTCTCAATTAGAATAAAGTCATTCTCATCACAACGGTAGCGTGTTCTGACTCTGACTTCTGACAGTTTTTATAAAGATGTTATACTTTAAGTTCGGTTATTGGAGTATTTGCATGCAGTGCCAAATGGGTTTTTGTATCATGAAATTATACCTTATTCTTCTTGTAAATATCATTGCTGAGTCTGGCAGAGGCAATAGTTGGACCACCCCTGAACAGACTCATTGCACACTGTAGTCATGGTTTAACCCTGGCAGCAGCAGGGACGCTGTCTTCATCTCTCAGCAGCTGCTTTAAAAAGATGGGCAGTGTGTGAGTTACTCAAAACAAAAAGCAAACCATTTTTGTTTGTTGGTCAGCTGTAGTGCAGGTCATAAACTTGCCCTGTTCCAATAGTCTTGTATCAAACAGTACAGTTACAGTTTCCTTCAATACATTTTCTATAAACAGGAAATTTACTATGAGCCACCTATGTCTCTGTTCAGACAGGGTGACTCCTGGCCACACGACATGGGAGAGACAATAACTGATCATATTATGTCCATAGGATGGAGCGGATGTCTGAGGAGGCGCTCAGGCTGAACCTGCTAAAGAGAGGCTTGGACTCCACCAGTGAGCGCGATGAGGCCCTGGCCAAGCGTCTGAAAATGGAGGGCCACGAGGCCATGGAGCGCCTCAAGATGCTTGCATTGCTAAAACGTAAGGACCTTGCTGACCTAGCAGGTCTGGATGTGGCAGGGCCACTTGGAGACGGTAAGGGCCCCGGGGCTAGCACCCTCCACCATCAGAGCCCTATGGGTACTGGCGCTTACGAGGAGAAGATAAATGGGAGCCTGAGGCTCGGGGGCCACAGCAGCCATGTTGGACAGACTAAGAACGGGAAGGAGAACATGCTGGACGAGCCAGTGGATATGAGTGCTGGGAGACGAGGGTAAGACTCAACTCATATATGACAACAGCCTGGCCTCGTATAACCTTACCAACTTCAGGCGACTGCAGTGTAAACTGGTGAGAGATGAGAGAAAAGAGAAATACATGGTGTGTCTAAGAAAAAGACAATAAAATTACTCAAAACCTCTTAAAGCAAGCGTTTCACAGACTTGTATAGTTAGTTTAGAATAAGAACTAAAAATCTTCCCTCCATATTCTGGCAGCAAGTTTCTCAGAGGAACTGGGTTTAATTGAGCTTATCTTCAAGCCTTAAGTAATGAAAGCAGCATCCTAAAGATGCAGCACATAACAGCATCTACACAGTCTAAGTCAAACTGGTTTTTAGTCTGGCATTAATTGTTTACTGCTACCTCTGCCCTGTGGAAATGATGAGGTGCATTTTAACTTTGCAAGAAGTTAAAGATGTTTCTTTTGTTTTTTTCTCACAAAGGGATGCAGACCATATTAGAAGAACTCCATCACCAGATGTCATCATTCTGTCAGACAATGAGGCATCCAGCCCCAGAACAACCCCTCGTCCTGAGGAGCGGATGCACCGTGCTAACCTTGAGATGTTTAAGGTACAGCAGCAGAGGTCCTAGCCCTGTTTCTTCTAACGGTCCGAACACGGATAGTTATCCTAATGCAAGATGATGTTGGCAGCAACTGTAATGTTTCAGTTGTTTAAAAGTGATAAAACCTTGTTCAGATTGCACCATCTTAAACCAGATTTTGAAGTTAGTGTAAGTCACTGACAAAAACCCCAACTGATGTGACTATGCATTTGATTGGCAAAGAACAAGCAGCATGTGTTAATACTTGCCAGCTAAATGCCTGTCATCAGTCACTAACAAGGCAGAGGCAAAGAGGGCACAGGACACAGGAGAATATGAAAAGGCAGAGAAGGCAGAAGACAACTGTCTGTACTATAGACAAAAAAGTATGCTCAAACCATACTGTACCAATTCCCGTCTTGACCCCAGATATATTTGTTTTTCCTGTAAATATGAACATGACATTATATCAACTAGAACTTCTCTTTAGAGTTAGGGTCATGCCTTTTCCTTTCCTTTTGACAGTAAGTTGTTTTTGAAAGATGTGTTGTCTCCTGTCACTGCTCACTCTTCAATAGACTGAATCTTTGACCACTAACACTAAACAAAAGTCAGAAGGAATAATTTCTCCCAAGCAACATCAGTCGGTCCACATCCCTGTGATAGTTGGAAGGGCAGAATCAGGCTCTTAAGTCAGTCTAATATCATGTAGTGTGAGCAAGGTTTTATACATTCAAAGTACCAGAAGATGACAATAGTAAATGTCCTGCTGCTGTTACTTGAATATACATAAAAACGTATCTCTAATCACAAGTAAATATCTTCTAGATGTTAATTTGTCAATTGTAAGTTGGCCATAAAAGCATTTGCTATAGAATTAATGAGGTAGAAAATGCTACTGTTTGTGCTTCAGGGGAAAACTGGAGAAGAGAGGCAGCAGATGATCAAAGCTCTGAGAGAGGAGCTTCGTCTGGAGGAGGCCCGTCTGGTGCTGCTCAAGAAGCTTAGGCAAAGTCAGATGCAGAAAGAGAACATGGTGCAGAAGGTAAGTTTGGCTGCTCAAGGTTGTTGTTGCTCAATAGTGTTTCAAATTAGAAGTATTGCTTTAAATAGTTTTCTTACCCTGTTTGCTCACCGATTATTTATTACTTTTTAAGCCCACTGGCATTTCAGTCATCGCACTCAAGTTGGATTGTTCAAATGATACGTGAAGTGAAAATAATTGGCAGAACACAGGGTAACTGAGCTAACTGAACTTAACTGAAGTATGGGCGACACTACTGCCTCTTGTTCATGAAAAGCACTTCTGTGGCTCATTTAAAACCCCTTTTAAGGGGCTTCACCTGTTTGTCTCTGACAAAGACAACATGGTAATTATTTTAATGAAGACTTGTCAAGGCTATATTTATATTTATGTATTTATAAACATTACTTAAAGAAAAATATTCAATTCAAGCAAGCACACTTTTTTCCTTTCACGCAAGTAAATTGGTCATAGCTTGTTATTGGTGGGCAGATAGACCTTTACACCTGTGTTATGTGTTACTTTTGACTGGTTCATTAAAAGTGTGCATTTTGTTTTGAATGCAGGTTCCTGTGGTACAGAATGCTGCCTCCTCTGCACAGCCTCCACCGCTCCACAGCTCTTCAGGACTGAGCAAGCTGCCTGTCCGACCCGGTCTGCACAACCCTGAGCCCCAGAACCTACGTACTGCCCAGGTCTGTGCCTCTCTTCAGAACTTCAAATCATTAGAGGCTGTGCTTGTGCCTGTTCTCTCAAATGAAAGTTTGTTGGAAAACCACACAGTATCCTTTATGACCATTGAATTTAAAATCATTCCGCTTAATCATCTCATTATGAATGTACAGTCATCACTTGTAAAATGCTAATGTGGATGGACAGTATTGTTCTATGGTGCTCACTTAATATGATAATGTTACACAGTAGTTGACATAGCCTCAGTTGTCAGTGAGTGTGACATTACAGTACGGTTAGTAGAGAGCTACAGCTGTGAAAAGTAATTGTTTTTGAATTCTATGTTTTTGTGTAGAAAAAAGCTACCTTCTGCAGTATAACTTATTACTTGTTTAACTGTGCCATTATTCAATTAAGTGGAGGCAAAATGGTAAAAAAAAACAAAAAAACGTGGTACTGTTTACTGCTGTAGGAGTGAAAGTTGCCACTAGGCTCTGCTAATCATCAGCCCTTGTCTAATTGTTCATCAGCAAATCTGCAGATTTGTATATATTACTGCAAATCTACAAGCTATTAAATCATGGCGGGTAATATGATTTTTTTGTCCCACTTTTTAATGATAATTTGCACAAAAAGAAAACATAAAATCCAGTGACAGTGCAATAGCACAGCTGTATAGATTGTGCAGTGCTGCCTGGCATTATTCTTCGCTGTTGAGATTTTTACCTTCAAAGTGTTGTCTATGCTTACACACCTTGTTCTAAAGATTAGGTGTAAATTGACTGAATGTGTTGTAGAGCATGCAGTGGTGTTTAGAGGGTTGTCACTGCAAGATTTCCTTCTGCTGGAAGTCTTTATTCATGCATGGCATAGCCTCACTCCTCCATTTCATGATGAGTGGTATTAAATATTCAGCACATCTTTGTGTTTGTGTGTAAGTCTTTGTGTAGTCACTTGTCTTATTGGCTTGTTTAGCAGAGATTCACTGTGCAACTGCTGCCCTCTGGTGTCCAGACAAAGTATTGTTTGTGTAGCCCAGTGATCTGTGCAAAGACTAAAGTTTGTGATTTCATCCACAGTTTATCTAAATATGTGGTCAGATATGAACTTTTTTTCCTTTTGCAGTCTCATTTTGTGATAATAAAGAGTAAAGCTCCACTCTCAGGTTGATGGTGTGGATGTCTCTTGTTGTGTCCAGGGTCACACAGTCATCAGGTCAGCAGCCAATGCCAGCCTGCCGCCTATGCTGATGTCTCAGCGAGTGATTGCGCCCAATCCCGCCCAATTGCATGGCCAGCGATCACTCTCCAAGCCTGGCATGGGTCGCTCCAGCAGCCTGGCCAATGCAGTCAGCTACCAGCAGGTCAGGGCTCCTCCTGTTCTCTGTTCTCCATTAACAAATGCCTACCTCAGTGCATAAGTGCATTGTGGTGTATGTTTGATATAGACTGTATTTTCCAAATGCATATATGTGAAAGAGCCACAATTTCATCTTTAATGAGATTTTCATAGCAGAGCTCTTGTGACATGTTCTACAAAAATGTGAATGTATAGCCATAATATTTTAATTAAATGTGCTCCTTATATTTGACACTATTATTTGTTCAGATTCTGTGATCTGTCATCCTCAGGACTTTGTTATAGTAGCGACAGTACAGCGCTGTCATGGTGAAGCTAGTGCAGATGCTCTTGAAAAACTGCGGTGGTTTGCTCAGAATTCAAATACTTGTGTACCACATTAGCAAACAGGCTAGGGTTCTGTTTTTGGTCAGACAGACATCTATGGGATGTTGTACAAAGCAGTTGTGTTTTTTCCTGCAGGCCAGTCAACAGGTGTCAGCATCTCAGCATTCCAGCTCTAGTGCCATCTACATGAACCTGGCCCACATGCAGGCAGCAGCGGCAGCAGGTGCGGGCGGTTTGGGTGGAGCCTCTGCGGTCAGCCCGTCCACCGCCGCTGGAGTAGGCTCCCTCGCTGACCAGGCCAGCAGCCAAGCAGCGGCCAAACTGGCTCTGAGAAAGCAACTGGAGAAAACCCTGCTTGAGATCCCACCCCCTAAACCCCCTGCCCCACTCCTCCATTTCTTGCCCTCTGCTGCCAACAGTGAATTTATATACATGGTGGGCCTGGAGGAAGTGGTCCAGAGCGTCCTCGATAGCCAGGGTTTGTAGTCATGGTCATCAGCTCATTATCAATATTCAAGCATTATCATGTAATCAGGCTTAACAGGCATTTGTTTTGGTCTATCTTTAGGTAAATTCAGAGGGTCCTTGTCCCGAATGGAGCCCTTCTTCTGTGCCCAATGCAGAACTGATTTCACACCACATTGGAAGCGGGAAAAGAGTGGACGAATCCTGTGTGAGCAATGCATGACATCCAATCAGAAAAAGGCTTTAAAGGCTGAACACACCAACCGACTGAAGAACGCCTTTGTGAAAGCCCTGCAGCAGGAGCAGGTCCGTTTCCTCTGCCATTATTTTTCTCTTTTTCTTTTAATTAATGACAAGTAATTTAATGTAAAGAAACTATTAATATTATAAACTAATGACTTCTAGGTTTATGGTAGGCAAAGTTGCTTTATGAAAACCTTGCAAGACTAGTGTTAAGAAAAGAGGCACATTAAAGTTAGAAATTGCAATAGAAAGACATATACTTACAATTAAATAATTGATTATTTAATGCACTTTTGCATTTTTCATAAACTTTAGAGGATAAATGTATATGTTAATGACCGGTGTAAACATAGCGACAGGTCCTAGAATAAGTGTTTTTTTTTCCATATTAGGAAATAGAGCAGAGACTGCAGCAGCAGGCCACACTCTCCCCCAGTTCCTCCTCAACTGGCTCCAATTCTTCAAAGACTGACTCAATGATCCGACACCATGCACTCCGCCAGGTACCTAAAAGATAAATGTCTTGTCATCTCATTGTCTTATTACATGTATTTATCAATTTGAACAATATTCTTTAGTAACAAAAACTATGAATTTAGATGTTTTACAATGTGCACACTGATGGAGTCCTTTCTTTTTCCGCAGGCCTCCCAGCCTCAGGCGTCCCTGCAGCGCGGCCTGTCCAACTCCGCTCGAGGCGTCTTGTCCAACTTTGCCCAGGCCTCCCAGCTGTCCGTGGCCAGCAGCCTCATGGGTATGACTAGTGCCAAGCACTGTGGCAGTGGGAGCAGCAGCAGTAGCAGCAACAGACTGCAGCATGACAGCCATCGCCAGATTTACAACATCCCAGGTAATGGCAATAGATGCTCAAAAACTCTGCACAGCTCCCAGTGGGTTTGAACTTGTGTACTGATATATCTGTTTTACCCTCACAGGACTTAATATTGCCTATCTGAACCCAGCAGCTGTCGGGGCTCATAAAAGCTCCAGCCTAGCAGATCGGCAGAGAGAGTACCTGTTGGACATGATTCCACCACGTTCCATATCGCAGTCCATCACTGGACAGAAATGAGCCCCAATTGCCCTCTGAGCCCACACTAAAGCACTCCCAATCAGCCAAACACCCACTCCCACCCCAAAGCATGCAGTGCCTGTTGTGTGCCTACCTTAAACCAACCCATTAATTCCTGCTCAGTCAGACATAGTCACTTAATTGTCCATGCATTTCAAAGTTCCTTACTGTAGTAAAAAATGATTTGTCCATGTTGTTTAACAATTATGACTCCCATTAATGTCATTCTTAGTAGCACTATTATTATACCTACAACTATCTTTTTGCTTCAGTTACTATTATACTCATGCTTTTCCTTTTTTATTGTTTGCTCTACTGTCACTCATTGAGTTTTAGAAGTGATGGTAAATCATTGTAGAGCTGCTTGAAACCTTGATCACACAGGTTGTTTTCCTCCACTCGTTTATAACGCTTAGATGTGAGTGTCATCAGGAACAAGATCAACAGGGTGCATTCTGGTTGCTATGCAACATCTAACAAGTTTAATACCTTTTCGATCATTGTGTTTATTCTCTAACTTGAAGTAACATGGACTGGTGATGGGAACAGTCATGGACTATTTGTTAGCAACTGCCCTGCATGATTTTGAGGAGATGGAGAATTGGACAGGGATCAGAGTGCCAACATCTCTTCTAACAGCAATTTCACGTTTCATAGTGACACCATCTAAGCTCATCAAGTGGAAACTAACAGATCTGCGAGGCTCCTATGTGGTCTATGAGCTTTGAAAAGCTTGTTTTTTCTGTTTGTTTCACATTCTCTACAAGACGTCTCATGGTGAGGTCCACCTCCACTTTCAGTTATGGGGTTATTGATGGATGTATCTGTTGGATGTACTTGTACAAATCCAAGCTGCCCTTTAGTGGACCAGCAGACCATCCCATTGGCAGTAGCAAGAGGCCAATCATGCAGTCTACAGAGTGAACTCATCCAGTGTTTACATGAGCGATGGTGTCACTGAGAAGCTGCTTTTACCCCACTTCACAACATCAACCCCCTTCTGCTTCCTCCCTTCGTCCTTCATGCACCTTTGCTTGTCCAGTTTGCCCAGTATGCACGGACTGGCCCTTTGAACCCAGCAGCTCCTCTTGGCATATGCTCTTTACAGGACTCCAATCAACAGGTGCACAAATGTGCACACAAACCAGACATTCTGTACTTAAAAGCCTTCATTTCTGGGCTTGATGTTATGTAGATTTCTAGATTGTTTTGTCTTTTTCTTTTGGCCCTTGTCTTTATTTTCTACTTGTTTTACTTATTGCGGCGTCTCCCAATGAAACGGGGCAAACCTGAAAGGAATAAGTCCCTGGAGACGGTAATAATCAACAGCTGACAGAAACTATTGAAATATCTGTATGGATTATGTATAGACAGATTCAAAGAAAAATGTGGACTTTATCTTTTGTGAAAGAGACATGGATCAATCATTGTGTGTATATTCATGCACACAAATTGCCTCACTCCAGAGGAGCACTTTTCATATTTCCAATTGGAAAATTTTTTTAAAGTTAAAAGAATGTTACATTTAAGTCCAATTAAGGTCTGGGTGCGGGTTGGATTGTTCATTGTACCATGTATTAGGGATGAGTGGCCTATTTCTTTGTCTTTGCAGATGTTGGATCTGAAGTGTCACTAGTGCTCATGGTTTGTTTTTGGTTCCAGCAACTGTACCAATATCACTACAGAGTCTCATTTACTCGCTGTCCTGACCACAAAGCAATAACTCAAAAACAAGCAACTTCTCCACACTGTCTCACCAAAAGAGGACACCAGCTGATCTTTGACATAATTAGGAATTTTTCTTACAAAGAACCCTGCCAGCCTGACCACTCAGGGTTTGTTTTAAAATGTCCTCTTAAAAATTATCTTCTACAGGTAAATTTACAAGACATTGATGATCAAATGTATTTTACACAAAAAAAGGAGACTGCACAGAAAATGTCACTGTGTCATTATTTCTAAATGCCAGTTACTGACTGTTCTGTATTTGCTCAGCAGATTGGTGTTTATGCATCATCATCATCAGCTGTAGTCATCTGTCATGTCTGCTCTTCACACAGACCCTACTATGATCAATAATCTTGCAGTGGATTCTAAAAGTAAACACAATATTATCATTAGATACTTTATCAGATTATTGATTTATCTGTAAAATAAAGCAGTAGGTACAGACAGCTGAAAGATGCTAATTTAGCTCATTATGTATCTGTCTGCCTACCAAGAAAATGTGTGATTAAAAGGTTAAATGAATAAAATACGAATAAATAAAGTAACACATGCAAAACACAGTGCACTTTGATAACATGCACAAGTAACACAGTATTTTTCGTGAGTGCAGTTAAAAGAGTCTTTTGAGCAGTGTGGATGCAGTTCCCTTTGTCTCCACTAGTGTTTATTGAGTGTCCAGTATTATTCAGGGCTTGATGATACTCTGTAGTGAAGGGTGCACACGCTGTTATCTTCTCTATGACTAGGATAACTATTAACAGGACACATTAACACATTCAGGTGTGATTAATCAAACAACGGGCTGAAAGTCACCTGTCTTTTAAAATATGTCCAAAACATAGAGTGAATCCTTAAATTTAAAGATGTGTTCGTTTCAGGTGTTTTATACAAACGCAATTTTCATAACCAAGTTAGCTTGTCGAGTATAAAGAATATATAACAAACATGGTGCACTGAATGCTATGGTGCTGTTCAGCTTAAACAAAGACTGACTATGTTACAGCAGTCTTTCTAATGCATCTTAAAACTGCAGTTTATTTTCTGTGTGCTTGTTGGATGAATGTATCACTTTCTGTTTATTTAAGGGTTTACATAAGAACTGCTTGTCTGCTATTTTACGTCTGCAAACAGTATAGAAAAGTTTTTATTTCAGAATTAAAACCCTGATTTCACTATCAGTCTCCAAAAGCATCAGCTTAATGCACCAAACTGTACCGAGTGCAGTTGGGCTCAGAGAGAAGTTATCTGCTTTGCTAAAGTTGTGAGCTCACAAAAACACTCATCCACTGTCATCCAGTAAAGGTGGCTTTCTTTTCTTACTTGGATCACTAAGTATTTGCTTTATAATTGATGCTGTTATGTAGTCAAAGACAAGAGCCCTACTGTAATACTGATGCTGGCTTTTGAATGCATAGCCGTGATTATGGCCCCTGCACATCTGCTGTGACTGTGTGTGTTCTCTGAGTCTCTTTTGTTGCAGTAGTTGGCACTAGTCTGTCAGGATGAGAAAAGTCTGGATGAGTGACCCAGACCTGTTCAAAACAAGCACCACCTGATCTTCATGTCCCACTGGAAAACTTGGATCAGATACAGACGTAAACTCAAGTTTACACTCTTTTTAGGCCAATGAAAAGATATTTGCATAGCTGGAATGGTTGGAATTTGATTCCAAGATCTACAAGACTTTAAACATTTTGTTCTTGTTATGTGTAAATTGTACTAGCACTCTTTTTGGTTTTGGTAATGCAATTTTCATGCATCTCATTCAGCAACAAGCTGAATTAAAACCTCGTCTCTTGCTCTTCAGTAGATGCATCTACACAACCTTTTTAAATGCAAATGCAATCACATCTAATTTTTTTAGATTTGATTACATTTACAATTAAAAATGTTTTTAATTTTATTTTTTCTTATGTATTGAATGAATTCTGTTGTATTTCCATTGCAGTTAAAAATAAACAAATTTATTGACTATGAAATAAATGACACGATATTTGCTAGGTTTGAAGTAATAAGGACTTATTGTACATAAGCATTTTTTCCTCCCTTGTACTGAAAAAAGAAATGAAATTGTTGTATATTGTGTAGAAAAGCAAACAAAAAGCCATGAATATTGTGAATCTTGTCATTTCGTTTTGTGATCACTGTGTAATATTGTGTAACATATGTGCAAAATGTTTGGGATTCTTTTTTTCCTCCAACTTTTGAAAGCAATCTCCTTGAATGCATTTGCTTTTTTGACAAGTTTGCAGGATTGTAAATTGATTCAGACTAAATTTGCATTTCACATCCACACCATTTTTAAGAAGTCCTTCTTGGACAAATGCTTACATTGTGTCAGTTTCTGGACTTCCTGAAAATGTCTCATGTAATCTGAAAGTTGTAAGAAATGGCTAGTGTTATAATTTTTATTTTAAAGACTGGAAGTGAATGCTTGACAGAATGGCATACAAAATACATTCATAATCATTTTTAGGTGGTTACTGATCTGTAATGTATTTACACAAATGTTTCAAACTGTGTGCCATGTGACCCCTCTGAATCACTGCTTACTTTCCTGCCTGCACCATCGTCAGCTGTTTTTAATCCTTGTTTTAACTTGTAAAATTCTTTCATTTGCATAATGCTGATGTTTCAACCAAACATTGAGGAAAGAAGAAACAGGTTTTTCAAAAAAGAAGCTGACCAGAGACTATTTTAAGTCATATTGCTTTGCTTACATCAATCCTGACCTTTTGCACATAGTTGATATTTAACAGTCTAAAAAAATAGTAAAAGAAAATAATGCTGTTTGAATACTGCCAGTTGTTTGCCAATTATGCATTGATTGAAAAAATAAGCTAATTTTGGAGGAAATAACTTTGTAATATTTATCTCTTGCAAGCTATGTTTAATAAAGGTCAAAACAATTTGCTTCCAGGTGTGACTTCATTGCCAGGTTGTTCCAAATACTTGTGTAATCAATATTAAACAGCTGATATATGTCTGCACAGATGAGCAGATCTTGAATGTGGAGCAAAAACACTAAAACGTGCTTTTGCAACAGCACAAAGGGGAAGTGAGTCATTTTTAGAGTAACTCATCTGCTGCTAGTTTTGTTCCAGTTCACCCAGTAAGCCTATGTGGATTATAATATGGTTGTATTTTACTTTCTTTTTTTTACTCATCATTCCTGCAGGAGATTTGTGACTGACTGTTCACTGAAGAAAGAATCACAAGGCTTTGTTTTCTTTTTCCTGTATGTAAACGAGTACAGCACCGGTGCACAGTGTCCTAGCCACAAAGGAAAATATTGCACAACTGCACGTCTGAGGAGTTAGTGCTCTGTGTGTCTGCTGTTGTGTCATGCCTGAAAGCTGTTGGTTTACTCCTGCAGTTTTCCAGGACAAGGTCGCAATAGCTCAAGACTTTCGAATAAGTCAATATGGTGCAGTGCTATAAATGACCACAGATGGCAGCAGAAAATATCTAATGGGAACTGGCTGAAGATTCTAATTAAAGATGGGAGAGAAGTTGATCAAAAAAGTGAACATTAAGTTCTAGGGCAGCAGTACAGAGCTCTGAGATTGTGCTTTAGCTTAATTTCTTTCCTCTTTTTTTTTTTTACCATTATTGACAATTTTACTGTGATTAACCTTTGACCTAGTTCTCTGAAAGGCCTCCTTTCTCTCTTTTTGGGTCATCATTTGACTTGGATCACATGATTCCTGTTATGTAACCACTGATTTGTTGTTTATGGTTCAGGTCATTTTGCTCTAACTCACATTCTGAACTGTTGTTGACTGAAGGTGCAACCAGACACACCCCTCAGGGTTAGCAGCTCTGTCCAGTTCTGTGTACTGCTCCAAAACAGGCCCCTGCGTGCACACAAACACACAGACAGAACATGCTTGGGCACAACACTGAACGAACGTTATGCTCCATGTGTCGTCATATGACTTTTGTCCATGGCCTCGGCTGTTTACAGAGCACACAATACTGTTGGTGCTTAAAATATTATTGATAGAGGCCATAAAGCTGAGAAGGTTGGATGACAATGAAAATGATACAATCTCTAATGAGGACAAAATGTAAATCTGTGCATGATTTAGACTAAGACTACATTGGTAGAATCCAAAGTAACTGAATATATTTGAGTATAGTGTATTCACAATGTAAGCATTAAAATATGTCTAGTTACTCTATATTTGAAAGTTTAAGGACTTCAAACTAAAAAAAACCAAATAAGGCAATCCTTTTACATTTAGAAATGAAAACGACTTCTCAGATGTTTGTGAAACTCCAGTGACAGTATTTATGTCAGTCATAAGCATAACAATTCCCCAGAAGCAGTACAGAATAAACACAGCTATTAACAGTAAGATGACATGACTTGCATGCATGCCTCGTGCATGAACAAAGACTTCAGCCAATCATGGAGCTGAGGTTTGAGTTTGGCCAATCAGGACTTAGTGCAGATTTCAGGGTAAGTATGAAAATATCACAACATCAGGCAGCTGTGGCGTAATAAAGGGTTGGGAGTGTGATAAAATCCTGTTGAGGAACCCACATACCTTCCTTTTTTGTCATTCAAAAGTTGCTGAAGGTACAAAGGTTTGAGGTCTAACCAAGATACATTCACTTAATAACGTCATTGAGAAAGTATTGTGATCTGACAGCGCTCATAAACAGAGGCAGGTGCTCTCAAGCCATGCACCAAACCACTACGTGCACCGCGTGGAACACAGTGTTCTATCATTGTGCACTTGTGAGACAGGTTTGTTGGCTTTTGTGCTGAATTTGTGTTTTATTTACATAAACTGTAAAAGCCACAAAAAATCCCAGCATAACTCAGGAACAATAAAACTACCCTGAACCAGTTTGTTCTTAAACATGATGTGGGTGTTTTTACTTAAAACTATATGTCATGGGCTAGAGTGTTATGGCAATGTGCGATTATGTAAGCCTGCAGCAGGTATAGTAACCTTCATGTAACGTCCCGGTGTCTGGACCATCATAGAGGATAGTGTTGCAGATTTAAATGCTGTCCTTAAATACAGCCTTAGCATATGTGGCTGACGTGTTTGAAAGTGTCTCGAAGACTGCCACCCCAGCAGCACTAGCTCGACGACCTTACCGTATCAGTAGTGTGTTGTTATTTGTGAAGTGAAATCTGAGTTTGTTTCTATTTATGTCAATGTTATGTCTGCACTATCCTTGTTTTCAGAGCATCAGTGTAAATTATTCACCGCCGTGCTTCTGGAAGGGATCACAGAAACATTCTCGGAAAGGTCTGCTTCCTTCCAGATAGAGGGTTCGATTTCAGTTGCCCTGGTTTCATTGTTGAGTTGTCTGATTTTATACAGTATTTTAAGGGCCTGGGGCTGGCACTGACATGTGAGAAGGCTAAAAGTAAGCTTACCTTTCCCCTAGTTATTCAAAACATGGTTTCATAGTTTTACTAAGAAAAGACTTTGGCCAAAGCTTCAATCTCATTAATCATCAGACTTCCCTCAGACATGTACATATTATATTGAGCTGTGGTAGGAAGTTGTTTTTATTTCCGACTCTTTTTGACTATGTATCTATTAATATAGTGTTGTTTTGCTCTGACCAACCGGACAGTGTATGGGTCATGGAAATGTGAGGGCATAGGATCACGTTCCGCTTGTCACTTCTTAGAAAGCACAGGGGCACATGCTAAATATTTTCCCAAACATGTCTAGAGCTTGATTGTGAACGCGCAAGCTACTACGCATATTGTTAACACTTCTACGTCTATCATATTTCAACTACTTCTGCTGCGAATAGTAAATGATACAGTGATATGTGCTGTCTGGACAAATGTGTGCAGGTTCTCAGTTATCAGGGTAAGGGCTCCAAGTGAAAGTCCTCTCATGCGGAGCAACACATATCCAAGTTTACGGACAGCTGAGAAACCCACAGGACAAGTTTACTGTGGACATTTTTGCCTGGAGGTGTATTTCGCTCGAAGTCAGTGGTTAAACAGACACATACCTTCCCCTCAAGACACAACTTTCTGAGAATCACTGATGACCCCTGGAGTTCCGTAGCAAACCAGCGCGCTTGTGTGCAAAATTGGCATGTCTAAGAATATCCCTGGGTTTAAGATGTCCGAACAGCTGAACAGTTTGAAGCCTGATAATTGATTAAATGACCGCATGTATACTGTATTTGATGGTTTTAATGCAACTATAAGCTTATTCAAGGACTTACTTTTCATATTTTAATGTAAATGTGCAGAAAAACAAATCCCAAATAGTTGTCAACAGTCTTTATTATAAAACCCATAGGGTGTAAATACAAAAATAATAGTTGCAAGTATAAAGGATACAGCAAACACACTTTCTCACAAATCAGTCTTGAACAATAATACGCCATTGAAAAACAAAAAGTTGCTACCACCATAGAGGTAGTTCTTACAGTGAAATGTTGTTAAGCACAACAGCAGATCAGAAATAATTACCCTCGTAAAGTGCCTTCCATGACTCAGGAGTGTGTATGTTTTTTCGATCATGTTTGGCACTTGCCGAGTCAGAAACCTTACAGCTGGATCAGAAAATCACATGCAAGGCTTTTTTTTATCTACATAAATTTCACTCTCCACTTGTTAAAACAGGCGGTAGTCAAGCAAAATACATCATTTGAGAAGAGCAATGAAATATAAAACAATCCCAATGTTGGTGCAATATGTACACTGCATCGCTTTCTACAAGAGGCCAAGGATCTTTTCTACATGGTGTTTTTTTTAAAGGTTACCCTGGATAAAAAGCTATATTACAGTAACAAAACATGTTTCTTTTAATGAAATTCCTTCCTTATACAGGTGTAGACTGGAATGCTAATGCAAAAGCATAAAGGTTGTGACAGGACATGACCTTTTTGACTTATATACTGCTCAACCAAGTCACAAAAACAATGTTTTGGACATTGAAACTCTGACACCTCAGTCTTTGGACGGGACAGTCAGAAAAGTAGCACACAGTTGGCTGTGGCTAAAGCTCCAGGTCCAGGAGTGAGAATCAGCATACGCAAATGCAGTGTGGAGCTGATAAAACAGCTGACAGAACAAGCAAGCCTTTTTTAGTCCTGGCCTTGTGTGTCCATCTAACAGATGTCCACTGGCGTTTGTTCTTTATGCTGTTTTGTAAGTGCTTCATTTATGGTCCCCAAGAGCTGGACCACAATCTCTGCTCAGATTCAGCACACGGGCAGCATGCGAGCATTGCTATTGTACTCCTCTTCCGTCTGGAAAGAAAACACAGTTCATTAGATTCCAGCTATATAATGTATCAAGTTAGTACACTGTGACCTTTGTAACACTTACTTCAGTGTATGCAGGTGGCATCGGGAATTCAAAACGTGGCGGATTCATGAAAATAGGACTGTCATCGCCGTCAACGTCGTCAAGCAGAGGTGTGAATGGCTGCTCCAGGCTGCAGTCCCTAGAAATGTCACAGTAGCTGGGAGGCTCTGAGGGCATGCGGAGGGACACCCAGCTCTGGGAGGAATTGCTGACTGAACCCTCTTGGCTGCTAACACTGTTACTGCGGCTGCCCAAACCGGGTGTCCCAATAACCAATGGCAGCTCCAGAATCAGCTTCTCACTACCGGGGATGTGGATGTAAATCTGAAAAATGTAAATAATAGATACATTACTATGACAGTCTGTAAACAACATGGCACATGTAACATATCTTTAAAATGTAAAGGTATTTGTATTTAAGTGCACAGGTGGCAGGAAGTAGGGTAAAGGCTCACCATGAGTGCATACTCCACACGGATAATATTGCAACCCAGCATGGATGGTTTGATCTTTGGCACCCTGATGGTCTTGCCCTGCCAGGCATCCCCCATGCCAGAGATGATGTGGTTCCCCCTGACCGAGGACAATTTCTGGCGAAACACTTTTGTTCGCCCATTTGCCTGGTAAGTGTGCTTGGCGATGATTGCTGCTTTGGGCACCACGATTCTTGAGCAGGTGTTTTCGAACTTTGCATTAATACAGATGTCTTCACCCTCGCAGAAACCACGGCGGTCAATTTTTGCATTGAGTGACACCTGGCCATCTGGGATGAACATACATGTAACTTTCTTCTCTTTTGAGCCACCTGTGGGACACTGGGAAAATAGACCAAGGTAAGCAACAGGTCACATCAACCGTTTTGTGTGATGTCACATGTTGAGGCTGTACACTCACCAGCAGGTCTGGGGTGTTTACATCCAGTGGTTCCTCCACCTCAAATGTTTTCTTGCACTCAAGGACAGGCTGCTGTGGCCTTTCCATCAAGGCCTTTACATAATAGTGGACGTATCCAAACTTCCCTTTGTATGAAGACACTAGCTGCCTGTGAGGGGGAACACATAATAAAGTTTAAAAAAAGACATGCAATTATAAGTGAAATAACCAATTAAGGTTTTAGGCTTACCCATGCTGAGGGAGATCAAATCCAAATGTGTATTCGTATTTGTTGCCAGGTCTCAAGATAACGGATCCATCAGAATCTGAAAGCAAACAAAGCATTTCACTTTCACTTTGAACAACATAAAAGTGTATCATCTCCATGTGGCAATGGTGTGGACAGTTAACATTTAAAGGGGGCAACTTCAAAATAGGGAGGATCACTTCAGGGGTTTACAGCATATATATACATACAATCTGCATAAAACTGTACTTAACAGGATTTGTAAGGAAAAAATATGCCTTATCAAGCTCATAACTTGAGATAACAGTTCTGCCTACAGTAACTTTAAGATGTAACTGAATCTCTCACAACAGTAGCCAAGACCGTACAGTATCTAGCATCCTAGTCCTGCAAACTCTGTAGCCACTCTTTCCTTGATCTTTATCTGCATGAATATAGCTGCAGTACATGGACTAATGTGCAGATGGTGGTCCATACCTGTGGGCTGGTTGTCCAGTTGCAGCACCTCTTCATGCCTGAGGTACTCGGCTGCTTCTCTGCACCGTTGCTTCCCTTTCGCGTATTCCACTTTAGCTGTCCCCAGCCCCAGCACTTTCATCGCGGACACACGAGTCACCTCATTGACTTCCACTTCCACCCGTCCACTGACCCTGTCCCCTCCGCAGTAAAATGTCTTGCTCGGGTCCGAAAAAATAATCTGAAAAGTTTTAATCCTCTTTGTCATCGCCACCATTGTTGCTTTTTCCGAAATCCAATACTCAAAAAGTCAACTAAATGTAAAAAATCTGCGTCGATTGCGCGTACGTGAGCTATAGAGCTCTCTCAATAAACTTCGCTGTAAACAAAGGCGGCGTCTGGTTTTATATGATAAGGCTGAGCTGCACACGAGAACCCAGAATGGACAGTATGGCTCAGCGCATGCACACGGCTCCGATTGGTGGAAAAGGATTGTTTTCGTCAGCTCCAGCCAATCAGAGCGCAAGAGCGACGCGTGGACACTGCGTGGCTGGGTGAATGTTGAACGTGCTCAGCATATGCTCTGAACACAGGAAGTCAGAGCAGACAGTACATTTGTAGTAAACAAGTAATTGGATGAGAGTATCTCTGACTCATTGTACATACTGTAATTAATTTCTCGAAAGTAACACCTATTAAGTAATCTTTATTGGATGTTCGGGAGATTAAAAAAAAAAAGTGGGCCAAGTCCATAAATGAAGCTTAAATGTAAAAGCTGGCTAACAATAGAAGGAACTGTCTTTGACCTTGTGCCATGTGGTCCTTAATACAAGTCACCTATAGGATCATCAGTGCTGTAAGTGATCAATGTAGATGACACATAAATGGAAAAAAATATGGAGAGGCATTCAGGTAAATGATAATTTAGTAGTTTAACGCAATGACAAATCTATGGGTGTTAACAGTGAATAATAAGGATGATGCCTCGTTTTTATTCATTCACTGCTTAAGCATTCTTTTTAAATACATGACATTTAAAGTACAATTAGCCTAGAAATACATTTGCAGTCAACCCCCACCCCCAGGTAAAGGGGGCAATTCCAGACATGACTCATCTTAGGGATTTTGCCAAGCAAAAACCTAGTCCATTTTCCTTTCGTTTCCTATAAGCCTTTCATGTCATTTCAAACTTACCTCATCAGGGTAACCCCCATATTTAACACAGTACACCATTCACATTATGACAATGCCAATGACACCATAATTTCCCCAAGAATATACCAGTAAAGCTCATAATTTCAATCTGTTTATGTAGGTTTCACAAGCAAGAACCACAACCTCAGTATGCTTGTATTCGTGAGTAACTGAGAGGGTGGTTTGGGGCTTCCAAAGGGGTCAGTCAGCTCCAGGACTTGGACATCCTCTGATGCCTGAAATACATAAGTGGATGACGAGAAGAGGAGCGGGTGACAAGAAGGAGAGCACAAGAACAAGGACAAGATGGAGGGGCCAGGTGAAATTAAAAGTTGGGGACCGGAAGGGGCGTGGTCCTGCCCCTGAACAATACGGCTCAAAATTAGGCCCATGTAAATGACCATTTATAGCAGGTATCTGGACACAATTTTGGGGGCGCAGAAGACTAACGAATGTATATTAAAAAATAAATAAAAAAAACAGACAAGAAATTGTTTTAACTTTTTATTTAAAGTTTGCAGTAAAAATGTGCAGGCTCTTGTGGAGTTTGTAGCCTAAAATACAGAGAACAGGTTATACATTACAAATGATACAACATCACAATTCAAGCATTGCTTTGAAAATGTACAATGGTTGCAAAATGCAATGCTGTACCCCATAGAGCTTCTCAACAGGCTGTTACAGAAGTCTGCTGGGATCACTTTTTTTCTGGTCATGTCCACAGCCGACAGGAACAGAGTTTCCTGGCAGCCTTGGTATATGACCAAACCCAACCAAATCCCGGGTTAAACTTCACTCACCAATAAGAGTTGATATTGCAGTCAATGTTCAGTGGGTTTCCCGCAATTAAATCTGAAATAAGCAATTGTGACTTCAGTTTTATTGTAGCAAGAAGAGACCATCATTCCAAACATTTTAGCTAAAGGTAGAAGGAAGTAGATTTGTCTCAACAAGTTTACCAGGACTCCACACACAAGCAGCATGGAGACCAACGATGCCAATGCTGATTTTTTCTAGCACTGACTTTTGAACAAGCCAGCAGATGGCGCTGCTGACTGCAGATACCGCACAGTGCTGTCCCTTTCATTGGGCCATAAATTACTAATCCAAAATTAAACTTACCACCGACAACTGCAGCCAATTCCGAAGGACAACCCTGAAAAATTAAACAAATTAAATCTCTAGAATAATTGCAATAAATCTACATTTGAATTCAATCCCTATATTCTGTCATTTGGAGGTCTGTTCTGCAGCAGTATCCCACAAGCCCAATTAATAGTGAGGATGCGGGTAAAGCGAAGCTACAGATTTACTCTTTGAGGCATTTCCAACGACACAGCCTACTGTTTTAACGGCTCATCGGGATAGACCTCAATTCACAGTGAAAAAGATTCACACTATACCTCAGCTAACCGTTCCTGTGGTTAATTCCTTCCACCGTGTGTCAAAGCTGACTCCTGCTAAACCCTAGATATGGGACAAATAGTTAAGATATTCTTTAAACAATGACACCTTATTTGTGCAAAATACACAATCCATTTCTGTAAAACCTATTACTTTCAAGACTAAAGGAGAACAAAATGACCTCTTATTATAGAAGACATTTTGGCATAGACATGCACTGCTTAGCTCCTTGACTTACATTAATGACAAGGTGCAGTGGGCATCAGGCCAGTCCTTCATAGCAGCTCAACCTAGGGTGAAAAAAAAACATTACATTTGACATGCACACACCACAGTAAAAAAAAAAAATAAACCAGGACAGACTGTTCAGTAAGGCAGCTTTCACTCAGACTTCAGAGCAGTTGAACATATTTAGCCAATCATCATAACATTGTTATAAAGTGGGACACTAGGGAGTAACTTACCTTGCAGGCTTGCACCAGTCACAGAAGACCAGTTTAGTAGGATTCTGGATGATGAACATGACCTAAAATATACCACACATTAAGTTAAATCCAGGGAAGGCAACAGAGAAAAATGTCATGAAATATAACTGTCAATTCTCATAAGTAACACTGCTGCAGTGGATTAACAGCAGTGGGTTGCAAGAGAATTAACTGCTCTATGCAATGTACGTTCACCATGACCCACAAAAAGGACCACAGCCCATACTGTGCAGACCAGACAGATTCTGTGTCACATATGCAACGCTAAATACCAGAGGGCATATATACTGACCTTGGTACACTTTAAGAGTCATTGCTGCTGCCACATTTCTCCACGTGTTCCTGCACAAAATATTAATACAAGTACATATTAATGCATACCAACTTCCAAAAATGGCAGAGCTAGTAATTTTTTTTGCATAAGGCAACGCCTGAGTATAAACCTGAGTCAGGGAATTCATTACAATGTAGCTCAAGGAACTGCTGCACAATGTGCCAGGCCTCATTGACACCGTTCAGCAACAGTATGCTGTGGTGAAAGCAAAACCTGATGTAGTCTGGCCACAGATCTATTGGAATCAGCCCATTTAGAGGACAATTCAAACTAGCCTTCACTGTGGCGCTTTCCTCTGTGAGCAGCGTGTCTGGAGCTAGCCTCCAAAAATAGTTTACATGGCTCTGTAGACATTAATAGCGTTACACCACACCTGATTGCTGTATCACGCCATTAAAATGATTTAATACTGATAACTCTAAAGATCACCACGCAAATCTACTAAAGTCTTAAAAAGTAACAAACAAGTTTAGTGGCAGCTAGCTGTTAGCGGCTAATCAGTAGAAAAAACGTGGCGGCCTCCCTCAACACAATATAAGCATCGTTTTATTCATCCAGTAAACAACTTTTTACACAGTTTAATCGCCATATGGCGCCACAACACGTCGAATTACCTTCTACAAATCTCCCAGCAGTTGTGAACGAAGACAGTTTTTGAAAGACAGGAAAGCGCGCAGTTCCAGCTTATATATGATACTTTGCGACATTTCACATTCATTTACGACATAACGATGGAATACGGCAACGGATTTCTGGATTCAAAAATTACTCAACCTTATTTTGATCATTGAAAGGTTTTTTTTTTTTGTAACAAAAATAAAAATCAGAAAACAATTTCATTCTCATTAATTTCACCATAAAATAAATTCATGTGAATGATATGAGCTTAGTATGTAGTCATGTACTTATTTTATTTTATATTTACTTTTATTCTGCACAAGAAGAAATGAAAATAGCCTATAATCAAAAAGTCTTTAGAATCAGGCTTATTGCCAGCTAAAGTATAAAGGTTAGGAATTTGTTTTGACATATTGGTGCAAAACATAAATAACACAATTACACAACATATTAAACTAAGGTAAATACCATAAGCTATAAAAAATTTAATTAATTCTCAAAAAAATATAAGCTATACAAGAAGAGAAAGTTACCATGCATCAACATGAAGAGAACTGTGCAAATGACAGGTAGTGCAGAAAAGTGTGTCTTTAAAGTGTCAAGGATAAAGTGAACGGTTAGAAAACTATAGTCTGTTTCTGAACTGCATTGCAACAAGCAGGGACTGTTGTACGAGAATCCAAATTCTATCCTTTTTTATGGAGAGAACAGTGACTTTGTGCATGGAGTCCATTCTAATGCTTAGCTGATGTTCATTTTTGTTTTGTTGTCACTGTTTATATTATAAGTGGTTTCTATATCAAGCCATGCAGTAAAAGCCATATTTCAGTAAACCTGTAGGCCTAGGCTTCCTATCTGAATTTTAGAAACAATTGGGGGTAGTAACACTCTGAATACAATTATTACTTCTTTTAACCTGTAATTTTGAAATTTTAGCCTGAGACATATTAAGCGAAATTCAAATGAATCTTTATTAAAGAAGAACTGAGAGAGAGAGGGGTTACATGGAGACAATAGCACGGATTTCTAGGTTGGTACGCCGTTTAAGCTTAAACCGTGACTTCTTCTCCTGCTCGACCTGAATTTCTTGTGTCTGATCCTGGCTGCAGGGTTGTGGTAAAGCAGCGGTCTGAGGCACTGTGGAGGGAACACAAGTCATGTTAATCTGGAAAAGTTTTCCTAATGCCACACAACAAGACGATAGGTATATATCTTATGATAGATGTGATAATGGCATGTGACTAATGTCTCAAAAGGACTGGTTCACCTTTGGGGTTTTGCTTAATTGCCACAATCTTTCTGTCTTTCCACTCTTGGGAGACACAGTTGGGATTGGGTAAAGTCCTCCTGTGAGGACTTGCTCTTATTTCCTCTTCAACAAATCTACCCCGTTTTCTCTCTGGGGAGCTGTTGCTCTCATGGGCCTTTCGAAAAACTTCTGAATAGGGCCTTTTTCTTAGGGTCCCAGATCGGATTTGCTGGTGTTGCATCTGCGTCTTTGGGATGTGCTCAGTTTGAGCTGGTGGAGCAGAGGTCTGTTTCAGGAAACATTTGAACAATTATCGCAGAATTAATCACTAAAAGAAATATCTGTGAAGATGGCATCACACAGAAAACATTCCCACTTGAAGACACATAAGGTTTGTCTTACCACCAAGACTGGATAGTCCTGTTTAGTGTCTGAACACTCAATATTCTCATGTTCTCTTTGGATTCTAAATGTAACTTGGTTGGGATGGTCTTTTTGGCAGTAGTCCTCTCTCTCTGGAGTGCTGCTGGTAACTTGGTCAATTTGGGCCAATGGTGAAGGAACCTAGAATTATATTGTTATAGTATTTATAAGAAACAGGACATGAACACAGCCACATGCAAAAAAGATGGGAAATTATTTTTTGAGTTGGACAATAAATTGGTACACCTGAATAAATTGTAACCGCTACTTAGAAAATGATCTCAATATTTGGTGCCTGATTTTCAGGCTTGTCATAAATGCATAATAAACAAGGCTGCAGTTTTGTATTTTTATAATTCATATACCTGTAGCACATCACCATTTCACTTGATATTAGAGTCAGAGACTACAACTGAGGACCATTTCAAGACTAAATATTGATATAAACCCAAGACAAGGGTCTAATAAAGGTCAAAATCAAGGGCTAAATACGGGACTAAAATCATGAGTTACAAAAATGTGCAATTTCACAGCACATTCCATCTTCTTTAATGTTAAACCCATGACCACATTCTGTTTAATGTACCTGTGCCTGATATGTTCAAATGATACACATGCCCACAACTATACAAATGAATAATTGTTTTCATTTGCCGACTGACCCAAAACAAAGCCTGTTGAAGACCTGAGACAGAGGTTTGGCTTATCCTTAATATCATACAATGTGTATTAAATTAATGTACTGCTCTGTGTTTAGTTATACATTAGTTATAAGTCTGGCTTACTTTTGTGTCCTGTTGTATTTCTGGGAACATCAAAGTCTGAGATGCCACTGGGATCTCTTCGGATCCCTGAGCTTCATCATGGTTTTGTTTGTGGTTGTCTTCTCGACTTCCCATGAGTCTTTTGGTGTGGTAAATCTCTGGCAATAGTGCATAGCAGAAGTTTGTCTTCAGACGAAGTGTCGGTTTTTTAGGCCAGAGAACAGATGTATGGGGAGTCTGTTTCAGGAGATATATTATTTGTTAGAAATATTTACACACAGATTAATGTCCAATAAGAATAATAATGATAGTAGGCTCAATATATCCCTCAGGTTAATGTCTGACTGGCAGCCTACACTCTTTTCTACTGATAGTTCTCCAACATGACTGTGATTCTGTATTTCAGACACAGTGGTAATATTTTCAATTAACACCATGTTACAACCTCACTTGACTTATAAGTAACACACAGCAGTAACATTCTAACAATATGTTTAGTAAAAGTGTGTGGTGTAACATGTAAAGCAACTTCACTGCTTCAACACATACATTATTTAAATAAATATTGAAGTAACACAAATTGCCTGAACACATTTTGTAATTTAAACCCGTGTGATGGACGTTTGGCTTACCCTTGAGACAGGACGGCCCTGACGCTGAGGCCTTCCTGCCGCTGTGTTGCAGGAAGAGTGTTGTCTAACAGTCATGACGAGTAACTGTATCGCAAAATCGTGTTTTTTAGAAAAGTTTCAGTGCACAGTGATTTCAGCTGTTGCTGCAGGTGAGAACACTGAGTTTGTCTGAGAATTATACATGACATCAGATTCTATAGAACATATTAGTCACCGTTGTCATGACAATAGGATAAGCAGGAGTATTAGGATAAGTTATTGTTTTAAATTGTTCAATTAATTCAATTATAACTTCAAGCTGTCATGAGTTTTGAGAAAGAACTCAGTACTATACAGTAAAACAGAAAAAAGAAATTATTATGGGCCATAAATGCTGTTACTAATACTCACAATAACAAATACTCTTGTAAAGATCAGGCCCAGAAAGATTCAGCAACAGAGACTCATAACATAGACACCAGTTCAATTTCTGTTCAAGTAACTTAAAGATTCTGCATATTTAAGTTATTTCAAGCATTCTGACAAGTAGATACAACAAAATTATCAGCTGCTCCTCAAGCACTTTATCATTAAAAAACACAGCACATAATAATATCAATTCACATTTAGCCTATTTAATTGCCTTGTGCAGCAGCCATGATGTCTAGAAGTTGTTTTTTTTATCTTGTTGACTAAGTCATAAGTTAATAATATTTATCTAAATGTTTAAGTCAAAGGCCTTTGATTTCTCCCACTTTATCACTTTAATTTGATGTAGGCTAATGCAATCTAATGTGTTTGAAAGAAACATTAGGACTAGCACATGATAGCCTAGTACTGTAGATAAGTTAATAATGACAGATTAGAAACCTACATTGTGTGCTAAAAGCTTCATGATCAGTGCAGTGTATTGTTTTTACCACTAGAGGGGACTGTCAACATATCTCTAGCTCAAGAAGAGTGAGTAGGTGCTGAAAAAGAAGGCCTATTACTGGATTAGTACAGTCACAGGGTCTTTTTTTTATCAAGGCCCGTCATAGTTCTATGTCCTAGAAGGGCATTAAATAATTATGAAATACAGATATCAAAGCTAAAAAGCCTTTAAGCTGAAAAGGTCACTTTAACATATTCAGATTGTCTATGGTGATTGAAAGAAGATCTTCAGCTGAAACCATTCTTCACTCTTAATTTTGGAGCAGAGTAACACCAGAATAATTTTTCCAAACAAAACAAAGTTTCATTTGGCTCTGAGGCTGTGACTGACCTAATGCTTGGAGGTGGCTGGAGAGGGACCGGTGTGTCACAGTTCAGAGGTCATGAGGTGGAATGTGACAGCCAATGGATATTTAATGGTGATGTAAATGCAAGCTGTGCTAAGTACCTAACTTGTGAGAGGTCTGTGGGACACTTAGATAAGAGGTTGTTATGACATAAACCTTGCGACTGAATAATTTCCGCATTTGTCTCAGAATATAAGCAAATGGCAATGGGATTAAGTTACTAATTTCACAAAAGTAAGAGTCTGATTGTGGACTGGCTCTGCTTTTTATATATTCTAATTTGCAGCATATTTAAATAAAGTAGATTTTAATTGTGAGGATTTAGTGTACAGACTAGGCCTACTCAAGTGGAGCAAAATTATCATATGAACATATCATTTAAGTGAATGATATTGAGTAAATGTAATAAATGCTGAAAATTGGTTAGCAAAGAACCATGTTACATTATTCAGATTAACACAATCATAATAATACTTATATAATAATGAATTAATTAATAATAATAATACTTAATAGATAAAGCATCATGTCCCAATAATAGTATAGTCGAGCCTGAACCTTGGTGGCAGTGGCACACATTAATTAGGGGTGACACTGGCTAAATGTTTGCAGATGAGTGCTTCCAATACCTAATCACCACAGTAACAAGGGTCACCAGGGCGGGCCAGTGGGCCAGGTAGCCCAAGGCACTAAGGTTATTAATATGGGCCAAGTTGTTTACTTCAGAATCATCTATTTGTGTGCGTGAGTTGATTTGCATGCAAGGTCTCAATTGTCCCTTGACCATTTACCCAAGGGGCAAGTGTGTATGACTGCTGATCTCTCTAACTCCACTTAATACAAGCTCATGACCCCTGACCTCTGCCAAATCCACATAGTCACTTTGGAGTGGGAAGAAGAGGCAGACGCTTCCCAAAGTAAAACCACTGCGTCACAATGGTCCCGTTTGCACTGTTATTGTGGCTGCATGGAGACCACTGTCACACATGGGGAACAAATGTTGGAAACATTTAGAGTCACTTTGCACAATGTGAGAAACAAGTCCCATGACACTTTAGCACATGCAGTATCCCACACAATATATTCTACAAATATAAAAGAAAGTGGAAATGCTGGATCTGAGCAAAGCCAAAACCAAGACTTTACTATTGTATATTTCCTCAGCCCATCGCAAGGATTTTTTTTACCGAGATCTCCAAAACATGTCACTAAGCCTGATTAATGTTGGTTGTGATGTTGCTCAGAGATCCCAAGGCTCCAGATTAGTTGAGGAAGAGATGGTCATTAAATCAGCAACCCAAAGAGCAATCAGTAATCAACTCAAATGAACATAAGAGGACTTCAATCAGAGAATCTCCTGCTTCCATGTAACAAGATCTGTGCCAGCATCCTATGTTTTCATGTCATGTCTCTCCAAGTTATGTAAAGGTATAGAGAACTGGAATAATTTAAAATACCAGTAAAATGTTTTCTTCTTTTTTTAATAGAAACAAAATGTCTATTGTGCTTTGTAAACTAAACAGCTTTTAATGAAATATGCAAAGCTGCCCATATGACGTGTTATCATTTCCAAAAATATAGGAACAGTTTTGTTGTAACTTGTTTGTTGGCAGTACAGTCAGTTTTGAGGTCAGTAGAGGGATGTCATCGCCCACGTTATGTGTTAAACTGGGTGGTTTTATTGTTTGTTCATTCTATTTTCCAGCCTAATACTGTTCTTTTTATTTTCTGTTTCGGTTGAGTTGATCAGAGTTGAGTTTGTAAAGTAAAGTAATCCATTTGTGGAGATAAGGATGAACTGTGTTTCACTTTCAAACAAGTTTAAATAAACCTTCTTTTCATCCATTTAGGAAATTCCACCAAAGTGTACTGAGGATCCTGTGGGTAGGAATACCACACATCTTAAGGGAACACCACAGGCGGATATTTCTGGGAATTTCAGCCCTGTGTAACCACAGCAGCAGCTCATTTTGCTCGTTTTTGCGGCTCATTTTGAGATAACGCAGGTAACCAAGCTTTTTGTCTCCTTTGACTGTTCCTCTCTGGAGAAAAAGAAATAAAAACAATAGACAGAGTGAAGAAGACAAGGCGAGAGGAGAGAGGCAGAGGGGAATAGAGGGGTGGGGAAAAACAGTGCATTTTTCAAATGGTGAATAATTTGTCTGGTTTGACATGATGCTGCACAGGACCACTTCCTGTGGCTCAGGTTTCAGCCTGTGTGAGTGTAAATGTGCGATGGGGGAGGGCTCACTTCCTGCACCTATGCTCTATACTTACATAGACCTGGAGCAGAAGAACAGTGGGAGACTAGATGCAGTGGACTTTAATTGGACAAACTATGAAAGCCTTGTATGATGAAAGATCAACTTTTCCTTTACTATCTGTTCCCGTAGATGATACAGTAGAGTACTGCACCATCACTGGTGAAAAATTATTAATCAGTGAACTAAAGCCTATCACCTTTGTGTATTGTGAGTTTTGTTTTGGAATCAACATTGTTATCTAAACAGACAAGCTTTTTTTACACTTCTGCCTCTGTGATGGATCAAAAAAAAGTATTTGTGCAAATAGGCTTTGTAGTCAGGGTCTCTTCCTTTAACTTAACAGGAATAATAGATACATTTTACTAATGATGCGCTTCAAATAAAGACTAATTACTGATTGTTTTTACTCTGAAGAGTTTCACCTTTTACCAGCCGTCTTTCTCTTGCTGCTGGGAGCATGCAGGTGCTTCGTTTTCGTGTGTGGCCCAGGGAAGTGGTGAACAGTCGACTCTAAGCTAAACAACCTTGCGCAGACATTATGTTTCCCCTCCCTTTAAATTAACATCAGGCCCAGCGTTTAATGGCATTGTAGATATCCCTGTGGTGCTTTTTCCTAATAACTGGTGTTTATCTTGAAGCTGTGATTTAGCACAGTGCCGTCGTGTTATTGTAAAAGACACTTGGTTTCCTTGACCAGCTTTGTTACAGCTGAGTTTTGCTGAATGAACAGATTAGTTCATTTTCTCTGAGTGTCCTAAGGCTCTGTGGTGTGAGTATAGCAGGGTTCTGTAGCTGCAGGTAGCGGACCTGTTCACTTTAACTCTGTAACTCTAATGTCCTCCAGATGAGCCAACTATTTATAACTCTCCTAACACACACTCGTGATTCTAGTGCCTGGGTTTTTTAGTGTGCTATTATTTCTCAACTAAATTAAATTTAAAAAAATGTCCATCTCTGAGTTTAAGTTCCTACAAGACCTTTCAGCTTCAAAAAGGCTGAGATTTCTCCTCTTAAGTGCAGTGATTGTCGTGTGTTTGTGAGCTGGCACTAACCCCTAGCCAGAAGAGGAGAATTATGAGGCATTTAGGGCTTTTTATGGGACTTGACAAAAACATGCAAATGGTTCATATGACACCAAACACCAGGCCAGTAAAATTGCAGACAGGCATTTTGTTTTTAGTTTGGGAAACATGGTGAGAAAAACAACCACAAAATCAGATAGGACTGTTGTGCAAATTCAAAATCAAAGCACTATTTTAAGGGTGCTGGTTGATATTAATCTTAACACTCAGCCATGGGTGTCCATACTTACTTCATTGAGGACCAGATTTAATTATGTGGAAAAAAAATCCCAAGCACCATCCCTACAACACTGCACATTTACTTGTAACAGCATTGGAACACACAACATATAGAGTTTATTGATTTATTAACACTATTTAGCAGGATTGTTGTGTGTATGGTGAAGCCTGGGGTGTAATCGTGCCATAGCTCATGACTCCATCTAGTGGTGTGATGGTACATTTTCACTGGGAGGTCAGTACAGACTTAAATGTGTTGCCATTAATTACAATAAAGTATACAGCTGCATTTAGTAGTAAAGGATCCACGCATTTTCTAATCAAATATATGAATACATAGACCAAATAGAAGATTTTTTCCAGTTTATTCACAGCTTAAACAGTAAACAGCTGTGGCTAATAACCTGAGAAAAAGGTACGACATTTTTCTTCAAGGAATTTGACCATTTCTCACAATATTAAATTTTGAGTAGGGTTTTTTTATCATCCTCGTGCAACAGATGGCTGTTTTTTGCTCCACCTTTTTGAAAGTGGACCACACTGATTGAACCAAAGGGTAACAACTGTAGTTCAGTAAGCATTGAAACATATTCATTCTGAGCTGACAGATACTGCTCCAGTGGAAACAAGGCTTAAAGGGAAGAGTCACTTACTGAGTCATGTTGGCAAGTTCAGCCGAAATGTATCCTGCTTTTAACGCCACATACAACAATCTCTTGAATTAAGAAAACAAGTGCATCTTTGTCCCTGTCGAGTTAGCGCTCCTTATTGCCAAATTAACCCGTATGAGTTAATTCAAGTCAAATTTAACCTAGTGCCACGTTAGACCGAGTCCGGACTTTGCCCACGATGCAATAAGTGAACCGCACCAAAGGAGATCGCTTTAGTCTGGGAGCAAATGTTTTGATAAGCTATCATTGAATACTTTTGCACACTTTTGTTGCTTTAATGGAGCAGAAACACAAGAAACACAAACATCACACACTTAGATCTACTACCACGATGTCTGCCTGTTACGCAACTGTGAAAGTGGCCTCATTATTTAAGGTATGTACGCGCAACAAGTTCTCTTTGTCTGGCCACGATTTTCATCTTTTGCAGCTGACAGCGTTGGGTAAACAATCAGGCCCGAGTGCTGTTTTTGTGTTTGTGTGCCGAGGTAAACAAAAAGGGAGCAGAGGAGAGGAAATGAGACGTGGGCAATATTAAACAGAGCCAGAGGAGATTATTTGAGAGATAAAGGCAGGGGAGAGGTTTGTGCAGGACAGGGTAATAGAGACCACCTCAAAGTAATGAGGAAAGAACTGAGGACAAGGAAAGATGTGGGATGTTGTGTATTTGATTACTGTTTTAGATCTAACATGTCTAAGCTAAAGACAGCTTATTTAATAATAGCTGGAATATTGGTGCTTATAATGTGATTATTTATTAGTGTGCCCCCTCATCAAATTGAGTTAGATATCTTTAAAGACCAAACCTGAAGATGTAGTCTGCCAAGTCATCCTTCACTCCATCCTTGTGTATTTGTGTTCATAGTAGCTCAAGAGAGGGGTCTCTGGACGCTAGTAAACTACTCCAGTGTTCTGCTTATTGCTTTCCACGGGGGAAACTTTGGATGATGCAACACAGGGCCTGTGCAGTATGTCTCTGTCAATGGTCTTCTCTAACACACACTGTTGTGCGTGACAAGGGTTTTCTTCATGCCAGCAGTGCATGATAAGAGGCCACTGCAGTTTTATAAAGTAAACAATGGGCAAAACCTCTTAAGCTTTCATCAATATACCTTTGAAAGTCCCCCATTTTCGGCCAAAATTAAACATCCAAACAGCTCAAATCCAATAAAGAGACTTTGTGTAGGGACGCAGACCATGCAGTAATTAAGTTAGGAGACCTACCCTATGTGTTTGACTGATCCATGCCGTGTCTATGATAAAGTGTGTGTGTTTATATTCCTAAAGCGAGGCCACTGTGATATTGTCTGGTATGTGGAGAGTTATAAGAGGCTCGCGCTTAACTCAATCTGCAAGAAAAACAGCCCCAGGCCCAAGCACTCAGGAGAATTGCTATATTCCTCTTCTTCCTGTCTTATTTCTTGGGTTATCTTCCGTCTTTTCTCACTTGTTTGTTGCTCAGGCTTTCAATGAGAAAATCTTTTATTTTTCCACCACAAATAAGATGTTTATTACCTAAAGGTACAAGAGAACTTCGGTCATTTTGTGGAAGTGAATGCAGCAGCTCCCGGTCCAGCTGGAGGTCATTGTAGTCTGGGGACAGGGTCGGTAGTGGGGGTCACAGGTCAGCGGTTGGCATCGTCCTCAGGCAGAAAGTGTAGTCATTGTAAGAGTTCATTATGTTCTTGGGCTCCAGCCAACAGGAGCTCTGTCTCTGTCTTCTTCACCACTACGTCACTGTCAGGCAGCCCACACAGCACCTAAAAACTGTACTGTAAGAAGATTGTGCCAAAATTAGTTATATTCTGTTTGACTTTAAAAGGAAAACAGTGAACAAATAGTAAGAAAACAGGTGTAGTTTGAGTTATAGACCATCACATTTGTCATTTATCATGCTTTATGTCTGTGAAATAGAAATTCACCTCTTTCCCCAGAAGGATAAAATGACTGTCCACTGTTCTGTTTCATTACATCAACAGTGTGCAAAACAAGTATGTATTAGATCGACAAAACAGCTAAGACTATAATTTACATTGAGTCCAGTAAGAGTCAAAAGTTGTGGCTGTACAAACTGAACTTTAAATTTTCAATTTGTGCCTTGAACAAACACTATAAGGATTTTTTTTGGCTTTGAATAGTGTTGGAAATGTCTAATGTAGGAACATGGCACTCTACTAAAACAATTTCAAATAATATTATGTGATTAAGACATGGCTTCCTTATTTTTACAGAATGCACTGAGCCCATCACACCTTTTTACACTGACATTATACATTCACATACAGTACCTACACATACACACAGGCAAAAGTCAGAGCAGTACACAGCCCAAAGGACACACACACAAACTGTTTCAGGTTCAGATGAAACACAGATAATTAGCTCTAATGGAAACCAGACTTACAAATATGGTCCCCCTCTCCCCCCTCAGTGTGTGTCAGCCCGACTTCCTCTCCCCCTGTCTTTTTGTGAGCTTGTTACCCCATAATGGGAGACTTCAGAGGAAGATGGAAGTGAAGCTGATAGAAGGAAAGAGAAGGAACACAGGTAGGCCTGGGTTGAATGATGAATGAAACCCAAAAAAGGGAGGCTGGTTCTACAAGAGTGTCAGATCTATAAAGTTCTCAGAAGTAACTTAAACAAAATATTTCATCCACACATCCACACGACTATTTTAGTTATTTGCCCCATTTGCCAAGTGCTTTCATACTGGCACACCATAATGGTCTAAAGGCATTTGTGATGTCACAAAATCTACTGCTACTGAGCTGTGTCAGGCAGCTGATGAAACTGTAAACTTTAAAATGCTTCACTTGGCCACAGCTTCTGGCTCTGGGACCTAATGTATTATCAAACTTAATAAGGTTAAACAAAAATGTGAAAAAGAAACAGGAAGTTATCGGCTTACACTAGACTTATTGTTGCCATAGAAACATATCCAACTTACAGAGGGAGGAAAATGTGGCTAGGTCACTTATTCATGAGTGGTTGATTGATTCAGTTCTTTAAAAACAAAAAAAGAATAAATTGGTCTTCATGCTTTTGTGAAACTGGACCCTGGGTTTATACAAAAAAAACTATTTATGCAAAGATTTACAGCTACTGGCTTCATTAAAACACACAGAGCATTGCACCTTTGACTTGTAGATCAGGTTGAGGACTGCAAACCAATAAAAAGAGAGATGGTAAGTGTGATTAATGAGCAGGAGAGAGTGTGCGTCTGTGTCCATCATCAAAGACTCTATAAATCATCGCACACTTAAATCCAAAGGGCCAGATGCCTTCACACTGATAACAAGCAGTCATCCCATTACCTTAAACATCAAAGAGGGCCAGCAGCGAGTGGCAGGAGCCCTTTTTTCTGCTTATGCTCTCAGTGGAATGCATTTCCCTGTTTGGTAGGCGTGAGAAATCTCCTTGTGTGTCTATAACCTATATGTGTGTGTTTTGAAGCCTCAGAGGTGACATTCCTGTGTGTCAGAGCAACAGCCTCAAGTTTAAGATAACACGGCCACGGTGATCTAAGGGTGGGAATCGATTCCCCCGGTGGCAGGCGAGGGCCTTGGGTCAGAGCTGATGGCTTTACCTTCCGCACGCAAGCAGTAATGCAAAAACACAGAAACGCCTCCGGTATCATCCCCCTGCAATGGTTTGCGGAGATGTACAGACCACAAGAGCTCATCTCTGCACTGATTCATTTGATAAAAGGCTTTGAGACAAGTCTAAGATGGTGTTGACATTAAAAGTTGTTTTTTTTCGCAGGGTGATAATGTATCCATCATTTTCTTGATATTGTTACTGACCAAGCCAATGAGTTTTTTTATTATAGTCTTTTATATAATATATGTTTTGTTACCCAATATTTACAGTAGATAAATAAGTTTCACTGTAGTGGTTTAAATATATAATTATGTGTTTTTGTGGTGCCTACTTGCCATCATATGACCCGTATCCACCCTGTTATCTGTCAGTTCTCGGGTGATGGCTGGGCCTTAGCACCTGCAGGAGACTCCCATGTTGACCTGTGGTTCAGAGGACATCTGGGAATATCATGCATGCCTCCCACAGCTTCACAACCACCCAGTTCAAACAGACCACCAGCTAATTATGGCTTTCCCAGATCCCTAAGCTCAAGAAATCACTACAGAATAAGCCACGGGTATGAGATGTTTTCTTTTGCCCCCTCGGCTGTGGTTTAGTTTAACTGGGGACTCGGCAACAAGCAGTGAAAATAAACTCTGCGTATAGGCCTCCAATATGGACACTATGGGAAATGAGTGTTGAAAAATGTCAGGTATTCTTGTGTGCTCAGCTGACGACCTTCGATGTGCTTTTAAAATACCTCTTTTGTTTGAATATAGCGCCTACAAATAAATGTCCAAACACTTAAAGTATGTATAAAAGGTACTTTCATGTTTATTCAAAGTATCACAAAATATTTACAACACTCAAATGGACAGTCTCTGGATCCATTAAGCAGTCTGCTCCCACAATAAATACATTTTATTGGAGTGGGAAGGTATTTCAAACCTGTGTAGAAAAATAAATACTTCACTCGCTGTGAAATGCTGTCACAGAAAAAAAAAGAAGAAAAGTGGAATGGATTGTCATTTTTTTCTCTGGTAATAAAGCACTTCCTCGGAGTTCTGTTTGTTTTTACAACATTCATAGTCGCAGTGGTCTTCTTCATGGGTCTGGTCCTAAGTGCTCCCTTGCAAATATTTCAAGTCTGCGCAAAGGGAAATATTAAAAGGCCGCTTTCCTCTGAGGCCTCAAGCTCCATGACGCTGGGCCCGTGCCTCGGCTGCATTTGACCTGGTTCAGTCTGTCACAATAGAGGACTGGGTCTTCAGTCTGGGTTATCTGGGAAAGAGAAGAATATGACAGTTAGTCAGCTTTATAAAACAGGCATAGTGCAAGAGCATAGTATGGAATAAACTGCAAATATAGGTGATGTGTTATTTAGAAGTTGTTAGTAATATGTGGAAAAGAAGGCAGCATAAATCATTTGAACAGTCATTGAAAAAAGGGGCAGATTTTCATATTGTAGGCTATCATACTGTAGCTTACATTCCTCTTCCTTTGCTTTTTATACATTTAATTCATTTCAACTATATTTACACACCGTTAATTTATGCAAATGTCATCTTAAGGCTTTGTATTTTGTTTTGGTTTTTTTGCCCTAAAGTAAAGGAGGCTAGGTTTCTTGTATGCTAAGCCTCTTTGATTAGCCTTAAGTATTCAGATAAACTTAATACAAGAAAAGCGTAAAAACTTTTAAGAAGAATATTAATTTTCAAAACAATATGTAGAATCTGGCTTGTGTTTAAAGTTAATTTTCCACATGCGGGCGGAAATATTTCGTTTTTTCTTTCCTTGTGAGGACATATGTTCACAACTTACTTTAAAGTTTGACTAAAGTTAGCTTACCGTGCTAAGCTAACCGCGCGCTGCTAAAGGGACGCTGTGGACAGGGACCACGCGCCCCCCATCCTCCAGACGGAAAACGCGTAGCTCAGCCGCTCGTGCGCCACGTAGCTGCAGCTGGAGCCTCGCGCGTCCAGCTCGTCGCTCTGGAGAACCTGGCAGAGGAAGTCGATGTAGCGCGCCGCCAGTTTCAGCGTCTGGATCTTACTGAGTTTGTCCGAGGGCAGCGTCGGGATGATCTTTCGGAGCGACGTGAACGCCTCGTTGAGCGACTGCGTGCGCTGCCTCTCGCGGATGTTGGCCATGACGCGCTGGGTCTGGAGGTCATCGAAGGAGGGCGCCGGGCTGCTGCTGGCCTCGCTGCCGCTGCTTCCTGCGCTTCCGCCACCGCCACCGTTTCCGCCGTTTTCCTGACTCTTTCTGTTCCGCTTCTTCCCGGGACTCGGACTCTCCGCGTCTGCGTCCTCCTCATCCTCCGTGCTCCTCCGCGCTGCTCGCCGCTTCCTGGAGCCTCTTCTCGGGAGTTGACGGTCCGTCTCTTCTTCACTGTTCCCCGCACTGTCCATCGGGGAGGGGTCCTCTTCCCGCATCCCGATTTAGGCTAAACTTCACTTCTTCTTCTTCTGTAGTTTTGACCCCTCAACAAACACAACCCTACGGAGTTGCTGGTGTTATGCAAATATTCATAAGGCGCAGAGAAGCAGAGGTGGCTGCCAGACAGGAGGACTGGGGCTCTTATAGGGGAGCGGGCAGGAGGATTTTGGGGAGTGCTGTGATTGGGCAAGCGGCTGTGTGAAACATAATACTGCAGAGAAACCAGGGCTTGCAATAATATCACAAATATCAGGGTGGAGGATGCGTAAAAAAGGCTGAAACTGTCCCAACTTTAGTAGCCTACAAAGCGTGACTGGCCCACAACAATAAATTTCACCTCATATAATCAAACCAACACACAGTCTGGTTTGATTAAGAAATAAACAGACAATTGCTCTTCAGAGTTAGAATTGCCTTGATATGATTAAAGAGTCACTCCAAATGACACTAAAGGCCTCAGTTTTTAAAATAGGGTATTTATGGGATACATAATGAAGGCAAATTGGGTAAAATATGTTTACATCAAACTCTGGCCCCACAAACCCTCAGGTGTGGGAACACAGTCTCCATGCAGGTCCACAGACTCTTGCTGAAATGGCTGTGGCGCTTAAAACTCAGGAGGCTGTCTCGGCAGGAGGTCCGGCTCGTATAGAAGAGCCGAGGTGTTTATTTTCCCGTCGGGCCCCGCGTTGAGGTATGCGCTTAAACGGACCTGACTCCCGCAGGGATGTGGACACCGCGGCTCAGGTTTAAAAGGCGGGCCCGTCCCAGGGAGCGCACAGCGGGGTCGCTTAAGGCGGAGCAAGACAAACACTGGAGTTGAGAGGGAGAGAGACGAACAAAGTGAACAGGTACATGTGCCAGTGTTAGGTTATTAATCTTACCAAGGTCAAGAGCGTATTAAAAGTGGCGTTGTCGTCAAGGAACACTGAAGGAGACAATTTTCAAACAGATCTTAGAGTGGTAACCCAGTTTTCTCTGCATCGAGGGCCTAATTCAATTCACACCTCAGCTCTAAAGATAATACCAGGCGTCATTAAGTCACCCGCGGATATGCCATTTAAATCCACCTAATCTTAACTCATTTGCACTTGTCACATCTGACCCCAGTAAGGAGCTGTAAATCCTGCCTTGTTGGACCATCGTGTTTGTGATAAGACTTTAACAGGTATAAGACCAGGGCAGGGCGCACCTGCCGCTGTCCGAGGTGCTGAAACAACACACCTGAGCCGAACTAGAGTGGTGTACAATGGCGAACAAAATGAAAATTCAATTTGTTACACAGTTTAGTGTTTAGTTTCAAATCATATAGACATTATTTTCATAGTAAATTAAATTCAAGCATGAAAACAGTCAACAGATGCATAGAAAGGCCTCTTTAAAGTTTGAGAAATCCTCAAGTCTGTCCCACGTTTTTACGCATAGCCTATTGAGTAAACACTTTCTCCCGATAACAATTTAATCACATTAATATTTTTATTAGATAATTTAACCAAATTTAATAATAGCTAGACATTCAAAAAATAAATTCTACGTATCTTGGATTTTTCAATTCTTATTTGGCTCAGTTGGTAAAAACAGATTTTTAAGTAATCGGCCAAGTGTCAAGTGTTCTCGAGCAGGTCCGTCATGAAGGAGATGTAGACAATGGCCAGGCGCAGCGTCTCGATACGGGACAGTCTCTTCTCGTAGGCGAAGGTGGGGACCTTCCTCCTCAGTTCGTCAAACGCCTCGTTCAGGCTGAACATCCTCTTCCTTTCACGCACGTTGGCCGCTTGCCTCTGCACCACAGTGATGATCCTCCTGCGTTTGGCCTTACTGCTGCTGCTGAACCTGGGCGCGTCCTGACTCCAGCGTGGCTGGTCCTGGTGCGCCAATGCGCAATTCACCTGCTGTTTTGGTTCAAACGCGAACTTTTGTGGAAAATCCATCTTTGTCAACGACTAAATGTTTTAGGCCAAAGTCGCTTCGCACCATTCCTTTCCAGCGTTTCAGGCAAAATGACTTTTCCCCCAAATCAACAAGTCAATTTAACATCGAAATCCTGTCAGGACACACCAGGGTGAGATCCTTTTTGGCTCGAGTCCAAGGCCCATTCCTGCTGTTTTAATAAGTCGTCTCTTTCATGTTGTCTCTGTTTCTACACCGAGTCCATTTCTGCTTCAGTTCACTGATAAGTGCGTAAAATCCAGAGAGTCCTAAACCTGCAGATAGGAAACTGGAGGGCCTCGCCAATTGACGGGGTGTCCTCCGCGGCCCTTATTGAGCTTTTGAAGGACGGGGGCTCTTGACTGCGAGGTCATACCGTCTTGTTTGCACAGTTCTCTCTGCTTTAGAGGCTAAATAATGACACTTTTACCACTTAAACAGGCCAGGGGAAGACCAAATAGAACATTCTCTAACAGTCAGAGCTTTTCTGTTGCAAATTGAAGCAAATATCTGTCCGTTCCCATGGCAGGGCAGAGTCCACAGACTCTTGGATGAGTGCTTGGTCATTACAAGAATCTCTAAACCAAAACTGTGAAAATGATATTGATAATTAAAGAGTGATTTATCAGGGTGTATGGGACTGACTGTGATGACGCCTTTCTGACTGGAAATAGATGCGTCATGACCAGTTACTCATGGCTGCTCTTACTTTATTACACATCCTTTTGGACAGCCAACAGCTTTACACTAATATTAATGCTGACTTTGTCTTTGTGAAAGAAAACAATAAGAGTGAGTGCCAATAAGAAATGAAGCTTAGTTTTATTTTGTGTGTTTTGAGTTTTATACAAGTTTACACCCTCCTCATCATGAAACAAAGTTTGGCTTGTCAGCTGATTTAGGGAGGATTCCTGAAAGTCACTGACTTTGGCCAGTGCAGTGCTAACAGGTTTTAAAGCCTATTCTCACATTCCTTATGTAAAAATAACTTTGAGTCTTAACACAGTGAGCAGCACTATAGTCTGTGGTGACACTTATATTGTGGTTAAATATTGATGCTAGACACTCAACTAAAGAACAAATTAGAGTGCTTAACTATATAGCCACAAAGACATAATTATAGACACCTTATCTTATGTGTTTTACTTGAGTATTTTGTCTCAACTTCATGTACTATTCTTACATATTTGCAGCTTGTACAGAAATGTTTAGATGATGAACTTTGTGGGAACAGTAGGCTCATATTTTGTGTGTAAGGGAAGTCACTTCAGCTAACAGCATTTGGGAAACTGTTACACAAGCAGACTGGAGGTTTGGGCAGAAAACAAAGCCAGAAAGCAGTAACTTTACTGTAGGCACCATCAACTAGTCTTAATCAGAATAATATTTCAAGTCCAATTGTAGCCTAACTTTAGAAAAGGTCTGTAGTTATGCACTGTGACTTCAAGGAGTAGAATATCAGAGGATGGTACAATAAAATCATCTTTGGTCATTTTATAGATTTTATGTAGCAAGATGTAAACATATATGTACTATATTTGTTTTATCTGAATTTTTCCTATGAATATATAATATCTCCCAAACATAACCACTTGCTGCATGATGCCTCTTAACACTAATACAGTTGAATCAGATCAAATCCTGGCTGCTTTTAGGGACAGAGTGAACTTAGCCTAATTTAAAAGTATCCACTCCATCCTCTTCCTCCTTTACTTTTTCTTGTGCCTCTCACTCTGTTTTCCAGATAAACATGATGGGACATTCTGTCGGTTGTCGTGGAAACCCTGAGAAAGCACAGCTGGGCAGGAGAATATGAGGTAATCTCACCCTGGGGCTGCTGGGTAAATATTGGTCTTAAATAAGAAGTAAAAGCCCAAAAAGAAGCACACACCTACAGGGCTTTATCGCGGTTTGTCTGAGTGGAAACACACAGGACAGGCTCGTAATGACCCACTTCCCGCTCTGCTCTCTTATTAACGAGGAAATTAATGATAGCTCGAGGTGCAACCTGTTGTTTGTGCAAGTACATAGTGAGATGATCAGGTCAGTGTGAAACCACAGTGTACTGATGCCACACAGCAGAAAGTTTCCCAGTGTAAAAGGTGTTTGTTGCAGTTTACGAGCTGCAGAGCATTCGACACTGGGCCAGAACACACAGGTGGGTATTTGGGTCAGCAGTAAAAGATTTAATACAAGCTTTTCGCAAACAAGAAGCATGTTTTCACTAAAACCTCTTATGAAATACTATTCAATACTTAGTTATGTAATGTTGCTACTATATTATGTGTGACTGACCACCACTTTCACTGTTTCTACTGAATCAGATAAATCCTAGAAAAAGAAGAAGCACCAGTGTCATAATAAGTGCTCCCATACATAAAACGTGAATAGTTATACCTTTCTAAACTTCATTTTTGTTACACTAAAATTAAATTCGATTTGCAATGTGGAAAATAGAGTATGTCCCATGTTAAAATTCTTTTCAGTTTGTATGAATATGTATGATCTGTTCTCATTTGAAGTCTTTTTTATTTAGGCATAATTCAATATGGTCGATCACTAAACAGCTAAATATCATTGCAGTCAAATTCACTTTTCCTGCAAGTTTTTGGAAGGGCTATGCAAATATTAAAACAGTGCCAGAGCTGGCCTGAAAATGCTTGACACTTTTGCACATCATGATAAAATATTATTATATATTCTGGGCCAAAGTCATGTTGTTTCTGTGACAAATATTGGACCCATATAGTGAAATCTGTTGATTCCGGTGAGACTTTTTCTACACTGAAACAAAGTGATTTATTGCTCTTGTAAAAACCTTGCACTGAACAGTAGAAATCCCAACTCTGCTGCGCCCATACTGTGTCCATACATCAGTAATTTAGGACAGTATGTTTGTAGGTGGCTTGGGATGGATAACCTCTGGGGCGTGTGTGTGTTAGGAAACATCATTTCACCAGTGCATTTTTCAGTACTGTATTTAGCTGTAGTTAATATAGAGCTCACCGGAGAACACTAGTGTCCAGGGTGCTTCTCCGTCGCAGCCAGATCTGTTCTCACCGTGTAAATCTGTCTTCCCACTCCTCCTCTGGCTCTGTCCACAGTGTGCTGCAAAACACAGCCAACTCTCTCCCACCACTACAGTAAATCTGAAACGGGACACTTCCAAACAGTTCTTTTGCTGGATCTTTCCTTCTTTATGTCTTACAGTGGGACAGAATTGATCAACATTACTCAAGTCCAGTTTGATATTCTGTACTCATCTTCATATTCCCCAAAGACAATTAGCTTTGGCCTGAGTACGACACCAACACAGTGTGAACAAAAAGTCTGGATTTGGAATCTAGACTTGACGGAGTGAGACAAAAGAAGACAGTGGGAGTACGGAAGATGAGTTTAACTTCTGACCTATCCACCTCTTCTTCATTATGTCACTTCTGCTTCCACACCCAGAAGCTGAGTCACAAGTCCCGCCTTCCCCAACTCATACTCTCGCACGATTGGCTGCGCGCTTTAAAACTCCCAGCCACTAGTGTGTTGTTTACACAGCTGGGTGGCCAGTGAAAGGTAGAGCCCTGCATGCGCTCGAAACTTGGATAAACCCCAAAACCACATCATATATCTCCACGCTCCCCCTTCTTTTAACCAAAAACTCTGCAAAATGCCCTCAGCTCCTCCTTTCCTCACTTCCCTCCATTTCGCCCTTAATCCAAACGTCTCTCCTCCCCCCACATCCACACAAAAATGTCACAGTGCGGTTCCCCACCCACCTTCACCCATGTCAGCACTTTGTTCTGTGTTTATTTTCACTCCAAAACCTCTACAATCACTCTTCACTATGTGTTTTAAGGGTGCTGTGTTTCATTCACTATAGGAGCTTATATGATAACGAGCAGGACGATGACGCTTTGTCTCAGTGCCTTTCGATTTTTAACTATGTTTGTGTCTGTCTGTCGTTATTTGTTAAAGCTGTGTTTTTACTCATTGCTTTTACCCACAGGCAGAGCAGTGCAGTAATCAACTCCAGTATTTGGCCAAAAATCAGCCTCCAAACAGAAGTAAATGAGAGCAGGTGAGGTGTCCCAACTACTACTGCTAAACTAGACTTTTAAATGAGTAAATCATGCATTCTGTGCACTATTTTAGCTATCGCACTGCTCACTGCAAACATTATGCCTCAACATTATGTGAAGGCAAGCAAAAAAACATCAATACTTGCATATGCCAATCTTCTCATAACTTATCGTGTAAACAATCACGACATATCTTTTTTGGCATACTGCAGAAATATCGACAGAAGGCTCAGAAGTGCCATCTTGGTCCGACCTTTGATAATACTATGTGCGTCCAGGTGGAGTAATGAGCCACTGCAGCACTCTTGGCTGTTTTCTGTTGGAATAATGTCCAATAGAAGGTTTTCCTTGGAATCAACTTTATTTTAGAAATATTTTTTGCACTATATTGTCATTGTTGATTAGAATTCTGTGTGCTTTCCAAATGTTATCAGTATTTGTTCTGTAATAATTCTCACAAAAATCTGCCAGTGACCGTTTTAGCTGTGCAATAACTAACTATTAAATGTGTAATTTAGAGCTAATGATACAACTGTATCACGTGTGCCTCACCTTCTGTTTGTGTGCAAACCTATGGAGCTGTACATTAGAGAGGCATTGACAAGAAGAGCTATGGTCTAAAGGAAAATCTGTGTTGTTTTTCTCTCTGAAGTTTTGACTAATGTGGTCTTTAAAAGTGAAATGAAGCCATCTCCCAGAGTGAAATGGTTCACTGATCAAGGGAGTTCCATCTTCATGTTAATGTCTTTCTAAGTGTTTTTCCACCAATAAGCACTAATGCACATATCGTCATGAGCAAGGGCCACCCGTGGTACTCACAGTCTTTCCTTACATTCACATGTGCACCTTCAGTCCTGCGCTTTGACAAGGTTGTCATAAAACTAAAATACTCAATTATTTACTTGTGTCCTGGGTATTATAACACAGCTAAACATGAGATCAGATTTTCCAGAGCCATGCATTTTTTTCTGCTGCTTCGGGCTTATTTATCTTGCTGTGGTTTTTCGAGACTGTGGCTGAAGCTGTGCTGATATGCCATGTGTGTTCCTCTACTCTTCTCATTTACACTGATCCGTTCAAATCTCCAATTATTCTCAAAAGGTATAGGGAGGAATACAAAGACATTTTTTATTTTAGCTTGTTGTTCCACCATAAATCACAGTGTTTGCTTAGACAGTCGTGGGCATGCTCATATTTGGCCTCATTCTTTCCGTAACCTATGGCTTTGTCTCTATATGTGATGTTCCTTTCACAATAACTGCAGTTAACATAATGACTAATCCTACCATTTTTACCTTTTGTCCTTTTCCTGCCACATTTCCCAAGAGTTTTGGGTGTAGGAGTTTAGTCTGAACACTGTCTAGACGCCTATGAGCCTCCCATTAACTGCTGATTATATTGAGCCATATTAATCTCATTGCGCTGGTTGGCCAGGGCAGAGCACACAATACACATACAGAAATGCACTAATGCAAACATGAAAGATGCTTTTAGTATGGACAAAAATATCACAACTCAATATAAAACCACTAACATGAGGCTGTGCACTTAGCTCACTTAAGAACCACTGTTGTTATTCCTGTTTACATACAGTAAATTGGTGAAGCCTATTTTATTTTTACAGCTCAATTCCACAAATTAAAATTTTATTGGCTTTTAGGCTAATTTTGTGTTTACATGGAGTTCCTCTGGGATCAGTATAGGGTCTGCTATTGTTTAGGTGCTTAGTTACTTCTCTATCTCGTTGATTTAGAGAAAAATAGAAAATACCCAATTGGCAGTCTGCTTATCTCTACACATTTCATTACTTATCTTGTTTCCCAAAGGTATATCAAAGGTAATAGTCGTGTTTGAAAGTGGACAAACATCAAATCCCAAACTTTATCCTCCTGGGGCATAGTAGTGTCACAGGAAACACCCATCAGTCGTCGCCAGGGTTACTGAGGGCAGGACAATGGGTGTCGGGTGCCCTGGAGACAGAACCAACTACGGGAATAAGCCTCACAAACCAAAATGAACGTTGACTTTTGGGGTTAATAGTGTGTGTGTGTGTGCTTGTATACATGTGCCCAGACTCTTGAGAAATTCTATGTGCTTTTTCACCTGAGGGAGTGATCTGGACGCGTGAAGAACAGCGAGACAAAGCACAAGTGCCAAAAAATCACCCAGAAATTCCTTTGAAAATGCCATAAAGTGATTTCATGGATGTCAGTAGGCCTGTGAGAGATGGGGCTTTGATATAATTCAGCCTTGGCCGCGCCGTGTTGGACGATATATGGCCACAGTTACACAGCTCTGACTGGTGGAACACTTAAGGTTTTATGACCCGCTGCCATTTGGGGCTGTGGGACAGAGCAGTGCCGACCACATAACTAATTAGGCTTGGCCAAAGGGGGAGCGCAAAGATGGGGATTTGTGGATTGTGGCTTGTGAATGCGGCATGTCTGCAGTAAGTGTGTGGCATGAGTGTCCGGGACCTGATGGGATTGCGTCAGGGCGCCGTTTGTTCTCCAAGAAGGCTCGGCAGGCTCTTTCATGTAGCAGTTGGAAATTTTGAGATAGAGGAAGAAACTGCTTTGCAAAGAATAGTCCTCAAGTCAGCAAAAGGCAGCCAGAGCTCTACAAAAAGATAGACCAGGCAACTCAACAAAAACAACACTCCTCTATTGTCTCATCTCCTTGGCCGCTGCTTTCTTTACTCTCTCCTTCAGAGGATTATGAAGATAAACGACCAGGCCTTGATATGAGAGTCCAGTGGCAGGACGGGGAGGGGGGTGCGTGGAGTGGAATGTGTGTGAACTGCGCACCGCCTCAAATAAATCAGGCAGACAAGTAGAAGAAGAGACGTAAGATGAGGGCAGAGGAGGGGTTGTAACTGTGAAGGAGTGATAGGATTGACCAATCGATAAATCAGGGAGAGGGTACAGGTGCAACAAAAGTATTAGGGAGGGGTCTTTAGCTTAAGATCTTTTTAAACAAGACTTATTAACAGAATAAATACTGTCTGCCAGATGAATAGTTTTGTGTGAAAAAATTGATACAGTATTAAGAAAGAACATGGGGTGAGATGCTGTTCAATCATCCTGTTGACAGAATCACAACTTTGCATAAAAAACAAGATGAGCCCAGTTAACTGCCACTGCTTATTTGCGCTCATGAAGTGGCTCATGACAAGTTCTTCAGATCTTAGCACCTCTGAACTAATTAGACTGCCCACTGAAAGCCAGGTGTTTTATGCACGTGTTGCTAGAGGTAGAAGAAATTAAGACACAAAGACCATTCAGCTGCTTTTCAGTGCTCTATTATATGAAAGTCTATTGTTGTCAGCAGAACTTGTATTACTGTTTGTAAAGGTGGTCTAAAAAAACATCCACAAATCTGGTCAAAACATAAAACTCTTTAATTGGAGCTCTTAACAGCCATCTTTGATTCTACTGTACAATTCTTTTAGTCAATGCAATGCGACAAGCAAATATAACGGTCCATTTTGCATAATGTTTTTTGTTGCTGTAGCAAAATACTGACTTTCTTTAAAGTTTTGATAAAAAGGTATGGTGTACCAAACGCAAGGCACAGCAGATTTTACACATGGTTTCTGACTTCACAGCCCTAGTTTACTTTGGGCAAAATGAACAGATGAATACTAAAGTTATGGTTCTTGGAAAAATGACGAAAGGAGTTTAGCGCCCCCTTCAGGTGCTGTCTGAGAAATACAATGCAAAGTCTGTTATTATCTGTTCTAATCTGTTCTATCTAACCATTACAACAAGGAAGATGAAGGTGAAGTCATAAATGTGCTGCTGATGTTATTTTTAAATGAGTTAATACAGTAGATTTTATTCAGAGAAATGTCCTCTGTCATTAAGGCACACATTTTCTCTGTCTGCTTTCAATACCATAATTAGTAGTATTTATTTTTTTAATTAACAATAGATTTTGTGACTTAATTAATTTCCTCTTTATGCTCAATCACAGACTTCCTCTTCTTCTTACTCTTTGGTGTTTCAGACTCTTCACTAAACCCAGATGTGATTTCAGTTTGGCGTTTCCTCTTTTTGCTGGGCTTGTCACTGAGGTATCCACTGGAGTCACTGCCATGGACCTCCATTAAAGACAGCTCAACCTCCGGTTCTTCTTTTATGTGTTTGTCCTTCTTCTTTTTCTTCTTCTTCTTTATCTCCACATTTCCATTTGTCTCATTCATTGCTCCGTTTCGCTCCAGTGTTGTGTCCAGCTCTGGGGTAAAGGGAGCTGTTAATGGTTCTTCTCGTTCCTCTTCTTTTATTTTGTCCTTTTTCTTCTTCTTCTTCTTTGGGGTCTCTTCGGGAGACACATGAACAGGTTCTGGGGTCAGTTCTGCATCAGGTTCATCTGGTTGTTGTACAGGAACAGTGGACTCTGAGCTTTCACCTATAGCCAGCAGCTCCTGCACCCTGAGACAAGCACTTCCATTACAAACTAACATACAGCTTTTATGTTGAAGAAATGCTGATTTCACTTAAGAACACTGTGAACTTTTAACTCAAAAAACTTTTCATACATGAAGTCTGTGTTTTAATTTCAATTCCATTTTAATCTGCATAAAGACTATAATTCAGGAACACCTAACCAGTGTTTATATGAATTAACTCAATTTGACAACTGCTCATTTTTTCCTGATGTAAAGCACCTAAAGGATAATCGGGCCTGAGCCACTGTAGAGTTGTAAGATGTTTTTAAAATTACCTGGTCCTGTTAAGCCGTCCTCTGATAAGCAGCACTCCTGCCGTATCTGCGTCCAGTGCAGTTACCTCAAACTCGAAGTCTGATCCGATCTGGGGCCCTGCATCCCGCCAGGTTTCCATGGAGACCAGGTTAGGTTTGGGAACACTGGCATTAAAGCAGCCATGTACCAGACAGCCCACGTGGCTCGCCCCGAGCTTGTTTACCTTACCCTGAAAGGAAACAAAAACACTGACTTTCATTTGTGATTTCAGACCAAAAATTAAAGTGAAATGTTTATATTTGATGAGTTCACTTACCAGTAATTTCTGTCCTTTCTTAGGCTGAAACACAATAAAGTTGGCTTCTATGTTCATGTGTATGTAGCCACTGTCGTCGTAGATGTCCCCTTGGTGGCCCACTATCCTTATGCTGTCATACGCCATGGGTACTCCCCTCAGACTGCAAAACAAACAGATATTACTGTGTGAGAAAGGAGGAGCTAAGGGTCATTTCAAAATTACAAAACAAAGGCAAATATTTAAAAAGAGCACCCTGTTACAACATATAAAGGAGCTTAGGCAGTACATTGATTCAATCAGAATGTCAGAATTTATTTTTAAATTTTAGTTTTGACTTTTAGAGCATTAAAAGGACAGACCCCCGGTACATCGCATACCTGTTGCTCCCACACTCTCCAGTCCTCAGGTCAAAACCCCCTGATGGTCCCCAAAACCTGCTTTGAAACTGGGGGGTACTTGTTCTTTCATGGAGTTGCAGACTCTGGAACAACCTGCCCTTGTCTTTGAGTGTGATCAATTCTGTTGACTTTATTTAAAAAGCAGCTGAAGACCCTTTTATTTAGACAAGCTTTTAGTTGATGGAGCTTTTAAATTAGATTAGTTTAGACTTTACTGATCCCACAATGTGGAAATTCACATGTGACGGCAGTTCACATATTATGCAAAAATAGTGTTGGAAAATATAAAAAGAGAGCATGAAATAAAAATATACTTTTGAACAACTTTTAACTATAGAATATAAAAAATATAAATAAACTTTAAAAGTTGCAACCAGGTCAAGATAAATGTTTTATGTTTTATCTATTAAGGTTTTATCTGTTTTAATTGTTCATTTCTTTAAATTGCTGCACTTTGTAAAGCACTTTGTGATTTCTGTGTGAAAGGTGCAATAATAAATAAATAGACTTTCCTTACTTACATTCTAAACTCTCGCAGCTCAAAACAAGAGTTGCATGTGACTACTTTGCGAATATGCATGCAAATTTCCCTGTTTTTCGAGCTGAAGTGACTAACATAAACCAATAGCGTATCTTTTCGTTGCAGACAGTCATAATGACAAGTGCACCGTGAGGATTAAGCAATAGCTGTCCTGTGGGCTGTTGACAAAGCTCACAAACATAACACACAGAGATACTTCATAATAAGGCTTTTGTTGTACCTCTGTGAGAACTTGAGTAGCTCCGCGTCCAGCTCCTCTCTTATTCCCGTCTTCTTCTTGTTGAGGTACATCGGCGGCAGAGCTAAATGTCTCCGGTGCGTGTTCATGACCAAACACGAGTAAGGGGCAGACAGCAGCTCCGAGGCCGCGGAGAACGACGGCACTGAGCTCGACTGGAGCTCATAGCAGCTAACAGACACCTCTCCGGACATTTTCACATGTTTTGGGTTGTCCTCGGCATGCTGGGAGTTCGCCATGCTGCTTAGAGAAACCGGAAGAGCAACAAAAGAGAGGTTCCGCTTTCAGGAAGGCGCAACAGCTGTCAAACCTGTAGTGATACTGCCGCCTATGGGTTAGGAGCTGAAATTACAACTGAGAGAAGAAACTTGTTTCAAAGGCCCTTTTTTAAAATACAAATAGCCACATGGAGATGATTGTGTTGGGAAGTATAAACGAGGAACACAGTAAAACACAGTCTCAACACCTTCTAAGTAACGTCCACTTACTCTAAGAATAGTTTGTGTTGTAGAGGCCTCGCTAGTTGTTTTAAAACTGTGTTTCTTACCAGCCATACAAAACACAAAGACTGAACCATGGCTGCTGTCTTCTCTTTACTGGGGCGTGACGATAATTACCGAGCCTGCTGAATAATGAATGAATACATACATATAGGCTAATTGTGTCTGCTTAGTAAAAAGCTATATGTGCTAGAACCCTATTAAAATAAAAACAAATTGCATAAGGAAGACACCAACATGGTGATTTGTCTGGGGAGGACACTGTAGTGTAAGCTGACAGGACATGCATATATTGATTCTCTATTCTATTCATACCTGCAATGGCACTTTAAGATCATTAAGGTGACCTCAGGTGTCAGTTAGTGCAAAAACAGAAAATGCACACACAAAGAAAAGCTCCTGCAGGTCATTGTGTTAATGTTTTCTGACAAAGCAGCGCAGCAGGAGGTCACATTATTCAGCATTTTACACACGTAGATACATACATGCTCTGCAAATATGATGCTCTGCATGGAACCATGGCCCCCTCATGTCTGTTTTCATGGTGATAAACTGTGACACAGTTTCTTCGTCAGCAAGAACTCCCAGTGGCACACGCACACACACCACACACACGCACACAAACATACACACACCACACACACGCACACACACCACACGCACACACAGCCACACACAGCCACACACACATATATACATACACATCCACATTGTTCCTGAGAAGATGAATACTGTAATGAGGTATTGAGCAGCATGATGTTGTCAAAGCTACTGTATATCATGAGTTCACAGCTCTATGTGATTGAATGCAATCATTTTTTATTACTTTTTAACCTTTTGCTTTGTGAAGCACTTCATATTTGAATGCATGAAAGCTCCTGTAAAATAGATTTACTTCATTGTTTAACTTTATGAGCAGTCTATGAACCTGGAGCAGAGCCAAAGGATTTACTGCATTAAACTGATGTCTCAAAGGAACACAGTGACTTCCTAAATCTTGCCTTTCTTTGATTTTGTTGATAATGTGGTCCACGTGTGAACAATCTGAGAAAATAAACTACAACATTGTTGGCATGCAAAAGCAGTGTCCACACTAAATGTAAACACATTTATCTACTGTATATATTTTAAATAAAGCTGTCTAGCTTATCCTAATGAACAGGCTTAATCTGCTTATGTGTGGATCATAAAAACACATTAAGGTAAAAATAACCTGACCTGAAGCGAACGTGAGGCAAATGTGTCACTTTAATTGAGTTCCATTTTATAAGAAGCCTTTATAAAAATATGTTTGATTTATAGATATGACAATATTCTTGATATACAAGCACGGATATATAGTATACTAAGCATCATTGTATTCTTAAGCAAGACAATAAATACATACTGTGAGCTATTGGAAGATCTGCATTCAATAAATCCATAACAAGACAGAGGAAATAGCTATAGCTCTTCAAACACAGCTGCATGCTTCTTTGTGCTCATCACTGAGGCATCTCATAGGATAAAGTTTAAACTTTCCTGGTTATTTGTTTAAAGGTTGCCACTAAGAGGTTTTAACACCTCACTTTGGTTTGAAGAAAGCAGAAAAGATTCATTGCATAATTAGTTTTTAGATCGCCCAAAAGGTGGTCTTACTTCAGCAGCAGACTGAAGGCAATCCAAGGCAACAGACCTGGGTGCACTCCCTGCAGTCCGGATAAATATGCCAGAGGATACGTAGGAAGAATCACATGCTGTGTTTGTCTCCTGGCAGTAAGCATGTTAATATCAGTCTCAGTTCAGTCTCAGAGTTTGTCTTCACTGGTGTGTCCTTATGGTGACGTTGCCGTGTGTCCGTTGTAGGAGATCTGTGCAATGCCATTACTGGAGTTGTCCAGGCCCTCCTGTAAAAAGTCATGCAATATCTGTTAACTAACCATTCAAGATAAAAATCGGATTCTTATCAATACTGCTAAAGAGAAGATTTATTTTGCTTACATGTCCCACCTTTTCACTCATTTCGTGAGAATGATGCAATGAGTGTTCTCTTTCCAAGAACATCCTCTGCTGCTCGGAGCTGGCCAGCCGACAGGTCAGCCATGTCGACAATGTGCAGGACGATATCCCTGGATAGGACATGGAAAGGGAAGGGTTTGTAGAATTCTGGTTTAACACTTGTACAAACTCTAAGGATGAGAGTGAGGAACATATAACCATTCACTGTTGGATTTTTTTTACCCAGGATAGCGAGAGTCATGGCCGCCAGGTGGACTGAATGCATGGAGCTTGGTCTTTTGCTCAGTGCACGAACAAACTGGAAGTTAAGAATTCCCCCGATCAGACCGCAGATACAGCAAGCTGAAAACAGGATCATCTACGAGTCAGATAAAGTGAGAGAAGCTTGCGTTAATGCACACATCCAAATTTATATCCTGTTTCCCAAACTGTAAACAAAAAGACAAAATGTGATGAGATGCATTTACTGCTGAGCTTTCATCTCTATCATTTTTCAGTTTGGGACGACGGCTGTGGTGATGAGTAATGTATTTCAGTCAAAATAAATCTGATTTCCTATTAGAAAATTGGATTGGCCTCAAGCAGATATATCGCACGGACTATAAATACACGTACATCAGTGTGTTTGTATATGTGTGTCCTGATGCTGAGCACAAAATCCATCACAAGTTGCTGTATAATATTGTAAATACTGACCATAACTCACACCCAAAATTCAGACGATGTTAAATAACGATACTCTGGTTACTTTGCAACCAGAAAAAACATACAGTTGATTAATTCATCTCTGCATTGATTACACCAGCAGCTTTTCGGGTGTTGTGTCTTGTTTTGAACGCTGCCTCTTTTTCATTGCTCCCTGCACAGATGCCTTTAACCGCACGGAAAAGGGCATCTCCGATTTCAGTCATTACCCCGTGAAGTGTTGAAAGCGACTGGCAAGAGTCCGGAGCCAAATCGACCTAATGCAATCACTGTCCCACAGGCAGAGAGAAGGATAGAAGGGATGCTTTGCGATAAGCAGAAGAAGAATGTTGGGAAAACAGAGGATCAAAATGAACAGGACAATAAGATAGAGTTGGGAAAGGAGAGATGGTGGCAGAGGTAAAAAGTGTGAGAGGGGTGAGACACAAAAAAGGTTGATGTTACAGGAGATTGTGCTGACATCGATCTATAGTAGACAAAGGCACACAGACAGACAGACAAGGAGAAACATGAGGACTCAAGAGGCAGAGTGAAGCTAAGCAGAAAAGAAAGAGTGACAGAAAAAACAGAAGAGGTGACGGCTTGTCTCTTCTGGTTTCCTCACATGATGTCGCCTTGAGACCGTACCCTCACACCTTTGGCTGCTGCGTAGTGTTAAAATAAAGACACATCTTAAAGAGAACATCACAAATCCAGTCCCATTATTCTCTTATCACGGTGCCGATTTTTAGCTCAACTGGGTTTTGTTTAGTTCTCCTGTTTTTCTTTTCTTGTTTTGATTTTCTGATGGTATAGTGTACTGTGTTTGTAATGTAAACTGGAAAGCCAAAGTAAAAGTGGAAACTGACTCAAGCAAGTAACAGTATTATTAGGAGATTCAAAGTTGGAGCAAAGGGAATCAACATTGACATAAAACAAGAAATACTTACAATAAGACCTGTCCTCTTTCGGGCACACAGCACTCCGCACATACCACAGACCAAAAACTGCAAGAGAGAACCAGCAGTACACTAGTCACTCAGAAACTTTTTTGGGAAGAAAGTAATTTATGAGGAGTGTAGTTATTTTTACATCTTGCATCCTAAAAAGGACTCGGTTATGTGATTTTCTCTATGCAAAGTGAGATAAATGCTGCGTGTAATGATGGACCCCTGGGGCGGGCTTATTGTCCTGGATGTCAGTGATTCAGACTGAACTAGAACAACTTGGCGCTGCTTCAGCATTAAGATGGCAGAGTGACATTAGCACAGGCTTTATTGTTGGAGAACAGGTTTTTGAGAATCAGTTAATGACACATTTGGATGACACATTTGTTTAGAAGACGTGGAGGAGATCTAACCTTTGGATGACCATGAGACAGGCAGACTCAGCAGCAAGAGGTCAACAGCTGGTTGAACATGCAAAGCACATGCTGCCTGTGCGGTACATTACATGCACAACAGTAAATGACTCTATAGTGCTACATGTGTAGACTGCGCACACAAGACAGTGGGATGAGACATTTATTGACTCCAAACTGTGGTATAAAAACACAGATCTAAATTTAAAACCACCAATCAATCTAAAAAAAAGTGCTAAATTTTATGTTAGACTAGAATTATCAGAGCCATATAACTGCATATTAGCTTTACAAAAATTGCATGAGATAAAGATGATGGTGATGATGACATTAACCAAACATTAAGAAACTACATGCATGAATTGAACTGGTTTAGCCCTGTGCAGAGGTAGATTCATTGCATTATTTCTGTAGACATAGACAGACGGTGGTAAAAAAAAAAAAATGCACTTTTCAATAGGAAACACTATTTTGAATATGAGTGTAACCTATCTTGAAAGCATTTTGAGATATTCAGCGAGGCTATAAGCCACTTGGATATCCTCATAATTAAAAATGTTTAAAAATAGCAACTTTTAATTCCCAGAAGCCTGTTCCATTCTTGAACACACTTTGAAACCAGGTAAAAGTAGGAGTGTAGTAGCTCCAGGACTTACGCAGAGCCCGCTCCAGACCGGTGAAGCGTCGCCCTGCTGTGGCTTGTGTTCGCCCCGGACCCAGCTGATCCCCACGGCCCCCAGGACGATGCTGGCCACACCCAGGCCCACCTCCAGCACGGACAGCAGCAGCAGGCTCCACAGGATCTTCCGACTGGAGCACATCGTGCCCCGGGCATCGCTCCAGCTCCAGCGGCAGAGCAGGCGAGGAGACAGAGAGGCTAGTCCGGCTTTGCGCGCACCGAGTCCGGCTCCGTGAGTGTCCGAAGGGAAAACCAGGTAGGTGAAAAAGGGGTTAGAAAGTGGTGGGAAAAAGTGGAAAGTGATGTGCAAAGGAGATGAGGTGTTGTTTCTGTCTAGGGTCTGACTGAGAGCACTACACACCCCCTCAGCGCTAAAGCCGAGGTCGTCACTCCCAACCCACGTGTGCGTACCCTCCTGTTCACTGTCAATGGATACGCTCTAAACCGTTCTCCTCTATTTATCACATCAACACATTATCAAAAAAGGAATAGGGTAATCTTGTTTTAAAAAGTTTTGTCTTTTAGCACAAATACACAGGTAAAGTTGGACAGTTAATGCCCTACTCTGTGTAAAAAAAAAAAGAACTCAACCAAATAGCTACACGTGAAAAAAGTGACATTAAACACAACGTAATAAGCCGTCCTCAAATCCAATGGACACAATAAAAGCAGGGAAACAGAACAGTAGCTACAAATCCAATGTAGCTGGCTATTCCGATTAGAAAACGGATGTTAACAGTAAAATCACATGATAATAAGGTCCTGTGGTCAAAAAGATTGTTCTAATTGACCAATGATTAAGATGAATGATTGCTGTGCAGTGATTGAGTTGTGGTCTTGTGTAGCCTGCTGAAGCAGTTGTAGTATCTTTAAGCATCCGAAACAAACTGAAAATAGAAAAAGTAATTAGACCAGAATAAATGCTGCAAGGCATTACTTATTTGGACTCATGCATGTTTTATGACTTTGTAGCTACGTTTAAAGTTGGTATAATCAAATCCACTTATTTCGAGGCTTGTTCGCTGTTAAATTCTGCTGAGGCAGCTGTAAGGTTATTGCTCTACACAGCACAATGTGCTGACCTTATTTGTAAAGCAACTGTAGCTTTAGTGTTGTCTCTGTTTGTTGTTTCATTGAATGGCCTGACTTGAACATGTTAAGGACAGCTACAAGTAGTTATTAATCATCAGATATTGATGACATGATCATCATTGGGCACTGCAGCTGAATCTCATTTTTTAAATTTAGTTACCAGCTAGTCACCTTCTCTTTTTTTCTGTTTTTTTGTAGGACAATTTAAAAACAATTGACATGAACAACTGATTGAGATCTTGTGCAGCTCATCAAGTGGCCCATGTAAAGATGGGAGACTGGTTCTTGCTTTGCTTTCTTGCCTAAGAATAGTTTATAGCAGTGGCTCGGACCAAAAGCAGCCGTTGACTGGGTTCAATAGACTTTTATTAGTCTAGGATAAGATGAGGCTGTTGGCCCGTTGCCTAAAACGTAGTAGGTCCTGATCAATAGCAGTGAATTTCCTCATCTTTCTACACAGTCAGCCTATTTACCTCATCCTCATCTGCCATTATATATTATATTTAACATTTCACAGTGTATTTATGAAAGACACGCAGATCCTATTGTTGAGTTAATGCAACATCCTTAAATGGGATTAAAGTACATATTGTGTATTGAGTATATTTTCTCCTTGTATGACTTATTGAATGATTAAACCAGGCTCATTTAAACAGCCTGACCTTGTAACCATTCCTACGCTTTATAGGAGTGCATTATTAGTGTGAAGAAAGATGAAAACTCTTGGGATAAAATGGCATATTGCTGGAATGGACTTCCACTCACTCATCTTTGTAGCTGAAGGCTGGAGATATATAGAGGCATATTCAGCTAAGTGGATAAAGACAGGAGTTAGCAGGAGGTGCTGTAAGTGTGCCATCCCCAGAGGCCCATTATACGCTCCTCAGTGGTGCCATCCACTATTTGTGTGCCTCTGAATCATTAGGACATATATGACTGCTGGCCTATAATGAGTGTGGCGCCGGGTATGCGTCAATCTGTCATCAGTCCCAGGAGACAGCGAGAGCAAGGGGGATCGAAAGCACCCTCAACCCTTTCGGAGACTGTCTTTGTAGCCGTGTTGCTTCATTGACGACGTGACGGCAACAGGTGAGGAAGCCACAGGAGCTGCTACTGTCTGTGAGCATCAACAGTGACAGTGCTACTACACAGACTCCCAATTGTTAGACTTACTACAAAGAGCTTTTGGTTGTCTCCACTAAGTATTTCAATTACGGTTCTTTTTGGGGATTCATTGTTGATGAATAGGTTTTTTTCTCTGGACAGTATAAAAATGCCAAAATGTACTGCAGTTATACAGTGTGACCATAACTGGAACCACAAGAAAGATGAAAATGTGTTAAATGAAGGATGGGGGGTTGTAATAAGTAATCTTAATATCTTAACCTGACCTATTATAACAGTATAACACTCCCCGAGGAAATGCACTTAGATTTACTTTTCTTTGTAATTTCAGCAACTTCATATCACTCTGAACAGTATGCCTTTACTTTAACACACACATCAGTGAAAATGATCTAATTTAAATGCAATAATTATCAGCTATTTCTTTCTATAGGGTAGTTCTTTCTTAAGTGATAAATACGCAAAGACTCAGTTCTATTTCTTATGTGCTATACACTCTCTACAGGCTTCTAAATTGGTTACCATCTAAGTGGAGAGGGCTGCACACATACTCATAGAACTATTTATAGTACATAAAATGTATCGTACTCAGTTGTTTGGTGTTCTCTCCGGTCATGCAGGAGAACTGAGTTAAACACACGCCATTACCTTCCTGTATCGCAGACACACACTCTTGTAGGGACAATTATGCAGCAGACATTTAGGGCAAATGAGCAACTCAGCACAAATAAGCATAATCTGCTGTGTATATTTGGAAAGTTCATAGTCTGTGCATAATTTGTTCGACTCCTGGTGAGCTGCAGATGTGACAGAACTGTTGTGGCTTCCAATTAAAAATGGAGCTTCTCTAAGAGTGGAAAGTAAGAGGTTATATTTCAGGTCTGAGTGGTGACCTAGAGCCTGAACTTGAGAAGAGGCTGCATTTGAGGGTTAAAAGTGAGTTGGCAGGAGAAAGAAAGGGATAAAGAGAAAGGTAATAGGCAAAAGTGGGACAGGGTGAATCCCACGGCAGGATGTCGTGAAGGGACGGAAAGAATTGGAGGTTGGGAGAGCTTTTTAGTTGGAGAGCAAATTCATCAATTCTTTCGTTAAAATACACAGTTTGCCTCCAGTACTCCAGCACATTTATTATCACAGAACTCTTTATGGATATATGGACATGCAGTGTATCCATTCTCATAAGAAATAGGCATTATATTGCCAAAAACAAACTGCAGAATAAATCAAATCATAAATGCTGCCAAAATGTGTCCAAATTCTAGGGTTATTGTCATTTATGTTCCATACTGTATATAAATAACTGCACCACTGTGTAGAAGTACAGCCAGAATACAGAGGCAGCGCTCCCTCTGTCAGCACCTAACAGGAAGCTGAACCTGCTAAGAATAGGATGAGAAGAGGTCGGACACGGAAGGTCAAAGGTTGCACGCTGACTTGCTTAATTAATGCTTTAGGAGTGTGAAAGGTTAACATAAAGGACGTTTTTGCTTGTTAGAAAAGGTAGTCCCCCATGTGAATGAAGTGACTAATTGGTGGTTTTGTGTGTTGCCAGTGAAGACAGGCTTGAAGTTGTACAAGTCCAACCCCGTCATGTGTCCAGAGGCATGAAGCTGAGCAGCCATTCATTGTTACTGTGTAACACGAGCAAAGCACTTTCCATTTGCATCTGTGTTCAAGCGAGCACGGTTTCTGCAGTGTGAGTGTGAGGAGACTGGTGGCAGCATGTCCTTGAACTCACCCGAGTGTTGGCATCACTCCCAGTGTCACCAGTGAGGGGCCATATGTAGTTTCACATTTAGATTAACAGTATCAGAAGAAATTCACATTACTGAGTGTGTCAGTGGGAAGCCGTAGAAAAGGATCTTTAACTTAGAGACTCAGGTTGTCACTATTTTATTTTCCACCAGTCGCACTTTTTGATAATGACCGAGACCAGATTTTAATCTGACTAAGGCAGGACTTTTACGGAACATGACAGAGCTGTGGCAAGACGATGTGAGCCAATACCTGTGTGTGCAAATCCAGTCCAAAGTCATTGAAGAGCCTCCATTTGGTGAAAGAAGCTGAATTAAAGGGCTGTATTAAGATTGAAAGATCAACCAATCAATCACAGTATTTTTATTTTTTTATTTTTTGTGGCTTGGCTGGTCTAGACTCCCAGGAAAATCCCAGGACTTCCATGTACAAGACTGAGCCCAAGTAAAAATGAGCCTGAAACAGTCCTGAGACCTTGGACTCAACACTAAGACTCATCCTAATAACTGCAACACTATATTATAATATCAGGGGCAACTCTGTTCAGTCAGTTCTTGTGAATCTCCTTTGCTTTAATACAAGCAAACAAGTTTACTGCAGCTTGTAGAAGAGGCAGACTTTTAAATATACCACATCTAAAAAATAATAAACCACCTAATTATAACTTGGGTCCAGTCTATCTCTATAATCTTACTATAATTTCTACACTAATCATATCTTATAATAATTTCTGGTTAAAATGATAAATATTTAAATAACAGTCTACATCCTCCATGTTCCTTCCATGTACAACAGATGTGTCAGGAAACACAGTAGCTGTCTGTAATAATTACACTCCGCACATTCATGAACAGTTCACACACAACCACAATTGCGGTCATTTTAACAGAAATCAATGAGGTGTCAATCAATCACTGTGTGACCTGCTTCTTAAAGTCATTGAGATGCTTTGTGTTAAAAATCAAAGCTCCATTTGTCTTCATCCTCCACAGATTATTTGTCCATACAGATTGTCACCTGTCAGAGTGAGGTGATTGTTAGGCTGTCTGTATGTTGGCACTATCACAGCTTATACATTATATATGACAATAAAGCACCCACAGACATGCGGTGATCCCAGGCCATTTCCAAGTAAACATTACTGCACTGAAACCAATTATTTTTACAGACTTAAATTGGTAATCAGGGTTTACACAATCTTTTCTTAGACCTAAGTTCTGAGTGTCATAAATAATATACGTGATTGATGACAGGAGCAATTTGTAAACTCTCAGAAGACCTGTCCTGAGGGAAACATATTGACCCAGGGGCTAACCGATCAGGAGGATTCATTTTCTTTCACAAGTTTTGGTTTGGGGGTGCACATATGGGATGGATGTGTTAAATCAACTCAGTAGTGCCTTCGTGTGTGATGATTTTTAAACAGAACATACAACAACACTGAGTAAAAAAGAGAAAAAATTTAAATGTTTAGTATGATCTATTTTATATTTAAAAGCAGAATGCTAATGTGCCTCATGAAAAAGAGTTTACACAATTAATGATGTAGAAGAAGTTATCAAAATGATTTCCTAATCAAGGGGATATTATATCCTCATGTTTATAACATGGGGAATTAGCAAAAAAGCATGAAATGACTGACTGTACAAGCCAGGTCCAGTCTTTATGAAACCACTGTAGCCGGTAACCATCTGATTGGGCTCAGACAAGTCAGAAGTATGATGTTGGTATTTGTGTTACTGTTTCTGTTTCTGGAGCAGAGCACAGTGTGCCCTTTTTCATGTCAGGGAGCCATCAAAATTACTCTGAGCCAAGGCCATGTATTTTTGTGTCAAACATTACGTAGTGTTACTTTAAGTAAACCACTTACTATCAAAAAGGCAGAGTATTTGGATCTGTTATTCCTGTGTTGTATTTCTCAGCAGTGGAGCAGCATCTGCTGTGTGGGCAGCTGCTCTGCCAAGTAAACAAGACTTATTAAGTATTAAACACTTCACAGCAGGGACCACGGCAAGCACATACACAGGCATTAACAGTGATGCCCAAAGGCAAGTTGGTCTGATCTGAGAGAGTCCCACAGCAGAGTCATGTTCTCCACTCACAGTGAAATTGGACCCATCCACCCTCCACACAATATAGAGGTTGTACTCTTAAACAGCAGTACGTCCACCTCTGGGACAGACAGAGGGAGGACTTGATGAGCAATTTCTGAGTCAAACTGATTCAGCTCAAATGAGACCTTTAAATACTGTGACATGTGATTACTTTAGAGAAACATTATGTTAGAGAAACTTCTGTGAGACCACTTCATGCAACTGTTCAATTCTCTGAAGCACTGCTTCCTTTCTCCTCTTTGTAAGCATTTATATTAAAGTGCCACTAGAGGGACCCCTCACACAGTGGGAGCTGCAATGCATATATCTCAGTATATGAAACCAGTTTCTGAAATATGCCTTTAATTTAACCATAATAGGTCTCTATGACAAAACACATCAAAGAGTGGGGCTATTCCAAGCAGTTCTTGTGCATTTCTTTATAAGAATAGTCACCCACAGTATGAGCTATTACACATTCATTTATACACTTTCATTTTCAAGGTAATTAAAAGCTATGTGTAGTGATTTGCATCATATTGTGGAACATTGCCATCATATGTGTAATGGTTTCTAAAGGTAGTTGCATTTAAGTTTACATTTATTTGAGCAGCTTTTTGGTCCATGCATTTGCTCCAGTTTTTAGCTCATGACTACATGTTACCAATCAAATGTAGCAGCCAATGTCAGCAACATCAACCACAGCATCCAAAAGTAAGGTGTATAATCATACTTTTGACGTGTCTCGGTGTTAACAAATACGTTTACCTTCAAGCTCAGCTGCTTTTACAGACACAGAACAGTAGTTGCTAACTACAACAGGGCCCTGTATTGTGGAAGTAAGGGGTTGATGTGGTGTTTTCATGCTCCACCTCTGTCCCTCCTAGATGACACAGCAGTTCACCCAGGAAGGAAACTCCCTGCTTTCCCAAATGAAGTCCACCAACACACGCAGCTGTGTGTGCAGAGTGTGACTATGTCAACACACATACATAAGCTGACTCCCTAGTGGGAAAAGTGAAAGGCTTCAAAGGCTGAGATTCATACTGATACATTCAGCAAAACAACCTCTCTTTTCCCAAAGCTGAAGAAAGGCTGAAACTGAAATCAAGCCATTCAGCTGAGGGATGACATACTCATGAATGACGCATATGAGAGGGTGTTATTTGAGAGATGAAGTGCATTCAAGCGACACACACACACACCCACACACAAAGTCGTAGAGGTGACGTCATAGCTTCCCAGAGTCGGTGATTCCCAGGATGAATAACTTTTCAGAGATTGGCCAACTGTAAGACAGTAAACGCAGCACAACAAGAGTTAGAAAAACAGGATTTGAACAGATACTCCCATTACACACCAACTCTAGGGATATCCATCTCCGACTCTGTTAGCTATTTTGCAGAAAACCTGTTGTAGTCTTTATCAGATTAAGTATTGCAAGTTATTATAAATTAGGTTGTATATTTCTAAACAATGGGACCCAAAAATGTATTGTAAAATGTGTGGTATAAGATATAACCAGTACATAGAGTGCACCAGTGTCCATGCATTATTTTTGTTTCGGATATAGTTATGTCTCAAAATCAAATGAATTTCTTTTGATGCAGTTGTTGATAATGGAGGAGTATTGAAGGCAACATTAAAATGTCTCACACTCAGTAACAGTTTTGTAGTATTTTGTAGTTATTGATGTTTGTGCAAGGAGATACTCAGATGTAGATATTAAGCCACACTGATGTAAAGTTTAGGTCAAGGCTGGTCAAATTATAACTTGTATTTGATACTATTCACTAGAAATGGTAAGTCCCTTCTTATCTTTCCTGATACAGTAATACCTCAGTGTGTCCTTGTTATAAGCTTTATATCTGAGGAATGAAGTGGCCTCCTTTGCTGGGAAGAAAAGAAAAAATACACACTAGCCTTTGTAAGATTGTTCTGAAACTGACTGTTACAGCAGACATTTGATTAATATTATGATTTTATCATTCAGCAATTATAAAGTGTGGCCAAAACTTTGTTAAATAACCTCCTTTACTTCAGTTTCTCCATTTTACACTTGAGGTCAGGTCAAAGTAACTTTCTGTTTTCTGAGAATTAACTGGCTCACAGGAAGGACAGCTTGGGCTTTGTAGCTCTTTTTACTCTTCTACTCTAGCTCATGATCCTGCAAGATAATACAGGGATAAAGTACTTAACAATAATATAATGTAACCAACAAAAGGCAGATTTGGTGCAACAACAAGAAGAAATGCTTGCTATACATTTCTATTGCCATCTGCTGGCTGGTTGCAGTAGAGGTCTTACACCTTGCCTCTAGCCTTGTATTCTATTGCCCCATTCACAGTTTGATCAAGACTTTAGCAAAGTTTGTGCTTCTCACACATGCACAGAACAGTCAGAGCACAATAATGCCCAGATCAAACATGTTTTAATCATTTGATTGTTGAAAATTTCACTGAGTGATAGGCCACTCACTCACACACCAGTGGTTATATACACTGGGAAAGACACCTGCCCAGAGACCACGACCTATTATTCAGCAGGAGGAATCTCTTTTCTCAATCGCATCAAAGTGGTTAAAGGTACCACATCTGTGATGTTTGTTATACAAATCCTGGCCCTCTGTGGGAAAAGGATGCAGTGGCTAAACAAAGTGTGTACTACCTGGAAACAAGAGCTGACGTCCACATGACTGCCGGGTCACATCAAAACACACAGCCGCAGAGGTTGTGTAAGGGAAATCTAACCTGGGTGGTGCCGCTGGTGTGAGGGTGTATGCATATAGTACAGAGTGGATACTGAACCGCACCAGGGTATATCAATGTTACTCCTCCCTGCATTTAAAATGTGTTTTCCCTGAATATAGACACTGTGGCTCAAAGTCCTTGAGACTGTAACCTCTCTCCTGTTTCAATCCCTTTCTTTCTTTCTTTTTTCTTGTAGCGATGCTGGCACTGTTTCACATGAGCCTGTTGGCTTTGATAGAATTACAGTGCTCTACAGCTGGCACCCAGGACATGTATGACAAAACCAGGGACTGTCTGACTCCCTGGGGAGCACAAAAGGCACAATAAGAAGAAATAGTAAGCAGTCACTGTTCACACTCACTGCATTCACTTTCACAATTCAAGGACAAGTCCACTTCTGTTTCCAAATTGTTCCTGAATGACAGCACTATGAAATGACTGTATTCTTTTTCACTATGAAAAATGTTGGTTGCAATTTTGTTTCCCACAGACAAGGCTTATTTTAACTTAGAATATATTGAAGGCCAATGGCTTTTTTGGGTCAATGTTACAATATATGTACATTGATTGCCTTGAACCCATAAATAATCTTTTTATTATTGAATGAATGAATGAATGAATGAAGTGACCTTAGTTAGACACAACACTAACCCAGTCTGTCTCATTGTGGTGTTGTGGCATGATGTTGTGACAGTCATGCTGGTGGTTTAGTGAAACAGACATGTACACGTAGATGCTGTGTACAAGCTGGACCACAAGGCCACTGACCATCAATGTACACGTCTGTATTGACATAGTACAAACCATGGGGTTTCCTAGGTCACATTCAGGAGGCAGCTTACGGATGTTTTCTGAAACCTAAGTGCATGCTCTCATTCCAGTCATGAAACCACAAGGCAATGTATAATCCTGGTTGCCTCACTGAGGTATTTGCACAGACAAAGTCATTTTTCATTGTTGTGAGAACTGGTCTATTTTATTCAAGAGCCAACCCAAACAAATGTATGTGAGATTTTGTTCTGCCGCAAAACGTAGACACACTCACATTCCCATGTAAAACACCTGCCCTCACATGTTAGCTGAGCAGAGCCCACAGGAGGAAGTTGGTTGTGTGTAGTACAGTTTCATCATAAAAAACAGGTTTAAGGGTATTGTGGTCTTGACATGACATTTGCACAAACAATACCTGTGGTGGAAGGGGTGGGGGACTTCTGTTGCATAAATTGAAGGTTTGTAATTTATTCTGTTCACATTGCACTTGCAAACATGGCTTAGTTATAATCCAAACCAATGACTGTCATGGAGTCATCAGGAGGCACCTGTATAGCTCACAGGCACTTTCTGTAAAATGGAGCTAAACCTTATCATCTATTTAGGCCAGTGGTGTTAAACTCAAAGTGGTAAGGGGCTGCATTAGTTAACAAGAATCATCAGTGACAGCTCCAACTAAAACCTGTTTAAATCCAACTGAAACATATACAAATCCAACTGAAACCTAATGTAGCTTCAGTACTAATGTATTGAAGGGCCAAATAAAACTTACAAAGGGCCGCATTTGGCCCCCGGGCCAAGGACAGACTGGTATGCTGTTTGACCATGAACAGAAACTGCTCATTCATTTTTCCAAAGTTCCAAATATTCCAAAGGTAAAGTACATTATACACAACAAAGAGAACTTCAACAGAGTAAATCTGTGGTTTCATATGATCTGTTCCCCATAGGCTAATACGCTTTCATTAAAGGTTACATGCACAAAACAGGAAGTTCCTTTTTTGTAGTTTCATGTAGTCATGAGGTAAATCTGTCTGTGTTAGTCAAACCAATAGCATTTCAATTGCCTTTTTACAGTCTTCCTCCACTATGACATTTAAATCATCTGTAGATCAAACGCTAACATTTGTGCCTTTTCTGTCGAAGTGTAGGAGGGGGATTATGAAAGGAAAAAGTGTGCAACTCTATGCATAGACTGAACTAGAAAACCAGCCAAGTGACACTTAGATTTGATTTTGTTACTCCACACAAATCCACACACATTGTCATTAATTTTGCTTTCTGTCTTGGGACTCTTCACCTAGCTCCCATATGACCTTTGATCCCTGCTTTGTCCTCCCAGTATGTCCGAGCCAAAGGAAGTGCGGTTAAAAGGGAAGTGTGGGCGAAACTGACCGAGGGGAGATGACTTTGAAGTGATAATTGGGGAAAAAAACGAGCGGGCAGGTGTTACTGAGGGAGTGGACTGTAAAAGTGTGTGTGTTTATGGCCTGAGAGTGATGAGACCAGACCAGCGTGATGAAAAGCCCAGTGGACTGCTAACACAAACAGGAGAAGAGAAGCGGGGGGGGGGGCATTTAAAAGCTGGGGGAGGAATGAGGAGACAAAAAAAGAACAAGTGTTTTGTGTCGACTTTGTGGTGATTTGCTCTCTGACAGCTGTCACTTGAGTCCTGATGTTAAACAGTATTGACAGGCCCGGGAATGTTTACACTAGAGTCCATTAGCATCGAGAGGAAAGACATCCATATTTTCTCCACTGGACTTCATCGGTTTAAGTGGAGGAGCTTAAAAAGTAGATTTTTCACACTCTTTAAAAAGCAGCTGCAGTGTGTATTTGCATCATTAGCATAATTGTGAGTGGCTGCGTGGAGGGCATGGGTGGTTGTATGGGGAGGTGTTGGCACTCCCTCGGCCAAAATTCCCAAATAATTTGAATGAATAAGAAGAGAGGCTTGGCTGGACGTGATCCAAGTGGTAGAGTGAGGTCAAACAGAGCAGATAGGGGGCTTGTATAAATGTATGCATATTGGCATACTCACAAATGGGCTCCCTTCCAAGTAAAACATGTCTTTTTTTCAGTGGTTAAGCTCCACAAAAAATCCAGCCACACCAAAAAAGGTAGACTACTGTGTTCTTTGTCTTTGTTCTGTTTTCTTCAGTTGTTTGGCAAAACTTTTTGGCTCGTGTTCAGCGGAGCAGCCGGCAAAGCGAGGTTACTCCATGTCATTGGAATCTGCACAATGGATCCCGAGACCCCCTCCTCCTCTTGTCTACTCTTTACCACCAACTCGTGAACCCCCTCTGCAAGAGCCCTGCTTTAATTGACCCTCATCCACCCACGTTATCTATTCACCATCCTCCAAAACACTGGTATAAACATTTTTTATGCTATTTCTATTGTGCTATTATATGTAGGCCACAGAATGTTAGTCTGCACTGGCACTTCTTAGAAAGACTTCTTTTGTTTTTTGCTCGGTTTATCTCCCTTCATAGATTATTGCCAGCATTTCTTTGCCAAGAGGTTATAATGACACATGGTCTCAAGGGGAAACGTTGGCTGCACGCATTTAAGAATATGTGCTTGTAGTAAATGGTGTGTTTGTTATGTAGAGTGCCTGGAGGTGGAAAATACTCAGACAGAGGTCTAACCAAGGAAGATGAGAGACAAAAGAGATAAAAGCCATATAGTTTTGCTGTGCACTGTGTTAATTCTCAGTGCTAGTTTACCACGCTGGAGCAAAACATCAGTTTAATAGAGTTTTTGCAGATGTAGCAGGTAATTTTGACGGTAGAACCTTATTGAAAAGCAGCAGTGAAGTCAAAGTGCTCATTCACAGTCCATAAGAGAATCATCGTTTTGCTCAATGGCTCCCTGAAGTCGCAATATAAACAACTGAATTCAAGGCCACGGTTTACTTGGAAAACTCCCACTTCCAGCGCCAACAGAGGAACTTGCGCACTCATCCTCTCTCACCGGTTGTCTCCTTCGCCCCTCCCTCGCGCCGTCCCCTCCCTCTCCTCTTCCTCGTCTGATAACTCGTGCGTCGTTGCCATGGCACACCGTCACTCCGCTGTTTTACTGAGAGATGTTCAGTCAGCGTGTTGTTGGCGGCGCGCAACCGGCTCAACTCGTGGAGAGTGTGTTCGCGTCTGGCCGAAACTGCGCTATGACTTCGCGCTTGTCCACGGTGAGGACACACACCTGCGGCTGAATGGAGACCCCCGCGCCTCTGCCGCCACTCTCAGCCGATTATTCCACGTCTTGTCGCGGTTTAAGCTGATTTCACCGGGGATGTGAATGCCTGTGTGGGATTAGACGAGGTTACTGGACCATGCGCCTTCACTCGTGGCTACTGTTCACGGCCGGTGCACCACCACGTCCCCAGCAGTAGACGTGTACCACTCTCCGGTCTTCTACCTTATTCTGCCTGATGTGGATAGGATACGATGAATCACTGGCTCCGCTGCGTCCATCCTCTCCTCCAGTATGTTCTGTGCTGCTTCTTGGTGGTCGCTGTTTACGTTGGAGCCCCCAGACCCGGTGAGTTTTCTTTTTCACACAGACAAGGACAATCACCCCAGCCAGAGATTGTCAAACCATCAGTGTGCAGCATCTCTCAGCCCACATTAGTCACAGTGTTGTCTTCAGTGGCGTCTGTAAAGTTTTAAAGATGCTCCAGTCAGGCAGTAATTGCACATTCACTTTCTCAGACAATAGGCTGGAGTTAAAGTGTGTCTTTTGTTTCTTAATACCACTTGCCCTGTTTGTGCTTGGTTTACATCTTATCCTGTTACTTATTAATAACAAGGGCCACTTATTAAAATCTGTGGGTTGGAAAGATCCAGAGTTGGCCCATGTGAATCCAGTTTGACCATTGTTTCTAGTCCATTACCAGCCCCTAAACTCACCTCAGTCATTGCCTTCAGTTGTATTGATGAGTTGTAATTGGGAGTTAAATGCTTCATCTATTCAGGGTGCTGCCAGAGGCCACTGAGCTGTAATTGGGTCACAGCAGCTTGTTAGTGGGTTGTTAGTGATGCTCAGACCTGCAGCCTTTCTCTGTCCTACATACCAACCATGTAGTCAGTGAAATATACCGGAAAATTGGATTTTAGCTGATAATTCGCCTCCATGAACCATTACCGTAATCCCACCACAGTGAGATACAATGCCATCTTTTCCAAAACAGAAAGTACCTGATATTTTGTCTTCTAGTTGTGGAAAATGGTTTAAACCCCAAATGGTATATTGTAAAAGCAATAATTTGTGAAAAAATCGGGCTTTTTGATGCCCTCTACTGTTTACTATAAGGGATTATAAGAGATGAGAACCTCTATCCAGGAACAGAAAACCTTGGCCAATCACATGCTCGCAAAGTCACATGGTCAAAAAAGGAGCGCTCCCATTGGTCTATGATGTTCCAGGAAGTGTAAAAGCTTTCAGTGCTGAATATCTCTTTAAACACAGAGAAACAGCTTAGAATAAGAAAGGAAGGCAACATAAAACGCCAATAAATACTGTCAGTTCAATCATTTAAGCTCACACTAAGCTAAGCTAAAACTAAACTCAAAACTTCAGTTTGGTGAAATGTATAAGTTTTTTGTGGATGAAAAATTGGTCTGGTTTTGGGTTTTTTTGTAAAAGAGAAGCAGGAGAGGTCCCTAGGATGCTTTTGGGGGTGAGTGGAATCTAAGACAGAGACAAAAAAATAAAAACAAGTAGTGGAGCTTTAAGTCGGAAACCATGTTGAAATTGACAAAAAATTAAGTGTTTGCTAATGTAGCTTGTTAGCATACCAAACCAAAACTGAATCCGTTTAGGTGGATTTCGGTGCACTTTTACCAGTGAATAAGTAAATATTAGATGTAATCCATGGGGATTCATGTATTGAATATGTTTATAGCTGTTCTCACTCGGTTACCGCTTAGCTAATAGTCCTGAATAGCCCATAGTGAAAGGCTAAGTGGTGTCTTTCCATCATCACAAGTGTCTGTATGAGATCTCGACACATCCTTGGGCACTCAGCACAGATTAGGAGTGCTGACACCATCTTTCACATGCTAATTGCAGATTCCTTTTCTTTATTGGTCTCTTTGGTTTTTCAGGTGACAGTGTGTGTAGGTCTCCGAGCATCACTTCTTGTACCGAGTGTCTCAGACGTGGACCAAAGTGTGCCTGGTGTTTCAAAGAGGTTAGTATGAAGTGCTTGGAGTATGTATGTAGTTAACAGAGTGACAGATTTTAAACTCTTGTCAAATGGTATGCACTATATTTTTGGTGCGATCCACTAATGTGACAATAATGGACATGTCTGAGCCCTGTGGCTTGCCCTTTAATCCTGGACGTCTCTGCCGGCGCGCGTGTGAATTTCTCCCTGTGTCGTTTCTCATGCAGCAACAAAAGCCCAAGCACTTAGAGGCCATGTGTTTAGTCTACACACAGACACTGACTGGATTTCTCTCCTTAGTGTCAGCGCATCTCGTAAAGAGCCAACACCAAATGACTGAACAACCTAGGAAAGCAGTAAAATCTCTCCATGCCTCACTCTGGACAGCTCTGGCTTGACTACACGAGGGTTGTTTTAAAACTTCAGGTGCTTTCCCCTCCAGTGAACCCTAACCTTATCTGCCACAACAAAGTAGGACAAAGTTGTGTGAAAACAATCCTCATCCTCCTACACAGACTTGACAGAGGCTGGCTTTAAAATTAAAGCAGTGTTGTTGAATATTCATTCTCACATTCTGGCCTTAATGTGGTGCCAGCTGAATGGGGCAAATTATGTAAGGAAAGTACCGGGAAGTCACATTGAAACAGGCCCTTCTGTTTGAGCCAGAAATAAATTGTGTATAGCTAACAGGTACATGCCCTGGTCTATTTTTTAAACGGGGCATTTTAGTAGATATTGTTAAAAAGCGGTTTACATTCTTAGCCGAATTTCTTCTTAACAATCAATTCTTTTGTAATATACAAATTAAATTGTATAATTAGACTCTTCTAGCAGCATTGTATTTGTGCATGTCCCAGACTTGAGTATCAAAGGTCACTAATCCACTCCAAAGCTGCAAGGCGTGACGTGGTAGTTGTTGTTGCCGGGAAAAGGGGATAGCCAAAAGTCTAGTAGCGCTTGTTCAGATTGGATTTGCATAACAAACCAAAGGGATTTTTAGGTTAGTTATAAATCATCAGAAGTAAAAAAAGTGTTGGTCAGTATTAAAAAGATTAGACAAGAAGATAAGGAAGATAATGTTATTTACAGGTTGATTTATGTTCAGGATTTATAGTATTTTTTGTGTAACTGGTCAACTCTATTATAACTCTAAAGTTAAAGTTGTTACCCTTGATCTTATGTGACATTCAGGACTTTCTGGAGGGTGCAGTTCCTGCCTACCGCTGTGACCTGATGGAAAACCTGCTTCAGAAAGGCTGTGGACAGGAGTTCATTGAACAGTTAGTGACCAAAGTAGAAGTCAACGCAACCACCAGCAGCACACAAGTTTCACCTCAAGACATCAGCATTCAACTAGGACCAGGTCTGCACACACCCCTGTAACTGTATATAATGTATGTTATGGTACACATGTGTGACAATATGCTTTCTCTTAGGTTTAGAGGCCAGCATCATCTTGGCCGTGAAGCAGCTGGAGCGCTACCCTGTGGATCTGTACTACCTGGTGGATGTGTCGGCCTCCATGCAGGAAAACCTGGATCATGTAGGTGTCTGTTTTTACTTCAGTTAAGTACCATGCTTATCTGCTGTGAAGGTTCTATGCCTTTCTTTTAAATTAATTAATTACATTTTCTTTTATATGGTCTGAATCAGTTGAAGACTGTTGGTGTAGCACTTTCTCTTCGAATGACGGAGCATTCCTCAGACCTTTGGCTGGGCTTTGGCTCATTTGTGGACAAACCTGTCTCTCCTTACATTTATGTTCATCCTTCGAAAATTCAAAACCCCTGCGGGTAAGACGCTTGTATAAATCTCTAGTATAACTCACTGTGTAAGAGTTTGCTTTGACATTTCATCCTCCTAATGAGGCAGGAAAGCTATAAATGTTACGTGAGTCAAAAGCAGGACGTTATAATGACTGCAGCTCCTGGGAGATATGACATCTGAAAGAATAAGAAATTACAATGTTTTGATGTACAATCCACTACAAAAGAGTTTAAAACTTTTTCTTCCTTTTGTTCAGTGATCATGAGATCCGCTGTCGCCCTGCTCATGGCTACCATCATGTTCTAAGTATGACAGGAAATATGAGTGAATTCACACGTGTGATTAAGCGCCAGCGTATCTCGGGGAATGTGGATACACCAGAAGGAGGGCTGGACGCAATGCTGCAAGCTGCTGTCTGCCAGGTATAAACTATTTGTACAAGTGTAGCAGCAGAACAAAACAGTCTGAGATTTATGATCAGAGATTGGAATTCCTTTACATGGGTTTGTTTATGATGACATTAATTCCAAGACTCATATTTGTGACCAAAAGTTGTGTTGCCAAATATAGGCATATCAAAACAAAAGTAATATTGTTAGTATAGTTATATAATTGAAACACTATTATTTTTGATCTGTCAGCAAATTACCTGTTTTTAAAATCTGAAGGTAAGCCATGGGAAATTTGTCACAAAGATTTGCAATTTATAAAACGTTTATTATTCACTGAAAAACGATTAGAAAAAGTTCGCCATCTTGTGAAAGAGGCGTTTATACAGGAGCATGGTGACTCAGCATTAGAGAGTGTCCCAGGAATCCTACTAAGTAATGACACCACTCCTGGGTTATGACACACACAGTGGACGTTATACTACGACTGCAGGAAGCCGGTCACTCAAAGCAACTAGGGGGCCTAAGTAGACACCATGCAGGAGAACACCACTGTGGTCATGGCTCCAAAAATAGCTTTTCCATTATCTCAGGCTCAGAGTAAAAGTGTGCTAACTTTCCTTAAATATACACTCATGCAGACACAGACCTCTTTTACTCTCATTGTTTGACGTGTCACAGACAAAAAGAGGGTTATTCTCAGTCAGCGGAAGAATTTGCTGCTCCTCATCTAATTGGCCCGTACAGAAAAAGCAGATTAGCGTGGGAACTAGCTCAATTCAGATGAGTAATCTGCCATTCCTTACCACATATGTAACCTATTAAAATGAAAATGGAGCATTTTGTACATAGCTGACTGGTGACATAACAAAACAATAATAAACCTCATACCAACAGAATGATTGAAGTGAATCGGTGAAAATCTCTTCCAGACTCGTTCGCCTTTAATGTTTCTAGATGTTATATGTGCATGTCTCTATTGCTTAGAAAGCAGTGGGTTGGCGGCCCCAAGCAAAACGTTTATTGCTCCTGATGACGGACCAGCCATCTCACCTGGCTCTGGACAGCAGGTTGGCAGGGATTGTGACACCCAATGATGGTTTGTGTCACCTGGAGAATAATATCTATACAGGGAGCACAGAGATGGTGAGGGCAAAGTGACATCTTACGAAAACTATACAAAATAGAAGAATCAATACAAATAAAACTGTCATCTTCCTCCTAGGACCATCCCAGTTTGGGCCAGTTATCCGATAAGTTGCTTGAAAATCATATTTATTCCATTTTTGCTGTAGAAAAGCAACAGTATCACTGGTACGAGGTAAGACATTACATATATTAGCTGTAACAATTTCTTAGTAAAGGGTGCATTTGATCATAGTTTTTTGCATTTACTTTGTCAAAGTGATTAATTTAGTCTCTTTGTGTGTTTCAGGAATTGGTGCATTTACTGCCAAACTCTTATCTGGGAAAATTAGGTCTCTTCCAGGCTTCAAACCTTATAGAGCTGGTGGTGGGTGCATATAAGGTACAAAGCTTACTCAGCTTTCCTCTTTTTCTGCCAGCAGAGAGTAGCACTTTACTGCTTTCTCTGTGTGCTATTTATCCTCTGGACAAAGAAGAAAAGAAGAAGAACAAAAGGAGGTTAAAATCAATAGGCTCTCACAGTCCTGTTACCGTATTAGGGACCCTGGTGTAGTAATTTGCTGAGCCAACAGTCTTTGATTGGCACAACTAATCCCCTGTGTGCACTTTACCATGCTAAAAATTGTGAACCTAATGACAGAGGTTGTTTTATTCACAACAGGACAAATATAACAGCTGAAAAAAACAAAAACAGAAGGAAACGAGGAAGTGAGAGAGGGTTAGATGTTGTGTGTGTGACTATGTGCTCGTTCACTTGGCACCAGTCTCGAATATAATCTGCCCTCAGGCACAGTACCACATTGTTTTCTCGGGGAATCTGCAGAATCCACAGATCCAGACACACACACAAGCTGCAGGGCCCGGACAGAAGCCGGCATTATAATAGCTATCAGATCCCTGCTGAGGACCATGTGTCTAATCATGAATGAATACAAAGATGCTATTTCTGGCCCCTCCTTCTTTTTCCAATTAGCCTCCATGGTACACCAGAACGAAAGTACAACAAAAAAACTTTTCAGGGGACAACAGCGTGACAAGTATATTTAATCACATTGCTCTTTTTGTTTTCTCTTTCTATCTGTTTCTCTTTTCTGATCATTTTAGCTACGCACATGTAACAATACAACAATCACAAAAACACATCTTTTCTTTTAAAGATTTCTAAGAGATTACTGTAAATAAATCTCCTTCTCTCCGGTCGCCCCGCAGAGGTTGCTGTCAGAGGTGGCCATTGCAGTGTCCTTAGATGAGAAGGCCTCCAGCAGGTACTGGGTGTCTGTATCTCCCCTGTGTCCCAGCGGCTCCACTGCAAAAAATCAGAGCTGCTCAGGAGTGCAGCCTGACCAGACGGTAAATATACACTGATTGACACAGTGGAGTATCTTATTACATTACGGAAGATTCCTTGACATAACCTTGTAGCTATGTTTATTTTGACCACAGTGTACTATTTTAACATGGTTTACAAGACTGAAAAACTTTGATAAATGATTGCACTTGGAGGATTACAGGCAGTATTTACCAGTGAAACATTTCCATGGACTCATTTGCCCTTCTTTACCTGATATAAGAGCTCTATTTCAAATAAGCTTTTCATGGACTATTTTTTGTAAATAGTCAAGTTATAGTCTACAGCTTTAAGACTCTTAACTACAGAGATGCTAAATCACCACTCAATAGTCACTGCATTGTTCAGAAAGATTGCAGTCAAACCAAACTCTGTAATCCGTGGGTGAATTATGGAAAGCACTAAATTTTTTCCAGAAAAGTGATAAAGATCAAATCAAAGTAAGAACTTGTCCGCCTTTGCAGCAACCACATCAAGAGTGGAAAAAGTCATTAGAATAATTTGAGGCTTAGCTTGAACTAGAAACTGCAAAGCAATTCCTGACAAAAATTTATGACATCATAGTCCTTTTATTTAAACTGTTTATAACAACTGAAATAAACTATGTACATATATTATTTCAATTATACTATGTCTTAATTGTCTCTTATCTGTGCAATTGAAACACTGAAAATGCTACTGAAGCTATACATTCACCAGACATTTTAATTCCAGTAAAAATGTTTGTTTATTAGTCCATTATTTTTGTTGATTACAGGTTCACTTTAACATCACCATTGGCATGCGTGCCTGTCCTAATGATGGCAAAGATGAGCATGTAACGATGATGGTTCATCCCGTGGGTTACAATGAGTCCACGGTGGTTAGGATCCGCTCCAAATGTGGCTGCAGTTGTGGATCAACTGGACACTGCCACGAAAGTAGCCAATCCCAGTGTAATGAAAGTACAAATCAGGAGCAGAGGGACTCAAGCCTCAGTTGCCAATCTGAAGGGTTTGACACGATCTGCAGCGGACGAGGAGTTTGTGAATGCGGAAGGTGTGTGTGTGAGCAGAGCAGGCTGGGGACAGTCTACGGGAAATACTGTGAGAAAGACGACTTCTCATGTCCCTACTTTAGGGGACTTTTGTGTGGAGGTAGTAGAAAGATGTAAATTCACATTCAGTGTACATTTTTTCTATCTTGACTTGACTTCTATCTCTCTAGGTCGTGGTGAATGTGTATTGGGTGAGTGTGTATGTAAAAGTGAATGGACAGGCAATAGCTGTGAGTGCCCTGCCTCCACATCAACCTGCCAGTCACCCGACAGTTTACTGTGCAGTGGCCACGGCAAGTGTGTTTGTGGCAAGTGCGTGTGCAATGACTCCAGACGCTCTGGAAGCTTCTGTGAAAGATGTCCTGCTTGCCAAAGCACCTGCCAATCAAACATGTCAGTTTGTGTTTATTGCCATTAAATAATGTGAGACAGCCTGTGCCTTTAAAGCTGGCCTTTGACTTTTTTATGGATCTGCCTCTGTTTCAGGAAGTGTGTGGTCTGCCATGTGTCTCAAGGTCTTACCAAGAATGAAGGAGAGCACTGCAATAAGACGTGTATCCCTTTAGTCTACTACACAGATAATGTAATGGGTATGTGCCAGATAACCTCATATATTACCACAAGAACCTTACAACAAAGAGTTAGCTTCCCAACAAGTAAAAACTAAGTTCAGGTTTACTTTTTGAGTATAATTTACCAACATGCCCTTTTTATCTAGTATTTTCTTATCTGATGGATTCACACCCAAACATTCTCCTGTACAGAAAAAAACAGTACTCTGCATAAATTTATATGTATAATCCGACTCCTGGCCTTGCTTTGGCACCACAAGGCTGACCCTTTAAAATAAACCAAATTTTTACCAGCAACCTAACATCCCATTGACTAAACTAAGGTTTTAGTGCCCCATCTTCTGTAGGTAATACATAACTATGAATTATTGTGTTACCACAGTTTACTCCACTTCTGTGCCAATGATTTATCTTGTGCTGTTGTTACAGTATAAAACAATTATACCATTTTATAATGCAGATGGAATTGACAAAAATAATGCTTAAAGCAAAACAAGTTTGTAAGTAACTGCACATTTGGGAGTGATTTTTGCATGCATTTCTTACTAACCAGAGCTTGTAAAAAGAACAAACTCTATTGATGCTGTTCTCAGCAATTTTGTTTTTAGTAGCCCGATAGGATTCATTCCCATGGCTGAAGTTCTCTATTTCTCCTTCTTTCCTTCCAGGTCAAGCAGAGGATAAGTGGGTCCAGTGCATGTACTTCAGTAATAACAACTGTCGCTATCCATTTCAAATAATGACAGAGCCTGGACAGGCTGAGCTTCACATCATCACAAGGGCAGGTATAAACACACTCAAACACTCTCTGCCTTCATTCCAGGTCACTTCCGCTGCTACAACTGCGGCACTACTGCACCCTGGAGTATTTGACTCAGCAAGCCTGCTGTCAGTGTTACAGCTGTATTTTACATTTCCTCTCAGTTCCCAGCTCACTTTAGTGTATTTCCGCAGCCACACAAACACTTGTACAAAACTCCAAACACACTATTTAGCACATGCCCTGGGTCAAACACACACACACAAACACATCCAAGTGTTACAGTCAGTCCCTGCCTTCTCAGTTTTTGGAACAGCACTGCTCATTGTGCGTTTCTCCATCTCCCCAGTCCCTTTACCCCCTTCACCCAACAGGACAGTCTCTTCCTGCTCACGCCTACTCCTCCCGGGTGCAGCAGGAGCCAGGTCTCCATGGTTACTTGTTACCAAATGTCAGAGCAGTCTTTGGGCTCTTTGTGTTCAGTGATGAGCCCGTCATCTGCACATGCTCCCCAGCAGACTCTCTGCCCGATAATAAGAAAAAAAACAAACAACTACACAGAACAGTACCTCTCAGACAGCTGCCACAGACTAAGATGTTTATACAAATCTTTATGTACTGGTTAATCATCTAAAGTCATTTACCCTAATTACATAGTTACGGACATACGGTTTTTTATTGTCACCATGTAACAATCAATAGATTACATTAAACGTTGTCAATCTTTTGTTATATTCATCATGAGCATTTCTTAAGCAAGTTTACAATGTCAGCAAAGATGATTTACTGTTAATACTGCAGAGATTGTACAAGACAATATTAAAGTGAAATTTAAGTGAAATTTAAAAGTGATGCCACCTAGCTTAGCAGACTTTCATTTCATTTGTGGGAAACAATTACAATGGTTGAGTGGAATGCTTTATGAGTGTAAGTACATCTTTAATTTTGTTTATTAAAATGTAAATATGACTTCACAGAGTGTCTGACCAGCGGCCGGGTTGGAACTTTCCTGAGCGTCTGTGCACTGACAGTATTGTGTGGGCTTGTAATGGTGGCTGTGTCCAGGCTGCTGCTACAAAAAAGACACCGGCCACCAGGGGGCACTGCTGTGGATGGAGTCTACCACTGCAATGAGAAGGTCAGCTTATCCCAGACTGTTGTTACTGTAATTAAAGTAGAGTCATGTACCCTCAGCTTTTTCAGCATACATTTTTAAACAAATACAGTATCTAAGAAATATTGGACATCTAATTAAGATGATTGCATTACTCTCATTTCACGTTTACGAGACACATTAACCCTAAACATTGATGATTTATCTCTAGTTGCAACCTTCATATTTCTGCACACTGGATAATAGCAAAGCAGAAGATAGATTTGAACTCTTTCAAATGTGTATTATTTGTCTCCCTGAACATTTTCAGTGTTTCTGTGCATTAGAGGGAGCAGATTTTAATAAATTACTGAGCGATTCTTTGTGCCCCTCTTTAGGATCTGTCATACATCCCTACAACCAATGAGAAGACAGTTACTTACAGGAGGGACAGGCCACCTGATCGCCCAGTGGAAATGAATATCCAGGTTCCCAAAATCCCCTTTGGTGACCCCTGGCATTAGGATGTGGAGCTATACAGAGACATAAACTGGACTAATTATTTCTTTATGTCTATTGCTTCCATCTGATTAACAGTGTGACAAAAATGGTCAGTATCTTGAAATTCAGATAAAAGCACAAGCAGAAAGGCTTTCTCTAAATGATCAATCCCTCTTTTTAGCCATGCTGCCGTACTGCTCTAATGTGTGCATGTTGTGCGAGTGTGTATGTGTTTGTGGATGGTGTGGATGTGCCTAAATTAAAGCTCTGGTAGGGCATACTTATTATTTATGATTTATTTTTAATGACAACGATACAATAATGCTATAAGCACTCTAACTGTCTTGAGCTAAGTCTGCCCCTGTGTGGCCAGCCTGAAGTAGGACACTGTTTTTTAAATATGACTGTCTACATTACTTACCTCCTAGTGTTTCTCTGGATTTAAATAATGAGGGTACCTACAGTAGTTTTGTATTATTCATGAATTATTTTTCTGATTTTTATTCGTTGATTTTTTTAATGTATCTTTGCTACCCATTAATTTTAGTAAGATTTTGATTTTAGTATTAAATGTTTTTGCGTTTGTAGCTAGACTTGCACTTGAACAATTGTTACTGCATTGTACTACTGAATACTGGGTTAAAACAGTGGGACCTGAGAGCTGTTTCAAAATACTTAGTTTGGGCATTAGAAGAGACAAAACGCATTTGTGGCTGCTGAAGCTACACCACAGTCCATAACACTGGAATATTTTGAAATGCCTACATACTGACAATACTGAGCATCTCACATTCACAGCTCAACGCGCTGCTATCAGAGTTGATTTCCAAAAACCTTGTGCACTAGAGCCAGTCACAGACATGTTGGGAGACATCTCCTTGTCCTTTCTCTTTTTTAGTTTTATTTAATGCATTGTTGTTTACAGCAATAATAACTAGTTTCTTTTAAGCAAGGAACACTAATTACTATTTATTCTGAGGTTTTTTTTCTGTTAGTAAGGCAAGGAACTACTACTTGAGTTGCATGTCAGTACTGTTATTGTTTTCCGAAGAACAGTTTGTTTTTGTCTTGTGACTTTAATAATTCAGCAATAATCATCTCCTCTGATAGGGCACTTTTATGTGTTGTTTTCAATGTGACTGTAGCAAACCTGTTTTCATTAAAAAAAACAACAACGAAATTTTATATACCTCCTTGTGAGTTGCATATTTTTTTATATTCCACATTATGACGTAAATGTGAGGGCAAAATACTATTTCTTAAGTTTTATGTATTGTGGATAGGCAATGCTATATGATCGTAATCTACTGTACGTAAGGTACCAGGTAAGAGCATCAAGTAAACACAAGGTGGCGATGCACATTACTGTATAAGCATGGGCTACTAGACATTACTGGAGCCGTGTGTAACTCTTAAGGCCAGGGCATTGGCTACCTCAAAAGAGCTACTGATTAACATCCATAATTCTTATTAACTTATGCTGCAGCCCATGCACGAGCCAATAAGATTAATTAAAAAATTACCTGGCCTGTCTTGGAAATTGTAATTTATTATTTCAGATGTATATTTTGAGCAAAGGAGCTCGTACTACTACAAATAATAATAATAATAATAATAATAATAATAATAATAATAATAATAATAATAATAATAATAATAATAAATGTGGAAAAACACCGACACATTGATGAACCGTTCAATGAATAGCTATTCACGTTGAGAATATTGTAAAAAATTTATTTTAAAATAAAAAGTTGAGGTAAGGACACAGTGAAAGTTCATAAAGTGCCATCAGAGTTTTTAAAGTCAGTGAAGTTCTCACAGTTTTCAGCTGGTGCCCTGAGACCAAAGCAACTGCTGTGTCCCCATTAAACTGTCACTCCACGGTGCTCTCTGCCTCCGTGCTCTGGTCGGACTCACGGACGCGCAGCCCAGGAGAGTGTCCAGGGCTGCCGCACGCACTGTTGTCTGTGTCGCTGCAGTTTTTCCCAAGTCCCTGCTCCGCGCCTTCCTCCGAGCTGTGCGTCCTCACGTGCTTGCTCAGGTGGTCGGAGCGCATGAAGCGCTTGTGGCAGATGGCGCATTCGAAGCGCTTCTCGCCGGTGTGCGTGCGCAGGTGCCGCTGCAGCTCGTCGGAGCGTGTAAACCTCTTTCCGCAGAAGAGCCAGTTACAGACGAAGGGCCGCTCACCCGTGTGCCAGCGCAGGTGCGCCTTCAGGTGCGACGTCTTACCATAGACTTTCCCGCAGCCCGGGATGTGGCAGCTGTGCAGGCCCCTGCGCCGCGGGCTCGTGCCCCCTTGTCCGTGGCTGTCCGCCTCCTGGCAGTTGGGACAGTCGCACGTGGCTCGCCCGGCGTAACGCCGAGAGGAAGAGCGAGGGGCGGCAGGCGCGGGCAACACAGGGCTTGAGCTCAGAGCGGGTGAAGCAGAACCGCACTCTGAATACGCGGGAGCGGGTCTGAAGCCGTCAAAAAGGGGTTGTGCGCCGGGAAGCATCGGCTGAGAAGCCCCGGGGCTAAAGGTGGAGTGGCTGTGAGGCAGTGGGCTGTAATCAGAGCTGTAGCTGGTGAGAGGAGCTCCTAACCCGACCGGATTCTGTGTGTCCACCCAACCAGAGCTCATGTCCCACCAGGCAGCATGTCCGTTACCGACCTCCCCAACAGACTTGAACCATGACTCATAGGGGTGCGCATGCACCCTGGGGTAAATTCCCCCCAAGCCCTCTACCGAGGGCGGGAACTTGCTCAAAAAGAGGGGCCTCTGTGCGTGTGCACCGTCGGACACAGAGCTCTCTGACGCCATGGTGCTGTGGTAAACGTTCAAGTCATTTCCAATTGTAGTGTTGGTGGTCACTGAAAAAGCGCTAGAGGTATCCGCCAGTCCAGAACCACCACCCTTGGAAATCCCAGGTGTGACTCCGAGTGACGTAAGGCAGGTGCCCAGGCTGCTTCCAGGGGCGCTCAGCTTCCACGGCTGAAAACCCTTAAGAAGTCCGGGGGCTCCGTCCGATAAAGCAGGTGAGTAGGAGGGACTGGGGTCTCCGATCCTGCTGCAGGTAGCGGCCAGCATGGCGAGAGGGGTGCTGCCGAGCCGGGGCTCCTCCTGTGGGACAGATGGGGACATCAGGGCTGTATTCCAGGGTCTCGAGGAAAATGTACGATGCGCGTAAAAACAAGGAAAGTGTGCGCTAAAAACGGTGTGGCATTGTGCCACTATTAAATGCCTTTGTTTATGAACAGACTATTGTAACAGACTACTGACTACTGTAAATGTAAATCCTTTAGTTTGAGTTTCTCAAGCAAACATTGAGACAAATATTACCAACAGTCTTATAGACATAATTTTGAATAAAAACTGTTAATCTAGGCTATCCTACTTTGAAACTAACAATCTGTAAATGTCACTACAATATTCTGTAAAAAAAAAAAGACTATAACATAAAGTAGGCTATAGGATGGAGTTGAGATTTGCCTGTCACTTTTACTTACCCCAAGTAAAGTCGCAGCCATTGTAGTAAGTGTCTGTGTTTTGTTCCTTGGATGTGAAGCCAGTGTTCGATGCGCTCCCTCTGACTTCCTCTCTGGACGCTTTAATAGTAGTAGCTGTCGAGTGGCTTTGAAGTGCCGCGGACAACCCGTTGTCCAATCAGAGTTCAGCTCTGAACGTCTCCACGACAGCGCTCTAGGGTCGTAAATCAAAACATGACGTCGTAACCCACAGCGCTGAACGGCAACAGGTAAAAGCTGGAGGAGATATTTCAACATAGAAGCTGATTAATCAGAAAGGTAGGCGGGCTGACTGGATTCACTGGTCACTATTTAACCTACAGCGAATGTGTGTCACACTCAAAAACTTTAGCAATGACTTTTTCCCTATATTTCAGCCAATTTGTTTAATAAAACGTGTAGTTTTCTCATCTAAAGTTGACCGCTAACTTAGCTTAACAGTTTTTGGCTAAAACCAAAGACTAAAACAAGAAGCTTCTAATTTAAAAAAAATCCAAGTTTTTTATATATCGATTAGGCTATTATATATATTATATTGTATCTATTATTACTAATATATTTATTAAGCTAATGCAACATTCTAAATAATAAATAAACCGGATGATGGTATTATTGATTTTAAACTTATTGAAAACTACACTGACAGCGAAATGTGGCTGTGGAAGTGAAATGACCGCATTATTTTGTCTTAGTTACAGACTGAAGTTGTTTTTACTGCAGTCGTAGGCCATGCAGAGGGAGAAGCTGATGAATGAGAGGCTGGCCCGGACCGTCCCATCCTGTCCCTGGGGCGTATCCAGTCAGCCCTGGGGGAGGGAGAGGAGGACACCACCACTGCCTCTGCAATTTCAGCTCATTTAACACAAAACAAACGTAAGCTTCCAGGAAAGCACTCATTCCTGTGCTTTTTAAAGTTTATTACACTTGAAAACACAAAGATAAAATCACAATTGTCTACATTCACTTTATCACCCAATAAGTGCATCTATTCTTGAGGATTACAATCTGAAAATAGGCCCAAATCATTCACTGGCTCTTAATATATGACCCCCCTCCCTTTTGAATAGGTGGGGGCGTTTCATTTGAAATTCAGATTTAATAAAACAGACGCATTTAATCCATTTGGTTCATTTGTTTGGTATTAACTGCTTCTCTGCCCTTTCCTCGTCTCTCTCTTGTTCTGTGATAAGCCCAGATGAAGTCAGCTGCACACACATGGCAGAAAGAAAAGTTAATCAAACCACCAACTCACAAGCCCACTGATTACACATGGTGATTGAAAGTGCTCAAGATTAATATTGACAGTGCTAGGCAAACAAACTTTTCCTCATTAGACTTTTCATGATTGTTGGACTTTTTTCAGGTATTTTGTGTTTCTTATTAAGAGCAGAGCAGTATTTTGTGTGGTTAATGCATGGATCAGGCCAATAAACAAAACAAAGGAGTGTGTGACATTGACTGTATTAGTTTATTTGTAACTAAAGAGTTAAAATTAAACAACATACTGAAATGTCAGAAATATTGTGCAATGAATTACTCAATACTGCACACAGAAGACAAAACAGTAGGACTCACTACGTTAGAACAAACATGCAAATGTGTAGTATTCTTTTAAAGGTGCAAACACTTACTGCAGTACGGGTTTTACTTACATATTGCATGACACTACTATAATATGCTCTGTTGCACTGGAATATGCTCTCATCTATGTCTTTGGGGGTTTTTTTTTCTTCTACTATTGTCTTTTTCTGCTACTGCATGCTTTTCTTCTACTTTTATGTTTTCAAACTAATTCCCCTCTTAGATACTAGGAAGTTATCTGATAATTTTCAAACGTTTCTTATTTTTATAATTAGGAGACTCAGTCAACACTAATGCACAATTTATAGTGGAACTAAGAAAATGATAGGCTCCCACGCTGGCCGCTGCTTTGCCTCAGGCATCGCCAAACGCACAGGTGGACTTTACAGTAGGCCATCTTCCCTTTAACCTGATCACCACCCTTGTGAGCCACCCAAACAGCTGTCCCTCTTTTAGAAGCTTTCTTTTCCCACACTGAAAGTGTGTGTGCATTTATTTGTGAATGTGCTTTAAAGGCCCCCAATGAAACCCTGTCTGAGCCCCAACCTGTTCCCTTAGCGATGATAATGACCAAATTATCACGCACCATTGAACGTCAACAAAACAAGACTGTCGTGTGCTTTCCAATCAATTGGTGGGCACTGAGACAGAAAAAGCCCAGAGAAAGGAGTGAAATAAAGATCTGGCACTTCTCGGGGAGAGGGATGGGTGGAGTATTTAACTTCTCCTTGGTGTTTTCCTCTTCTCCTCTGTGGTCAATGGAGCACGGTCACAGTGTGGCCATCTTGGTCAGCTGCCCTGCTGGGACAATTAGCGGGAGAAACACACAGTCAAAAGGCAAGCTGCTAAACATGACACAAAAAATATGCATTACAAGCAGGGAGTAAGGCAATCAATCTGGGTGAAATAAAGAGGAGAAAGTATTGTTTTGGGTTTTAATGCCCTGACCAACACAATTCTCTTCCTGCTGCTCTGGAGGTCTCACCTCAAGCTGAATTTGTCATTTGATGGCTCCACAACCACTAAAACAAACTCAACTTGTTTTACAGCAAAGGAAAAAGTCATCCAGGTGAGGAGTGTGCCAGGATGTGCCTGGAGCAGCTCCTCCTCGGCTTCCTGTAATTACCACTGAGAGAGGGCATGTCCGCTGTCTGTCAGCACCAGCCTGATCGACGACTGTGGCAGCAGAGTCGGCAAAACACATCCAGCTTGAGGTGGTCAAAAAGCACGCATATCAATTATTGGCAAAACACATTTGGCCATTTCTGTCACTCGCTTTGATTTTGGTATTAAGGAGTTTTGGTGTGTGGAATTTTAACAATTTAGTGCTAGTTCTGTCTAAAATGCTACCGTCAGATAGGACAAACTTTACCAATGTAATTACACTATCAAAGCTGCTCATTCACATTAATGCCCACTGGTCATTTAAATACATCACTGGACACACATTCATTCACGACGATGGAAAATGTCAATGGAGGATGGATTCTCAGCTGTGTGTTTATTGTCTGCCTGTTTGGGCTGTAGTGAATACAAAACCTGTGAGCATTTTCTCTCTCTAGCCCTTTGTCTGTCTCTCACATACACATAGATAGATAGAGTTAGGTTACGGTTGATGGATGCCTATGGTTTGTTAAGTCATACATCACAGAGGTCATTTAAGCTGCCAACACATCTGCTGTCTCTCCCCCCTGAAAGAGGGGAAGAGGTGTGGAGAGGAGAAAGATTTATAAAGGCAACGGGAAGAATTATGCAGCGTGAAAGAGAATAAGATTAGTAACTGCAGTGGATGAAAAGCTCTCTCTGACTGACACACACATACAGTCATGCCTTAGTGTGGTGTCTGTTTCAACAAAGCATCTTTCCCTGAAGCTGCTTGCGTTATGAATTTCTCCCCTGCCCCATCAACTTTTATCCTGCCCCTCGTAACCACCAACATTAAAGTCACTGATTTGTGCAGCATAGGAAGCCAAGGTATTAATGAGATGCATCTTGGAAAGGGCTTTGCATTGATTCCAATAAAGAAAGTTGACTTTTGGGCAGTGGTTTTGTTTCAAATGATTCAAAGGATGGATAGAGTATGCTTGGGGATTGATTGATTAATTAATTTTATCTACTGATGCTGATTACATTTGATTTATCTATAGATACACATAGAACATGTTAAATATAAATACAAAGACGTAATATACACTGTTTCTAACACTGCAGATTTCATGATCCTTTTTAGTGATACATTTACACATTGTTCTAAATCTGTTCATACCCGACATAAGGCAGATGTGGCTAGTCCAAAGCCAGTGACCAAGATCAGTGTGAATTTCCACAAACTTGCTTTCCCTCTCTCCTTGATTAAATCCCGCTTTGACCGTGATCTCTATACTCTTTACCAATAACCCTGCTCATCCCTCTCTCTGAGCACATTCCTCTTGGACACGAAGATTAATTTACCGCTGTTCATTTATCAACTTCTGCGGCTGCTCTTTTTTTAATGTGTGGTCAAGTGTGTGTGTTTGTGTGTCTGCATGTTCAATTTGTCCCTTGATTGATGGGCAGAAGCCCCTGAGCATAATCATACACTTCCAGACGTCATTTTTCACTTTCGGTGCTGATGGATGGATTTGAAGAGTCTGATCAGAGCTAGCTCAGTGCGGGGGGTCTAGGTCATATTTGAGGTGTGCTTACGAGGATGTCGCTGGCCTGCAGTCCATCTGTCCGTCTGCAGTGACTGAGCAGATGACCCACTCCAACCATGGAGGATGTTTCTTGGGTCTCCTTTGCCTCTCTGTAACTGTGGAATTAGCAAGAGTAACAGCAAAGGTGTCTGAAAAAAACATTTTACTCGCATACTTTCATATACTAGTAAAATAATATACCATTCCATGATTCTAAATGCCAAAATGAAGTAGTAGAGTTCAGATATAATACAGAAGTCAATATTCATTCAGTTTATATGAATTAGTTTTACAGAGAGCAGTTTTTTGTTTTGTTTCTGAGTATGGAAAAAAATAATTCAGATCCAGATATTGGTGTTTCGGGACACATTTTAAACACAGTTGCATGTTGCATTTATTCAAGTTCCAAAAACAGTTGTCGCCTTCAAAGTTCATCAAGACGGCCTTGTCTTATAGTCAATGACCTTTTTATATGGGTCCAACTGCCATACACTCCAATATACATGGAAAAAGGCATATCTAAAGCCACTAAATGTTATAGTTACCATTGCTCCTCCTACTGCCATTGTGCTTCACTTTGCCACAATGGCCATAAAATGTGGGTGGGGGCTGAAGAGGGGAAGGGGTTAAAAAGCCCTAAGATACAGCTTGATGTTAAATTGACTGGAAAAAAGCTGCTTGCTTTTTCATGCTAATAGCTGTGCCACAAATTGTTAATTTATTCCACAAAGAAATGCAGAAGAGCCCCAGAGTGAGCAGAATTTTGTTGCAGTTTGCAAAGCGAGCACAAATCTTACACAAACACATATATATTAACTTGTAATTATCTATTCTAGATTATATTTCTCCACACTTTTGTCCACTGTCTGTAACTGTTAATGTCAGACGGCCATCTTTCTTGAACCTGTGTTTTTAAGAGGAATGTTGAAGGAAACTAAATGCTTTTGTTGTAAATTGGAACTAAATAAAGAGAATGACCTTAAATTACTCCTTTACACCACTGCAGTCTCATCATATGTGCGCTCAATCACACAGACATTGCTCCCTACACTTTCCCAAACTGAGCTAAGGTGGTTTCTGAGGTGATTTCATGGTTGCTGTTTTATTGATGGTTCCCGTCAAACATGAAACACTTCTTTCCCCCTCCTAACCACAGACACATGCACTGCCTCTGGGCTGTCATACAGGACATACACAGACAGCCAGGAACAAGTGGTTGGCGTCAGCACTACCAGGTCCGCAAGTCCTGTCAGGTCCTGAACTACTCACACATGCACAAATTTGACAACTTATCTTGGATCTTTATGGCGAGCTGCACCCTACACTTAGCTCTGCTCTAAAGGTCTTCCTCGACTCGAATAAGAGGAGCATCTTCAAAGAGGGCCATGTTACACATACACACTAAAGAGCTGCACAGACTTCTAAGCGGACTTAATCATTTCACATTTAGCTTCAAAGAGACTGTTTAAACACACACTTGCTCACTTTCTGAACGCACAGCATGGGCACTGTCCTCTTTAATTGTGCTTTACTTCAGGTTAATTCTGCCTCTTTATGTGGAGCTACAAGCTAGAACCGCAAGAAAAGTTTGTTTCCAATGCATATGTTAGGTCTCCATGACAAAATACTGTGATAGTAATGTTAGATCAGTTTTTTTACAACTTCCAGGATGTGACCATTTGCAAGCTTTCACATGCCACTAATTTTAAGACTTACCAAAGCTGAAAAAAGGCTGCATGTAAAACCTTACGCTTCATTGTTTTTGCTCTGTTTCTTAGAGTATTTATTTGATTTGAGTAAAATGTATAATTTATGACATCAGAGTTCAGTTTTAGTTTAAGGTTTGGCTGTTATCTATTTTGTAACAAGGTACATCTTAGAGCATTTCACCTCTTGTCTTTGGGAGTGACCTTTGAACCTGTGAGGTCAGGTAGCTCCGTAGCTGACCCATAGTTGACTTCTTCACTTTTTGTACCTGTAATGTCCCCAGTGTCATCTGTGCAAACATGTACTATAGCTGGAAAAAAAGAAGAAAATGACCTGTCTTATGAAGGTATAGTATTCTAGGCATTATGAGCACGTGCAGTTGTCCAGATGAATTACAGCATGCTAACTCTAGTCTGAGAGAAAAGTTGCCAAACCAACACATTCTGTGCATTCTGGTCACTCACTGTCTTTGAAGGTGTTTTAGGGCTTGTAATTATGCTTTGTAAGTCAGCCAAACTTTGTTACAACAAAGAGATGCAGATGTCTGACAATAAACATTGTTTGTGCAAAATGTGATTTGTTTTTGACAATATTTTGAAGAGAGAATAGTGCTGTGACTACGCTACCTAAACATTGACTAAAGGTTATTACAGCCAGATTTGTGTGTAAAATTCTGTATGACCAGTGAATGAAATAGAGATGACTAATATAGGTCTGTCTTTCTTTACTATTATTATGCTGGTCAATATCTTTTTAAGTATTCATGACATATTTTGTAGATGAGTTATACAATTTCAAATTGCGTAGTTTAAGATTTAAGATAACATTATGTGTCTTGCTAATTTCATATTTTCTTTATTGTTCCAGATTGACATATACATTCGATATTCAGTTTATCTTAAATGTTCATGTTTTTATTTAATATTGACAAGGACACAACTAAAGAGCAATGTAGTGTTTGATATTTCTGTGTTTGGGTCTATTAAACATCCATTTAGATGTTTTGCCATCCAGCCACTGATTGGACATTTTTGCTACTGCCACCATAGAAACCATTGTTAAAATTACGCCCTGTGCTCAGGCATTTGGGTAATTGGAAAAGAATTCCTTTAGAAACACTTTAGACCAACACACCTCACATTCTGAAAGCATTCAACGAGTCTTCTTCCAGTCAATTTAACTGTTTGAAAATGTGACGCACATTGAAACTAGTTCTTAAATTTGAATCCTTTTTACTTATGTCCTTTGTACAAGCATTCATACGCATTATTTTACAAATGTGAAGCTGAAAAAAATAACCACAATTCATCTCCCCTTGGTTTACTTTTTTTGCCCGGGGGTTGCCTCGGTATTCCCCTGAAGCAGCTGCAGTTTCCGGGTAACGTCTGGGCAAAGGGTAACCTTTACCCAGACTGGGTAAAGTCATGAAAGACACAAGAAAGCTTGTCAAAAATAATTTTTATTTATTTATGCACACAAAAATGGCTTCACTTGTACTGGTGTAGTATGTTCTTGTATGTTCCACAGTAAAATTATTAAGTTGTTGCCAACTCAAACGTTGATATTAGGCTACTTAATGTAAATTTAGTTTGGTAAAAAGTCATATCTTTGTATCCATTAATGTATCTGTGAAAAGTTAAGTCAGATTTGTCGGTTATTGCTTGTCAACAAGTTCCACATGGACATCTGCCAAAACATTAGGTCATGCTTAAAGTCGTAAATCTCTTTGTCTTTACAACCTAACCTTAAGAAAAGGGAGACATCCTGACGCCGAGGCTGCATGTGACGAATGCACACCTACACATACCATCACGCAAAAATAGACCCGCACGCAAACTTACACTGACTCACCCACTGAAACTTACCCCTAGATGTAGCATCTTAAAGGTTTTTTTGTCAGAAGCGTGTGGTCTGAGAGTGTTGCTTGTGATGTGCAACATCGTGTTCAGTCCCAGTACATACTACATTCTGTCTATTTCAAAGATATTAACACACACATTGTACGTTGAACATCATTTTTGGGTTAAACATTCAAATTAATTTAGGTAAAAATGTGGCAATAAAAATGCTGCATTTATGCAAGTTCCAAACTTTTATTCTGTTCTTCTAATTACAATCATTAAATCGTTTTGAATAGTTTAAAGTTGCACAAAAGCAGTAAATAACAGACAGTCAGCAACAAGCCCTAACTTAACACATTAACATTCTGCTTACATATTATTGTTAATCGCAAAATAATTAATAAAACAAGCTCACTTATTAAGTGGTTTATTCTAGAGTGCTCCTGTAGGCTACTATGTGGACAGGTAGGCCTGCTCTACTGTCCTACAGAAGGACGTTTAGTAGATGGCGCCCTCTAGTGGCAACAAACCAAAGTAGCTAAATATCGCTTGTATTTTTTACTATGCATTATATCTTGGCATCTTCAATGTTATAATTGTTGCTTTGTTGGTAAATTTCAATAGTAGTTAGTAACCTGTGTATGGGGTGAGTTCATTAATACTAACTGACAGTAACTTTTACTTTTGTCTGCTTTTGTGATAGCCTCTTTTTTACTGAAAGAGTTATAAAGAAATAAGTCTGATTGTTTGACACAGAGACCGGTAATCAGACCACAGACAGTTCACCACAACACTCACAGACAACAAACCTTCTTCAGACCAGACCTGGTTGCCTAGCAACGTCCTGCCAGTGGCCCAGGGGGCGGGAACAAGGCACTTGGCTTCCGCAGTAATTACAGTGCATGTGCGTATCTGTATGTTTCTGGGCCAGCCCAGGTGTTTGAGCGGTTTAGATGTGAAAACATGCTTTTAGGACTCCATGAAAAACAAAGAGAGCATGAGAAACAGAGAATAGGCCCACAGAAAGCAGACATGCTAGACCACAGTGACTTCTGTTTAGATTTTGGCAACAAGTTCATACAGGATGTTGGCTATTAAGCCCTGATACCGCTTGTTATAAACAATTGTGTACACTACTATAGCTTGTACTGACAAAACTACTTGATATGACATATTTGCAAGCGACATTTTCATATTTATTTTGTGTTTTTCTCAACAAAGGCAGACTCTAACAAGTGAACTCCCTTAATATAATCATATATAAATCCCCCATATAGCCTATTTACAACTCCTATGAGGCCCTAGGCCTTACAATAAAAGCACAGATACCATTTATGCCTATTGGTAAGCTATTGCTAATAATGCAAACCTCCAACTGACTTGATCATAATTGATTAAAATTAAATGCATACCAGTATTTTGAGTATGTGGTGTCTTATCTTTGAATAGGGCTTACTTTCCTATAACCCTAATGGAAAATGTGAGCATGTTATTGAGGCCAAGCTTGTGTAGTAGTCTATGCCTTGGCTGCCAACCTATGAGATTAAATATTTCCCTTGTGTGCCAGAGGCATACCCTCAGTTGGCTACTTGCTAATGATATTTTCTGCTCGGTGAACCAGGCTAGTGACTCTGCTCGGCTGAAGTCACTTCACGCTCAGGAGGGGTTTCACAGCAGTAGAGGACAATCGGGATAAGGGGAACTCCTACATGGGAGCATTCAGGCCTACTCCTCCTTTCATCAGAAGCACTGAGTTTAGGATATTGTTACAGGTTATGGAGGCCTAAAGAGGTGTTACAAAACTGACAGAAAAAGAAGGCTCCTATGTATTATCTAAATAATAAGCTGTGACTCTGCAGATTTTACAAAGAAAATCAAATCCTAAAACTCCTATACTTCGTGTGACATTCAGGTGAAAGTAACCTACATTATTCATGCACTGCACATGCCAATATGTCTACAGTAGGTCTCCATGTATTTAGCACTCACACAATAATATGTTGCTGATGAACGATATAAAACTTTTGAGTGGGCCTATTAACTAGCAAATCAAATGCGTTTTTTTAAGCTATCCTCAGTCTCCCTCTCTCCTCCATTCTTTAGTCGTTTACCCAGCATGCTTTGTGCTGGACCATAAGCTATACTCAGCCTCTCGTGGCTGTCAGATGCTCCTCCCAGATCCTGGTTCAGTTCCTATTTCTAAAGTTTGTTGTGTGTATGTTGTATAATTGTGATTTCTTAGTTTTATTTATATTTTTGTTCTATGCTCTCAACTCTTAAATGACTTACTTACCAAATTAAACTTTGGTTGTGATTGTGGTTTGATCATAGCAGCCTGTGTTCCATTCTGATTATGGTAAAAAAAAAAAATGTTTCCTTTTACATATCACAATGATTGTAGGCTATTTAGGCAGCCTTGCTATTCTGACTGTCACATTGTAGCTAAATTGTTACTCATGGGCGACTTTAAAACACACTGGTTTAAAGCTCTGTTTTTTGACTGTAATCTTGTGACACCACAGTGGAAACAAGCACTCACTGATACTGAAACACACACGCCTCCTTTTCCCGTTTGCCCAACCCCCACAGCACAGAAGTCACCGCCCTTCCCTCTCGCTCTCACACTAACATGACTACTGTTACAGCCGCTTCAACCGACCCAGACACCGGGGCATCATGGGACTTGTAGTGCCGGCCACCCAATCCTTCTCGAGAAGGCGAGGCTTCACCAAAATACAACTCCCATCTCGACCCTCGCACGCCGAGCCCTGTCGTCCAATCTGAATATGTGGGAGGAGCGCGTCCGCCCACAAAAGCCACTGCTATCTCCCCGTATCTCCCCCTTTAAAAAATCAATTGTGCAGGAAAAAAGGGGAATACGCGTAAAATAAAAATACTGGTTACGCTTTGTTTTTGGTGCACGACAAACGGCGACGAGGCGTCCCCGCGTCGTGTGGCGGGAATAACGGCGGCGACGAGAAGAGGGTGTTGTCCTGATGCTTAAATGGAAGTGGGTGGGCCTCCGCGGTCACACACTGCCAACTTCTCTGTGGATATCACTCTGACATTGTCTAAAGTGCTCGTTTTTGGACTGTCCATCCGGTAAGAGAGACATACGAAGAAGCTGCGAGAGGGCGTCGGGCCGTGGTCGTTCACTGAGCTGTCTTATTTTCCCGGTATTTGGTGGGTGCTTGATTGTGCTGGCGCTTGGCACCGCCCTTCCTGGCCGGTGGGTGGTTTCGTCAAAGGGACAGATCCGCCACGGCCCAGCGCCGAACATATAGGCCGTCCTCCGCCTCTGTACCCGGCCGGCCTTCTACCGTGAACTACACCCTCTCCCTCTCGGTATATTAATGCGTTATGAGTGGTAGGTACCCTCCCCCTATTGGTCTCCACCCCTTTGCTACCCCTGTTTCTGTCTGACAGATAGGAGCCTACGAGCCTCTTTGATATTGATGATGAGGTTACTGCTTTCTGCTGTGTTTTATTGACCATCTTTGTTATGTTTTATCTGCTGTATCAGGTGTGTTTGAGCTCCGTGCCTGCGCCTTGTCCTGTGACTTTGCACTACTTAGAGTTAGGCTACTACAGCACACATGTGATGTTTTTACCACTACTGACTCTATGCTTTTCTCATAGACTCTAAGAAAGAATCATCTGGAACAGAAGGAGGGAAAGCATCTAAAAAGGGGAAAAGTTCTGGATCACAGGTATGTAAAAATATTTTACTTTTGTCTGCCTTTGGGCCAAAAATGTACTCTCCTCCTTCCCTCCCAGCAGCCAACCAGCCAAACACCTCTGGGGGCGTTTCTCTGGTGAATTCCACTTCCTGCTTCTGTGCAGCCTCATGAATAGGCTTATACGGCTGTCACACTTTCATCCACTGCAATTTTGGACTGTCTGTTTGAATTAGGTTCAGAATAATCTGCACAAGGACTCATTTGATATGAGGCATCATGATGGCAGAACTGCTATCCTCATCTGTTCATAGCTTGTATCTTTATATGTTATCTTTAGCCAGTGCATCTTTTATTGTTAATACTGTACAACAGGCATTGCTATTGTGTTATTACCCATGCCTGTGTAGTTCACATAAACCCCAGCTGCTAATGTCTAATGTTCTTATGAGAAGTCTGTAGCATTAAATATTTGCCTGCGACCTACTTCCTTTCAAAGGGAGGAGAGAAGGCGGCATTTTCTTCCACTGTTCTGAGAAAAGAGAAATGTGGTTCTCACACGCCCACCCACTCGCTTCCTGTATCACCGCCCACTTCCACTGACAGCTCTCTCTCTCTGTGCTTTGTATTCATTTGAATCATTCCTCTCACACATGCAATTTCTTTCTGAATTATATGAGAGTTTAATGATACCTGGCCTTACCTTCCTTTTGGCTGTGGTACTCTGTGTGTGTTTTATGTATAAGCTCAGTGTACGCTCTTGTCTCTAACCATCACAAGCTTGTCCTCCCTCTTTTCCCTGTCACTCTTGTTTAACCGTCTCTGTGCCTCTCCCTTTCATCCCATTTCCTGACTCTTTCCCATCCAGGATTCCTCCCAGCCCTCTCCGTTGGCTCTGCTAGCTGCCACCTGCAGTAAGATCGGAGGGCAGGGGGGAACAGAGAGCGCTCAGACCCAGGCGGGAACCCAGCAAACCCAAGTCCAGGCTGGTCAAATCCAGCTGCAGGCAGGTCAGCTCCAGGGTCAAATAGTGGTGGATACAGCCGGGGGTCAAACCCTGGTGCCCCAGCAGCTGGAACTGGTCCCAGCACAGTTCACAGGCAACGGCTGGCAAATCATAGCAGCTGCCCCTAGTATGGCAAAGGAGAACAGCAACCAGCCTGTTGCTGTGACGCTGGCTCCAACTTTGGCCAATGACAGCTCCCCAGGTGGACGCAAGGTGAATTTTACTTTTAAGTACCAAAGCCCAAGAGAACCTCATATTATCAAATCTTTCTTTGTACGTTAATGTAAGCTTAATTAGCTCGTGACTTGTAAAAACTGGTGAGTCTTTTCAGAGTTTGGGGCATTTGACTGCTATAATTATGTCACCATTCAATTAGGTATGTGCCCAAAAAAACAACACAGCATTCTTAAAAACAACTTGACTGAAATAGATAATAGACCGTCTTTTCCTCTTGATTAGAGTTCAGAGCTAATAAATGCGTTGTCTTTGATTTTTACAATCTCTGAATATTAAAATAATTTAATTAGTTTCTTTGTTACTCCTTGCCTGGTGCAGGTAAAGGCAGTTGGTGGGACCAACAGCGTTGCGGCTGGGCAGCAGCAGTTCCAGATCATTCAGGTTCAGAACTTGCCCAACGCTGGCAGTGGCGTCCAGTATCAGGTCATCCCACACTTGCAGACGGCAGATGGACAGCAGATTCATATCAGCCCAGCCCAGCCCACCTCAATTGGGGCTCTTCCAGAGCAAGTTCAACTCATCCCAACAGCAAGTCCAGGCCAGACACAGACCATTCTCCAGTCCACCAACCAGCAGACCATCCTGACTAGTACAGCCAACCAGACGGTCCCGCTACAGATTCGCCCTGCCCAGTCATTCCCAATCCAGCTACAGACTATTCAGGGCTCCCAGACTCCTGTTATGACCACAGTACCCATAAACCTCGGGGGTATGACCCTTGCTTTACCTGTCATCAATAATGTGGGAGCGACTGGGGCTGTGCAGTTAATCCAATCTGCAGATGGCACATTTTCTGTTGCTAATGGCAGCCAGCTGGTGACAACAGCGGTGTCTGGGGCAGGTCCGGCTACAGCTGCCCCAGCAGGGGCCATCACTGAAGACGACAGTACATCTGAGGGGACACAAGTGGTGTCTGCTGGATCTGAGGGTGGAGCGGTGGACACCCAAGCACAAAGCAGTGAGGTGGACTCTCAAAGCCAGAACCAAGCCAACGGGCTTCAAAACCAGACCGACGCGGCAGGAAGCATCCAGCAGGTCATTGTGGGCCAAGTCGGCCACCAACTGGTGCAGCAGATCCAGCTGCAGCCCCAGGCCCAGACTCAAGGTCAAGCCCAAGGCCAGCAGTCACAACCCCAGCATATTCAGACAGTGCAGCTGGCTCCAGGACAAACACTGCAGCCCATCCAGGCTTTTCAAAACCCAGCCCAGGTCCTTATTCGCACACCAACGCTGTCGCCCTCAGGACAGATCACTTGGCAGACCTTGCAGCTGCCTGGAGGGGTGTCGCTGCAGGGGGGGCTGGGGACTGCCATGCCACAGCAGCTCACTCTGGCTCCAGTGGCCAGTGGGACAACAGTAGGGAGTGGGGGCCTGGTATCACTAAGTGGTGCTCCGCTAACACTGAGTGCAGCCCAGATTAACCCAGGGTCTGGGGTCCAGACAGTCAGCATCGCTGGACTGGGCACTGCTGGGGTTCAGGTGCAAGGTGTGCCCCTCACCATCACTGGTCTACAGGGTAAGACATTCATCTACAACTGTGTGAAATGAAATTCATCTATTTATTAGCAACAACATCAAATGAAGGTACTTTAATTGTTCTCCCTCTAAAACCAATGGTACAGGGCTTTAACAGAATAGTCAATATCATACCATGAATAATCTTAACCAAGCAGCTACTCTTTATATGAGACACATTAAGACATCATATTACATGTGCATTTTCAGGGCAACCACAGAGTCAAGAAGGAGTCAAAGTTCAACCATCTCAAGTGACTGTCACTGTGGGCAACATGGCATCAGGTTCATCATTGAGTCCAGACCAGCTGGGCTCCGTTCAGAGCTCTTCAGACCAGGAGGGGGTGCCTAGCAAGAGGCTCCGACGTGTGGCCTGCTCCTGTCCCAACTGCAGGGATGGAGAGGGAAGGTACTCAACCTTTAATGTCTCTAGTGAACATTAGTATTACATACCATTAAACTACTATTAAAGGCCTGCAATGGAGTAATTTGGGACATTCCTTTGGCACAACCCAAAACTTACATCAACTATACATCTGCTGATGTCTGACATACTCAAATGTGTCCTTTAGGAACAGCGCAGACCCCACAAAGAAAAAGCAGCACATCTGCCACATGGAGGGCTGTGGGAAGGTGTATGGCAAGACGTCCCACCTGAGGGCCCACTTGCGCTGGCACACAGGCGAGAGGCCCTTTGTCTGTAACTGGATTTTTTGTGGGAAGCGGTTCACAAGAAGTGATGAGCTACAGAGACACAGGAGAACACACACAGGTAGGATAACGTTTAAAAGAAATATAGTATTCAAGACACACTTTAAGTGTGTGTAAGTGGCCTTGGGAACTCCCTCTAATACGTAGTCTCTCATTTTTAGGGGAAAAGCGATTTGAGTGTCCAGAATGCTCCAAGCGTTTCATGCGCAGCGACCACCTTTCCAAGCACATCAAGACGCACCAAAACAAGAAAGGCGGTGCGGCCGTGGCAATCATCACCACTGATGACTTGGAGGAGGACGCCGCAGAAGGCCTGGGTGCGTCTCCTCAGATAGTCGCTGTGGGGACTCTCAATCGGGACTCTGACCCAGCCACACCTACAACCTCCAATCACCTCGAAGAAGAGGAGGAGGAGGAGGAGGATGCAACAGATTCCTGTTTGTACACGGAAGGCTAATGTCCCGCTGTCATGGAGGCCCTAATCAGTGGCTGTTTTTTTATTATTTAAAAATCATAAAAAGGGACTCAAAAGAGACAAGATGATGCAATTAACAGAATCTCAAACTGATCTAAAAAAGCTAACATATATAAAATAGTTAAAATGCCTATGTGTGAAAGATTAGTTTGGCATTTATAAAATGAATCTATAATAATTCCACCTGCAGTGGGGGAGGTAAATCTAGATTAGCACAAGACAGGGGACCTGCTGAGACTAAAACCATATAACATCAAGAGACTTTTTACTAATCATAACAGAATCTCTCTATGCACAAAGATGCGTTCTGTTTCTTATATACATTTATTCTGATAATGCTGAGGGTCAATCATAGTTCAGGTCTGCCGCAGAGCAGGGGCAGAGCAGGGGCAGTTTTGGGAAGGAGTGTGTAGGTATATTTGTGCATGTGTGTATGAATGATGTGTTTTCCCATGCTGTCTTGGATGAAGATCTACCTATATTTAAGTTTTAACTATGGTTCAGGTTTTAGTCCTCAAGATTATTTTTTCTGACCTGTCAACTGTCACACTTCTGGCAGATACGTGGGAACATTAGAAAAAAAATGAGAGTAGAAAAAAGCACATATAAAATGTATTAAAAAAATGCATTCCTGTTGTGAGGCACAGTTGCCATTCGAAATAGAGAAAGGTTTCTATAAAGAAAAACAATCTAGCTTTCTACAACTTTGTTTGTGTCGTGAAAGCAATACTATTAAGACAATCCTTGTGAAACCATGTTTACATTGTCAGGGGATTTTTCTCTGTTTATAAGCAAGCTCTGTGATAAAGGGACTCATCGGATAGCAGTGCCCTTGTCTTAATAAACCAGGTACCACTACTATCAGATGACATTCATGGTAGATATTCAACAGTTTAGTGTGACAACAACACCGACCATGGTGTTGCTTTTCTGTTGGTGAAGCTGGCTGTGCTCCGGTGGGGACCCCTCTTCATCCCGCCTTTACCTCCGCTTTGTGACCGATGTAGGACAATTGCCTTAACACAAGTTGTTGTACACAGGGAACAGCAGGAAAAGGTGGACCATGAGACAAATGGGTGCAGAGAAGGGGTCATAATGGTGAATAGAAGGAAAACATGTTATGGCTGGGTGTTGGATAGGGTATTTCTGTGCATATTATGAGATGTTTCTAGTGGTGTTGCTCTGTATTAGTTGAGTGCATACATTCTTTTAAATTTAAAGATTCTTTTATGTCAGAGTTTGATTTTTTCATGTCATTTTATTAACACACAGGGCCCCTCTGTGGACACTAACTTATTATTTATCCTTTATTTGTAATATTTGCCTTTTGCTGGACTTGTATTCGTGTGAGTTGATTCAAAGGTTGTGTACAGCATGTTTCAGTTTTTTGCCGTAGTGCTGCTTTTCTCTGATAATTACTCTTCGTGCTTCTTTTTTTCTTATCTATGTCTGATCATTGCTGTTTATTTCTTATTCTCTTTGCACCATCATGTGTTTTTAGACAAAATAAATAATGAAAAAGAAGAATGCAAAAAAGCTACTATTGTTAAAAGTCAAAAAGGTTGATACCAAACAAATTTCGATGTTTTTGGTAATATTTTGTGTGCCGACCAACTTTTTTCTTTGATATTTTGTAGTGGCATCTCATTTGTAAATCTTTTTCTAAAGATGTTTGTTCGTCTCCATGACATTTGATAATGGGTTTTTGCCAGGTTAGCCTCAAAGGCTCCAGTTAATTGATATTTTTAAAAATGGTTTGTACAAATGTGTTATGTTGATTAAAAAAAGAAAAGAAAAAAGGACAACTTCCAGTTGAAAAGTTGCTTTGCCTGCATAACACTTGACAATAAAGTGGTTAAAATGGTCAAAATTGTCTTAATCTTTTGGTGCAATCACTTTGACTCGTTACAGCTCTGCTCTGTCAAAGCCTACAGGGTAATTTGCAAAGCTTTTGAGTCACAACCAGGTCACGTTTAAATCAGGATTATACATCTCTCAAAATATATATAAAAAACAAATATAAACACTAATTTATGTGGGTGCATGACAATAAGCTCATGTTAAGCTCTCGACACCAGGTAAACACCTAATGGAAGTGTAGGTACACATGACTTCAATGAGTAATTACTAATATGTATGACAATACTTTATTAAAAATGTACAGTGAGTTAACAAAAATGTGTAAAGTTATTACTGATTACAAGAACTATTTGCATAAGTAACAAAGACAAAGACTAACTATTTTAAAACTGTTTAAAAACATTAAAACATCACTGCATCTTATGTAAAAATAAAATCAGAATAAAACATTTACAGTGTTTATGTAAGAAATCAAAGGAATAGCTTGCTTCTTCAGTGTGCTGACCACCACAATGTATCGTCTCAATATGTTTGATCTCATTTCAGCTCCTTTTGAATGCTGCAATAAAAAAAAGTCAAGTTGAGATTATCCATTCTAGGCTTGTTGTATCTAAGAAACAATATGGTCTATGGTCTCATTCAAGATTAATGTCACAATAAAGTGTCATACCTCTCCAGATATTCATGGACATTGTCATGACCACTGTAGCGGGCCAGTCCTACCAGGATACCAGTTGCACAACGGCCCTCTTTTTTGCGACACAGACTGCAGTTACACATGCCTCTGCAGATGGGGCATGACCATGTCTACAGAAACAAAACACTAGTTGACGTTTAATGATACATACATTATACTTAAACTGTGTGATGGGTCTGTGTCTTTTAAATCTGACCGGGTCGAGCAGCACAGCGCGTACATCCTCTCCATAGCGGTTCTTCAAGCATGGCCCACAGAACTGGCCTTTGACCCCGGAACAGAAACCACTGCGACACACCGTTTTAGTGTCCAGAGTCTTCTGTCTGCACTGGTGACAGGAACTGCCCTGAAGAGAAAATATAAACTATAAACTTTTCCACTGTGGAGGAGGACGGTGTGCCACTAAATTAAAAGAAAACATGCTACCAACATTTTCTTTGTCCCAGATCTTGTCCTTACTGCGGTAGGCTATGTTGTCCAGGTCTTCTTCTGTGATCTCATCGACAGATTTCACCAAATACCGACTCCTTCTAGAGCTGCTCTTTCTTTTCTTTCCTCCTTCATTCACCTGTCCAGTCAAATTCAGCACATTTGAGACCTAATGTCTAATGTTTACTATATTTTTTACTGTAGAGCTTTAAGATTACATGTCGCAATATGTCTTAGAGTATAAGCATTGTAAGGTTTACCTCCACCAATTTCCTAATGTCCACAGTTCTGGGGCCTCTGCGAACAGGTTCGCTCTTTTCTTCAACAGCAAAGTTCTCAGGGGGGCGTGCTTTACGTGATGGGTTCCTCCTTTCGGGCCCTGTATCTGGCTCAAACTTGCGTTTCCGCTGTGTTGCTTTCTCTGGTGTGCGTTTCTTCTTCTGAAATAGATAAAAAGCAGTATTTAGAAATCAGAACAGACAAACAATTATGGACTATGTGTATGTTTACATTATGCTGCGGTGAGAATTTACAGATAGACATTTAAAGTCAATATAATAAACCATTTGTAATGCATTTTGATCCATCTTTATAAATGAGAAAGCATGAACTGTCCAAGCTCCTTCTACAATATTTCAAGCCTAATTTAGCATGCGAGTAGTTGGAGTTTCAAGATGGCGAAGTGAAACTAATGTGAATACTCACTTGAGGGGTTGAGGGTGGAGTCAGCAAAGCCACACTGCTCAAATCAGCAAACAGCTTAGCCAGCTACAAGTGAGGAAGAAACAGAAATGACTCCTAACAGCTCTGTCTGCTTTGAAAGAGCTTCCATGACACGCTGTATAAGAACAAGAGAAACAATAGTGGGTTACAGTACCATGGCCTTATTTTCCTGAATGTTTTTGTCTCGCTTCTTCAGGCTTTGAGACAAGTCCTCTTCATCATCTTCATCCTTCTCCTCCTCCTCTTTGCGCTGCTGCTGTGCCTTCTGCCTGCGGAGCTGAGGAGGACGAGTTACTTTGTCATTTTGTACATTTTTCTGAAGTGCGTTGAGTTTGGGGGTGGACAGTCTTTTAATTGGGAACCTGTCAAATACATTGCAATAAAGTTGGTCAAAGACATTATTTTGTAAACATAATTTATTACTCAGCATCATCATTTTTACACAGGCAACACTCTTTATTTATGCAATTTTTTCACTTTAAAAACACACCTTAATGCCACTAAAAGACTACTCCTCTTTGGTGAAGGCGGCTCTTCACCATCAGAATAAAAGTCTGCATCAAAATCACTGTCCTCTGACTCTATCACCTGAAAAAGTGTCAAAAACGGGCAAAATATGAATATTCTCATAAATTGATTAAACTGTTGCCATCACTCTACAGTATCATACCTTCATCTGTTTGTTATTACACTTGGCGTCCTCATCTTCAATGAAACCTTCAAACTCTTCCTCTTCACTGTCCGACTGGCTGAACAACTGGGCCAGCTCTGCTGTAATAAACTTGGACTGGAAACGGGGAATCTACAGAGGACAGAGATTGTAAGACTATATGTAGTTGAGTTTTATTTCAAAGTTTATAGTCTATGAACATATATGACTGTGGGGACAAGGCTATCTTACTATGGGATGTTCTGTATTTTAAAATTGTGGAATTGATTAGTTAACTTTTCTTGGGCATTTTTTTATATTTGGCGGTAGAGGGAGCACTATCCTGTGTCTGGAAATGTGGCCAAGGAACTAAATATGAACCCCAGGTAACTAGACTTCTTAGCGCTGTATCAATAGGACCTAGCTAGCTCGCAAAATAAATAATGCAGTATAATGCTGCACAAAGTAACGCTATATTTAAACCCAACAATGTGTGCGTATAAGGTAACTAAATAGCTTTAATGTTAAAATCAGGCCACAACAAAGATGGGTAATATAATATAATATATAATCAATAAATCATTTCATGTGTTGTGCGAAATTAACGGTGTTTGCAGGCGTTATTTAGCTAATGTGTTCATTAAAACTAAGAAGAGACTGGCCTATCGACATCAGTCTGTGGCAGCGTCTAATCTTTTCATAAAAAGTCAAATGTATCCAACGCGAGAGCTAGCTATCCTTTAAAGTTGGTAAATAGCTTACCTGAGAAGTGAGGGTCATATTAAATCAGTATAAAGTGTAACTCATGAACAGTGAAAAACCGCTGGTCCGTAAATCAATGAACAGGGATGGATTTTAAAAACCAACAGCGACAGAAGTTTGGACTTTACCAAAGAAAGGTGATAACTTTTAGCTTTTTAAAGCTTTATCATCGGAGTTGAATCATTTATTCAAAGAAAAATGCCTAATTTAACATTTGTCAGTCTGAAATGCAGTTTAAGTATGGGGTGCCACCTCAAATAATGTTTCTTTTAATTGTTTAAACTACCCTTTCTTTGCGTTACACCTCTTGTGGAAGATGGTAGAGTCCTATTTTTCCCGCGAAAACTGTGGGTCTCTGTGGGCGTTTCCATTCAACCCTTCAACTACGATTACAGCTCATGGATTAACACTAAATGGAAAGATATCGAAAATATATTATGAAAGACACTAATTTACTACAACTAGTTAAATAAACTCACCAAAAACAGTCTAATAACCGCATGAATAGACAAAACAAGTTTATTTAACGTGGTTAAATAAGATTTATTTTGTATTATTGTGTGTTTGCGTGTGTACGAAAGAGGATTAGGGCCACTGTAAAAACAAAATTATTTAGGCTTGAGTTAGGATTCTAGTTTAAAGTCAGAACTAAGTAACTAAAAAAGTTTTTTTTTCCAACTCAGTACTTCTTTTTTAAAAAAAAAAAATCTCATTCAATTCTGACTTTTATCTCAGAATACTAACTCAAGTAATTTTGTTTTTACAGTGGCCCTAATCCTCTTCTGTACCCAGGAAAAGGTCTAGAGCTATCCTAAAGTAACTCACAGTGCCTGGTTATTTGAGATAAAAAAAAAATACATTTTTGCACACACATATTTGTTCAGTCATTATGTTTTTATTATGTCTACTGTTTCCTTTGAAGAACAACACTAAAACGAAGGAGACATGAACCGGCAGGAGATGCGCAATGCACAGACAGAGGGAAAGGTTGATGGACATGGTCTATCGTTCCATTTTTGATTTTGGCCGAAGTTTAATTCCACACAGTCTTCAGCCCTTTTGTAATCATCAGGCTGGCCATTATCCCAAAAGACAAAATCCACCGGGGATCCATCAGACCACATCCATGCTCCTTCCTTTTGAGTGTCACTGAGTCCAGTCCAAGTGTATCCCTGATTATGGTCAAAATTCTGAATCAGAGTTTTGACAAAGTTTTGTTCTTCCAGACTGTGGATAGACACCAGGTTGGCCTTCTGCGACACACAGTGGAGCTCTGCATCAGCCCAGGTCAAATGTGTGGACACATATTTGTAACAGCGGCCCTTGAAGCTGTACCAGAACATGGGGCAATCCCCGCGCTCCAGCTTCACCTCACTGTGGCCAGAAGAGACCAAACCGAGGGACAATAGACACCAGCATCATGTTGATGTGAAAGCAGCAGAGTGAACTAGAATCTGAAACACCCTGCTTGGGGCTTTTATAGGCCACAAAGAGGGGTGTACACTATTAATTTGTGCCAGCTCAAATCAACTGTGGTGAGAAAAAGCAGCTGTTTAAACCAGACATGATAGCCTATTTATCAATAATGGTGACAAAAAACATTGACAAAGGTTTGCTCTCCTGCTGCTCTTGTAATAATTCTATAACCTAAACTAAAACAATCAAGTAACTCAGAGCAGTACTTTCTAAATCTCCTACATCAACTGTTATTCTTTTAAAGCTCCACTACCTGATCTTTTTGCAGTCCCTGTGTCAGATTCCACTCACCCCCAAAAGCCAACTAGGGACCTCTCCTGCTTCTCTTTTATTAAAAAATAAAACCAGACCAATTTTTCCTTCACAAAAATTAATACATTTCACCAAACTTAAGTTTTGAGTTTTACGGCAATTATCTCCTCCTCATTGAACATTACCTGTTTCACCTCCCTTTTCTCTGTTGATGTTTTTCTTTTTTGTGCTGTTTCTCTGTGTTAACAATATATTCAGTCAATATATCTGCCAAAAATCAGTTACAGCCTGTACAATAGTATTGGCATTTTGAATGATTATTAATAACATTGGTCTTCCATCTATGTACTTTTTAAAATTTTGTCACCAAATGATTTGACGATATTACAATTATCACAGACTAAATTGTGACTATTAAAATAAATTGTTGAATACAAATCTACACAATACAAATCATTTAATTGCAGAGGAGTTTGGCATTTCAAATAAGCACCAGGTGTATCAGCAGAAGCAGCTGGGTACATACTGGAAAATTCAGTGACCTTCTACTAGTTGGCTCTCTTTGTACATTTTTTTTGCAGCTGATCTTGACTAGGACTAACTTAATTTCTTTTACAATTTTTGTTTATGAGGCTGGCCTAAGACAAATGAAGCAAATCCTAGACGTATTCCGCGACATACGCCATGACAGAAAACAAAGGCAAAACAAGAGCCATCATCTTTGCAGTTAATGTCACATAAAACCTAAAATTTATTCTTTTTCAGTAAAATTATCACATAGTAAAATGCTGCTTTAGAAAAGGAGGTCAAGGGACACAAAGGGAAACATATTGCTTTGTGGTCATCGTTTTTTTGTTTTTTTTCATTTACAACAGATAAATAACATAACCAGCCGAGAAACATATTTACACATGAACAATATTACAGTGGTACAAAGCCTTCATTGTGTTTTCTCTTGCTCTGTGAACAGTGTGTGTGTTTTTTTTAATCATGCAAACATGTTACGCTTTAAAAAAGTAACTTTACACATGACAATGGCTGTTTAAACACTAGATAACACCATTCAGCTGGTTTCCTCCATCACAGTATTAAATGAGCATCAGCCCACTCTTAGCACTGCAGCTTAAGACCACAAACATCTCTGTAGCAAGCACAATGCTGAAAGACATTTTCATATCTATTAAATAAACTGTATATTACAATAAATAACCAGGAACACAAACGCTCTCTTGAGACATGACCGAAAAATGTTTGTGTTGTGTATAGTATGGTAAAAATGAAACACATACTGCAGCTAACATTGTGTCATAATCTTTAAAGCCTGCTTTCAGAAACAATTCTGATTCTTTCTTATGATTTATCTGATATTGTTATAATAAACAAGGGTGTCATATTTTAATTGACCTGTTAAATAAGGATTGTTCAATAAAATAGGATTGCTATAGGGTTCTAGAGTCTCTAGAATAGCAGAGCCTTCGACAACTTGATCATAACACTGGTAATTCTGTTATAAAAGTCAGTCATTTAACTTTTTTGGCACTAACAAGTCTCTGTAAGGTCTTGATCGTCAACATAATAAAGAAAAATGGAGCAGCTCTTCTCAAAAAGGCTTGGTGTGATCATGAAAACATTTCCTTGTATTGCACAATTACTCCTATGTTAGATTTATAATTGAGAATAGATTTATAATTGAGAACTTCCATTAGGTGTGGAGACAGATTGAGTGGTGCACAGCTCAACATAAATGAACCAGTTGTACACTAGCAGCTGGACTAAGTGTTAACACTTGGCACAGCATGTAGTGGTGACCAGCTCAGTAAAAACAAGTCAATAAGAGAATAAACAAAACTGAAAAAAAGCACAAGTGGTTAGTGGTTCTTTATAATCTGTGGCACATTCAAAGTTGAACTACATCCTACACCTGCTCGTTGTAGCTGCTGTGGCACTGCCTTGTACATGTGCACTGTGAGGAAATAATGTCAAACATACAAAATGCAAAGTAGAGATTGTGGCCATGAGGTTCAAAATAACCCTGACTTGCAGGTGTAAGCCTTTACAATTGAAAAGTAGTACAGTGACAACACTGACAAAAGTATAATAGAAGAATTTCAGCTGCAGAACAGACTAAATAAATAACCAAAAACTGTCACAAAAACAATGGCATATTCAGTCAAAGAGATACTGTACAAACAAATTACAACTATTTCTACGTTTTTACTTTTTTGGCAAATCTCTGTTGCTGTGCAGAATCTCTTTTTGTAGACAATTGACATGGCATATTCATATCTGTGAATCACTCTTTAGTGCTATAAAGCCTTTAGACACCATAGTAGTAGACTTTGGCGTCTGTTTGTCCACTTGGCAACTCTGCTGGTAGTGGGATTTTGTTGCTTGTCGCACAAAGCGTCCTTTAAGTCACACCCACTGGCTGCTAATAATTCAGTGTCCTTGCTTTTCATGAGGTGCATTCAGGCACGTGGCTCCAGTTTGTGCGAGAGCTCGAACAGCGTTTGCTGATTGTCAATGATGTGCAGATATTGAACGCTGGCTCTCACCTCAGGGCTGTCCATGCCAATGACCTCGTTACCTAAAACACATACGTACACATAGTTAAGACACGGTCATCTGCCATATATGCGCACTATATTCTGAGAGCCTGTCTGCAAATGGTTGCTTAGAAACAGTTGCATTTGCAGTACTCTAACTGAACAGCAGATGGGGGTAGATGATCACTAACCTGGTTGGTCACTTTGGCAGTGGCGAATCATTCTCACTGTGTCTGCGATCATGTGCTGCAAGAGAAATTTCAATTAAGGCCTTTTCCATTTGGTTATGATTTTTCACAAAGAAAATAGAAAAGTGACATGACTGACCAGTTTCTCAAAGTTGACCAGGTTGTCATGAAAGGTTTTATTTCCCTCATGGATGAAGGTGATATCTAAGAGTAGAAAGTAGAGTCAGTCACCAATAATAATATCAAAGTGGATGAGGTATTAAATGTGATACCTTTCAAGAGAAGAGGCATGAAGGGGATCTTGGGCGGTTTCATCCTCTTAAAAGCTTCTCTATAGGCTTTGTGGTTAAGAGATGGATCCTGAGTGCCAGCAAAAGGGAAGATTGCAAGAAAAAGCAAAAATGAATGTTAGAAAATAGATGAAAAAACAATAGGTCATGCAGGAAACATGACAAGTCTTACTGTAATAAGCTCCAACTCAGAGAAAAGCTTCTTAAACTTCCCCGGACATTTCTAAAAGTAACACAGTCAAACTTAGATACAAAAGAAAACCACACACAGGTAAACATACAGTTAAATAAAGGTAAACACACGGCTACCTCCCAAGTTTGGTTCAGTCGACTGACAGCTGCTGTGTTCAGACCCATGATGATGGCAAACGCAGAGTTCAGGTTTCTTTGAGCTTTACAGCTGCGAAGAAACACAAATGTTGCATGAATCTGTAGATGTTCATTGTGCCTTTCTGAAAGAAGGTATGTGCTTACTGAGCTGCAATCTTGATGAACTTCTTGAGCAGCTGGACTCGTTTATTGAGCGACACACACATCAGGACTTCAGACATGACCCACTGCTGAACCTCATTACAGCGCTGCAACAGGACAGACAGAGCGGCAGTGTGGGCCGAACCAGGAGTCCGGCTCAGTGTGTAGTACACCAGCTCCTGCTGCAGGACGAACACAAGCAGAATGTAAAAATTCACTTCAGTGTGACGTTATTACATTAAAAACTAAGGTAGTGGGATAAATCAGTTTTGAGAGTGACATGGCCAATACCTGAAACTCTTTACGATTAAAGCCTAATGAACTATCTTTATTTAACTTAATGTGGACAGATAAATTAATAAAAAAAGCATATTTTCATAAAGAGTACTCTGCCTCCGAGCTGCAGATCACTCCCTGTACTCATGACCCTGCAAATCTTGAGGAGCATGTGCATATTTAATGCCTATGTTCCAGTGATGTCATGTACGATGATGAATTTATTATAACGTGAGTGTGTTAAAGTGTGGTACCTCGTGGATGGATTTGAAGAGCGTCCAGTCGAGGTGTGTAAGAGCAGCTGCCACGTCCCAAGTGTTAATGCCTAAGAGTCGTACTGGCCTCCTGCTTAGCTCAGTGCAGTCTGTAAGCGGAGGCTACACATGAAAAAGAGAGACAAAAGTTTATTACACTCTACATCGACAAAAGAAGGCCAAAAGCAACACAATCTTTTATTTTACAGAGACAAGAACAATAAAACCTGGGGGGAATATAAGTACAACAACACTCACAAGAAACAATATATCATTGGAGGAAGTGCCTCTAGTAACATACAAACACACACAATCGAAAGATGAGAGGGGAGTGGCCCTTTACAGTCTACCACAATATCTATTACAGTTTTAACCTGGAGAGAACAGCCCTCAGATGCAACCTAAGCTACACAGGGAACTCATTTCTCCTGGTTCAATACATAGGCTGATTGAATACATAAAAAAATTATATCTATAAAATATGCTGTGCAGTCATTGTCTGACTAACTAAATAACCAGACCTTAATCCTTTGGTGAGTTAATCACAACACTCATAACCCACTCACTGGAACAAACATATGATGAAAAATTTAAACATAAGTGATGTTATTTATTATTTATGACTGATCTAATGATGTGATGATACAGAGGTTTCTCACATTTAACAGTCATCAGTGACTAATCACCTTTACCATTGGGAAAGACCTGACAGACGGACAAGATAAGAAAAAAGATACAAACCAAGATCTCAGCGAGATTCCTGCGACAGGCCACAAGTTTTCCCTGTGGAGTAAGAGACTCTGAGTAGACGCAGTCACTGGGCTGTAACACTCTCCGCTCTGCGAAGACACACAGAGAAATGATCGTCATAATGGAAGCTAAAAGTGTAGAAAATGAGCTTTCACTACAGGGATTCTTGACTTATTATTGAGTGTGTACCTCCATTGTGCGACACCACAGCGAGCACCATCTCTTCATCTGTGCGGTCCAGCTTCAAGCCTACAATCCTGAGCAGCTCGTGGGCCTCCAGCAAAGGGTGCGTCTGAACGCTCAAATATGAGTCGGGGCTCACATACACGCAGCAAATCACTAAAGAGACAGACACAAAAGAACCAGTGAATGTGTGTCGAGAACAAAGTCGCAGAGCACATCTTCCTGAGGTGCCAAAGCACAGAAAGCACTGTTTATCTAATTTGCATATGCATATTGAAATTAAACTCACACTGTTATTATCGGTAATTTTCTGCAATTCGTCTCTAAGAATGCTCATTACTCACCCTCTCTGGTTTCAGTCTGTGGACTTCGGAGTTGCAAACAGTTTTCCTTTAAACTCAGCTGTTGATACATTTGTTTACTCTGTCCAAAGAAAGAAAAGGTTTACCAAAAAACTCAAATTACTGATATAAAGTGAATAAAACAGAATCACAAATATAACTATATAAATTAAAATGACAAAATGCATTTAGTTCTAATTTAGCTGCTCTTACTGCCATTTAAAGGTTCAGTATGGCTCTAATTGTCTTTCATATTTTTGCCTTAGATCGTCTGGCCATTTGAGTAAAAACGACAAGTGATCTCTTAGAAGTAACAGTAAATTGTAATTCAGAGTTCTGAGGGTGTGCCGAATAGACAAAATGCTGCATGTAATGACATTAACATTAAAAACATATGATAGAGTCCTGTAGCACACATGCAAGTATTTTATTCTCAGTCATTAGTCTTGTCTTACCTTTTGGTTTGGTGGACAATCGTCTACTGTGCTGTGATAAAGAAACAAATTGCAGTTAGTTAGCGTAAGTACATTGAAATATGCACATGCATGTTCATATGTGGGTAGTTACACTTACTGTCTGCGACGTAGAAGCTTCTGAAACTCCTTAAGGTCTTTCTCCAGTGTGGGGAACTCATACAAGTCTTCTAAAACACACCTGTACAATGTCTAGTAGCGACAGAGAAAATACACACAAATGTAAGTGATTTTTGCAGCAACCACTGTACACAAAAAAGAGAATAAACATGATACTTCATGTCTGAATGCTGCTGTATGAATATGATAGAGTATACAACAAACCTGAGGCCACGTTATCACAACTGGAAGGACACGGATCTGCACACACCTGCTTACTGCTGTCGCTGACCCGCCATAGCCCCTTTTCCCATTCCCCCTCTCATTTCTCTGTTACTAGGCAACTATCACCTGGGTTACGCACTCCATACCAGATAATACCCATGCCAACCCTCACATTTGGTTGCCATGGAAACTCTGCATCATAAGACTGGAGCTGTCATTTTACAGAGGTGAGTGATTGCTTTGTGCTTGTTGTCTGCAAATGTGTGTTTTGTGAAAAAAATGTAAAATGGGGCTTGGAATTTTAAACAGTTTTGCATTACTGAAAATCTATCCAACTAACTAAACTACACTGAAAATCAAAACATGACCAGTGACCCTTACAGAATACTGGAGTTCATTGGTGTACACAGGGGAAACCTGTATTCATACCTTCATGAAACTCCTCACATGCTCCTCTTCTTTGAGGAAATCCTTGTAAAGCCTGCTCCAGTGCGAGACCAGCTGTAGCACCTTGCGCTTCCTGAAGAGGGCATCCTTGCCCTCCTCCTGCCCTCTGCAGCGGGCACTGCTGTAAGTGCAAGAGGTCAAGGAGACAACAGGGGATGCAAGAGAGGAACTTGTACAGCTAAACACATGTGAGCTATACTTGTAACGGCTCAGTAAGGATATTGTCCCAGCAGTGCTTGACAGAGGTCAGGGGTGGACATGAACACCAGGTACGTCAAAAGGAAGTCATCCAGCAGCATTTCTGAAAGACAGGAAATGTATCATTATCTAATTCTCATTGGTCCTTGGTCTGCAAAGTTATTGAGCGATGTTTTTGTACTTTTGTGCAATAATATCCCTGACCTTTTTATCATCTGAACATGTTGTAAGTGTTGTTAAGAAAGAAAGTGCCATGTCATCATTACTCTATGACATCATGTGCAACCCCTGTGGTCAGTCAGCTTGTCTGCCTGCCCCTTAACAATTAGACATTTTATCTATAATGTCACCTGGACCATTAAATAACATTGTTGTGGCAAAAAAAACAAAACATTTGCATGATGTTAAAAGCTTTAAGTTTAAACTTCCAACACAGAGCAAAGAAATGCATCAGAGTGAAGCGAGCTAATGTGAGACAGCACCAGTGTGAGAGACCCAGCAGGTGTTGGATGGGTAAGAACCAAGCATTAACAGCCCCAGTGGCAGATGGGTAATGAGCCATTGTCGGGGATGTGAAGGCGCTCTGAAGCGAGTGTGAGTGTAGAGTCAAAGTCATTCCTCGGGAAAATGTGTGACCCAAATATGGTTCTGTCGGGCAGAGAGCAAAGAAATCAATTATAGAAGACTAAGCACAGGCCCATGCATTAAAATTTGATCAACTGTCTTCTCTTTAGAAACAAAAACAACTACTTTCAGGGGGAATATTTTTAGTCAAGTCTGAATGAGCTGTTGTCTTTCTAGCCCACATAAATAAGTGTCAGTTATCATTCTTCCTTTTACCTTCTTCCATCTTTCTTTCCATGACAAACTATCCTTGTTGGCCCCCCTACGATGCTACCCCAGTAACTCATTTTCTCTTTCCAGGCGGTTCCAAACCCCCGCTACTTCTGTCCTCTCCCAGCGCCGCGTGATGATAAATATCTGTTTTCATCTTCAACATATGCCCTCTGCGTTTGCCCGCTGCGTTGTACACGCCCAATGTCACACGCACACACATTTGCCCTGGTGAATAACGCATTGTGTTTTAACCTTGGGGACCTGAGAGGCAAGGGGAGAAGAGAAAACGTGTATATGTGCTGAACTAATCGCAGTAATCTGCCGTTGTGTTTTATGTTGGCTGTGTGTTCTTGTGTTTGCCCAGGGAGGGGTGGCTGGGGTAATCACTCTCGTCTCTGTATCCGGGAGCGTGTTCGAGCCTGTTAAACATGCTGGAGAGCTAAGCCTGGCTAAAACGGCACGCTGATGCTCAGTACCCCCCCCCAGAGGGCCCACATACAAGTAAACACGCATTTCACAAAGTAAGCAACCAACATTTTTGCTTTGCATCCTTAATCTCTCCACCCGATAGTGAAAATGAAGCAAATTGTGAAACGAGCACTTTTCTCCATTATGTGAATAAATATCAAGCAGTCATCCTTCACAAAGACTATCTCAGTTCTCTCTCTCCCTGTGTTCAACTCTTCCTCTTTTCCTCCTTGCCTTCCTGCAATTCAGTGAGATGGCTCCCAGTGGAGCGCTGGGAACTGGTGGTACTGAGCAGTTGATGCATAAAGACTCCTTGTCTTAAAATGGTTCTTACAGGCAGTACTCAGCAGGACAGCATTAGAAAACATGCAAAATATAATGACGTGTGTTAAACAGCGAATGGAAATATGACATGTGACACAACTGGCATATGTAAAGTAACTTAAAACAGAAACACTTAATTCTGCACTAAAAACAAACTTCCACGTTTGCACCTGTGTGTGATTTAAGCCAAAAATCTTGACACTCACGAGGTCAGTGTCTGTCGTTGTATATTGCAATTTATTGGGCAATGCAATAGTTTATTTTTTGTAAATTGAAGCGCTTAGGAGCTAATGTGTTAGATTTAACAAGAAGAAGAAGAAGAAGAATGCATTGTAGTCATGAGTGTAGAAACTGATTAACATATTACATAATCATTACAAAATCAGTCAAGAGCAATTCACATAATAGATTACACCTCTTCTTGACGGATTTACCTTGGGGACATGTTCTGACAATTATTTTAATGCAGTCTAGGCACTCATGTAGTAACACTGATTAAACTAACAGTATAGTACATAAACAGGATAGTATTGCTGTTAAAAAAGGACACTATATCTTTGACTTATGGATTGTCAAAGCGCTCTGAACAGACTCTTGAAAGAGTAAGCAGCACAAAATGCCAAAGACGCCCTGAGGGAGTCCTTTCACAAACTCATTATAGTCTTTAACCTCTTGAATGTTCCTCATATTTACAAGCAGGAACATGGCTGTATGCATGAACACCTGAGTGGCTGACTCATACAAAAAAACATCACGCAGAGAAAACTGTGCATTCCTGCTGGGTTTAAACTTAGTGAAAAAGGAACAAGATAAAGAGAAAGGTCTAACTTGAGCCACACTGGAAACTTGTTGTGACGCGTAAAGTGAAAATGAAATTCCTCACAGTGGCGACCTGTGATAAACTTTTATTATTTATTACTATTACTTGAATTATATTGTTACTTGTTTTGTTTATTGTTGTGTACTTACCGCTCTCTCTGTTCTCGGGCGCCCCTCTCTGGTCGTCCAGCCGGAGGTCGCTCAGTAGATGCTCCAGGATTTTGAGTGGCGTTCCTGACACCACCACATACCTGAAGGACAGCGAGTCATCAGAGGAGTCTTCCTCAGTGGGCCATAAACACAAAGCCTGACCTGCTCCATCTCTCCAATCACTTTCCCAAGCTCCAACCCTCTCCTCTTCCTTATCGTCATCGTCAATGTAGCGGAAATACGGCACATCAAAAGTAGGGATTTCAGAACTGCCTTCACTATCTTCATCTCCATCTATATCTTCCTCTGCCTCGGCCAGTGTTGCACGCTCAGCCATCTTCATATTCAATGCTATAGGAGCCTTCATCTAAGCTTTTCCATACCCATGAAGGGTGCACTACTGTGGGGTAAAGAGACTCGTTGTGTTTCCCTGTCAGCAAAAAAAAAAAAAAAAAACAACCTCCAGGAACTCAACCTGCTCTATGACTGCTACTACAGCACTGCTACAAGACTAGATTTCACTCGAAGATACAAACAGATACGAAAGCACACCCACTTAACCTGCCTGTCAGTGACACTCCCTACATTGTGCCTTAGGTCTTGGCACGTATTGACTTGAACACACAAAAGTGCACACTAAACAGATAGTACACACTAAACACATTAAATAATCTGAAAAAGCTCTTGGTGTCTGCATTTCCTTTATAACTGAAAACAAAAAGCCATTCTTTACTTCCTCTGTGCTTTGTGCTTTAAGCTGAGGCATACATTATCCTAGACATTTACACTGATAATATGTGCGAGTGGTTGCCATTTAGGAATACAGCTCAGCGAAAAAGACAGGATACACAGACAAGCGGAAGGGCTCTAATGATTACATTTGAAGCTGCTGCTGGTTTTAAAGGCTCTTATTAAACCAGGAACTGACCTCTTGTCACAATCCTCGTCCCTGGACCCACCCCCTGAAGATGTTGGCGAGGGCCGGTCCGAGGGGGATGTCACAGATGACGTTACGCGCTGCAAAACCAACACGTCGCGTCCTCTCTCCTTCAGACAGACCCGGCCTACGTCCCCCTGAGAACAGGCAGGGAACAAGTGAGACAAGAGCACCACACACAAAACACAAAATCAGTTGAGTTGCACAAGACTAGACTAGATTATTGTTTGGTTGGTTAGCAATCACAAAAACCAACAAAGATCTAATTTCTTTGCTGAATAAGTGTTTTTTTTTTAATTATTATTATTATTATTCTGTAATAAATAATAGGGGTAAACTGAATACAGGCTGAAACACCAGCTCTTGTTTCAGAAAAATGAAAGGCAACATGAGCTGTGACTTTATCACAAACTTGCAGTGACGGTAGAATGAGAACAGAGCTCCAGATGGACAAAGCAGCACAATAAGAACAGCCCGAGGAGAACAGAGAGGCAGATCAAAGAAAAAGAAAAGAAGCAAGAGGTGTGGGACAGGAGCAACATGTCTACTCCAGATGCTCGCTGCAGATTTTGTCAAATCAAGGAGCAATCAAATATGACACAGTTTTCTCAAGAGTCCTGTGTTTCCAAGGTTATTTTTCATGTTGAAGTGCGACTGCTTAAAGATTCAGAACTGGATATTACGGCATCATAACTAACTTTAGTTACTGTTGTATGAAATCGTAGCACCTACAAAGAGGTCAGACTGTAACAAGCGTTCCTTTACACACACACGGTTTGTGTGATCGTCAGATGAAAGGCCTGTCTAATCCCAGGAGACAGCAGGCTCAGGTCAGGCAAAACAATGTGCCCAAAGTCAGTCTGTTCATCTAGATGTTGCAGTTCTATGTGGCCCTAAGGTTAAGGAGAGGCTTAAATGCTAGAGCCAGTATGGTTTCTAATGTTTTTTGTGTAATATGTATGTAGTGAATAAGTATTTGACAGCACTTTGAATGTTTTGTTCACACACTGCCCTCTGCCTGTATTTTACTGAACACACCATAACCATAGTGTTAACAACCATTCCCTTAAGTGATAGTGTTATTTGTATATAATATTTAAAAAAATATTTTTCTTTATGGTAGTTCCTTATTCAGCATTTAATAATGAAGAAACACTGAAGCTGCAACATATTTTACATCAAGTCACCTTACCCAAGATTCATTGTTGAAGTCATTTTAGACACCATGAACAGTGGACACACTTCATTGCAGCACAATAGATCTTGGCTTGGTCCAAACAGCAGTGGATCACATATTTAATAAACAGTGTTATTTTAACTTAAAGGACAGAATATAATTGCTTTAGATGATATGACATTTATTTGACATTTGACATTTTTGAAGACAAAACAACTATATTAATATGAATACATGAAACATGCAGATAAAACCATGGCGCATATAAAAAAGCCAAAGTCGACCCTGTTATCAATTACATTTTGGGCTGTGCTCAGATGATGTTTAGATACCATGTTTGGTGTGTAAGTGGTCTATAGCCACAAGCCTTTAGACCACATCATGCAGGGTTCAAATACTGACTAGAACACGTTATCACAAGCCTCCCTCTTTATCTCAGCTTACCCTTCCTGTTTCTTTACACTCTTGACTATGTACTGAAACAAAAATGCCTGAGAAATATAGTAAAATGGGGCATTATGTAACAAACAAGTGCTGGAGAAAATGGGCTGTTGTTTTCCTGATAGAGTAGCAAACAGTAGATGTTTCCGATAACACACTCACAAGTCTTTATACTGGTGCCAAGAAAAACAACACTAAGCCAACAGAGTTGGATAATGAAGAAGAAGAAGTACAACTGGAAGTGTGTATTAGTAACTAACTGTACACAGACAGACAAAAATCTGTGAAGAATGTGGTGCGAAAGCAGCCTCCAAGAATAATGGTAATTGAGCCTGAGAAAGAATGTAAGGCACTACATGGAAAAATATACAAGAAAAGAAGAAGGAAGGGTCACGCAGTTATGCAACAGCGATGGCGCGGGAGAAGGAGAAAAGAAAACAAGTTGGAGGGAGACTGGAACATGAAAACAACTGAGATAATCCAAGGAGCAGTGACCGACAAGAGTCTGTGGGAAGAAAGTGTAAAAATAGCTAGTTTGGTAATGTTTGGTAAATTCCTTTATGAGGTCTTCAGGTAGATATACAGGCCTACCCACATAAAAACACAAAACCTGATCTAAACTTTCAATTCAAAAACAAAAAAAGTTCATGTTGTGGTTGTCATAAGGTCAACTATTATGCAAGAACTTACTCTTTCTTTTTCAGGAAATACAAACAATCTGTCCCATGGTCACACACTGGTTTCACCCGAGATGACGTATATTGTACAGAGGAAAGGAGGGTCTCGAGCCCAAAGGAAGCACTCTCTGTTTCCTTCCTGTTCCAACTAGTACGTCTGCGTCTGTGTGTGTTTTTGTGGTGCCTGTGCAGATAGTGACAAAGCCATATCTCTGTTGTGATACCTCTAGCCCTGATTCCTGGAAATAACAAGTAAAAACACTTTTAGCTCACATACATCTATCCACATGAGAACTGCAACTGCTGAATAACATATTTCACAGCAGTTAGAAAAATGACACCAGCCGCCAAGAGCCTCACACATGACCCTTGTATAATCCCTCATGCTGGATGACCTCTGGTACCATCTGCAGCCTATGAAGGCAGAATCAAAAGTAGGAGAGGACAAATCTGAAGTCTAAAACACCTCATGCACCACAGTGATGTAATGTATCACTATGGAAACAACCAACACCAGCTTCTCAGAGCTTGTCTGTCATAGGAAAAGGAAAGGAATGAAAAAAAAAAAAATCACCATGACAACTCAGTATCGGGAGACTGGTCTTTGTGGTGAACAGAGCTGCTTCCTTGGTTTGAGTTGGATGATATGATCAGCTGCATGTTACAGCAGCACTTAAAGGGTACCTCTTCATGATACCTAAACTGAACTGTTTATGGATATTTCCAGAATCTATATTTATGTTCACTACATACCCTGTTTTGTTTTGGGGGTTTTTTCCAAATAAATGTGATAAAAAGCAGCCTGGGTTCTGATAAAAACATAATGAGGATATAAAACAAAGTGTGACACAAAATATATTGCATTTAATTATTGTAATCATATCAGACAACTCACTCGTGATTCACTACCAAACATCTGCTCCAAAATAATTGGTTATAAGTGAAATAATCTGTGTGACTAGACTTTACTCACCAATCGAGTGTGTGATATAACCCCCAAACGCACACACATTAAGAAGCAGACTGTATTCGCTTGATTTCCTGCCCTCAGGTGTACCGTAGAGCAGGATTATACAGTACAACGCTTTGCTAACACGCAGCTCATTATGTGAGCACTCTGACTCAGCCTGCCACAGCGCCAGCAGTGCATGAACACATCTACAGATGATTAGCCACAGCCAGCAAACTTACAGAAACAAGCCAACACACAGGAGCACTAGGCATGTCTGCTGTTCGACAGACTATAAAAGGAGGATGAGATCACATTGCACTAAACCATAATTAACACCCACATTAGACGAGTTGGTCTAGAGATCTAATTCAAGCAAGACTCAGTGTGTGCATCTGTACTGATAACTACTGACACAGATGTGTTCTAACAAGCAGATAATCTGCAAAACTGAGTGGGCGACTTGGGGTTTTTAGTTCTGTTGAAAGACAGTGACACAATTCATGGCAGTCGATAAAGACAGTCTGTATGAAAACTTCTTGGCAGGTTATAAACAAACTACATTTTATAAGAGTTAAAGGTTTAAAGGTTGATGTAGTTCACATTTTATTGGATTACCTCTCTTTACACCTTCTTAATGTGGCAGCTATATACACATATTCCAAACACATACTGCCAAAGCAAATGCAGCATCTACTTTTCGCTATATGACCTGATGACACATGATACTTGACCCAAAACTCTGAGTAAGCCAGCCCTATGTGAGAGTGTAATGTATGACTTACAAATCACAGCAGTAATAAGATCTTTAACCATGCCATGACGTCCAACACTCTGTACTCATGCTAACCATATAACCACAACTCATCACAGATTACATGGTAGGACTTAGTAGGATGATATAACAGGTTTTTACAACATGGATAGTGTGAAAACTCTACTCACTGCTGGGTTTCTCTCTGGCAGCTTGTAGTTGTGGTTCTGCAGAAGCCGACAGCCATCCTTGGCTAAACGCTGGACAGCCTCAAGTCCAAGTCGGCTTGTCAGCTCCTCTCGGCCGCACACTGACCCCATCCCGCCGCCGCTGCCACCGCCACAGCCATCCCGTAACGCACACACGCCACCCAGCTGCAACACAGGAGGGATGAACACAAATCTTAACCCGCAGTCCCAAGACATGCTGGAAAAGTTAAATCCAGGCACATGTAATCACAGGCTTCTGCCAAAAAGGGAAATGAAAACGTGGCCCTTTTTTCTTATGTCCTCATTTAAAGACTCTCTGGTTCAGTGGATCCTTTACAGCAGCTCAATATCTGCACACCTCTCTTTGTGTGACTGCTGTGTCAGATGAACTCCTGGAGAAAGAGTGTGATTAGATGTAGAAGTGGGCGGGAGTCTGGTGGGCAGGGTGCATGAAGGGGTGTGTGATAGTGTCCTGTCTCCTCCTCAAAATAATTTCAGCAATAAAAAGAGTATCCTACACTGATATATGAATGAAACCAAACAAATAGTTTCTAGATAGAGCGGGAAAGAATAGAAGGTGACAGAGAAATAAAGAGCACTACACTTAATGGCTTTATCCTTGAACAGACCTGGCGACACAAACCACAGAGGTTGCTCTCCAGGGTGCTGCTAGTTTGATGTTTATCACCAGTGGCAGGTAGCCCGGTCTGTTTATTTTCCTTGCAAAAGAGAAATGGGAGTTTCATTTGGCTGAGAGCTAGGTAAGCCCTTGCTCTAAGATCAACTACCCCACAGTATCATGTATATATTTACAGTGGCAGACTCCCGTGCATCATTCTGTGTCATTAGTAAATTTACCCCCAGTGACAACCTCTGCTCTTATCTGACTGAATGGCTGCAGGGACAGGTTATATCAGAGCCGGAGTCTCCAGCCCTTTGCTGCTTCCTGTAAATCTGTGTCAGCTTCCTTTCCCAGAGGCAAAACACCCCAAGATAAACCTGTCTGTCGTCAGTACATGTTATATTATGGCTCCTTCTATTTATCTACATTTTGTTTTTCACTTTGCTTAATTTTTGAGCTGGTAAATTATATTCAGTTTGAACTAAATGAAACTGTAGTTGAATGTAAGTTGAATTGATTATTGTGTGTGTCATTTGAACGGGTTATTTTGAGGGGATAGGAACCTGCAAAATATTTTTTACTACATTTTATCAAATTCATAGAAATTTCAACATTTGTCAATTTAAATATTTTGATTTAGAATATAAGAAAATGAAGAGAATATGGAGAAAGAAAATATATATTTTTTCCCTTTAATAAAACAGTGACCATGCTTTATGGGCAATTATAGTTTCAAAAACCTATTCCACTATTTCAACCTCTTTCTGTTGTCTCTGGTGTAGACAGAGGATACATAATTGATGTAGAAAAAGACTTTCTACGGCACAAAGACGGCACCAGAAAGCAGAGCACTCTGACCCTTTCTACATTTAGTTGCCACGGTGGGACACACAATGACACAGTGAGACGCACACACACTTACACTTAGTGACCTGTCAAGCAAAGCAAGGCATAAGGCCCATGTGTACAGTTACTCCAATTGTATTTCAGTTCAGTTAATATTGTCAAAGATAATTTGTGAGATAACGCTGATACATTTATCCTGGAATATGTAAAGAAAGATCTGTTAAATACTACTGTTGCTCTTTGAAAGTGAGTTGAACAGGTTACATACTGGGCTACTCTCTTCACTGGGAGTCCGCGCCTCCTGGTGGCTTGTTTCCGATGCATCAGAGTCCTGCTCTGATACTGAAAGAAATCAAATAGACAAAGGGTTAACTTATAACTTATGTGCATTCTGGGGAAAAAAAAACCCACAACAGATGTCTGTGTATTTACGTACATGCTTTGCGAGTCTTACGAGCGAGAGCCGCTGCCAATTCACTTTGTACCTGTTCAATAAAAAGTATCACCATTTTAAAAACAATATTCAAACCATACACTTAGCAAGATGCCATTGAAATTCATGCTGACCGTAGAAGTAAGCCTCTCCAGTGCTTTCATCTGAAGAATCTCACTGCAGATATCCCTATTGCCTTCAGAGTCCTCCTCTGACCTTAGAAATAAACACATACAATTTTAATTACAACAGAAAAACGTGCATTATTTTAACATTATTATGATTAGTTACACTCCACAGTAAACAGTGATCCCTCCTGATCCCTGCTCTCCTCTACACTGCCCCCTGGTTAAATAAAAATGTTGTGCAGCCCTCTGTTTGCGAGGAGTGTCTGGTAATTTCCATGTTTAATTTGTGACTGATACTATTGCTACTACGTTTTGCCCTTTTACAATTAACCCCATAAAAACTGAACTGATAAAGAAATTAAAAATCAAAGCAAAACATGTTTTCTGAGTACATTTTCAGCAGTAGTATCTGTGTTTTGCTTTCCTTCCCGTCAGTCTTTCTCGTTCTTCTCTGGTGTGTCTTTGTGTTCCGCATCCCTCTCTGCACCCCCTTCGCTCTTTTATGTGGTTTCATTTAAAATAGCTCCCAGACACACCCTTCGACTGATGTTAGTTCGAGGCTGTGTGTGGCGCCTGTGCGTACATGTGTTCACCAAGTATAAAGATGTGTTAATCTGGCGTGGGTTTTTTGAGCCCGGGTGCTTCTCTGAATACATTTGCTTCTTATATTGTGCCTGTGTGTGCTGTATAAACAGGTGGTTGTTTTGGGGTAAACGCAGTATTATTCCCACAGCAATAATACAAGGTTGCCTTCACCAGCAACAGACTACACCCGAGGGCCATTGATCTAATATGTTCGCTTAGAAGTGTTTGGTTCGGTCTGCTACATGCCGCCTCACACACTAAATTGAGACTGATTTTTTTCCCCCTTCCTTCCTCTTAAGCGCACACCCACTTTGCATATGATTTGGATTTTATCAACAGCTCCCACGGCACAAGTGATATTTGTGAGGTAAAGATGATGAAAGTGTGCCACAGCTGTTTCTTGTGTGTGTGTCCATGTAATCTGATAAAGGGAATGGAGGATGCAGAAGCTGTAGAGATAGTGATAAGATGTGGCCCTCAGCAGAAACTCCAGCCATCTACTTTGACACAGACAGAGTCAAAGGTCCGTATAGTCAAAGCTTTAAACCGATAACAGAGCGCAGCCTGTTAAATTTAAACTGAAGAAGTGCTACTTTGACAGTGTTAATATTTGACTAGCTCTGGAAAATTAACAACAGCCTGAACGATTTTGAAATATTCATTTGACTTAATGCAGTACTGTGCACAAGCTTAAAAAGCTAGCCTTGTAAATGTTGACTAAGACTGCGTGCATTTCAAAAGTGCCATCTCTCTTGTGCGTTTAACGTCACTGGATACCGTAAATTAAACACTTATGGCACTCTTTTAATGCTATTACGTTTTTACCATCCTAAATGGAAGTCTTTATTTGTCAGTTGCACAATTTCCTTGTGACTCCATTAAAATTCTTGCAGCATGAAACTGAAAAGAGCAGCTCTTCGCAAAGTGTGAATGGATCTTTGTTTTTCATGATCATTGCAAAGATAATCCAACAGGAATCAAATATCTCAAATACCAATGCACAATTGTTCCAAATTTGACACTTTCTGTAGAAATAAATGGTTGGATCATATCTGCAGACAGAAATAACACTACATGCCATGCTTTATAAGAAGAGTCACTATTATCAAAATGCAGTAAATTATGCACCAGTTCTTTTTTGTAAGACAGTCTCAGGCTACACAGGTGCCTTTCCTCACAGCTACAGCATTTTTACACCAATGAAAGCAAGAACAAGAGCGAGTAGGTGGGTGTGAGTCAGAGAGAAAGAGAGAAGATGCCTTCAGGGGAATGTGTGACAGTGGAATAGAGGCACAAGCAGCGACACAGTAACAGTGACAGACAGGCTGCCAGCACTAAACGCACGATCTGATTTCATCTACGTGCAACGAGTGCTTTTTTCCTATTATATATGTAGTATAAAAGGACTTCAACTAATTTTTAAAGTAGCACATACTGTTAGAATATTGATAAACACAGTCTGAGTGATAAATGTTCTCTAAATGTTGACCCAGCCATGAAAACTGTACATGAACCGTATTGTATAATCAGATGGAGACTGGAAAAATAAGTACAGTGCATGAAATTTATATTAGTAAGCGTGACATATATTACCCTAGCTGTCATGCTCTCTCCCTGGTGTCTGTAAATACACCCTTTGAAGTTCACAGATGGATATGTCGCCATGTGCTCTATTCCACACCATATACGCTTTTTTTTTTCTTTTTTTTTTAAGCATTTCTGCCACCTCTCGCTGGCACCTTCTCTCCATTTGTCTGAGTGACAGATTGAGTTCAGTCGCAGCCTCAGCAGGAATCCCACACAGAGGAGCGGCAAAGCGGGGAACTCTGGCTGACACCTCTGTGGATGCGTGTATCTGAGACATTGTCTGTTCGGTTTACAGTGTGGATGTTGGAGGTGTGTGAGTGCGCTCACATTTTTTACATAAGCAGATTGAAGACTTAAGTGACTAGAGATTAGGTTTCTCACTGGGATTTGAGCAACTTCTTTAAAAAAGCTGCGAATATGAGTGTACGTTACAGTGTAAGAAATTCACTTGGAACAGTGCCCAAGACTTCCAGCAAATCAGACACAAGAACTTCTTGTCACGATTCTTACCAAAAATCAGACAGACAAATGACCTCAATCACTAACCTAAATGGGAACACTGTCACTTCAGCTTTGACATTTCACCAGAGTGATGAGCTTCCAATTCCAGGTCAACGAAAGTCAGCCAGCACTTCCGAACTAGGCCAAACTGACCAACTACTGTGAACACTACACTGACACAAACTGAGAGACCGGAAATACAACTAACCTTATATTGGAGTCAAATAAAGGCCGCATTTGGCACACTGGATTTATATAAACACTTACGGGCTGTTTGTCCCGCCCCCTGATCGGAACTGGACATACGGCGCCAGTTGTAAGAGTAGCCGAACCGCCTCTGGCCACTCGGCCTCATTGGAGCGAAACTCACAGGAGGCAGAGTCACACTCCTCAAAACTGAACTGGTAGTAGGTGTTGGAGTCGGAAAACACCACACGCTGATCCACTGTGGGGACACAAATTCAAAGAAAGTTAGATTTTAATCTCAATATAAGCATTTTAATGGTTAATGTTGTAAGTTTGGAATCGCAAGGAAAAAACACAATGACTCAACAACAAAATGTGAGTCAGTGTGTTCACCCACTGTGGTGTAAAAGCCAAAATGATGAATTATAAAACCTCAAGAGGACCATGGTGCTCATTCTTAAAGAACGAATCCCTATTTACTCAAGGAACTATGATGAAGTATGAAGAATGTTAATGTACTCCTATCTATCACACAATGGCAAATATCAAACAGAAACTAAAAAGCAGTAAGTTGCTAGTATTTAATACTTTAATTAAACATGAGCTGCTCTGTAGTCTTCATCTGTTCGACCATATTCATCCACGAGGGAAATTACTTAAATGGTACTTTTTAGAGAAAAATACTCAGCCGTGAAAGGCAACTGTAAATTGTGAAGCAAAAATCCAATCCGAATTGTGGGTGTGATGGTGTGTTTACCAGACAGCAGGACTCCCAGCTCCAGCAGCACCTGCCAGACGCGCACAGCGGTGGTCCGGCATCGCACGTACACACACTGTTCACACAACCACTGCACCAGCTCCACGCCTACATAGCTACGCCTGGTGAAAGAAAGACATAGTGTATATTCAACCCTCAAATGAAACACAACAGCTTGTATAGCAACATATTAATTTATTTTATTCTATACTCTTCTTGTTGTTACTTTGTTCATTTTTGACACACTGTACATGAGTCAGTTCAAACCAAAATGCTTTTGCTATCTTTGTGCTTTACTGAAATAGTTTATAGCTTTCTTCTCTAGATTGTTGGCCATTTAATGTTCATGCCTAGATGTTTTGCATGCATCTGTAAGTAAGACAACATAAAATCTTATGACGTCCTCGCCTCGCTGCGTTAAGAAGCCAATCAGACATGCATTCAACAGTGACTGGTGGTGGGTGAGTCAGTGCATAGTATGCCTCGCCGGACACATCGATTTAACCCTCAGAAAAAACACACAATTACACAGCGTACCGTATGATTCTGGCCAGGTGAATCTTGTCTTTCGCTGGGTACGGTCCGTGAGAGAGGAATGCGTTCCTTACGGCTCGTCCGGCGCAAGGGAAACTCTGGGAGCAAGACTGACACACAGATAAATGTAAATTTAAAAAAAGAGCATTACAAAGGGAAGGTCATTGTAGGAAGAGGAGGAAGGACACGGCAGAAGTATCTGTCATTGACCATCTCACAAGGACAGCTCAATTCTTTATCCCTTGACGCATCAACCATCGACTTTGCGCACACAAATAATGCTTAATGCTGCAATAATCCCTCTAATGACAGTTGTAAATAATACAGTATCTCAATTGCTTACAATATCAGTTCACAATTTAAACATTCTTCTGTTTCTATTTTAAATACTGCAATTTCAATGGGAAAGGACAAGACAATTAGAGCTATTAGTGCCAAACCCTGTCTAAAATAATATAATCACTCTTGATTGTAAGTAAAATTCCCACTGATCTCATCTGTATTGGCTAAACAAACAACTAAACTAAAGAGATGACATCACTTGTGTGTGCTTTCCTACCTTGTGTACTGTTGGTCCACTGCTCGGCCCGGGGATGGTGTCAGGTGATTGCTGTTGGGAGAAAAAAAAAAGTCATGGCCGATTAGGAAACACACACACACAGTAAACCCAACAAGACAGGGAAGACTGGGAAAGACCAGTTTTTATCCATTTCTTAACCATTAGTCAGATTTGTAGACTGCTTGTGATATGAGAACAAACATTGTTACAGCAAATAAATGCAGGAAACCACACAAATGATCGAGAACAACTTAAGTAGTAAAACTAGTACAAAAATAACCACATTTAAACTGCAAACGAATCAAAAAGAAATCAGAGTGTTGAATCTCTTCTTGTTTACAACCACGGTCCTGTTTTGCCGCCTTGCCTCTGAGCGTTTTTGCCCCACCTTCCTTTCACCTAGGGTAATCTTTATGGATTAGCAAATTGGTGCCAGAAGAGCTTCATGACTAAGTGTTGACACTGGTGACACACCGGTCATAAAATAAATTGAAAATGAAAGTAAGTGGGTGACCGAGTGGGGCATTTGTTTACAGACTATTGTGAGTCTAAGGACAGTCAACAGAACATTAAAAGTTATTAAAATACACCTCCTGATACAAAACGCCAGCGTGACTATTCATCTAGTGAATAAAAACTCTTATCTGCCTGTTACTATCCAGACCACACACAGGGTTATTTTATTGTTTTACAGCAACGAATCACTGTTCTGCAAAAGCCTTTCTTGACACAGATCAACCGGGGAAAAAAGTCATTGATGTGGCAACGTGGGAAAACCTCAGATTACTCTTCATTAGAAATAAATACAAAGCACAGACATCTGTCAAAGGGGATCTTGATAATGAGTGTACTTTTTCATATCTATCCTCTAAGTCTCAAATCAATAAAACACACACGCAAAAAGGGCTTGATGTTAAAATGTATCAGCATGAGGATCACGAAGTCTGCGTTCATTAAAACCAGACAGATCAGTGCTGCGTTCGAACCTGCTGCAATAGTAGTGCAACTGCCGTCAGGGGAGCTGCTCCTTGACTGAAAAGTCGGGAGTTTTATTCACACTAAAGACCGACTTTGCAGGGGTCGCAGAGAAAGGCGAGATACATTAAGATCAAATGACACGTATGTAAAGAACAGTGGAAGTAAAATGCATGACGGGAGCGCAGAGAAAAGGAAGTGTATGAATGGAGCAGCGGCAGGATATCAGCACGACAGATGGAGAAGAGGCGAGTTGAGGCGCGAGAGACAGGGACAGATTATTTTAATTGTGATAAGAAATGAGAGAATGAGCAAGATGGAGCTGGGCAGAGAAAATGGAATAGGAGAAATAATTAGGAGAGAGATGTAGAGCGGCGTGTGATATCCTCATTAGGGCCATGATACTGTCTGGGATTGTCTCACACAAGCCTGGTCCAAAGAGACGCACTGGTAATTAAGTCTAGATACTTGGCCCCACAAAGCCACAGCGCAGTCACGTGACACTGCTCACAACTTTAATCACCATGACAACACCTGAATATTTCACAGCTCTTGTTATCCTGAAATATTATAAAATGCTATCAAGAGATGAGTTTTTTATTGCAAATAAAGTGATGTGGATTACACAGGTTTCCAGTTTTAATCAACAGAGCCAAGACCCCACACTAAACACCACTAAACACTTTCATTCCTTTTTTTTGTTCGTTAACGTCTTAACCTTAGACAATCATACATTTGTGGTGTTTTCTGTTTCCACAAGTAACTTCTAATGCAGTCTTCAAAATGAAAATGTTTACGGAGCTCCAACTAATTCTTTCAGTTTTACTGTAGTTACTGCACTGCTTCATACTGTTGTATTTTACATGACGTACAAAGGTGAGTGTGTGCAGACTAAATAAATCTTAGGTTCTGGTTTTGTAAAAATAGCGTAGACTTAGAGTTAAATAGAGCAGAGCAGCCAGCTGAGCACACAGACTAAATAAATTGTTTCTGACTTTTGCCGTCTCTTTCTTTCTCTCTTTTGTCCCTCTCCTGACTATCTTATCTGTGCATCTCTTTGTCTCTGTCTGCGGAGCACAGATCCTTTGAGAGGCCTTTGTTTCTCTTGAATCTCCTCTCACTAAAAACCCAGCACTACAGGTGTTGCATTCATACTGTATCACGAGATGAGAGAAATTTCTGTCGGCCATGTTCCTTTGAATCTGTCTTCTTCTTCGTGAACAGTTGAAGTGTGTACAACAGGCATTGCACCAAAGGCTAAAGAAGACAGACAAAAAAAAGGAGAGGAATGGCTGCCACAAAGAAAGACTGCATGCTGACACTCTTATCTATGTGATGACTTCAAAGTGTGTACACGCAGAGGGAGAGGGGGGGCACGATGGAGAGGGGTCATTATCTGAAAGAAATGGATTACTCTCAGATTAGATTGCTGAGCACAGTGAAGAGCTATAGCACGGTATGCTTGGCAAGCCACACACTCACTCACACACATATTCACGCTAAGCTTCTGTCGACTCCTAGACAGATATGTCATACAAGGAAGCCAAAGCGGAGACATGACAGCGCTCAAAAGACGCACACAAATCAGCTTATAACAGACTCGTAAAGAATAATAACTGCTCTTATTCCTAAACTTTGAATAAAATGGCCACATTAGCTACATCTTACTCCATTAAATATCCGTTCATCTATTATTCATACTCATTTTTCTTCTTTGCAGTCGATTGGAGACTGACATCAGATGAGAAATGGGGTGCACCCTGACCAGGTCACCCTATAACTATGGGTCAAATCCACACAGACAATTGTCACCCTTTGAACTGTTGGTGGCAACCGGAGCCATAGCAGATAAAAGAGAGCAGACATGTCTGAGGTGATATTAAGAAAGAGCTTCTTTACATACATTTTGATCAAAATGAACTAATTTGTAATTGTTTATTATCATTAAACTCCAGTGGGAAGTCTGATTTGATCAGCTGTGGGCAATTATTTTGTTTGTTAACAATATGAAGTAGTGGTAGTGTACTCTCCATTTTAAAGTGTTGACTGGTTAGCATGCGCATATGCACATTTCAGTCTAAAAAGCATCTCAGTCTCTCCGCCCTTTGCTTTCATCTCTCTTCTTTCAATATGTAATGCAGTTTAGGATTCGAAATATTGCTGGCAGACATAAAAACACATCAGATGCTGCATATTATTAAGATGCAGAAATTAGATCATCTCCATGGGAATACTGTCAACTTTGCGCTAAGATATTGGTAGGGCAAGTTTATAATTTCATTTTCAAGTCTGAATGATGTTTTCTGAAGCACGTGGCATATACAGTATTTGTGAGTTACATTAGTATGCCGGGTTTATGTGTTCACTACAGCTTTTCATCAGAAGGAAGCTCACATCAATCTGTGATGTGTTGAGTTATTGGATTATAAAGGGCTAGTTTCCCTTTTGTAAACTGTCTTCCAAAGACTGGCAGCTTTTAAACAAGTCAAAAGAAGACTCAATATTAGACTATTAATTAAATCCCAAAGCAAGTCACAACAGACAACAATGTGATCTTTAAGGTGAGGCAGCTCCAGGCGGAAACCAAAGTCGGCAGATGGCTCAGTGCAATACAGCAGTTTCATGTGGCTCCAAACCCTGTCAGCAATCATCAAACAGCACAATGATGTCATGAGGAAAACCGCTAAGCATGCTAATATGTTACATGCACTGAGGTCTCGGACATAAGTAACATTTGACATACAATGTACAGTATTTGCCCACAATAGATGGTGTGTTTGACATGTCATGTGAAGCAAAGCCAGTTCCTAGATTGAACCTAACCAGTCGGCACACAACTTTGTACCTTTTCACTGCTCACCCACGCCTTGTCAAACTCACCCACACTTGTAAACAGGTAGAAGAAACTAAAAAGGAATGTTTTTTCCTTGATCTGCTCCGAACAAAACACTAGAAATTAAAACTGAAAATGGAGCTCCAGTAGTGACCTGGAGTAAATGATCTAAATCTTGAACTTTTACCAAAATACATCAAGTATAGGTAAATCCATCAATTATTTATTTATAGTTCTTCAATGGTTAAGCAGTATCTTTCAACTGCATCTGATTAATCTGAATGAATTAAATGTTTTCAACACAATGCCGCCCCTGTTGTGAGAGATTTAAATGTCACTTACTATTACAACAGGTACCATTACACGTGCAGCTATTCTCCTCGGTACAACTTGACTTTACACTACAAATGTTGCATATTTCAGCCCCTTTGGACCCCGACTGGCACATTACATCACACACAGATGGTTCTGGCATAGCTTTTTGCGCTGGTTTTCAATGTCGTTGGAGATGAGCAGAGCTGACACTGTGAGCAGCCATCAGGTGTGTTCATTCCACATCAGAGCACATCAAGTCACACAGATTTACCATGTGACTAGTGACTGCTCACAACGACAGACGAGTATCAATAATCCCTATTGGGATTGAGAACAGCCCTGTGAGGTTAGGCTTCTTGCGAATGGCAGATTTGTCGAAACAGCTAGTTTGATCAATCATTTTAAAAGGTGCAGTCCCAGTCATAAAGAGATGCAGTCTCATAAAGATGCTACACTCTATCCCTACTTAATTAACTTGACTGGAAACCATTGTGTAGTGTAAATCCTTTTAGAGGCACAGGAAGCAAACATACATTAAAGTTATTCCCTTTCTTTACAGCCAAACAATCTTAGATGAAATTCCAAATTGTGATTATATTTTTCCTCTTAAAGAAAAGGACAAGAAAAGAAATAGCATTACTTGTGTAGTCCTTTTGTGCAGAACTACACTATTTGAGGTCAAACGTGCCCAATTGGGAATGAGGTTATCACAACAGCAACTGGAGAATTTAGGCTATGTGTTGACATGATTTATAACGAAAACAATATAAAATAAAGGGTTAACCTATGTGGCAACCTCTATATGCAGGCAGGTGTGTGTGATTTTGTGCAGCCTACGTAGGTGTGTGCGTGCGGACGTAGCCTACGTGTGAGGGGGCCCGTGTTGCCTTGACTACGGAAATGTGAAGGTATGGTGGCCAGCAGAAAATGTGGATTTTGTAGATGTATTTCACACAAACACGTACAGAAAATGCACTACGGACACAGGTATAGCGCAGAGAGTCTGAATGCGACAGAGGCTGCGTAAAGCCCGGGACCAAATGAAAACACCTGAGTCGTGATGGGCTTATGAACCAAAACCCAACACGAGGCAGATAAAATATGAACCGTTGCTAATGTCATCAAACATTAAACACGGAAGGACAGAGAGGGATAAAGAGACAATTGGGGGGAAAAATAAAACACTCACGCTTTTTTTCCGCAGGTGCAGCCCGTGCTTGAGTAACCCCGGCAAATCCCGTATTTTGTGTTTGAGTTGAGCCTGATCCCTGGCGCTCCGATTCCAGCGCAAACCCGCGAGCAAGCCGTCCTCTGCGGGCTCCGAGTCCTCCATGCCGAGTCCTCTTCTTCTACTGTCCGTCCTCAAGTTGTCGCCAAGAGTCTCCCGCGTCTTCTTCTCCGGCTACGACCACTGGATCCTCCTCACAAGGCGCCATTACCCCCCGCCTCGCTCTCACACTCCGCGACCTGCATCTGCAACGGAGTCGTGAAATGTGTTCCGCAGCACAGCGCACAGGCACAGCTCCAGCTCCACCCTACGGCTCTCTCCTGGGCTGCGTGTGTGCGCGTGTGCGGGTCACAGGTGCACACACAGACGTTGTGCTCAAGGAGGGAAAAAAAGCCACATGTACATCCAACAGTTTCACCTTGAGTTGCAAAATTGGTGTTAATTGATTATTCGAATGGTTTGAATAAAATTGTAGTCGAAGCGCCAGGACCCTTAATTTGGCTACGTCACCGCGTTACCTGGCTCAAATTTCCATAGGTAAACAAAGGGCAGGCCCAGAGCGTGTGTGGGGGTGGGTAGGCCATACTGCAGCCCTCAGGTTTTCAAATGATAAGGGTATTTTGACTTTAGGATTCCCTTCTAATCTGAGGCAATGGCAGCTGAACTCAGGCGGAACATGTGGATTGAGTAGGCCTACACTGTAGCCTACTGTAGCTCTCCAGGAGGTTGAGCCCTTCTTCTGGGGCTCTCCACTTTCATACTGTACTCAATGATAGTAAAGAGATGACTATCACCTGCGTTTTAAAGACAATATACCACACGGAGTGTATTGGATAAGTACATCACAATATAGATCACACAGCCCTAGGTATCAGGTAGGCCTAATGGTAGAGACTCTTTGATCATTCATTCACTCATGATATGATATTACTGAAATACAGAGCATTTGACTCGACTTGCATTACACTGCACAAGGAGAGACTAAATAACACTAAAAAGACCGTGGCCACACTCCACAAGTCTGCCTCTGCTAATGTAACCTTTGTTACAGCCCACATCAGAGACTGATTTGCATCTCATCGTAATTGAATTTGTTTTACATCAACGTTCAAATCCTTTGCGGTGTAGAACATCTTTTACTTAGCGCAGAAAGAAATCATGGGACAAGAACAAATCAGTTCTGTTGCTTTCAAAAGAACACATTAAGCACAAGTGAAAGGGCATCAGATTTGATTAAAGCATCCAAATGTGTTTGATATGACAAAGAATTATTAAGTTGAGCTGATCAAAAAGGTTGAGGGTTTGAAGCAGAGTTCAAGTGGAGTGCAGTGAATTGAGTTGTTACTATAGATGTCGAGTCTGCCTCTCTGATTGGACATGTAATCTGGGATAATTGGCCCCTTTCTGGGACTCAGATTATACCAACAGTGACACTGTGAGTGGTAACAGGCAGGCGATGAACAGTCTGGCAGCTGAATGAAGGTTTGTTCAGACTCCTTCTCAGACTCATTGTGTTACTTTATTTGTTAAACTTAAGCTAGATTCATAAATTTAGAAAACAAAAACAAAAACGTTATGCTGTATAAAAGTGCCTGATTTGTCATGTATAACAATGTGAAAGCAACCAAAACATAAACACAAGACAATTCAAACTGCAGGCACACATACTTTGAAACTTTTGCTTTTAAATTACAATTTTGTCACACTGGTAACAGTAAGAGCAGACTGTGGCCCTTTGCTTTGTGTATTTTAGGGGCAACTAAGCAGCAGTCGTGTGCTGCAAGTTAGAGGTCAAACCTTTCATCGTTGAGCCATTTTCCTTTATCCTGTGCCTAGTGGTCATTATTATGCACTACACCTGGACTGTTTCCTGTCATCGTTTACTGCTCCAAACAAAGTATCTGCGTCCTTACCTTATACATCGTATGGTCCTGATTGGCTGTAGTTCAGCCAATAATGAGGCAGTGCTGACAGGTATGGGCATCTTTTAGGTTTGAAGATGTCCTGACAGTTTTACCATTACTAACACAAACAACATGGTATTGCTCTGATTGGATAAAACTGCAGTTGCTGACAGATGCTAAATCCAATCACTGACAAGTTATACCTGCCCTTTGCATACACTTTCTATGAAGCCCTCCCAGATGTGTCCCAGACACAGCCTAGCCAGGTTAGCGTCTGAAGCAAACACCTCAAACTGAGCAGTCTGTAGGAGCTCAAGGTGTTGGCCCTTTCACGACTACACAAGACAGACCTGGAAGAAGGTCTGTCAAACAGAATCTCTGTGATTACAATTGACTGAAAGGCTTAGGCATTAAGAAGGTCGCTAAAATTCAAACGATCTTTTGGTGACATTCTGTATGTTTGGTGTGTTATACCAATTGATTTTGGAGATGATCACTTTGCTGTTGCCAGTAAGTGGTTAGGTTAGGTTAAATCATAAACATTACATTCAAATCATCCCTTTAACCACGTCTCTGGAGTCTCTGACAGTGCTGTAAATCTGATGACCAGGAGGGCAAAAAGGAGACTGCTGTTGGTGTAAATAATAGCTCCCATTCCAAAGTCCCACTCAGCAGATACTTGCCTCATTTTCTGACTGGAAGAGGCTCAAGTCTGCTGTTGCATAGATCCTTAAGTCAAAAATTGATTAGAACACTGTCACAAGAGGAGGCAAAGGGAGGGAGCTGAGGCTGACATTCAGGAGAATGGCATCATTCAATACTGTCAGCTCCAAAAGTTCAGTGAGGACTGCTGCATTGTCATCTAAGAGTCTGTGGAAGAAATGGGTATGAGAATATGTGCTTATGCCCCAAGAGAGGCAAAAGTGGAACCGGTAGAAATTAACCAAAGAAATGTAATTATCATGAACTCTATGGCCTCTAAAGGGTCATGGTAACTGGGTAAAAGTTTTTTCCCTGATGTTCACGGGGTAGTGAACTCTGTATGCTATATCTTAATCTCTCAAAAGACCAGTGGCAAAGCTTGGTAAGAAGCTACTTGGAGTTTAAGTTTACTGTACTTTCTCGTTCACTGTAATGTGTGCATTGTTACTGGCTCTTTGTAATTGATATGTCTGCCTGCAATAATCATTAAAGACACAACAGGTATTTAAGAGCCACATTTGTTTTGTTTTTCGTGGTCCTGTGGGTTTCACGCAACAGGTAGGCTATAAAGGTAAAGGATTTTGATAATGGCATTGGGTGTGCAACCAAGTGTGTACCATTTTGGGATATAATGTGGAGCTTTCCACCCCTGAATGGACAAAAACATCTCCTTTATGTGCATCTAAGTCCGCCTGCAGACCGATTACTCAAGTAAAGTAAAGTAAGCACAACAACCAGCTCAGAGCGCATCAACAATATCAGGCAGGAATGAGTGGCTGGTATTAGACTTTCACTAGACCTAGTCTTCAAAGAGGCATTTTTTGTGTGACTTCAACACACTGCATTTGCTAAAAAAGATCAAGTGTAAAAAACAGAAATTTTGCTTTGGAAAACTGGATTTTCTTATAGACCTACATATAATTTCTGTAGGAATCTAAGGATCTATTATGGATATTATCATGCATTTTGGGTGGAAGTTTTGTTGTTAAACTCTTTTCTGTGATAAGGCTGTGTCTGTGTTGGTGTTTAAACTTGAGCCTTGTGTTGGAGGGTATTCAAATCATTGTAAAGAATATGACAAATATGTGCAACTGTGATTTTTCATCTGGATAAATTGGTTGATGACACCTTCTCCCTCCACAGTGTCCTGGCCGTGCAGAGGAGCAGCAGCAGCAGCCGACAGCTAATCTCGCTGCGTTGCAGGACTGTGGGGTTCAGGAGTTCCTTTGTGCCAACAGCCTTTAGGCTTTTTAACCTTTAATTTTTCCACTTTTTTTAGACATAGCAAACTGATAAGAGATTGAAGCATGTGACTGGTCACTTAGTAAAAAGTACATTTTTAATCTGTATAAAAGCAAAGGAAAAAAGGGGAAACAAATAAAGCTGAATTGCTGATGATGCAAAATAAGAAATGGGGACTTTGGGGTTTTCTTACACGAGTCTGTGGGATGATGAAATATGCTCCTCTGCTGCTCCCAGGGGGACCACTGAGACCAGCCAATGATAAACACACACAGAGTCACATATGCAGACACAGCAAAATCAAATAAACTTGACTGTACTGTATTTGAATGAGCAAAACCAGCATTGTGTGGAATATACACCAGATCTACATGATGAAGCACTGGGAAAGAAGAATGGCTTTTTGGGGGAGGGGATGTGGCAAGTAGTAGCAAGAAGCAAGAGGAAGAAGAAGGCCCAAGCATGTGGCTAGAGATAGTAAACCAATTACCACAGAAGTGGGAAAGGCTTTCATCACAAAACTGTCACCACAGACCATAAATACACACTGGCAGCGTTCGTCTCCTTGCATGGTCAGATTCTCTCTTTATCAGTTATCCACACGCACCCGGAGCTGTCTTCAAACAAATGCACTGTTGATGAAATATTGAAGAGTGCCTGTGGTGAACTGGGCAGAGATACAGTCAATCAGAAAAGAAAGACAAAATGAGAAGGGAAAAGGTTCATAAGCAGTGATATTTTGAACATAAAGGGTAAATTCCAAAATATAGTTGAGTAGTGGAAATAAAAGATGTCACTGGTCCACATGAATGTTCTCAAATGCCCAAAGGCAGCTTCTGTTTAAGAGGCAGGAGGAAATACTGCAGCTTTTATTCTGAGCTGTCATGCTGTGAAGCTGCCATCTAGTGGAAGGCCAGTCGAAGTGCACATTAAGACACTAAAAGACTTTCTTTTTTTTAAACTTTCAATTATTGTTCTTGCATCAGATATTGATTTTGAACTGTACAGTGGACACTTCAAAATCCAAGGTAAATCTAGAAAAACTTTTTGACTGTACACTTCAAAATCAATATCTGATGCAAGAATAATAATAAAAGTTAAAAAAAAAAAGTCCTTTACTGCACTGCTGACTGGGTAAAGGGGTTTGAAAAAAGGGGCAACTTAAGGATAATTTAAACATGTGCTCTACCGCCTACTGTCTACAGTTTTGTCTTGATCACTGGGAATTTTTGAGGGTTTTTTTCTAGATTTACCTTGGTTAAATCAGTGCCCATGAACAAGGCCCGGCTCAAGACATGGGTCTTTATGTATTATACTCAGCGGTAGATGAAATGAGGTTTGAAAGACTGTCCTTTTATAAGATAAGGTCAAAGTAAAAGCAAATGTGAACTCTTACTGAACGATCCAGTGACATAAAAGTAAAGATATTTTACCCCAGTAGTCAAATTTCTGGAGGGAAATCTATCAGGACGTCACGGCTAAACATGTACACACTCACACCCAAGATGTAAAAATAAACAAGGTTTCCCTGAAGTTAGTTTCAGTTACGTTGAAAGAAAAAGAGGATGTCTGATGTGGGCAATCTGAACTGCACACCATTTAAGACGATGATGTCACTGAACATATCTGAGGCCAGAGAGGGAGTCCTCATTGAATAAATAAATGAGATTAAAAGCAGAATCAAAAGCAAAAAAACACACAGGCTACACAGGGCAAAATAATGCATCTTGTAAAAAACACAAAAAGAGGACTTCTTTAAACTTCATTGAAATAGATGCTTGGGGTTAACTGTGTGTATTTTCAGGACTTTTATGGGTAAAAATATCTTCACTGAACTCCCCATTCTTACAACATCCTTAAAACAGCACATCAAATACAGTATCTGTTATGAAGCTTACTTTCTCCTTTCACACAAGAATTCTCTCATTTGATGTATTTAATACATAAAATAACATTTAAAAATTTTAATTAATTTACATGAAGTCATCTATTGGAGTATGGAATAAAAGAGCACTGAGACTTAAGTGGCAGCCTGGTGTATCCTGGTCTTTATGTAACAGGCCAAGGATTCCTGCATCATCACCAAATTTGACAATATGATTGTGAGAGGTTTTGCTCACACATCTGTTTGTAAATAGAGTAAAGAGGACACGGAATCTCTCACAGCCCTGGGGGCTCCTGTAATTATAGATCTTGGCTTTTGATCTTGGATTACACAGAGACAATCCACTTTGAATGCCTGTACCTCCAATTACAGTAAGGTGTTTACATGCACTTTAAATTCTGATTATGGTCAGACTGTGGCAATAATTCAGTTTTCTCTATCTGCATGTAAAGGTACTGAGTAAATCCAGAGAACAAAAGAATTCATTTTGAAACACAGCTCCATATGGGGAAATAGAAACTGATGTAAACAGCTCATTCAGTTGGTATATTAATGTTATTTTGTGTCACCATAAACTGGATTATTAATTATAATGTTATATAGTCTCTTTAGGGCCAAAAGGTCACAATAAAAAGTGCACTATGTGTTATTCTTTTACATATGACCAACTTGACCACCCCAAACAGGGGTGGATGGACATTCTTCATCATTTGACACAGTAACAATGTAAGCCCATAAGTTGATAATCCAAATACAAATTTTCTCTTTTTCACTCTCAGCATTATGCAATGTAAATATCTGGTTAGGGAACAATTTTCTTCCCTTTAATTATTTGACTGAATACATGTTAGGGATTTTTATCTACGATAAAAACGCTGACAGAATCTTTGTATGACTGTGTGTGGGTAGGTGGGTGCATACTTTTTAAAATAATTTCACTTAACTCCATAGTTACAACCTCTTTGTAAATTTATTAAATTCACCAGAGGAGAACACGCACACAGAAGTATTGGGAAATTCCTCCAGGGTGAAGAATATAAAGAGACCGCTCACGGCAAACACTAAGCAATTCTTTCTGGGTTTCAGACAGTCTCAGTGGAAACAACTTCATTATCTGCTGCAGACCATGCCCTCTAAACTCAGTGAGTAACAATGGGGAGTGTATCCTGTATTTCTTCCTCTTTTGTTCAGTCATTCATTGAGACGCTTTCATTGACAGATCCTGCACTGCTCACAGTGCTGATGCTGGTGACTCTGATGAGGTCTACCCTTGGGGCACCCACTGACTTACCAACCGACGAACCCTCGGGTGAAGGGGACGAGGGGGCTACTGAACTTTTGAGTGAAAACTCTGTGTGGAAATCACTGCTCGGTGCCACTAACCATCACAAAAAAGAGGTAAGTACTTTGAAAGTTAATTCAAAATGTAAGAAACTCTTTCTTTTTTAGCATTTAATTTATCTAAAGCCTAACCTACTTTTCCAAACCAAACATTCTTAGCTAACAAATAGTTAGGGTAAAGTACATCCCTTATTTATCAACATATTACTTGCTTCTGTTTTAAGGAAAGGCTGTTGTACTCCTCATTTTAGGTGATTTGATAACGCAAGCATCTCTTGTTTCAGTTTGAAACAGAATTCCCAGACTCAGAGCTATATCTTCATTTAGAAGACTACAACATTGCCTCATTTCCAGAAGACTGTCGGAACACATCATTAAACATGGTAGGCTTAAGTCTCCTCCAAATGAACAGACTGGTAGGTTATTATTATTATGCCTGCCAGAGACTGTTTTTCTCCTTCTTCCAGGAAGTTTGTCTGAGAAGGCTCGTCCACGGCCTGCTTGTTTATAAAGTTCTCCTAAGACATGTCGAGAAGGAGTACGCCAACAGCATAGTCCTCCAAAATGCCAAGTACTTCAGCAGCGTATTGATCACTGTGACCACACAAAAGGTTCCTTTATTATTCAGTATAATCTACCAATCCCTCTTTTCTTCATGCTTCTGTGCTAACAAGCCCTTCCTATATCACAGATGAAAAAACCTGATACAGTCCAGGCACTGACCAACAGCCAGGAGGAGCATCTGCTGAAGGAAGTGGGCGTCCCTGACCCATTCCGCAGAAAGATGTATGCACATAACATTCTCCGTAATTTCCACGAGTTCCTCCGGGACATCCAGATCGACATCAAACGAAGAGAGAAGAGGGTTCGATACATGCACAAAACCTCATAATTGTTACATGATGTTGAATGTTTCTCAGTTGGAACACTGGATGATCTTGTAAATAAGCTGGTAATGTTTATTAGAAATGACAACTTGAGTTCAAACTGTTTTAAGTTATCTTACCTATTTATACTAAACTTTAAAATTATTTATTGAGAAATTAGAAATTATACATTATATATATATATATATATATATATATATATATATATATATATATATATTTATTTTTTTATTAGAATGAGCTAGTCATTCATATACTAAAAAAGCTTGTATTCAAGATGACCTGGTTAACTCCTTAATAAAAATGTGCCATTTGAATAATAAAGTTTGTTTGAATTCCTTTCATCAGCTCCTGAAACCAGATCATTTCTACGCATATCCCACTTAAGTAAAAAATGCAAGAGAGACCGGTAAAATTTTATTGTGATATAATTAAATAACAAATAACACAAAAAACATATGGAAGAAGTCCAAAAAAGGCGTCACATATTGAGAGGGCAGTCTGGGTCCCAGCTGTATCTTCCACCCACAGAGTGTAACACAACTACACTGCTTCTCACATGAGGGACAGTATGATTATGAAGAGTTGTGGGAGCCCTAAATCAGGGGTCCTGTGATCTTGAGGAGAAAGGGAGATCATTGTGGCATTGGGATGGTCTTCAACCCCAAAGTAAACTGGAAAATAAAGAAACAATGGGAACTGGGTCAGACTCATAGTCTTTAGTTGTGTCCAGCACTGAAAACTGCTTTGATAGAATAAAAGTAATAAAAATAATGCAAAAGCAAAGTGAATAATAATAAAGTCGTAAATGAAAGTTAAAAAAAACAAAAACATTGTAAAAGGCCCTAACAACTTTGTCGGTTTGAGTTCCTGCAAAACATTTTTTTTTAAGTTATTTACTTAGAGAAATTAAAACTTGAAATCTTATTGTCATCAGCTTCTGTAACATAATTAGATTCACAACAGAACCTAAACAAAATAACAGTTGAAACGTTGAAAGTTGAAACGTACCATTTATTAAAAAAACAGACAATTTGGGGATCTAATTAGGTTTAGGACTGGGTATAAAATTAGCATTTTAGAAAGACATAGCCTCTAAGAAGTAAAGATGGGCAGAGGTTTACCTAAAAAATGGTGTAACAATTTAAAAAAATCTACATAAAACTGCAAAAAACCATGATCCTAACTTTCAGTTGTGGATGGTACTGAACTGAGTCACAGACAGTAACTTCTGAAAATGTTCCTGATCCATGCAGTGTTATATCAGATTCAGACCTGTGTTTAATGCAGTGCTGCTTGAGCCACAAGATCACCTGGATCCACTGACCTTTGGCAGTGAGTTGTCCCTGTCTCTGAGATTTACCCAGATTCTCTAAATCTTTTGATGATATTATGCTCTGTAGATGGTGCGATACTGTAAAAACACATCTAAACATTTTTTCTGAAATTGTTCCACAATTTTTAGACAGTTTTTTCAGATTGGTGAGCCTCTACATTTTGTTACTTCTGAGAGACTCTTTCTAAAATACTCGCTCTTTAACTTAGTAATGGCAAATGCTCCTCCAGCTGTTTTTTTTAAAGTACCACTTATTTTCCAGCCTTTTTTTTAATCCCGTGCTTTTGTCATATGTGTTGCTGCCATCAAATTCAAACAGAGTTATTATTTATCATGAAATGGTAAAATTATTTAGATTCACCAGATGTTGTTTATGTTGCACTATAATTAAAATACAGTTTTAAGGGATCTGCAAATCAATGCATTCTGTTTTTATTTACATTTTGCACAGTGACACAGTGGTTTGTAAATAGAGTGCATTCATTATTTTTAAACTGTATTATAACAAATTAATGGAGATGGCATACACCACGTAGGACCACTTTTTTTTTTTTAATCTAATTTTATACTTCTTCTTCTTCTTATTATTATTATTATTATTATTATTATATTTTAATTGAAATGGAGTAAAAAAAAAAATATTATGACGAGAGAGGATTTCACGGGACTGTCCCAACAGGCCAACATCAAACAAGTTGTTCTAGAGGACCAAAGGTTTGGAATAAGAAGATTTTTTTCATGGTATTCCTTTATGACATTTGAAGCCTCATAATTATGTGAAGTACAATATGTAACAAAAATGTAGGTGGAACAAGTTCAAATAATCATTACCTCAGCACTGTGGGCTCGGGCATCCCTGGATCAGCTCCTCGTTTGAAACCTGAAATATATATTTATGTATGAGTATTTATATCATAAAGGTGTGAACTGGTACACAAATAGACAAGAAGTTTGATATTCAATGCAATGAAAAAACAAATGGCCTTGCCGTAACCCCCTAAATAACCTGAATACTGTCTTTGTGACTTTGTCTTCAAAAGACAACAGCACTTCACCAGAATCACTTTTGATGAAGCAGACGAAATACAAAGAAACACACCAATTTGAGTCACTGCTGCCAATGCACAAAAAGGAAAGCCCATTTCCTGTGTTCTTCCAAATCATAGGCCAGTGGAAGTAATGCAACAAATTCTTAGGAAAATGACAAACATTGAAAGCATTTTCCTACTTGGGCAACATGAGATTTTTGCTTATATGACATAAGCAAAAATAGTTTTATAGAGTGACACGGCGAAACTACAGGGGACTGTGCAAATAAACCCAAATGACACTTTCACCTCTATGATTTAAGAGACAGTTCTGAGGGGCTTCTCGTGTGCTGGTGAGTCACTTACATAGAACTTCCCCATTCCCACTTTAAACCAAAACATCTACCACTGTTTAAAACAAGGAGCCAGAGGTCGACGGCAGTGATTACACCATTACAATCAGACTTTAATACTTTCATCACACCCAACCTTACAGTCTTAACATATGACTATCGCTTTTTCCTGTTTATGTAATACAGTAATTTCAGTGTGACATGACTCATAATACAACCCAAGATACAATTTAGAAACTAAATAAGTAACGCCCTAATATTAGTATTCGAAATATTATAGTATTTCAAATAAAAACTAATCCATACAAGCTACGCGCTTGTGAAATTATAGTAGGATGCTAATTGAGCTAGCTTATCCCGCTAACAGCAACATGGCTTGTTCCCTTACAGACCGTTTATTAAATGTACTGACCCAGGTAGAGCACAGTGGGGATAAAACCCCATCGGATGACAAACTGGCCGCATTGAAAGAGCTGCTGCAGCCGCTGTTTACTTTCTTTGCTTAGTTTAGCCATGTGTTCATCAGGTCCAGCCAAAACGGCACAACCAAGGGTAAGCGAAAGGAAGTGACGCAGCGGAAACGATGGGGATATTTTAGTAAAGGTTGCCATCTAGCGGCCAAAATGGACACACCACAGAGAATAATACTCAACCCAAAGGCAGTCCTTTCTTTTAGTTCTCTCAGGTAAAAATGTAGCTCTGTGCAGTCCCTATAGGCCTACAGCAGTGATGTCAAACTCAAAATGGTGAAAGGCCACTATAGTACATAAGAATCCTTTTAGGGGCTGAAGATTGTGAAACTTGGGTATCTTTTATTATATTTTACAGTAAATGAGTTTAAATGCTAGTTTCATTTTCATTTGAGTCTTTGTCACATCTGTTTTTTAGCATTTGTTTTCCCATTCCCCCATTTCTGCCTCATTTTCATGCATCATTTTGTGAATTCTATCTTAAACCTGTTAAAATCCAACTAAACCCTGTTAAAATCCAACTAAACCCTGTTCAAATCCAAATATGAGTGTGAATTCTTTTCAGTTTCAATCTGTGCCACTTTGCCCTCATTATAAGCCCCATTTCGGCCCTTTTAAAATGGTTACTCCTGTTTAGTGTCTCTTTTTACAGCAGTATTGTTCCCTATAACATTATCTTTAAAATAGTTTATTACCTTTTTTCTCTGATTACTGTGCAAAGTCCCAAAAATATCACCTACCAAATGTATTGGAGGTCCAAATAAAAAAAAAAAAAAGGTCACATTTTGCCCACGGAGTTTGAGTTTGACATGTGTGGCCTGCAGTGAACTAAATGTGTTTCCTGTCTTTATACCATCTACTGTCTTTATTTGACAATAGAAGGTATATAGACAGGAAAAAGCTTGAGACACGGCAATGGGAAAACAACCCAAGCCATAACTGATCCTGGTCACCCGAGTATGTGGTATAAAAAAAAGCCAATGCTAAATCCCGTCTCTAGAAGATTAAAACAAATCTTCTCTTCTCACAGTTCTGACAACAAGCTGTAATGAAAATAATCTAGGGTCCACTTTTATTCTTGTAACATTAGGAAAAATAAATAAATATGGATCTCAAGGACCTCATTGGAGCACTCTAACTGTATAATAATAATAAAGTACAGGTTTGAAATATAGAAACACTTTATTCCCAGAAGATGTAGCAGTGTTATTGTCAGACACAAAAAGGCCAGTATAAACCAACTTTAGTACACAAAGGTTTGATGTACAACAAGAGCTATGATGCACATTCTGTAAACCTGCACAGAAACATTGATTGACAGTCAGCTTTAGTATGCTTTAGACAAAGGTACACAATTTGCGCAATGATGAGGTGTTTGATTTTACAACATTAAATATAAAGGTTGGGTTTCATTGTTGGTGGATATAATGGATTAACACCATATTCTGTGTTGTAATGAAGATTACAGTGAACAACAAGGAGAGACACAGAACACATCACCAAAGTATTACAATATCTGGAATGGCAGGTGGTTCAAAAGTGCACAATTTCCCACTAATGCACAGGGTAAATACAGTTTTGATCAGGCTCCATTTCTTATGTGCCAGGAGTGAGCACAGTTTACAACTATATTTGAGCAGGTAGTAACAGTAAAAGCACGGGAAACATACAAAGCAACAAGAGAGCCATCTCATAGGAAAATACCACAATTCAAAGTTCAACCTCTCTTTCCTCATAAGAAAATACCAAAGTGGAAAACGCATCTCTTAGCTCTGTCAAGTGCAAAATGTAATACTTTACAAATCTTACACAGTCACTGTCATCAAAAATCAAGACCTAGTCATTTGTCAAAAGTTGGATTTTACATTTGTCATGTAATGGACAGCAATCTGGAAAGGTGCTAGAACCAGAAAGAATTGAACTAATATTGCTTCTCCATTGTGATACTATGTGATTGTAAACATTTAAAACACCATCAGGTTAGGTTTATAGATCAACAAGTGGCTATTATTCTTTGTTTATTTAGCAGTAAAGCACAGCAATATCTGATAACAGAGAATACATAAATCATCTTTCCAAAAGATGGAAAACACTAAGAGATTTGTATTGCTATGGGTTATACCATTAAAAATAAGTAGAAACACTAGGAGGATGATACTTTGTTCATTGTATCAATCAGCAGCCTTGATTTTAAAAACAAACATAGAAACATACATACCATACACACACATTTGCACGCTCTCACACACTCAACATTTGCCCTCTGACAACCCTAAGAACCGTCAAGAGTGGCATGTGGAAAAGCCAGGCAGGGCAGTGACTACAAAGAAAACTACAAATACTAATACAGTTATCAGCTGTTGTTTACTGCAGTTGAGGGCAATTTTTGTGGCACAATTTCACTGCAGTGCACTATAAACATCAGAGAAGTAGAAGCAGAGCCCGGACACTTGCCCCCATCAGGCTCATGACACAGACAAGGCCGTACATGTAGATGGGTTAGAAAGCTCCGGGTCAAAGTGAAGACACATAAAATGGAGTGACAAAACTAGCAGGAGTGTTCAGTTTTGTGGTCTGATGCAGTTGGCATGGCTTGAAAATCCAGATCACAGGTACAGGGTCACACGTTGAGAGGCGTGTTTTGGATAGTAACGATTTTTAAAGGTCAGAACCAAGATGCACACTGATGCTGGGTGAACGCTGAGTATGGTTCGGTCCAGGACTCAAGTAGCCTAGCCCCTCCTCCTGCAGGCTGCACGAATAGCGGCCCGCTTCAGAGGCCGTATGGTTGCTGGTTGGAGGAGCAATGCCACTGGCCACCTGCTCAAACGAGCGGGAGAAGACAGCACTGGCTGTGCGTGTCAGACTGGTGAGAGCTCCTGCCTTCGGTACCGACTGGCTAGATGTGAGTGTCAGTCTCTTGACAGACAGCTCTGAGTTCTCACTGGCAGCCCGGTTTGCTGTTAGGGTGGGCGTTTCCTTCTCCTTGTCCTTCTCTTTGTCTTTGCTGGTGCGACCGCCAAGGCGACATTTCTTCATAGCCTTAGCCCCAAGATTCAAGGTGGTCACACTGTTGCTTATAGTGATGGTGGGTGGAGTTATTTCAGGACCCACTCCTCCTGGCCACACCCCTTCGTCAACCTCTGAAATATCCATCAGCTCGTCCGGGGAACCCAAATCCACTGCGTCTATGAGCCAGAAAAAAAACAAACATTGAAATCAGTCAGGTGCTGGTAAGAGTAAAACTGAAATCTCATCTGTCATTTAGCCCAGTCAAATTCGGATTTATGTGTAAAGAATTGCATTTGTTCAGGGCTGCATGACAGAGGAGCATAATCACCATGTTCCAGCAGGTGGCGCCTTCACATTGTAATGTTAGCTACCAGCCAAAAGACAAATCAAATTTGAAATTCTGCTCAGCACACAGGTTAGGTTAGCAAGCTTTGCTGAGAGATTGCAGTATTGGCAAAGGGTACATATTTCAAAGCAGGAGAGGACAGCAAAGCCTAGGAAAAACCACGAGGTAGGAAGAGTAGGAAGGCAAAGTCACAATGCATTTAGAGGATTCAGAGGTACGAATCAATACCTCAAATCTAACCTGAGACACAAAACATACACCGTACCTTCTTTAAAATATACACCCACAAATGTGTAAACAGGGATCCTGCCCACATCCGTGACCAAAGGCACACTTTGGATGTGATACTAAGACTGTAACAAAACACCAGTAAACAGTGGGCAAAGAGACAGATAGACAGGTCCTGTTTAAATATAGGGTGGTCAAGTTAAACCTGTTTCAACCAGGCCCTGAGTCATGTGATTTGAATGAGGTTTAAAAATAAGACCTGCGTATCTTTCCTTAGCCTCTCTAGATATTAATCAGAAGGAAGTAATCTGTGTCAAGGCACAACCCAGTAGTAATGTGTCAAGGCATACCAAGGTGTGCTGTGGAAACCCAAAAGCCTGCTGATCCCTAGAACAGAGCCCTATCAAAAAGACGTCCTGTTTATATTTATATTTACTGTACACTGTCACACTATTTTGAACCAATTACTTTCTTGATCCTTAAATAATGGCCTAATAAGCAGAATAACAGAATAAGATTGATCATGCAATTAAGCAAAGCACAACTGTTTAGAAAATCATTGAAACCAGGTTATTGTTTTGGCATTGAACAATTGGTTATTTCAGCAGGAGAGTTGTGAGAGATACTAGCCACAAAGAAAAGAGAATGGTATGATGTATGACAGATGAAAGAAATAGTGTGATTGAACAAAACAGGGTGGTGGAGCCCAGCACAAAAGGTAAAATCATCATCATGCAGGTTTTCAGACCACGCCCCACACATGGTTACCTAGGTTACCCCGGGATTGTTGCAGGGGGAAGGAGGGGCAGGACCTTAGTACTGGCTTCTCCCTGTGGAGGCCGACCCAGAGCCCTCATTCTCCACCATTCGCCTCACAGACTTCTGCCTCCTTACTTCCTGACTCCGCATGCCCAAATCATGACCTCGGGGGTCCATGCTGACCTCAGAGGCGCCACACAGCGCTTCGCCGTCAGGACGTGGCCGCAGGGAGTCTCCGTTGGGCATTCGTTCGCAGCTCACGCCTGTCACATTGATCTCAGGAATGGCCACACCCCCCAGCGAAGCCTCACTGTCTACACTCATTTCTTGGGACTCTGGTTGATGAGCATGGGGGGTGTGAAATAATACAGAGATTTATGTTCACAAACAAAAACACAGACAAATAAGTCATGCATGCACCAAGAAGGTGGCCGTGAGCACAGGCATACACGACCACATTAACAGAACACACACAGAGATGGTGAATGTAATGGCAGAAAAAAATAAAAGGACAAAAATCATAGTAATCAGAATAAAACCATATTCAAATGGCATGCTTTAGGGAGAGGATATTGAAATGAACAATATACAAAATTAATTTAATAATGGGTCACTTTTTGAGGCACTTTCTCTCCATCTCTCTGACACCTTTCATATTGAGAAGGATAAGGTGTAGGAATGTGATGAAACCTGCTCCTTATACGGCACAAGGCTATCATAGTTAGATGCCTTATCAGTTCAATGAGAATAGTAAACTGCTCTTTTTTTCAAAATGTTGTTACTTTTTATTACCATTACAAAAAGCTTGAACGATAAAGCAGTGACTCCTATCAAATGAATGTGGACACTAGCTAACACAGGGTGGCAATCTTAAGACTGGGAACTTTGGGATGACTTTTAACATACAATGAAATGGTATGGCGCATGAGTTGTAAGAAGAAAATAAACCTTCGGCTCCCTCCTTTGTCATTAATATCACTCCACCAATATATTTGAAGTCATTTGGTATTGCTTGTTCCTCAACCAAAACATATTCTCCATCTCGAAGCTCTTTATTTCGGTGCCTGTGACGTGTCTCACCATGTCTTTTCCACCGGTGGCCCCTGATGGAGAGAGATGTGACAGCATTGCGGGATATCCTGGAAGCAGTAGGTGTGATCTCCACCTGGATACTCCTCCCACCGTCTTTCACGTTGTTTTTTAGAGCTGCTCCGTGCAGTAGCGACTTGATGGCATTACCCACCTGAAGGCGAAACAATCAGCAGCGGTTAATTAGCGCTCCACCGTTACAATCCATCAGGTGCCATCACCAAGCAATCGTGGTAACAATAGACTGACGTGAAAGTGCATGGGAAGATACACAAACACAAGATCACAATAAACTGTTACTGAATGGTACACAACAGTCTAAATAACAAAAGCCTTATTATTTTACTCCCTTTTGCAACTAATTGTAAAACCTCTTACGAATGCACATGTAAAAGTTAGCAGTATAATGCATCATAAGCTCAAAACAATTTGTTCTTTGTCCGTGTTGGTCTCATGACTGACACGTAATAACTTAGTTTGATCTAGCAAATACCTGGTGCATGCTGCCAGTACAAGAAAACACAAACAATAGTTACATTTGAACACTGTAGTTTGTGACAGTCCTGCTATTTCTCCACACAGTTGTTTATTTCAAAAAACATTTAATCCTTCATTATATTTCAACTGTATGAATGAAAATCCAAAAGGTATATTTATATTTTTTTGTAGAGGACCTCGACTTGTGTAGTAATACTCTGAGCTTAGGTTCAATCCTCTACTCCCAAGGCCTCAAGGATTACAGCTTAGCAGAGCAGAGCGGAAAGCATGTAAATAATCTAGTGGGATTACATTCTGCCGTCCCTGACACAAACAGACCAACAATACGGCATAGTGCCCTGAGCATGATTCGAAAACCATGCATCGAAATCACATGCTCTCTCTCTCTCTTCCAAACAAGCCACAGGTCTAAAAGTACAGAGTAAGAAAGATGACAAAGACCTGAAAATATTATTGCACCCACCAAAAGAGCTTCAGGGAACAACTCTAGCTGGGCTCGGTACAGAACGTCATCCAGTGCTTTGGATCCCAGCTCCGCTTCACCATTACACCTACACAGACACGCACACCAACAGCATGAGTCTAAGATGTGAAAAGGGATTCATTTTTACATCCAACTCAACATCTCCAGTGGAAAAGTCTCAAATAAAGTTGCAGCTGTGTGGACAATGAGGCTATGTTTTGTGGACACTTACAAAGCATAGTGGATCCCAGTGATGAGCTGAACCAGGAAGTCTGACGTAACAGTCAGCCGTGTGTTAATGCCTTTATAGCGCCGCATCTGTTGCCGAGGGTAACCACATATACACACCCTGGTGGAATAAGCAATAAAGACAATAAAAGGGGCTTGCATTACTAAAACAGACAACCTTCAATCAGGAAAAAACAAACCACATGCATTTACAGTGATCTAATTTCCTTCCCTGTGGTGCATTGTTAGGCAGCCAAGTCAAAAGCTAATCATTTCTGGTATAAACACACACAAACCAGATACTTAATTCTGATGAGCCCATTAGCAAAATCATTGACCAGGATGTGGTAAAGTTGCAGCTCCTTGGTAAAAGCAGTATCTTGGCTTTATGTGGCTTCAAACTCTATAATAGGATCAGATAAACAAGTGCTTGGAAGAGATGGAGAGTATGAGTCTGTGTCTGTGAGCCTATGGATGTGTGTGCATAGAGCTCATTTCCTCAAGACAAAGTGTTGAACTGCACTGACTGTTGTGGCCTGTGATTTACCTGGAACTGAGCTGACACAGAGACTGGAGGGAGGTGGATGTCATGTAGCTCAATGCGGCATTGTAGCATAACAGCAGGAAGGTCAGCACCTCAAATCTCAATGGCACAAACATACGTATGATTATTATCAAATTATTAACTTATGTTTGACAATTTTAGTCAACAACTCAAAAAGTGAAAAACATAATAATGTTCAAGAAACTCAACAAGAAAAAGTTTTAATGCAAAAGGACTATATTGCTGGTGTGTAACAGTTTAAAAAAAATATAGCCATACAGGTTTGCAATAAGGCTATTTTATATTAGAAACCATATATAGAAGTGCATCTCAATTGCCAATGAAAGCTACTTTGTGTTTCTAAGCCCTTGATACACTGCAAATCCTCCTCCATTTCTATTTTGGTTGTTGGCTGGTGCTTTCTCCAAATGTGCCATGATACCTGGCAGTCAGCAACACGAAAGCCCATTTTAAGAGGAAGCATTACACGTTAACGAGTCACAACAGAGTAAACAAAAGCTCTCATAAAGCCTCTTACCTGTTCTGTGCGGTAAAGGTTTCTCTCTGCAGGTGTGGGCCACTATACACTACCCTGGACAGCCCATGATTGGCCAAAGCACCTTCTGTGAGGGCCATGGAGCCAATTGCGGAAGGCTGGAAAAGGGAACAAGTTAAGGTAATTTCATCATGAACTAAAATATGACTTTATGCGAGTGTGCAACACTGATTCACCTCGTGATACACTGATGGTTTGGAGAGAGAAGGGACAGTAAAAGATAACACTTTACTTTGTCCATCTTTGTCGACTATTTCCTGTAAAAGAAGAAACCATGTTACTGTGAGAGAAAAGATCTTTTCTGAGTCCTAAATCTCTGAAGAGTGTATTTTATCTTTTAAGTTGGCTTGTCTTCTTTGGGCTTGAGTATGGGGGACTTCATGGTCTTGGTTTACCCATTGTCTCTGTGTGACATATAAACTCTGGGGTTTGTTGTACTATATGTGCCTGGTAATGTCAAATAGCTGACCTAGTCTTTCACACAAAGGAAGCTAGGGGAACACTGCACACTGCTGATAGGCTTTTGAGAGAGGAAAAATTGAAAGTAGCAATGTGGAGTCTCCTCATTCTTGCAAAGTCACAGCATTTCAGTTCCTCTACTTCATTGATATTTCCGGTCTCTCTGTCATACTATACTGACAAGGCACTAAGTACTAGAAGAATCTTAAAGGGCATGTAAATGTGAATCCAAAAAATAGTTGAGGGCTAAGTCTACTTCTGGAGTTTGCCAATTACTTGCTAAGAATGACATCTTATTACCAGACTAGAACTATACGTTAATATATTTTCATTGTTAAAAAAAAAAAACTTCAGCCGCATTTTACATTGAACCCATTCTACTCCAACAATCACACTAAAACCAAAGACCAGTTAATTTCTGAAAATGTTAGGTCTTTATTAAAATGTAGCAACATTATTCCTAAAATGCAAGCCTGGACATGGTTCCCCTTCAGTCATTCATGTATTTAAAAATACTTTAGTGTGGATGCGTATCACAAATTGATAAGCACAGCTTTGTTGTAAAAGCATCACCCTCATTATCCGCTCCCCTACCAGGTTGTAAATGCCCAGCAGCAGGGCCTCTATGCAGCCAGAGGTGTGGGGGTCCCTGGCTGCGCTGACAGACAGGAGGCTCCACAGGAGCTCGGGCAGGAACTGGAGGGTGAAACGCTGCAGCTGTGGCTCACCGCTTCGGTAAAACTCAAACAACTGGTGACACACTGGCTCCAGCAACTGGAATGGACAAAAACATTCATACACACAATTTAAAAAATTCATACACACATTAATCCTCATTGGTTGGCACTAAAATATTAAAGTTAAATGGTTTAATTGTAAACAAGACAAATCCAACTGTCCAGAATGAAATGCTCTTTTTATCTATGATATAGGCATAAAAACATAAATGTGTATCCATACATCACTGTAATTCTCACGGATGACTTTGTACAGTGCAGGGACCAGGGCACCTTTGTCTTTTAGCGAGGCAGCGTAGGTGGACACAGCACTGTCAGGGAGCGTCTATAAAAGGTTAAAATACAAACAGGTAAAGCATAACGGACGAGTTTGTAGAGCTATATTAACTACGACACAAGTAAAAAAAAAACCTCAAGAATCACTTTTAATTGCAAGGCATGTGGAAGTAGCTTTATCACACAAACTAGTACCTTATATTCTGACAGCCATTCCTCCACCACTCCTTGGTCCATAGCCAACATGTTCCCTCATCTGCAGTGGAGTCACTTCTACCTGAGGGAGGAAAAAAAACAGTTTGAACGTGCTCTGAATGATGGTCTTCTATTCCTTCCTGCTGCGAAGAGAAAAATAACAACAAATGACAAATAATAAAACTGCAGGGGTACGTGGTCCAGACATCAGTTCAATACACTGCCTCCCTAACAGTCTTCCCACCTGACTCTGTCTCCTCTTTGCTCTTGACATATACCACTGTTGCCAATACTAACCTGTGGTCCACAAACAACGGAAATTTAACCCACACTGGCTGCTAATATAACTGGAGACAGACCAAGGGGAAATTCTCTCACCGCTTCAGCTGCCGGCCCAACATTAGAGGCTGTTCCATTTCTAAATCCTTCATTGTCACATCTTCTTGTCTTTCTTATTTATTCTGGCTCTCTTATGCCAAGCATCTGATGTTTGTCTGCTTGTGATTAGTAGACAAGCATCCTCTCCACGTCTCAGTGACAGGTCATCTGTTTTCAAATAACAGCCTGCTTTCTCTGTGGGATATACTGTGTCCACATACAAGGCCAAAGTGGCTGCAACGACAGTCCTTGTTTGGTGTGTCTGGTAAGTGATGGTGGAGACAGAGAAAAGGGGTCGGCATAAGTCCTTTTATGTGCACAGTCTGCACACTGTCAAACAGAAACGTGCTCAGGTTAAGGCTGGAGACGGCAACCCAATCCACACTTCCACACTGGGCTGTTCACAGACAATATATTAACAAGCACATTTTTAGTGGTCATGAATACTTAGGAAGGACATGGCATATTCCTTTGAGCAACAAACATGTTGTGATCATTAACATGTACTGTACCCACACTCATGTGCTTACTATGGGTTACTATGGTGCATAATTATATGTACAAATAAATGCTTCAGTGTGGGTGCCTAGATGGCTCCCACACAGACCATGTTAGTGAACACCAGAGTCTGTTCTGGGTAGATTTGCTCCATTTCCCTTTTATCTCTCTTTCTTTGTCTTTCTCGTCTGTTGCTGTCATTATATAAAAATGCTTAAAAGGCCAGAAAAAAAAATAGAAAAATGCTAAAAGACATTTCTTCTTGTCAGTCTCCTGTCTTTCTTTTCCTGTCACGCTGCACATTGTCCCACACGTCGTCCAGTTCCTCTTGTTCGAGCTTCATCATCTGTCTTTTGCAAAAAGCTTTGTGTGTCTTACTTCTGCATTATTCCAGTGCTCAGCCCCCTTCATGGCAGCCAGGTGCCTATTTATGGACTGTACCAATGACAGGAACGACTTGGGGGGAGGGGGACTTAGTGAGTCATGAAATTGGGAAGGATTATAGAACAGAATAACCTCCATTTAGAGAAATTAGTCTTTTGTGGCTGCCCAATGTCCTGTTCTTCCGAGCTGCTGAGGACCACGAGGAGGGCGGCATCCAAACCCAGCATGTCCGATTTAATAGCAGACATGCTGACTAACATAATAAAGACTGTGATTACAGAGTGGATGAGTCAGTGTGGTAAGAGACAGCGTTCTCCTCCTACATAGTCACTTTGAAGTATCCAATAAAGTCGACTGTTCTGCTGTCTGGGGCACGCCATTTAAATCCACTGCATCCTGAAACAGAGACTTCCAAACTACTAGCGTCTGCTTCCTGCTATGACATTCTCAGTCACCTTGGGAAGAACTGCCCGTCTGCTTTTCGTTTTCACCATTGTACAAGCGTTGCATACTTCAACGAGAGCCATGAACCATGATAATATAAACTGATTACTTTTAAATGCTGGCCGGAGAAGCCAGACAATGGTTTTGTAACTTTAAAAGTGCATTTAAGAGTTTTAAAAAAAAAAGAAAAAGTAAATCATACACTACAGATTACAATTACCTTATTGTTATTGATGAATGGCTCAACTGTAATCAGACCACAAGAGATCCAAGACAAACAATTACACAATACGCTCTCAAAATGTTAACACAAAACCGACAGGTGCAAACAACTAGAAGAAAATCAACATCCTATAGAGAGTAGTAAGAATTATCCTATACAATATGTTTGTCAATATCGTTGTAAACCAAACCACCATTTGATGATTGCCATCTCTGCATTGCATTTCAGCCAGTGGCCAACACAATTATAGCCACACACCTGAACAAACCAGTGTAAAAAATAAGTGGCAGAGCAGGCTCCACAAACCGCTGTATCACACAATAACAAGCCTTGAAAAAGCAAGCAGTGATAGTGAGTAGACCAGAGATCAATAGAGGAATGAATATGTGAGATGTAAATGGATGCATAGAGACCAGAGGATAAAACGTATGACTGGCCTGAGGGACAGATATCTCAAATGAAGTGAAATAGCAGGGTCGATAAAAGAGTTCATTAGGTTTCCAAATGCGCTGCCCCCGGCAACCTCACCACGGCTCTGAAAACATGAGAAAGGTACAGCTCGTGAAACCCACACCACTGTTGTCAGAATATACATGTGTTTAACCAGAGCATTTAGTGACCTAGCTGAAGCTCACTCTAGCAAAGTAAGAGCTCAAGTAGACATCACTACTTGGCAACGAGTGAAGGGGAATGTGTCATGAATTGCACAAGTGTGTATTTGCAAATGTGTTTCTTCCATTTTTCAAAACCTGTTCCTGTGAGAGAGAAATGTTGACAGCTCTCCCTTTTCTTCAGCATTTACACCCACAGTGGTCTTGACTATTGAGGACAGAAAGCAATGCGAGTGAGCTTTCTTCTGACTCCTCCTTTCAAAAGTATGTCCCTATAACACAACCTCTTGGGTTCACATGCGGAATCCTTGTCGCAACTGTGCTGGCATGTCCTGACAGAGTTTCTGTGTAACACCCCAGGCTAAGACACTAGCAACACCTTCCCAACAAGGTTTTATACAAAAACACAAGTATTCTGAACCTGCCAAAAACAGCTGAGGAATACACAAGAGAATGTAAACATCGCTTCTCTGCGGTCATTATCTCATTTTACACATATTGTGGAACATCTTGTTTTTTTCAGGAAGTGAGCTAGCCAATAAGAATGCAGTAGCTTTCAAAGTGGAAGAAAGGAGACAGTGAGAGATGAAGTGGTAGAGCTGCCCCAGCAGCTTTTTCCTGTGGTACAGGGTGTACACCACACAACAGATACAGATACAACACCTACCTACTATAACTATATTTCTAAGCCATCAACAAAAATAACACAATTTGTAAAAAGATTTTTCCCACTGTGGGATCAGTAAAGTTTGTCAGATTTTGTCCACTCTGATACAGTGTTTCACAATAATACATAAAAAGTAGTCACCTTCAACTAACTAGATGCTAGCTTGTTTCAACTTGGTTCCAAGGAAACTTTGACAGTAAGCTATTTTGAGAAGCTGTGGGGTATCCAAAAACGTGGAGGTCATCTTATATAACGGTGGCAGATCTTCTAACAGGCCCTCAAGCAGCAGCCAGTGCTCACAGCGTGACCTGTCCTCACATTTACAGGCATCGCTCGGAGCGTTTCACACTGCTTGTCTGTTTGGCATCTCTGTTTGTTTGCATACTGTCCTTTTTCCAGGCTGTCTGTTTCTATCTTCTTTATTTGGACTGTTGTTAACCCTGTTGCATCACAACTCCTACCTGTCTATCCCCTCAGGCCCTCTTCAGCAGCAGGTTGCATGTCAGCTACAGAAAAAGGGAAATGTAGGGTGCATTTTGCTTTTGAACTTATGCTTTATTTCACATCTCTCAACGCAAAGTGCCTGTACCAAACTACACACATCACCAGAGCGTTTGGTTTGTGTGTCTGTGGTTTTTGCTGCTGAGGGAGAGAGATCTGACAGGGAGGAATCCTCTTATAGCAGCCTACGCTCACTCTCTGTTCCCTCTAAGCCAGTGATGCATCTTCATCCTGTCTCTCACCCCTCCCATAACCCATCTTCCTTCAAGTAAGTGAGCCTAAAGGGATCAACGATTAACATCACTTATGTTTGAAATCATGAACAATGCTTTGTCTCCATAAGCTTCCTAAGAAAAAGAAGTACTTCTAATCCAGTTTAATTACAAGAGCATAAACAATTTGTCAGCCAAATAAACTTGCAAAACCCATTCCCGTATTTAGTCATTGCTCTGAAATGTTTATTTAAAATAATTTTAAAATAAATGCAATGGTTTTCAACAACCAAACAGTGGAGCTATAACACAGGCACTGGTGATAGTCTGATACTTGATGACAGCAGAAACTGTGCGATCGTCCTGCTTCATGACCTGCTGGGCTTTTCTGTCAGAAAGCATTAATAAAGGCAGAGACACTACCAGACATAGATGCTACACATCACATGAGTGTCCTAATGGCACCATTTCTAATATGGTTCACCAAACACCCCAAGCAATATGAATGAATAAAGCCTCATACACTTAATCAAACAATAACCGAAAGACCATCAGAAGCAAAGTCCTTGTAAAGGACATGGGCTGGAAAGCAAACACTGTTGTTCAACATGCCTTGAGGATCTGCAGCACAGTTTTACAATAGACTCCCTCACACAGGGAAACCCTCAGACTGCCAGTCTGACATGGAGGAAAGCTGCGTCACATGACAGCTATTTCAAAAATCCTAATAAGGGACATAAGTAAAGAAAACATCACATAAAATATATAAAAGAAGTGGCAGATCATTGTGGAGAAACTCACGACATTCCCAAGCCTAATTACTACCACTACCGACCTTTTCAATGTTTATAACCAGTCTGTACAACATTTGTAGACGGTGACTCCTTAAAATGAAACCTCATTTTGTTAGGTACCGACTTTAGTTCAGCTGCAAGTTATAAATGGAAAGAGTTTATGTATAGCGACTCAATAGGCTCAATAATTCTAATGTAGTAAAATGTTTGCAGTGTAAACATTCTTCCTCAATAATATTATTCTTCAACAGCAGGTTAATTTAAACCACAAGAAATACTTTACTATAAACTAGTTTAAATTGTCACGCTAGTTTTAACTGGTAAAATGAGCCTGCTTCGAATATATCTGTGTGGACACAAGTAGTCAAATAGAAGCCTTAGTATGTCAAACTTGTAGGGTATTTGCTGACTTGTCTCAAGAAAAGATCGTAAATTAATCCTTGGCCGTCAGTGTTCGGCTCTCTGAATGACTCTGACCTGTCACTGCGGGTGCTTACAGATTAGCTAGTTAGCTAGCTCGGCGAAGGCGCGACAGCAAGAAAACTAGAAAAGTTGATGTACTTACTGGCATGCTATCTGTCTTTTCACCCGTGTGATTTTCCTATATCGTCTTGAGTAAAAGTCTATCGCATCGCTACTCCACAATTATCCTAAATAATTCAACAACATCAGCTCCTTCCATCTTCATTACTTTCTCCACTCAAACTACCGAAAACACAACGGCTCAGAGGCAGATGATTGACAGTTTTCTGAGCCAATGAGCTGCTGATATTCAAACTAACGGCCGCACCCCCAGGAAAAACAGCCAATCAAATTGAGCACAGGCCCACATGCTAATAATTTCCACGAACATGGTAGATTGTCGCTGTCACTGCTCTTTGACAGCAAGAATGATCCATCAAAGCTCCTATTAATGGTGCATAAATAATAAATTAAATTGCAGATGACATTTTACTGAAGCCGGTGATGATTAATGGGGTTCCATGTTACAACCTGCAGCATTAGGCTATGTGTGGGCTATTTTAAAATTGGATTAAAATTAATTCAAACCGATACAATGTCAATGATTTGCTGCATATAAATAAAGAAACTTTAACCTGTATATTGTCATATACTGTCCACTTACTGATAAATTGGGACATATTCTGAGAACACAAAATAAATTAATCAATAAACCAGTCAGATGCAGTGGGAGGTTAAATAATGCATGGTCGCTTGACAATGACCACAGAACAATGGATTTTCAAAATTAATTATCAAAATGAGTCATGACCAAGCGCTTATTGTCTGCTTCGACATTAATGGCATCTGGACGTGAGCATTTTCATCAGTTCGTATTCCACTGAGGATGTAGCTAAGTAAACAGATTATCCGGTCCTAGTAATTTACTAATCACTAAAGATTGCTCTTCTGAAAGACTACTGCTTCTAGCAACAGATCTAAGTCAAGGCCAGTCTCAGTCAATATTACAAATGGTTCAGTGTCTTCAATAAATAATAATATTGCGTCCCATATTGATTATGAGGCTATTATTCAGCGGTGATATTTGTGAAACAGAGAGTAAAGTTGAGAACACAATTTGACGGGATGGAATGATGCGTGATGATGCAGTGCCCCCTAGTGTTTCACGACAAGATCAAAGTTATTCAGATACATCTTCTCCTGTCATGCTTTGAGCTAATTGGTAAATTACGTCTGGACGTATTTTTACGTCACGTCACCTTGTTGATAAAACATCAAAGGTCAGTGGGTGGTACCTAACGTGAAGTTTGCGCGTTTGGCCGAATTTAAATGATAGTTAGATAGTTTTAATCTGTGCCGCTTAACTTGATAGTGCAACCGTTTTAATATAAACAGTGCACTGGTTTTAGTCAAAGGTCAGCTTAAATCAGGGTTAACTGGTCTTACTTTGATATCACTGAAAATGGCCTCTGCACCGGGCTCGAAAAAGAGTGAGAAGAAATATGTCACTGAGAAGCAGAGACAGATGACCGCCGTCATGGATGTTTTAAACAACATGAGAAAAGAGGTAAAAGTGTAGACCTAAAGCCAGTTTGTGCAGAGGGATGCACTTAAACCATTAATGACCTGTGGCTGTTCAACAGGGCACTCTTTGTGATGTGACTCTGGTGGTTCAGGGGAAGCACTTTCCTGCTCACCGAGCTGTTCTTGCGGCTGCAAGCCATTTCTTCAGGCTCATGTTTACCAGTGAGTGTGTCCATTTTCATAAACCAGCAACTTACTTGATATTTGATGGCATGTAGTTATTATGAGGCAAACCAAGTGACAGGGACTGGATTTAAATTCGAGGAGAGGAAGTGGACCTGCAAATAGACCACACTCAACAAAAAAACTAAGTGAGGAGAAAGGTTATTTAATAATATTGTATATTTTAAGGGTTAATAAGTTTTTGAGTCTAGGGTTCAAGACAGGTTCAGCTAGTGTATTCAGTATATTTAAATGTTGACACAGCCATTGCTGCTCTCACTGTTTCCCAAATTCATTTACAAGTTATGTATCAAAAACAGAAAAAAATGTCATTTGAATTCCAGAGCTCTGATTTATAAATTTGTAGCTTTTAGCTTAAATTTGACAGAAAGTCCACTCATCTTTCCTCCCTCATCTAATCTCCTAATTTTCAATCTGGTCCTTTTCTTCTACTTGAAGCCAGAATGATGGAGTCCACATCCCATGAAGTGGAGCTCAGGAGCACAGAGCCTGAAATCATTGAGCTGCTAATTCAGTTCATCTACACAGCGAGGTAAAGAAAAGTCCAGCAAAGTATTGAACAATTCCAACAGGTCTAATGGTAAAAATCTGTTTGTCTGTGGTGAAAGGATCTCAGTGAATTGCAGTAATGTGCAGGCGTTGCTGGATGCAGCCAATCAGTACCAGATTGAGCCTGTGAAGAAGATGTGTGTGGAGTTTCTAAAAGAACAGATAGATGTAACAAGTTGCCTTGGTGGGTTTTGATAATAAAAAGGTCACACTGTCACTTGAATGCATAGGTTTTATTAAATATATTATTGAATATTGAGTCTACAATAATACACACTCTTGTCATCTTGCAGTTCTAACAATTTTAGCAGATTACATGGATTGCCCAGAACTAAAGGCAAAGGCACTGGACTTTGTACTACTACACTTTACTGAGGTTTACAAACTGGATGAATTTCTGGAACTGGATGTGACATGGCTCACTCATTTTCTCCAACAGGACAAACTTGTTGTGCAATCTGAGGCACAGGTATGCTCATTTCTCATGTTTACCCACCTCTATTTAAAGGTACATTATGTGGATTATGTATTAATATGACTGCATTATTGATTATTGTGGTGGTGTTGCATTTTTCTTCAGATATATGATGCAGCCATCCGCTGGCTGAAGTATGACGTTTGTAACAGACAGCAGTATATGGTTGAAGTGTTGGGTTGTGTTCGCTTCCCCTTGGTCTCCAAAACCTTCCTGTTCAAGACTGTACAGGCAGAGCCTCTCATCCAGGACAACCCACAGTGCCTGAAGATGGTCATCAGTGAGTAAATGCTTCAAGAGTGATGCAACGGACATGGGATATAGATTTTTTTTCATGAATTAGGTGTCAAAGGTGACCACCATAATGCTCCAGGATTATGTACTGCCGTACCATATTGTTTTTATATTGTGTTGTGATCTTACAGTATTGTCAAAAGTGAACATAGCAATTAGAAAACTTGCCAGAACACGCTCTAGTTCCCAGACATTGGAAAATACATTTTTGGCTGCAAACATTTTTGCATCAAGGTGAAACAGTCACAACCTTACTCTCCAGAAGGTCTGTTTGACAGAACCATCTGGGAGGACTACTTACAAATGTGTACTAATAAGGTAATTTTACAAGTTAATTTTATCCAAGCTGAGCTATGCCATGTTGTTTATAAAGTAATGGTCACTTCTTGCAGTCATCACACCTAAATAACTGCTATGTCATCCTCTTGGGGGCTGGTAAGTCTGCAATGTGGGTCCAAATGTGTTGTGTGCTAAGTATAACATCCAGCCTTCAGGGAGGCTCAAATCTTTTGCGTATCCAGCTGGTGCACAAGGTAATGAGGGTAAACAAATGTAATTCTTATACTAAAGCAAGATGCTCATCAATTGGATCAATTTTGGTTTAGTAGAAAAGATACCCTTCCCAGATTATTTACTTCAAAGTGGACTGTTTAATGGCTCTCTTTGATTGAGAGCCATTAAACATCACATAAAGAAAGAGGCTTAAAATATGTCTTGGACTAGTGCCAGTACCTGACTGTGGATTTGCTGCAGCCCTTATGGTTTATGAGTGACATGCCTGAGAAAGCTGGATTTAGACTTCATTTAGAAGTTGAAAACAAAAAGTACTAAAGAAATCTATATATGTAATTGTACTAAAGATATGTAGTTTAAATTTTAGTAAATAAACGCATGTATGAAAAAAAAATGTCCTAGGTGGAATGGGTTACCACCTGGCCCCTAACAAGGGGCATAATCTGGAAGAAAGCTGTCGGCCACGACGTAAGAAACACAACTCCTATATTGCTGTGTTTGGAGGTCCCCAGTTACAATCGATCAAGATCTTCAACCCCAAGGTACTTGTCCACCATTAGTTTATACTTGTATGTCATTTTGGTCAACTGCGACCTCATAGACTAATTACTTGGGCTGTCAGCCCTAGTAAAGTTTTCTCCATATGATCTTAATTTCAGGGCTGCACCTGGACAGAATTCCACTGCCCCTCTATGAAGAGTCGGGGGGCCACTGCCGTCTTCTGTGACTATGTTGTCTACATTACTGGTGGATGCACAGCTTACAATATGCCTAGCTACAATGTCTTGAAGAAGGAATGGCAGTTACAGTCTGCTCCCCCTACAAATAGAGATTTCCTAGCTGCCTGTGCTTCTGAGGGAAAGGTCTACACATCTGGGGGGGTTGTTGGTAAGAACAGGGAATGTGAAGTTGTTTATGTAACCAATACCCTTAGACTATCTAGTCATCATTATATGTCTTTATAGGCAAATCAGCGTTGGACATCTTTGAGTGTTATGACACAAAAACAAAGTCATGGCAGGTGAAACCCAGTATGATGATGGCACGCTGCGGCCATGGCTCAGTGGAAGCCAGCGGCTTAATTTATGTCTGTGGAGGAACTTTGGGCAATGGTGTGTTGGGCAAAGTACTCAACAACTGTGAGGTCTATGATCCCAGCACACAAGAGTGAGTAGCATAGAAGTTTTTCCTCTTTTATTGAGGATGTTTTGAATTCATATGACGGCTTTCTCTTTTTAGATGGAGAAAGCTACGAGGAATGAAAGAGGCGAGGAAGAACCATGGGTTTGTGGGAGTCAATAATAGGATCTATGCTGTTGGAGGGCAAGGGACATCAGGTAAAATTGGCAAATACATAAATTTGGTTATAGAATAAATATAAGAATGTGGTGGACAATTCAAAATACTGTCTGCTGTGCCTTCCTAGGGGTCCTGGACTCAGTGGAGTACTATGACATTGCTACTAATAAATGGCATGGTGCATCACCCATACCCTGGCGCTTTGTCAGTCTGAAGTGTGCAGCTGTGGGAGAGATAATTTATGTGCTGGCGGGAAAAGGATTTGAACGGATGCCACCATTTAAGTATGTCCTGGAGTACCATACCCGTACTGACAGGTGAGTACAGCCCTGTATCAGAACAGTTAATGCAATCACAAATGTATTTAATTCTTGTGTACAGGTGTTATTCTTTTGGAAACATTTTAAAATGGACAATTTAGCCTTCAAAGTAAAATGATCTTGAATGAATTATTTACATGTGTAATTATTATAGCAATTTGTGAATTTTGCTCTGTCCCGTGTTTGGATGTATAATTACCAAAAATGATTCACCCAAATATATTGACATTTTCAGTTAGATGTAGTTTTTATTTGCATTTTCCATAACTTAACTGTCTACATATTCTGTGTATACGTATAGGTGGGTGACTTGTCGCAAGGCTGATACTTTCCCCAACCCAACTTGTCTGCTGTGTGTGATAGCTGTACCCATCAATAAGGATACAGACCTAGACTGTGAGAAGCGCACTATGCCTTTACATTACACTTCACGTTACTAAATAATGTTAAATTTGTCTAAGCAATAAAGGAATGTGATGAGTGTTTTATATTTATACATTGTAAAATATTTTTATATATATTGTACATAATGCATTTGCAATAATAAAGATTTTAGATGACTCTAAACCTTTTAGCTGTAACATCTTTTAACATGTTTTTTTTCACCAGTCATATTTATAGTGTCAGATAAATATTACAGTGATTGACTGTAAATCTCTGAATGCCACAATAAAGCCCATAGACTGTACACTGACCCTTTACACCAATCTAATCTGAATGCACTTAGAAAAACCTACAGTACATGTATGGTGTATTCCTTTTTAAATCATTCTCTGAAACCTCATTCTAATATATACTGCAAGTATACAGACTTTTTCTTTTTTTTGCTCAAGACCTATCTTCAAACCATTTTTAAGGTCCCTTGGTCTCATGTCAGAGTATAACTACACAAACAAAATTAATTCTGTATCAAAGCAAAACACTGTTTACAAAATCTACTGTCTATGAAAGAATATTTATCCAGTTAGTACACAACCCCCCCATAGCAATGCATTTTGTGCATCAGTGCAAGATATGACTTTTGATATATTAGGTTATTGGTAGGTGTTGGAAATAAACTACAGATGAGGCCCTGCAATATCTGCAGCTTCAATGAGAAGCTCTCCAGCCTTTTGTCTATATTCCATGGACAACTCTTTTGCTCTAGCCACTTCCTTTATGTTCTCCTTCAAGTTTTCTGCCTGCCTTCCTTGTTCTTGATAAGTCGCCGCAGCCCCCTTAACTTGTTCAGACATATGATCTCTGCTACGAAGCAGCCATCCAATCAGCTCTTGAAGCGCAGTGCCCTTTGAGATGGTGGCTTTGGCAGATTCTGAAATGTTCTGAAATTCATCTTGAGCAATCTGCAGACGAGAAGGCAGCGGTTCTGCATCATTTTCACTGTCTGACCTCACAGGAACAACACAAAGAGAGAAATCATAGCCTTTGATGTTTAGTGAAATCCTGTAATTGGCCCCTGCAATTGAAAAATATATTAGGATTATAAAATGCCAACCACAAAAATGTACCAGCCTGTTACCCCATTTGGAAACATGTGTGGGACCCCTGTATCAGACTGACCATGCTCATCTCTGATTTTCCCCAAAACTTCTGATAAAGCCAGTGTACCACACTGTGAACAGGCGTATCTCTGTTGCAGGGTGGATATGAGTCGGACGGTAGTCTCATAACGATGCTGCTGCTCATTAAAAGTCTCAGCAACATCCAAAAACCTCTGGTCCAACTCTGGCACACCCACTCGCCTCATCACCAGCTGGCCACTCCGCTTTACAGTCTGTCCATCTGGGAAAAGAACGGATTAATGTAAATAAAACAGGTCAATTACAACATTAAAAAAATGTCTTAAATTAAGTGGTTTATATTGCTAAAACACCAGTATTTTATAAACTGCTAAATGTAGTCAGCGGAAAAGTAAAGGAATACTGCACCACTGTGGGCTGAGCGCATCTGTCTGGCTGATTCTGCTCCATTCTGTTCTGATGGTCTTGAACCCAAAAGAGGCTGCCTCTGAAAATGGATAGGTTACAATAAGCCTCACTGTTAGGCCCTGCCAAAAATAAACATTGTGTTGAAATATAGCTTTATTCCATGTTTATTGTGTTCATACAAAGTTAAAACGTATCAACTTATATTAGACAGTTTTTCCACTTTAGACAAAGACCTGCTGCAACTGAGCCAATTTAATTTCGTGATAGCCCGGACTAACAAGATTTTGAAACTTCTAAACCTGCGCAGAGGCAAACGAGGGTAGTTCTCCTGAAAATGACAGAATGAGATGAAAGTAAAAACGTACCTCGTTCTCGGGGTTTTCACACGAGAAGCAACAGCAGCAGGGAAATCTGATCATTTCTCTGGAGCTCTGGGGACCCTCACTTGTTTCAGGTCAATAATTTCTGACAATGTCGCCTGCTCTGTCTGCATACCACGTGACGTCAGCGTCACGCGACTCCCAATTCTTCCTGGCTTCCTTCAGTGAAAACTACACATCTAGTATTTCTTTACGACAGGTGCGCGTACAGGTGAGCTGGGATTAAATAAAGCACTGCGTTCTCCTGCTGTAGATATGGTGCGCACGATGCATACAGTACAATCAATATACAATACGGTTTGTAAAGTTAAAGTCTTTTCACGAAGATCTGTGTTAAGATTTGTGTTAAAATCACACAATTACGTTTTCCACAGGTCCACATGTCATTAGTTGGACGCATCGCAAGAGGGCGCCATTGGCACAGACTTTGAGACAAGAGTAGAAGAAGAACACGACCATTGTCTTTGTTTTGGATGATAAGCTCACTTTATCCGAGCACTTAACGTTCGGCTGCTTTACTCAGCTGACCCGACAGCAGTCATCTTGTCATGACAGGAATGGCCTCTCCAGAGAAAGCGTCTAGCTCAAAGAAGAAGAGCGAGAGAAAATGTGCCTCTAAAGAGGAGTACAGACAGCTATCCGGCATCATGGCGGTCATGAACAACCTGCGGAAACAGGTATGTGCCCGTCAGACAGGGTCTTCTACAGTTAGTGTGTGGTAAACGATATGCATGCACCCAGTTTACACCTGTGTAGGTGAGGTTGTTCTGACTATACTGTGGGGTCTCTGCAGGGCACTCTTTGTGATGTGAACCTGGTGGTCCAGGGGAAGCACTTTCCTGCTCACAGAGTTGTCTTGGCTGCTGCAAGCCATTTCTTCAGCCTCATGTTTACGAGTATGTACGTTTACATACGTATTATACAGGTATTAGGCCCACATGTCATACTTGAGCATGGTTTTTTCCTACTTGCAGCCAGGATGATGGAGTCCATGTCCCATGAAGTGGAGTTAAGGAGTGCAGAACCTGACATCATTGAGCTGCTGCTTGAATTCATCTACACAGCGAGGTAGAAATGTGGCTGAATATAGAAGAACTCCAACAGCTCCAAATACACAATACTTTTATCCAGTATCCAAAATAGCAATAGCATGTGTTTGTCTGTGTTGAAAGGATCTCGGTGAACAGCAGTAATGTGCAGTCGTTGCTGGATGCAGCCAATCAGTACCAGATTGAGCCTGTGAAGAAGATGTGTGTGGAGTTTCTTAAAGGACAGATTGATGCTACAAATTGCCTTGGTGAGACCACGATATTAAGACAACGATGAAAAACACATTACTAATGTGTTCCAGTTGCTTAGTAACCTAATGCTAATAACTGGACTGACACTGCTTTAATATTTATCTGTTTCATTTTAAACTAAGATAGAAGTGTTTGTATTCAGTGTTTGTATACAACTGAACCTTGTATTGTTCTCTTGCAGGTATTTCAGCTTTAGCTGACTGTATGGACTGTCCAGAGCTACAGTCAGCTGCAGAGGATTTTTTTCAGCTCCACTTCACTGAAGTTTACAAACTGGATGAGTTTCTGCAACTTGATGTGAAACGGCTCACTCATCTGCTCCACCAGGACAAACTCACTGTCCGATCAGAGGCCCAGGTAAACCTTCATAATGCTCAAGAATTACTCTAAACTAAATTATGTGAATTATACAGAAATAAAAATAAATATGTACTGTATTTGTGGTGGTGTTGCATTTTTCTTCAGATTTATGACGCAGCCGTTCGCTGGCTGAAGTATGATGTTTGTAACAGACAGCAGTATATGGTTGAAGTGTTGGGTTGTGTTCGCTTCCCCTTGGTCTCCAAAACCTTCCTGTCCAAGACCGTACAGGCAGAGCCTCTAATCCAGGACAACCCGCAGTGCCTAAAGATGGTCATCAGTGAGTAAATGCTGTAATAAACTCTAACAACCTTGTTAATGGTGTATAAAACTATTGTCTTTGAAATATGAATGGACATAAATCTTTTTTACTTCTTCTTCAATTCTTTAACTCTTTTAGAGTTAGCTCATATAAGTTGACTGGGTAATTTTTTCATCAGGTGGAATGCGTTATCACCTTCTGTCCCTTGAAGATCGTGAAGACTTGGGGGAGAGCAGTCGCCCACGGCGCAAGAAACACGACTACCGCATTGCCCTCTTTGGAGGTTCCCAGCCACAGTCCTGTCGTTATTTCAACCCAAAGGTACCTGTACCCACAGGTTTTCTCTTCAGTTAAGAATAAAAGTAGTTCAAAATAAGGCTTGGCGGTACATTATGTAGGCAAGCTACTGATACATAACTGATGAAATACGTTTTTTCATTTTAATCTAGGATTCTAGCTGGACAGACATTCGTTGCCCATTTGAGAAGCGGCGGGATGCCACAGCTGTTTTTTGGGACAATGTTGTCTACATTTTGGGAGGCTCACAGCTCTTTCCAATAAAGAGAATGGACTGTTACAATGTCCTAAAGGACAGCTGGTACTCAAAGCTTGGTCCCCCTACGCCTCGTGACAGCTTAGCTGCTTGTGCTGCCCAAGGAAAGATCTACACGTCAGGGGGATCGGAAGTGGGTAGGTTCTGGGAGAAATTTGTATGGAAGCTGTGGATTTCACATTTTTACAAGATATTGTTGTATGTCCCCAGGCAGCTCAGCTCTAGATCTTTTTGAGTGTTATGACACAAGGACAGAGTCATGGCAGGTGAAACCCAGTATGTTGATGGCACGCTGTGGACATGGCTCAGTAGAGGCTAATGGTCTTATTTATGTCTGTGGAGGAACTGTGGGCAACAATGTGTCGGGCAGAGTTCTCAACAACTGTGAGGTGTATGATCCCAGCACACAACAGTGAGTCACATGTGCATTGTTTATTTTTCTGGTTGTAGCATATTTTTGTACTGTATAAACTTGAGTATCTTTTTATTTTAATGTATTAAGAAATCATTTTTCTGTTTTTAGATGGAGAGAACTCTGTGGCATGAGGGAGGCTAGAAAGAACCATGGGCTGGTTGTTGTTAACAACAGGATCTATGCTGTTGGAGGACAAGGGGCTTTAGGTAAGTAATAAAGAAGAATGTAAATATAGTTTTATTTTAGTAGTTGTAGTTTATAGTTTAACATTTTTGATCACTGTGCTCTTACCTTAGGTGGACTAGACTCAGTAGAGTACTATGACATTACAAGTAACGAATGGCGCCCTGCCTCACCTATGCCGTGGCGAGGGATAACTGTCAAGTGTGCAGCTGTGGGGGAGATCATCTATGTGCTGGCTGGTTTTCAAGGGGTTGGCCGTCTTGGACATGTCCTCGAGTTCCACACTGATACTGACAGGTTTGTTTCACTTTGTTTTGTTTGTCTAGTGATGCTATTTTCAGATTTTTGTGGGCAATACAGATAAAGAGAGCATTTTCTGTTTCATTTCAGGTGGGTAACTTGTAGCAAGGTGCGTGCATTTCCTGTCACAAGCTGTTTGATCTGTGTGGTTGATACGTGTGGGGTGAACGAGGATGAGGACATGGACATGGACATGATAGACTCTCAAACACACAACGCCTCTGCAGCATCTTCATCTTCCTTACCGTCAACGTCCTCGTAGGATATTACCAAGATTTTGTTGATTTCACGTTGTGACATTTGAGCTAAGATTTTTGTTGTGCCAAATTACACAACTTGTATATTTAAGTTCCAAATAGCCACTGTACATATTTTAGGGACCATAATCTTCTTTTAATTGTGAATGAAATCTAATGTGGATAAAAATACTTCATTATTCCAAATGTTTCTTAGGGCATTAAGAAAGGTAGATAGGAAAAGAGTAAACGCGTGGAGCAAATGCGAATCCATCAACACTGTGCTCTTTACCTTGAGACAAAGAAGCACAAGATTCTTGGTTTTATTTTATATTTTTAGTGAAAAGTGATATTACATTGAGCACAAAAGCTTAAATGTACAAAAAATTAGGGCAATGTTATAAATGGCATACAATCTCATTAGCTGCCATAAATCTGGTCCAATAGCCATAGTATACATTTAAACTATCTGTAAAACTGTGATACTGATAAAAAGATGAGAAAATCATTAAAAGCCTTCATTTATCTGTTAAAAAGAGCAAGCATGTACTGACATTCATTTCTTAAGGCAGCTGATATGAAGCAAGGATAGACATTACTGCAAAACAATTGTAAATGTTGTAAGTCATAATGTACTGTATTTCATGTATGGTGTGTACATTTGCCTTAATGCAATATATCTTTGGTCCCTTTTAGTGCAATAAAATGTCCCCTTTACATGTTTTACATCACTCGTCATCATCCTCTTCTTCGCTCATCAGTAGAGCAAACCTATTTTTTATCTCTTCAGTAGATCTGTTCCCTCTCCCAGCTCCCACACCACCTGCTTTCCCTCCCTTCCTACCCCGTCCACCTCTCCTCCCCCTGCCTGATGCTGAAAAAGATGGCCGACCTTTAGAGACGCACTTGTTCACAACGTCAAGCAGTGAGGAGAAAAGTTGTCCAGATACGGAGTAGTCCCGCAGGAGAGATTCCGGAGCATGGCCCTCTTTCAGATACTTGACAAGGCCATGCACCAAAGTACCGCTAAACAACCTAAGAAAGAAATGGGAGTTATTAATGTTGTTGCATTTCCATTTTCTACTGTAACACATTTATGTAAACCTAAGATGTGTAGGAATAGCTTCTTTGAGGTGACATTATTAACCCTTCCTCCAATTTCCTATCAATTTAGTGTGTTTTTTCAAATCCAATTTAAGGGAAAGTGTTTCCTTCCATAGTGCATTATCACCTTGACTTTGCCTTACCATGATAGATAGGGTTCTGGCAGTGGTTGTAGCAATAGCTGATTGAGACACAGTGCAGCCCACAGACAGGCCTGCCACTGACCATAACTGTGAGCATCTCCAAGATTCAAGCCCCTTCTCTCCCCAGGCCTCACACGCTGTCGATCCATTGCTGCACACAAACTGCGCTCTGAAGCCCACTGTTGTGGTGGACCTTTAAAAAGAGGATTGAATACATCAATTCTCTAATCAGTACTTTGGTGTAGAATAGTAAATAACAACAAAACCACTTTATCAACCAGCATATTGATGATGGCTCAGCTCTCCATACACAAAGCCCAGCAGCAGAGCATGGAGCTGAGGCTGTGTGGGTGTTGGTTTGGCTTCCCGCAGCCAAAAACCAGTCACTGCTACAGCCAGCTTCAAATGTAGAGGAACGGGTCTTAGAGCAGACTCAGTCACTCCTAACACCTCTAACAGAACTGCAAGCCGGACAGCCAAAGTAGCCTAGGAAAGAAATCCAAGACAATCCAATATTGTTCATACAGTGTTTTAAAACCCCAAATCTTATTGTTTTGCTTACCTGGCCTACTGCATTTAGGGGCAAGGGCTTTCTGAGCTGATGTGCCTCCACTTGGTTTTTCTTTAAGTTGAGATCAATGCGGTCATATTCCTCCACACATACTGGGGTACAAGAGCCCTGACCTTGGCCTGTAGCGGCTTTCTGATGGCTGATTCCTGCATCTCCACACTGCTGTACAGGCAACATTTGGTCCTTAGCCCTACCCCTAGCACTATCCCCTAAACCCCTTCCTCTGCTTTGACCCCTTCCCCCTCTTGTACTCTTGTTACCTTCACTACCTACCCATATATCCAAAGGTTGCCCCTTAGCCACTTGTCCACCTCCACCCTTCCCTTGAGTCGAGCTGTACTGGCCTTGGTGTAATAAAATCCCATATATTGACTGGCGTATAGCTTTAGCGCTAGAGTGGCTACTTGCCAGTTTGCCATTTTCCACTTGCGGCATGAGCAGGACTCTCTGCATCACCAAAGCATCTACAGCAAGAGGAGCCAGTAGCCCCTGTGCTGCAGCGTTAAGAAAGCACTCTGGTAATCCAGCAAGACTAGGTGTCCTGCCTCCTGGCAATTCCTTTCTCCCTGAAAACCAGAGCGCTAAAGAACTTTGATTGGTGATGTTGTAGTCTTGCATACCTGCCCATAACTGTGAAGTAAGAACACCCCTCTTTCCATTCCTTCCCTGTCCATGTACACCATCATCTTCAGTAAATCTGCTAATTTCTGCCAGTGCCTCAGATGGACCTGGGAAAGGCGAAAGCCAGACAAGTAGCCTTTCAATGCGTGAAGCAGGTGCCCTACCTTTTCCTTTGCCACCACCTTTCACTGACACCTCTATTAAACTCAGGAGATGCTCAGCTTCTTTAGGAGTGCCATAATCATTGCCATTCAGGACAGCACACAAGGGAAGCAACTCCCTGTTCATGCTCCCAAACCAACGGCACAGCGTGCTGGTGTTGTACCATCGAGCGGAAATGTAGCGCTGATTTGCTTTACCACTGAGGTTGGTCCAATGAAAATAATTGAATGGAAAATAACCACCTAAGGGGATAAATGGTTTAGACAAGGGATCAACACAGTCAAAGATAATTTTCAGTGTCAGAGGTCACACCTGGCAGGTCAAAGATGTAAAAATCACTGTCATTGCTCAGAACAGGACAGTTCCACTGACGAGCCAAACATGCAATATCCCTGTCGGCTTCAGAAGGGCACTGGACCAGAGGAACTCCACTCTGTATTAGGACTTGAGTGAATGTATTTCTAGTAAGGATTGGCAGAACAGAGCCATGGCGGCCATGAGAGATGCTGTCTGCCTCTTTTATCTTGGACTGCAGACGCTGCCGCAGAGTGGCAAACTTTTTATCACTGGGGTCCATTCCTTTTGATATCAAATAAGAGAATAAGTGGTTATAATATAGAATAAATGTTTATTGTCAAGTTATAAAATACATACAAAAAAGACATACAAAGTTAGAGCTTACCTCCATCAAGTACAACATATGGCTGTATATTACAGGCTGCCAACGCAGAAAGGAACTGTGTAAGAAGGCGAACAAAGGCATCATAGTCCCCTCCATGCTGTTGGTCCAAACCGTGGTTAAAGTAGAGGCGAAAATACAAACTGCAGCCATCTATCACCAGCCGACTATCTCTGAACTTCGCATCTTGGAGGAAGTGTTTGTTCCCCTCAACATAGGTGGTAAGGCCATGGACACCCATTGAAGCTCAGGGCCTTGACCACATGAGGTGAAAAGAAGCAATCAGTTTTATTAAGAACTCAACCGCAGTGCTGAGGCTTACATTTACAAAAACAGAATCAGTGCCACTGCTTTCAAGTTAGCTGGCTTCTTTCTCCTTAGACACATAAAACTCAATCCATTAGGACACTACTGTTATTACATCAAACAAGCAATGCACTCATTTACATGACAAATACACGAAACACATGTAAAAGATAATCAATATCCAAACAACTATGGATTAAAAAATATTTTTCCAACGAACCTGTCTCTTTACTTGTGTTTACATGATTTCATGCTCCTATTTCCTCGTAGTGCGAAACTTCAAAATAAAATTCCTAAACGTCAGCAACAACATGTTTGTGGTGTTTAAGTAAAACAATGTTTGGCATCAAAAACTTTAAACATTAAACGCAATATTAGTTTAAAAACGTGACACACATGTCTTTTAAAGTGCTGAATTTGAATTGTTGGTCTTTTAGATTGTAGTGCGGAAATATCGCAATTTCTCGCGAGGCATAACGGGAAGACAACAGCTAGCCGAGGGCTAGCCGTTCTGTTCACCAATTTGAAAATATATTTACAGCGATCACGATGTCTGGAGGAACAAACCTCGGAATTGCCGGGGCTAGTCAGTCTTGTTCTGCAGTGCCTCCACACAAGAAAAAAGAAAGCAGTCCGCCCACAAGGTTTTGGGAGAGTCCAGAGACTTTATCCCAGCTGGAGGTGGTGCGCCAGTGGATCGGCAAGCATTACAAAAAGGTAGCTGGCCGGCTAATAAGGCTAGCAAACAATCTAGCCGCCCCCGTGTTTGGCAATATAAACACTTACAACATGTAGCGATTATCTGTTGTAAAATAATGTGCATCCATGTCTCTTTCTTGACAGTATGTATTGGTGGATGCTCCTTCATGTCAGGCTCTGGCTACAGTAACCCTTCAGCTTCTGCAGTTTCAGGAAGATGCTTTTGGCAAAGAAGCTGCCAATCCTGCCCTCACCAAACTTCCCGTGAGGATTTTGAATTTGAATAGATAATAATTTTAGGGGTATAATAATCCAATCAATTTTATGCTCATACTGGAGTTATAAATGGCATGCTGCACTGAGCAAAAATATTCGGTTTTAAACATACTGTAAGACTGCACACTAAAAATAAAATTATAAAAAATATTGTATTCTATGTTGTTCTCTGCAGGCGAAGTGCTTCATGGACCTACCCCCAGGAGGAGGACTCTGTCATATTCTTGGAACAGCCTACAAGTTCAAGGCTGAGCAAGGCTGGTAAGTTTTAATGTTGCATTTAACTCTTAGCCCTTGCTCCCTTCATAACCGTCTTTGTATTTTGTTTCCAAATATATCTTTCATGTTCCCTGTTTAACTTTACAGGCGGCGGTTTGACTTGCAGAATCCATCAAGAACAGAAAGAAATGTTGAAATGTTTCGCAGTATAGAGCGGGCACTTGTCCAGGTGACAGCACTACACACATGAAGATTATCCCCCCACCAGGGACACAACACTAAATAGGCTCTATCTGCATTTTCTGTGCCTCTAGAACAACTGCATGACATTTCCTGTTGTATACCTGGATCCTACAGTGGACCATGAGCTGGCTGGCAGGCTGAGTGGCCTTATCACTAAACACCAGGTAAACAAATACAAGCTACAAAGAAAATGGATCAATGTGGATGTAAATAGACAAAAAAAATTGAAGACTTCCATTTTCGTTTCACGGTAATGTTCTTCCATTGACAGGGTACTCTCACAGAAGACAGAATACTTGCCAGCCACCACGTATATCCCTCACTTGCTTCTGCAGAAGAAGGTCAGCTGGTTATGTGCACATTTTACTGTCTTCTCTTAATGTAAGATTTTTGTTTATCATTATTTACTATACATTTTTTCTTTAGATGAATGGATGCGCCCTGTAATGCAGAGAGATAAGCACGTTTTGGTTCATTGGGGCATGCATCCTGACAGGCAAGTACATACATAGTAAATACACACACGCATATCTCACTATATTATCCTTGTGACACCTTACTCATTTTTTAATCATTTACCATATAGCATTACAAACACTGTCATTTGAGGTGTTAACATTATTGTTGATACCTCATTGTCAATAGTTATGATTGCTGGTTGTCACCACATGAACTTGAAGGAGATGTTGAAGAGCCGCCACATCCAGAAAGGCCTTGGAAGGTGAGCACATATTTGTGATGAAAAAAGAAAGGCATTTTACTCTGAATGCAGTAGTTGAGTGTCTAGATAGTTCCTTAAAGCTGTTCTTTTGTTCCTTGAGTTTGGAATTTCTTACATATTAAAATATTTGTCTAACAAACAAGGGACAAATATTGTCTGACAGATATAATAAAACATATTCCGGGAGGACTGACAGAACAAAAGATAATTGTAAGTGTAATTGTAATTCACCGTAGTTCATTTTTTTCACAGGTCCATGCTGCTTGGGTTCTGGACTCAGACAGTTTCAATGAATGGATGAATGAGGAAGATTATTGTGTAGATGAAAGAAATGTCCCTGTTATCTTTCGCCATCGAATTCCTGTCAAAGATCAAGTATGAAAAACATTTGTTCTGTTATTCATTTGGTGAATAATACAACCTAGCTAATGACTGTAATTTTTGGGATTATTTTCTCCATTCTGAGTAAAATAGTTTTAAAAGAATATAATGTTGCAGGACTCCACCCAATCCAAAAAGAGAAGAAGATCCCCTTCTCCTCCTCCTTCTGAAGGCAGAAAGAAAGGAAAAAAAGGGTGAGGTGCTATTCAGTTGGATCGTGTTCAGCTTATCTGATCTGTCTATCTATTGTTATTTTTTGTGTCTGTGTGTCTACAGACGAAGACGTGGACAGCAAGAAGAAGAGCCAGAGGAGGATTTAACCAGAGACATGGAGGATCCTACCCCAGTCCCAAACATGGAGGAGGTCATATTACCTAAAAATGGTAAAACATAAGACTGTGCTTGTATAATCATTCATTCTCAAAGTTACTGACACAAATGTAATATGTGTCTTAATGTTTGCGTTTAGTGAACTTAAAGAAGGACAGTGAAAACACTCCTGTCAAAGGAGGAATTATGGCTGATCTAGGTTTGTGATTTTGTTTCTTATGTATCGTTCTTTTTCTGTATATATCATTATGCAAATTATAGCTGTCTCAACTGGAAATTACCATTTCATTTTCAGATGATCAAGAGGAAGACTTTGCAGGAAGGGTAAATAAATATTTTTCAAGTAGTTATTAGATTGTTGTTATATTGTTAAAGATTGTTTTTGTAGCAGCAGGAACGTTTGTGTGTTTTGCACAGGAGGACGAGGAAGGCAGAGTTGAGATGTCTCGTTTCTTAGAGGGAGAGGAAAACATTGCAGAACAAACTCATCACGTTATAATACCAAGCTACACATCTTGGTTCAATAATAACAGGTAAACACACACATTAGACTTCTCACAAACTAGTAGCTCATGTTTAACTATCTAATTTTTTCCCCAGCATACACTCTATTGAAAAGCGTGCCCTGCCAGAGTTCTTCAATGGAAAAAACAAATCCAAATCACCAGAAATGTGAGTATTCCTGACACCTTCTTAACAAATTAAAACATGATTAACTAACCTTTTACTATTTTCTGCACAATGCAGCTACTTAGCATATCGAAACTTCATGATCGACACATACCGACTCAACCCTCAGGAGTATCTAAGCTCAACTTCTTGCAGACGAAACCTCACTGGTGACGTTTGCGCTGTCATTAGGTATAATTATATTTTTTGTATTGCGTTTGTATGAGGTGTTTTATGTATTGCAGTTTGAACGGCAGTGTTTTTGTGTTTTACTTAAAAGTGTGTCTTCATTCTTAACTTCCATATCCAACATAGCAGATTTAATATATAAATATGCTTTTAGGGTTCACGCGTTTTTGGAGCAGTGGGGTTTGATAAACTACCAGGTGGATGCAGAAAGCAGACCCCTTCCTATGGGACCACCTCCTACCCCACATTTTAACGTACTGGCTGATACTCCCTCTGGGCTTGCCCCACTGCAACATAAACCCTTACAGGTAACACAGAGCAGATTTAAATTATTTACGATATAATGTAAATACTAATAATGCCTCTCACTTCCACAGGTGTCAGCCTCGCAACACATGCTTTTTTTCCCTGAGAAGATCAGGGAGAAGCCTTCAGATTGCCAAAATTTTGGTTTGCGAACTGATATTTATGGCAGGAAACACCCTAAGGTCTGACAAAGTAATACATAATAAACATAAGAACATACTGTCTTGATTTAAAGCCCACTAACCATTGGGGCTTTGCATTTTATATTTTCAGACTAAAGGAGCAAGTGCAGGAAGGGAATGGACAGAACAAGAGACGCTTTTACTATTAGAGGTGAGAGAGTGACATATGATTTTATTTTTCCTTTTTTACATAGATACTAAAATGTCATGGATAAAGCCCTGTAAGAGATCCAAATGTTTTTATTTCCCTCACTTTTCTTATCCCTCAACTATGTTCCATTTCTCAGGCCTTAGAGGTCTACAGAGATGACTGGAATAAGGTTTCAGAGCATGTTGGATCCAGGACACAGGATGACTGTATTCTACACTTTCTTCGTTTGCCAATAGAAGACCCTTACCTTGAAGACTCTTCTGCCTCTCTTGGCCCACTCGCATATCAGCCTGTGCCTTTCAGCCAATCAGAGAATCCTGTCATGAGCACTGTGGCCTTCCTGGCATCAGTGGTGGACCCACGAGTTGCATCAGCAGCTGCTAAAGCAGCTCTTGGTGAGTTGGCATAGATAAAATTGAGCAGCAATGCGATGGTTTGCGATACAATACAATTGTGTGTGGTAACTTTTATCATCAGAGGAGTTTTCCAGAGCACATGAGGAATCCATAGACAAAATCTCCGACATATCTAACCAGTCCGAAAAAACAGGTGAAGATAAGAATTAATTATATACGTTGAAATGGAGCTAAACTGGTTCAAAGTGTGATTTTGTATTTATTATATTGGTTTCTTTCTTTCAGAGTTAATAGATGCAGACAAAATGGAGACCACTTCCACAACCCAGGTGACATCACTTAAATTATAATATGGTCTGAGTTGTATAAAATACTGTGTATTCAGTTATAATCATGTTGCTATTGCTTATGCTAAGTTGTTAATGTTTGTGTTTTGGGGCTTATTTAAGATTTCTGTAAGGACAGATGGGCTCAACATTGAACCCAGTGGAGGACAAATAGAGGGAGAACAAGTTAAAAGGGAAAATGCTGAAAATATGCTTGCTGAAGACAGAGATGGTACTTAAGATATATATATATATACTTATAGATATTATGAGATTTTTTTTTTTCTCTTTTAATTGATTTGTTTGTTACAGGAAGAGGAGATGATGAAGAGAGCTTTGGGCAGAGAGAGGGAGAAGGAGATATAGGCAGAGCAGTGATGGAGCAGGACCTGGTCGAGAACGCTGTGTCCACAGCTGCTGCAGCGGCTCTGGCATCAGCCGCCACTAAGGCTAAGGTAAAGCCTTATGCTCTTCAGCACAGACTACACTCAGAAAATTTAAGTCAAGGAAAAGAGGGCCTTCATTCACTTGCTCCACAAATGAAATACAGACGTATTTGTCTCAACTGTAATAAATACTGTATCTCATTATATATATTTTGGCAATCAAGGAATTCTAATAAAACAAAAGTTTATCTTAATCAAATAATTTTTATACTAAGTTAAATAACATAATTTCTTGGTTACTTAATAATAAAAAATCTCTCAATCTCAAGTATTTCAACAGAACATTCCTTTTTTAGATTATTTTTCAAACATTTTTCTCTTGTATTCACAGCACTTGGCAGCTGTAGAAGAGCGAAAGATCAAGTCTCTGGTGGCTCTGTTGGTGGAGACTCAGATGAAAAAGCTAGAGATAAAACTCAGGCATTTTGAGGAGCTGGAGACCATCATGGACCGAGAGAAAGAGGCTGTGAGTGCAACAAATTGTTGCTCTAATAAATAGTATTTGATATTCTAAAGCGTACCTTAACTTCATTACTTTGTTTTAGCTTTTACACACAAATTTTAAATTTACAGAAAAGTCCTTCATAATGAAACTAATATATTTCTAATACAATTGTGGGACAATGTCTTCTGCAGCTGGAGCAGCAGCGGCAGCAGCTATTATCTGAGAGACAAACCTTTCACACTGAACAACTGAAGCAAGCAGAAATGAAAGTCCGGCAGCAAAGGGAGCAGCAGGGGCAGTCTGGTTTCACCGTGCAGAACTCAGGTCTGACTACACTCAGTAAACACCATCAACACATGGCTCTGTTATAATGTGCATATCTAGTGAAAGAGGTCAAACTTCAAAGCTTTTTTTACATCTGCTATTATGTTTCATATGTACCTTCTTCTGTAGGCCAATCTGTACCAAATCGGATTATGCCTACTGCAGGAAGTGCCCAGGTGATGGCCTCTCGACATGCAGGAGCTCCTAATGGCATGTGTGAGTATTCAAATATTCTAATATATTTTCTAATATACAAATGTACTTACTTAGCAATGCATATTATTATTTTGATTTGAAAAGTTTCTATTACTTTGAACAAACCTAACTAACTTAATTATTCTGTCAGACCCTGCTGCCCAGCCTGACGGGATCACAGTAGCACCTCCACCTTCCAGCCACAGCTGAACTGAGCAACACATGAAGAAATAGCTTTCAAACAAAACTGGCTGCCACTATAAAAAGAATAAGGTGTTTTTACTTGAAAATGTATCATATTTGTTAGACTGGAAATGCATAAAAAATGGTATACATTTGTTGATAGCATTTGCCAGGTTCATAATATGAAATATTCGTAACCTCAGATCATGTGCATTTTGTCAGTGGTCAGCAGCCCATTTCATATCTGTGTAATATTTGTGCTCAAAAATATGAGTTGAGAAATTAGTTGTGCTCTCAACTCATTAAAGTGTTTTTTATATGAACCACAGTTCTGTCATCTCTTTTTATAGTCACACTCAGAGTTTTTTTTGAATTTCCCAACCAGTGTTTTGGATTTCGCTCCTTTACCCCATTACTCTAATAATATGTAATCCTTTCCTTTTTGTGTTCTATCATAGGATAGAACACAATAGAATGCAAAAAGGAAAGGATTACAGATTACACTTGTTTTTATTGCTTCAGAGACTTGCAGCCTTTAGTTCAAAGTGAAGTTTTCTTTATTTACCTGAAAAATACAAAAACAACAAATATCTGTGGGTGATTTATAACGCTTGAATGTTCACCCAAGAGATGGATAATTGACGTACCATTTTTTCGGGTATGGTATATTGCAGCTACAGCCAACACACCCAGACCTACAAGGCCTACACCGAGGCCCACAGCCGGGAACGCGGCCACTGCTGGTGCTACAGCGGCAACCGCTTGAAAAGTCAAAATCAATTCCCTAAAAAATCACACCAGTACAAATTACAGGTGGCAGTTAAAAATGAAACAACAGCTTATTGGTGCCTATTTACCCCCTTCTAAACAAAAATGTGAATAAAGCCTTTAGACAATATAATGTTAAGTGCCTTTATGAATTTCCTTTTCCTTTTTAGTAAAGGAAATTAGTTTTCGTCCAAAGTAAAGGTGCCCACCCATAAGATCATGGAGTTAATGGAGTCACACATTCAAGTTGAATATTTTTTGAGTGTGGAGCCTTTTACCTTAAAAGTGTTTATTCAAGTAAATACATCAATGTGCTAACTGATGCAAAATTGGTACTATTACTAATTACTAGGGTTACTTAAAAATCATCCTAAGACATAAAAAAATCCCAGTGGAGCCATTAGACTGAATAGCCTACCCTAATGTTTATCTGGAGATGGTGACCCTTTTCTTAGCTGAGGCTCCACAAGCTAATGCGCCTGAGACAAAACTAACCTGTTAACAAATCACATTGTTACTTATTGAGAATGAGTCATCCTGGCTGTTTTGTGTTGTTCACTCAAAATCAAAGTAAGTGGTCTGAGTGTTAAACCTTGTCCCTTCAGTTCACTATCAATTAAACTTTGATTATGACTTGTAACTATACAGGATCAGAAAATGTTTCATTGAATGATCCTTTGTACAATGTAGGCTAGAGTGACTTTAATGAGTTTACAGATTAGATTAGTTAGAATAGTATGCAATAAACAGCTAAATATGTAATAGTGAGACCAATCATAACAAATGCATGACTTGGATAGGTTGTCACTAGATCTACTATAACAAGAAACAAACAAAGATAACTTAATCTGTTCTTTGAGACAAAACATATTTTCCCTCAAAAAGAAGCAAATGCAGATAGTAAAGTAGATGACTTTTGCTGTAATCTGCATCTTTGTCTAACATGCTTGTCTCTGTGATGTAGGTTGGCAGGTGACTAAGTTTTTGCTACATATCCTCATGCCTTTATAAAGACAGATTCAGTTCAGATGCTCCAAAAACATCTACCAGTCTTTACCTTCAATTCGATCTTATTTATTTAACCCAATAACACAATAACAATTGCCCCACTAATGTATTATTCACAGCAGCGCTTGTGCTAAAGTATGACGATGTAAACTTTCCTTTTTTTGAGTAGATTTGAACCTGTTACAAGTAACATTTGAACATTTGAATTGCAGCAGGTGTGTCATGTGAGTGGCTTTTTATAGCTCAATACAACAATTAAATGTTTTTATGAGCTATGAATATTATCCAACAACATTACAATCAAAGAGAGAGAGCATTCTTTCACTTTTATTTTTGCTTAAGATGGGGATATACAGTATAGACTATTGTTCCACCACACTGTCATTAGTGTTATGTCTAATTGTTGTAGGTCACATAATCATAGCTTTTTGACAAATTTACCCAAAATAAAGCAGACAATAACATAGAATCAAAAAGTGTAGTAAAATGATCACTGTAAGTACATCCAGGAACACTGCCACATTTTACTGGTAATTATTTTGTTACTATTGTTGTGTGGCTGTGGCTGAGCATTGACAACACAACTCTCCACGGCCCTTTACTTCTTGTTTGCTTGTGGTCCACTTGCAGTTGAAATGGCCTGTAAATAAAAATAAAAATGTAATATGTCGCAGATCTTGTAATTCAGTATTGAGACCTGTAATCATGTAAAATGATGTATTTTTGAACAAGCATGACTTACAAACATGGCCACTCCTGCAACTGCCGCAGCTCCCACTGCAAAATTACTTATTTGTACATCCTTCACTTCAGCATGAACAGTCTTCTTTGTGTAGTCAATGTCCATTGACGCTTTTCCACTTTTAAAAGAAAATTGTTCATAAATGTTCTCACATTTAAAACATATTAAAACTGAAACACACATATACATTTCCAATTAGATTATCACTTACATAGAAGACATCTTGACTTGGTCTGTGGAAAATCTCTGACCGTTTACTTCGTCCTAATGACACTCAAGCTTTCCACCAGGTAAGACTTTCTAAATATCATCCAGTCTTTATAGGTAGAGTATGAGCTCCTCCCTAAGCTTAAACCACTCTGTCATTAGAAAACCTGATTGATCACATGATGCAGCTGTAGTCTCAAAACTTGTTGACTGAAACTTGTGTGGAAGTATATTAAATCAAATTAAATCAATGACAATCTTATTCACAATTCTGTTCACTTTCAAATCCTAGTATGTAAAAAAAATATGCTATTTTTGCACTGACAATCTCCACTTCTCCCCAGATGATTAATGTTCTTCTTTTGGATCACATAAGCCCACATGTGTTGAAAGCAAAGGTCCTGATTCTCAGGCTGTCACTTCAGTTTACTCCTCACCTACATTGGGTCTTTTCATCTTATTTTATTTATTTATTTATTTATTTGACTTTTGTACTCATCGATAGTTTCACCATAATAGCGTATAAATAAAAGTGAAACTATTGTTCAGCTGACTGCCAGCCACATTCATTTCTGTCAGACCTGCGAACACTTGGATAACAATAGTCTGACTCATGTGGTTTATATGGTATTTCTATAAGCATGACCAACAATACGCTTACTTTCACTTTTATTTTAAGATACACTCAATTATCATTTCCTATAATTGCTAGAGTTAAAAAAAACACTCTGATCGCATAAAACAAAGCCAACAAGACTGCACTTTTTTCTGAACTGTAATATCTGTGGCCCATGTTGGGATCTCTGAAAAAGCTTACATAAAATTACTACTTGTGAGGACAGCTTTTTAAATATTTTTAAAAAATTTTCCTTGCATTTCACAAGCATGGGCTCTGTCACACAGGTGGCATGCCCCGGAGGAGACTTGGACATCCTGTCCACTTCTCGCTGTTCTACATGGGAACAGGAGGCAAAAAAAAAAAGAAACGACACGGCCTGAGCACAACAGAGCTTGGCATTGACTGTAGCTATTCTTCCATTCTCAGTGCGATCCATCTGTTCCCCCTGCTCCAGCCATTCTCTTTGTAATTTACTGGATGTAACTCAATGAATACAAGAAAAGAGAGACTTGAGATATAGGCCGGGTACTGTGTTTATCATTGCTCACATTGTTTTTATGATTGAGTGTGTATGTGAGGGCTGCAGGGTGCGGAAGCAATTTTGTTCTGCTCTGTTTAGCAGTGCACCAGTGAACATTTTACCTTAGTCTCCATTGCTCTCCCTGGTCTGTCCGTGCACATGCTCACAAGCCCTTTCCTTCATCACAGCACACCAGGTTTCTACAGGAAGATATGCTTTTGTTTTGAATGATGACCAGTTTGCAACAGCAAGAGGCTACAAACTGCAGGACGACAATTGTTGCAATCATATTTTTTTAAAAAAAGCAAAAAAAGACTGTGTTGAGAATTTTTTGTCCTAATTATTTCATGACATATGTGCCATAATCTCATGTAAGTGGAGGAGAGGAGGAGAATTAGTGTAATCAGCTCAGTGACAAGGGAAAAAAATCAATATGAATATGCATGGATGCAGCGGCCTATTTAAGCCACATTCACAATGAAGGCAACAGTGTCCCAAATTGATTATCCACAGCCACTAAACTGTCACATGATAATGGACTTTGACGATGATCATTAAGCCTTCAGTTATAAAAAAAAACATACATTGCTTGTCTTAAACACATCTTTTTGGAAATTGTACTTTTAATGCCAAAATGTCATATGTATTGTCAAGCTGCTAAGTTTTAGGTCCCATCCACTGCCCCAACCAGTCTCCTGCCTACAGCTCTAAATCTGGTTTTATATTGTAAGATGGCCTATTGATCAAATTTTCCGTGTTTATGGCTCAGAATGAGAATGCATATTCACTATAATGTGAACAAGTCACCTCTTGGTCATTTGAAGAGACACCCTTTAGCTTTGTGCTGTACTTTATTTGGGGAAAATATGACAAGCTTTTGGAGAGAGTGGGGGTGAGGGAGGGACAAAGCCAGAGCCAGCTGTTTCTTATTAGTGTTAGTGTGTACAACAGATGCCATTGTCTGAAGCCTATATATCACAATATGACTGTAAGAGGATTATTCACTCTCACATTTACATGCAGATGCTCTCTAAAGACTACACCTCACCAAACAGTCCCCTGACACATGAACGCTCCCAGTGGAAGAGAGAGAGAGAGCATGGCACATAATGTTCACAGTTTATGGGCATTGGTGTAAAATGGAGCATATTGACATGCAGTGACAACAGACGCTGCTTAAATCCCTGTCTACGCCGCATGGACACTGGAGCTTTCACTTAGATCTGTGTGCTGCACCTTGACACAGTGCGCGCTGCCGTGTCGTTGTGCGCCGTGCCGTGCCGTGCTTTGTAGCCTATAGCTAAAGGGAAAGGCTTATCGGCTCGCATGCAGCAGGCAAGAAGGCAGTGACAACCCCGGCTCATTAAAATCCCGTCTGCAGACCCTCCGCCGGTGACGCGCATTACTACTACAACTACTGCTGCCGCTGCCGACAGACCCCAAGCGCAGAGTGACAAACGAGCGCGCCAAAGCTGTGGAAGGACAATGAGAGCGAAGCAATACCTTGAACGGTGAACGCGGAGGGGAAATGGCGAAAAGGGGCGACATTTGAACTTTACAGTGGATCCGCGGAAGGGATTGTCACAGTAAGGCGCTGCCTGAGAACACAGTTTGTATCACAGCCTGTCAAAAGGAAACGCCTGCAGAAAAGGTAGCATGGCGCGCGTTCACGGCCGGCTGGGGACCTGGCAGGTGCTGCTGACCATCTCCATCTTCATCCTCCCCTCGACCGTTCACGGTAAGTCATCAGGCGAACGTTAAGATACCGGTGTTGCTCCTTGTGCGCGCATATGGACTTGTGCACGCACCTGAAGCATATCACACACCACATCACACCTGCAGCTTTACGTTGATCTTAATGAGCAGTGCATCTCAAGAGAAATTCAGAAAGGTTTTGATTTAATGATTGATAAAACCTTGATGTCTTGCAGCAAAGACTAAGACATGGGCTTTCAATGAATCATATGCATTTATTTTTTTACACACCTTTATGCAATGTAGTGCATGCTATAGCCAAAATTTGTAGATAAGCCTATATTTTATAACCACTGGTCTATTGATCAGTAATGACACTTGACCCACTGAGGCCATGGTCCATTCAATCTGATGGTCATCAAGAGTCCCAAGGGAGGGTGTCACCCACATTTCAGCTTTTACATTACATGCTGCTTATGCATCAATATAATATGTATATAGGTTTGTAAATGGCCAGAGGCGGACTGAGCCATTTCAGTTCGGTGCGTGTCCCAGACAAAGGCAGGATTAGGTGGACCGTGGCTCGGCTACAGGAGGTCTATTCAGGGCGCTGAAAGGAGGAGGTTTTAAAGAGAAGCTGGTGATAACACCCTCTGTGCTTTCACTCGTCTCCAGACATAAAGACATTCGGTGTGGGAAGGCATTTGTGCCAGCGGAGTATAGTGGTAATGAGCGAAGGGAAAACGTCAAAATGAAAAGAGCGCGGCCGCTGCCCAGCAACAGGGTGGCGCGTTCACGCACGGGGTCGCGGAGGTTCACATGGGCCCGCGCCTCCCTTACGCACTGCATCGCGCCCTCGATGTCTACCCAGCCGTGAACATTGTGGCATATTGACCGCGAAATATAAGCCGGCGTCCTGTCTGTCAAGCTTCCACGTGGCTGCTACTGATGAGCCTCGCCTGGGGAATTAAGGCACCGTTTACTTGTTTTTATGGTAAAAAGTGTAAAAAAAAAAAAAAAAAAAAAAAAGGCGGCCACACATTTCCTCTTGCTTTCCACTAGCTAATAGATCCTCTACATAATGTCAAAAGCTTGAAAATCCCTCAGCTAGTCCTTCCAGGTGTCGAGGGAATCACAATTTTTATGAGAAGACTGCTCCAAAAGGCTTCATGTAACCATTTGTAGACATTTTTACATGCCAAAAAAGTGATCTTAAATGCTAAAGATATAAAGCGCAAAGAGGAGAATGGGTTAGCTTTAATGCACACACTGATGCACCTATTCCCAGTGGGATCCGCCTATCTAGGGTGCACTGCAGTATGTCCACTCCGGTCTCTGCAAACGCACACAGTGAGATCCATCTGCGCTGTGGTTGAAGTAAGCAACACTATGTCACGTTAGATCAAATCATGTGCACACCCCAGACACACAGAAAAGGAAAGGAATGTTTTACAAGTCGCCAATAAGTTGAAGAAAACCCACCCGGCCACCCTTTCCCCAACTCCATCCTGCCAGAGAAGCAAAAGCTGCTGCTGCTGCTGCTGCAACCAATCACAATGACCTGCAGGTAAAACGTGTTTCCATGGCGACCTACTCAGCTTGATGCCAGAGGTGAGAGGCTGAAGGTGGCATTGGGCACCAACCCCACCATTCTTGCAGAGGAATCAACACTCAGAGCAAAAGGGGCTTGTGCATCTTAGCCTGTAATCTCTTCATGTTCAATCTTTCTCATGTAATTGCCGAGTGCCAGCTGCTAACAGGCTGAGTCTCAAAGATTGAACTTAGAGAGGAAATAGAGGTTCAATCAACTGCTTCTTTCACAATTCAAGTTGATTGCACCTCAGTTTTGTTTTTTTTTAGACTTGGCGTGTAACTCTGACTGACTGGAGGGCTGATTGATTGAAAAACAAGAGCAGTGCGCGCGAGAAAGAGAGCAGGAACACTACATTCTCTGTTTCCCTGACTCCACTGGCTCCTTTCAACATGGTAGCTCTTTACATCTCACCATGGCAACTGCAAAAGTGTGTGTGTCTGCGCGAGGTGAGCGTCTCGGTTCCTGAGCCATCACTAGTCTTCGTGACTCGAGGCACGTTCGGATGGTTTTTGTGTGTTGTGTGCTCCGAATGAAGTGCCAGACAGACAGTGAAGGCAGTGATCTGATTGGACACAGTGACATTGGATTTCAGGGTGGCAGTGGGAGAAGAGAAGCAGCCAAGTATTTAGTCAAGTTTGGCCATTTGCACTGACATTACAAGGCCAGTGGAAAAACGTCCACAGCAACTCTGGGAAAATCGCTCTGAAGCATGTGAAGTGTTCCTATTTTCTTTTTTGGTCTTACTTTTTTCCCAGCTGTTCGCCCCACCATTAGTTTACAACTGTTAAACTAATCTAATCTTACCAATAGCACATACTACTTGACTTCTTCACTAAATCTGTACTGGCTTTGGTCAAGTTCTGTTAGTTTTAGGGCTACACAGCATCACTTTGTATTGACGGATGGGCCCTTTTTTTTTTTAAAGTTGCCCTCTATCTCTGTGTGACTTCCTGCCCCCGCGGCTGCAGAATGCCAAATACGAGGAAGTACTTGACCGGTCAGCCCCCCACCCCCTAAACCTATAGCGCTAAATACTAAACTAATCCTCACCCAGTCTTGGTCACTAGAGCACATTAGTCAGTCACTGTGCCTAATCCTACATCACCCGTCTGATTACACGGCAGACTTTAGCCCTTGTTCTGATTTCTTAGACAATTAATCACTTAGCCTTTAATAGTGCGTTGGGATTTGCTGAGCCACCCTTTTTATTCCAGGGATTGTAAGCACTTCAGATTTTTGTTCTCATTAGGAAGGGCATTGTGTTGTGCCAAATTTACATAAAACACGGGTAGTTTTTCCTTAGCATCGGCTTTAAGATATTAAGAAGCCACTTAAATTATTCTCAATTAACCATCCCCAGGCTATCTTGGGTTTCAAATAAAAACATATTAATCTAACTCAGCGTTTCATAACTTAAAGACAGAGGCTCCCCCACATGTGTAAATTCGAGGGAGGCCACTTGAATATATAATTTCTATTACTCCTTGTAACCTGAGTAACTGTAAATGCTATTATAAAATGAGAGCATACACATTTCCTTTTTGTTTTTAAGCTTCACCAGATAGATAGATTTTTAGACAGGTTAATGCCCCTCATTTGAGTGAATAGCTAATCAATTTAATGAACAACAATCAGAAGGCTTTGTTGAGTATCCATTCAAACAAAAAAGCGTTTTAGGGAGGCATGTTTTGTTGTTCCCCTAAAAGTGAAATGAGAGATCAACCCTCTAGCATGCAACACGCATAAGGCTGAACTACAATTAACGCCAAGAACAAAATCTTGGCACAAATTGTAGTTCAGCCTTACTCCTTTTCTGTGTAAGTGGAATTCTGCATTGCCCAAGGAACCGTATAATTTGTATTTCTATCCAATGACAGGGAGGCATTCACTGGGCAGGCGCCATCATCACCATAACCAGTCATCAGTCAGCAAAGAGGCCTTGAACACCAGGATGGTGCTCAGCGACGACTCGGCAGAGAGAGACCACCTGATCGGCCTCGGGGCTTCACTTCCGCTGAGCTCCTCCAAACACCACCACTCTCACAAACACGCCTACTTAGATTTTGTAGAAGACGATGCCCCGGTGGGAGAGGAGTTCACTGCTGGAGGGGCGGGTCCAGACCAGCCTGGGAACCCGATGGTGGAGGATGTCATCACTGTAGCGTTCCACAGCCCAGCGCCGGATACAGTGCCATCTGATGAGGATGTAGCCTGGGCCAAAGCTCCTCAACCCCAAAAGCAAAAACCAGGCAGCAAACCAACCTCGTGGACACTCTCTGACTTTTACGACTACCTGTCCCCTGATACTGACCTCTCTGCAGTAGATACGACCCCTGAGCCCGAGCCCACCCCATCACCTCCACCTGACATGGAAGATGAAAACCCACTCCTGTCTGGTTCTCCTGTGCTGCCAGATCAGATAAAGCCAAATGTGGACAGTGGAGCATCCTTTCCTGTCCCACCAAAGCTAGGACCAGGCAAAGATGATGGGTTAGACCTCGGCGGTGCTGTGGGGGCAGACGGCTGCAGGCTGGGATATGTCCGCTCTGGCTCTGGGGTGTGTGTGTCCCAGTGTGACATGGAACCCAACTTCTGTTTGAATGGGGGAGTCTGCACTGTGGTGCCAGGAATGGCAGCCTTCTGCAGGTGAGAGATGTGTTTTAGCATCTCACTGGTAGCTCATTTTCATATTCATGTCACATATTGCTTTTGCTCCGCATTTTACAGGATTCTCTTTTTTGTAAATCATTACACACATACATTGTAATAATTTGTAATGTGTCTGATACATTTGGTTTTTCTCAATCAGTGAAAGGTATTTAAAAGAACAATTCTTAGAACATTATAATAGCTATTTGCAAGAGGTTTGCACCCAGCAGCATTATCTTTCATAAACTTAGTAGATTTATATATAAAACTGGTACAAGCAGTTCAAATAAATATTAACTTTGACTGATGGGTTTGGAGATTTGAGACCGTTATTCCTTAGAGATTTTCTTGATTAATAGAAAAGCATTTTTATATGGTCAATGAACCAATTTAGATTTATATTGTTTGTAGATGACAGCAGGAGCTGGTTCATTTGAGCTGTTGGAATAAATATACTCTCTAACACAAAAGCAAAGATTTAGGACACTTTGACACACAGATGCATGCATGCAAAGACAGAAGGCTGGCTTAATGTGTCATGAGGGTTCGTCAAGATCACAGCAGGGTCGCCAAAGGATTAGCTCAGTTTTGAAGGCAGGGGGTAATGAGTGTGCTCATAACCTTGTGACAGCTTTATATAGAAGCACACATATAACACAAATAGCTGATATAATAAACAACACAATACTGTGATATTAAACACATAAAAAATAAAAACTCTGCATATGTCACGCCACATAGTACCATCTGTCCTGTCCTGCAGCTACACTGTTGTCTTCAGTGTAAACTGTTGCTCATTTTGTAGTACCTGCTGAGTAATAGCACACACACACACACACACACACACACACACACACACACACACACACACACACACACACACACACACACACACACACACACACACACACACACACACACAACACACACATGATTTTACTCAGATACAGAACACACACGCACGTGTCCTGATCCTCTGATCTTGTTAAGAGCTAGGCCACTGGCTGAATCCCGCTTTGCTGGACAGACCTCAGGACAACATGTCATCCTCCTTCAGTACTATTTCACACTTTATTTATTATTTACTTGTGTTCCTCAGCTAAATGTGATGATTATTATTATTTTTTGGTCTAAAAACCCAATAAAAGAAACTAAAAACAAAACAAGCGATATTAGGTTTTCACCTCAGTGTTTCATTATTGAAAAAGCAATTGTACATCAAATTGCAAAATTATGAAATGATGCAGTGTGAAGTATTGATTTGTTATGTGGTTTTACATCCAGGTGCAATATGCAGGACTACATCTGGAACAAAGGCACACGTTGTGACCAAATGGTCACTGAGTTCCAAGTGATGTGCGTGGTCGTGGGCGTGTCCTCCTGTGTGCTCCTTCTCCTTTTCATGATCATCGTATTCTTTGCCAAAAGACTGCACCGCCTCAAGAGCGAGAACAGGCGCCTTCGCAAACGCAGGTGCACACACAGTAGTGTCTCTGTCTGTGTGTGAGACAGACAGGGAAGTGAGGATGTTAAAATATGTGTTGTGATTCACTCTCTTTGGAAGAAAGGTGGCTGAGATTTTCTGAATGTGCAGTTTTAATACAGTGGAAGGAACCAAGCTGCAAGCATACAGAACATATTTCATTAAAATGCATCATGTGGCGTTAAAGTACATAGCCATAAATCAAATTCCTTTTGACATCTGCTAAATTATTTGTGGTCCTGAAGTGTTAGAGGATTTTGCAAGTATATCTTTTTGCCATGTCCTTGAAAGCAAAACATTTGGAAAACACAAATATGCTATGCTTAAATGTCTTCTTTTGTGCTGCTTCCAGTAAGTACCGCCCGCAGAGCTGCGAGCCGCAAACTGACGGCCTCTCCGTTTCCACAACAGCAGACGGCTCACAGCCTAATGTAAGGAAACTGTGTGACACCCCTCCGCCTGCTCCCCAAGCTCACACTCACAACCTGGCGTACTATGACAACATTATTTGTCAGGTATGCCCTGCCTCTCCTTGTGTTTTTACCTCTCTTTGTCCATTAATTCATTTCAGGTTATCAAGTCTCTACCACCATATGCATCAATGTCTTTTTACTCTGTTTCCTGTCAATTTTCCTTCTTTAATCATGATGTTTTCTCCTCTGTGCTAGCTTGAATGGTGTCTTGGTTGTTGTTTTTTGCTATTTGAGTGCATGGCAATCAATGTAACAATTTGCCAAAAGCTGCACTAGATTTACTAAATGCAATGTGTAACTGAAACTAATTCACCAAAATCACCTTGGTAGAGTGTCCAGATTGTGTGTTTAACGCTTTTCGCAATCCTTTAGAGGCCATCAACAACAAGCTATACATGGGAATATAAACCCAGAAATCCTTATAACCACTTCCAGGTAAGCAGAGTGGGAATGTGGACATTGCCTGCAGCTTTTTCCCTCCTTGGCTTTGCTTTAAACTTCTAGATGGCAGATTTTGAGTCTTCATTCGCTGCAATTCCCAAAAAAAACAAAACAAAAAAAAAACCTCCTCCTCTTTGCTGCCGCACCACTGTAGGTAAAACGATTAATCACCTCCTGCAAGGCTTCCTATCTGCTCTGTTCTGCTCTTTTCTCGCCGCTATGTTAATAAGTAGTTACTTCACACATTTGCCAGCTCTCATACCTGCACTTTCACAGACTCCCAGCAATGAAACCAAGCCTCCATTTTGTTTTAACTGCTTGCTTTGCTCCAGCAACAGCAGCCATTTTAAGTCTGTTTACAACCCAATATCTTTCCAAAGTTTGTGCATGTAGTGCTGCCATGTACCTCCAAGACACTGGAGCATGTGTGTAGGAGCGAGGCTGTGGATATGAATGTTTGTACACTACGCATATGTGTATTAGTGTTTTCATTTATATGTGTTTTTCTCAGTGTGGGTAAGATCTATGGGGGCCTCTGTCATTTTGTCTTGTTGCTAAGGGATCTGTTAATGATGTGTAGACATAAGGATAATCTTTTGGATAGGTGCAGTTAAATATGAGATCAAAGCGAAGGCATTAAGCTTTTAGAAACAAGTCCATTGTTTCTGATAGTATTAGTTGCGTCCTGCAGTTGCTATTGTCACTGATCAATATTGCCCTACATACTGCCTGATAATCCTATGACCTTAATTTGTTTGTCACATGCCAAAAATCAATGGATCAGAGACAATAAACACAAAACGCATCCAATTTCATGTTTTAAATGATCAAAAAAAGAGAAAAAGAATGAATGAATTATCAGGTGATTACCCTTATTTTGCCATGTTAGGTGAAGTGAACCTATAGGGACTATTTTGGTTAAAGACTTGACTGTGAGTGCTGCTGGCATTTCAGAACAGTGGATATAGATGAGTTTCTGTAAATGTCAGGTCCAGAGGCTAAAAAGCCCCTGCGGGTTCATAGTCTGCAGTGCAGCACTTTAAATGTCAGTGGCCTAAGCTGGATATTTTTTTTTATGCTGAGGCTTGATTAGTTGATCAGACAGACAAGCAGAGTCACTGGTTCATAGTCTAGTGTTTATTATCTCTCACACAACGGAGGAACTCATCAAGACAGACTGGGAGGCACGTCTACATACACTACTACTACTATTACTATCTACTCAAGAGATTATACAGGAGTAACAGGTTTATTTCTCTATTTAAACTCACTCAAATGGATAAAGAGTAATTACATTTGCTTGCAGGATGAGCCCCAGAAACACAATGACCTGGTCAAGTCCCCACAGTCCAAGGAAGATGGCTCAATGAACATCCTCAACTCTCACTCTCCTAAGCACGAGAACAACCGTCCAGCCTCCATGGGCCATGACCACGGCCATACTCCTCACAATACAGAGGATAATGCAGAGGTAAACATGCTCCAGAACAACCTGGTATAAACACCATCTGTCTAAAGCAGCTGGAGAATTAGACCAAACAATTAAATGCAAACACAAACAGGTCAAAACAAGATATGATTGTTTACACCTTTAAGTGCAAATATATTTTACATTCGGCCTAATTTTTAAAATATATATAAGCACATTTTATGATGTAACACGGGAAGCACAATTGTCCTTTTTACAAGGCTGCCACGGCAACAAGATTCACATAGTGGCGTCCCTGCCTGCTTTTTTCATCTCTGCTGGACTAAAATCTCTGGCTTGGACCAACTAATGTCAGACTTTTCTCTGTGCTGATGCCCTGCCTTGGTCTCTGACCAATGAACTTTTGCTCCTTCATTGTGTCCTCTTCCCCCTAAACTCTACTCCCCTTTTTCCTCTGCTTGCCCTGCCTTACTGTCTCTTTCTGCCCGCATGCGTTGGTGTTATCAACAAAAAGTGTCTGAAAACCTAATATTTGCAAAAGAAGTAAGTGGAAATCAAGTGAATATGTATTTGCAAAATCTTCATGTTTGACATTGCTAATAGGTGGATATGTCTAGAATTTATGAGGTCAAAGTATTGCTTGGAATTGATATTTCAATCTATCTACATATTACACACGCTGTGTCTTGGTTTTCAGTGTGATTTATAATACTTTACTGTACTTGGTTCTTTTGTACTTTTTGGGTATAAATGAGGAATTATAGTTGAAAGTTGTTGGAATAAATCTTTTTTCATTTTACCCGTCTTGTCCTGTGTGTTGCTCTAAGCTCTACTCTCCTTCCTACGGCCTCTTTCTCTTGCTTTCTCTGCATGTCTGCTCATGAAGCTTACTACTGCCAAACTGCTCCCATGCTAATAATAACTGACTGCATGGCTGACCCTCCTTTGAGCTACAATAAACTGCTTTCATAAAACAAAATACAGCAAACTTCACTATGGGCCACTTCAGGACCACGGACAGTTCACAGGATGGATAAAGACTGGTTCTGTTGTTGAAAAACTGTCCATTTAAATCCAACAGAAAACTACTCTTGTAGGGGAACAGATATAATAAAAACAGAATTTGATTCAAAGCAGCTTTAATTTAAGCTGCATAATACTCAATGGGATTTGTTGCAGCGTCCAGTGGAAAATGGCTCTGAAAATGATCTGAGAATAAATGCATTAAATCTTATTGAGTTATTAATGTAGCAGGTGGTTAACAAGAAGCCAAATCTGCGATTGATTTAAAGACACTAAGCTAGGTGCTGAAGTTCCTTAATTTGACCTTGCACATTTATTTTATTGTTTTATTTTTGAAATGGGTAGCATATAATTGTGACATTTATACAAGGCAGACTGTCCAGCGTCATTACTTAATGCAAAAAATGTGTTTTACTTAGTTGCATCAGTTGCATCATGGACCATTCTACTTCAAACCTAAAGACAATAGTTGCACAGCTTTCTCACTGTTTTGCAAATAAAAAAGCCAGTGAAGTCAGCAAATGACAGGGCAGGTTATTTTTCAGTGCATCTATCAAAACTAAAAGACTGAGCAAATTAATGTAATGGTACTGCCCAACTAGTTTACAACGCTCACTATGTAGCCAAAATCCACTAAAGTAAATTGATAAATCAACTGTATTCAGATAGCTTTTTAGTTTTGTTTGTACCTCCATCTAGTGGTACAAAGCGGTATAGTGCACACTTGGAAGAAGCCTATTGTCTATTATTATTACTATATTTGGTAATTATATATCTGTTGTTCAGTGTGGATGTTTGATAGAGTTCATTATATCATACCAACTGTGTATCACTGTGTTGTTATTTTTACAATCATGCCTTGCCCCTACCTCTTTACCTCCGCTTTCACATCAGGATGGAGTCACTATTGGCCTGGAGGTGCTCCTCCCAAAAGAAGCCAAGCTACCCTCGGACGGCAACCCTCCACTTCAATATGATGTCTTTCTCTACAAGGTTGCCAACAATGGAGACTCTGTCCAAACCGATGCTTGTGCTGCCACCCATCCTAATTCAAAATCACCCAAAACACCCAAAACTCCTAAGTCTCCCAAGCTACACAAGTCACCCAAGTCTCCCAAACGCACCAGTGACAAATCACCTTGTACCCGTGAGCCCCTTTCTGGAAGGCAATCATCACCTGGCCGCCAACATTCACCCACTCGGCACCCATCACCCTGTCGTCATTCGGCGCCTGGGTGCTACTCCTCCCCTTCCTGCCATCCCCAGTTCCACCACTCACCTTCTCAGTATAAATGCATGGCCAGCTCCTCGTCCACCACTCCGCCTCAGCTGCGTAGGCCCAGAGGTCGATCACAGGCTCCCGGATCTCCACGCTCTGGACAGTACCAGGGAGGACACATTCATCCATCTCCATCGTCTCCTCACCTCACCCAGCCTCCTCCGTCACCGACCCGGGTCAAGTACAGCCCTGTCAGCACCAGGTCCCTGCCTCCACTCTCCTGACCAGGCCTTTACACACAGACACAAAAAAAAAAATCATAATTTTAATCAATTCCTCCAAGTGTCCATCATCTCTATATTTTTGTAAATTAGTCTAGTATCAATCCATGCATTCATGCTTACTCTCAACCTCCAGATATTTGTACCCAGAGGACCGCATCGCACCTGGTCACCCACGGAAACAGAGAAATGGATCTGGGACAAGTACAACTCAAACACAACAGTTACTTACAAGAGGAAGCTCCAAATGCACACACAAAACATTGCAATGCAGACATATTGTAAATGGCATGATGTAAATGCCATAATAAAGTGTAACCAAAACTCAGGTTATGTTAAAAAAAACTTAATACGAACACACTCTGATTAGTGCCACCATTCGTACGGAGGCCCTAAGCGGCCATTCTCGTATAACTTTTTTCTCCGGTTTTTCTCGTTTAACGTCTTAATTTTGTTACAGTTACAACGAGACACCTAAAGTTGTGTTCTCAAGAAAACTGATTTGCATATGGATTAAATTAAGGCATTATTTCAAGAAAACTAAAATAAAATATATTATATATTATAAATGGGAGGAAAATAAGTTATGAATGCTTGGCGGCTTCCGTACATTAGCAACTCTGATTTCATGTTCTAAAGTTTTTTTGTAGAAGTATTTTAGAAGTAGTTTTTCTATTTAGTGTAGTATTTTAACGTGTTTATACAGTTTTGGTATGTTTTTCATGTTTTTAATCCCAAATAAATAGAAAATATAAAAGACTCCTGATCTATTGTTGAAAACCTCACTCACCTGGGTACAGAGAATTGTAAAAATACAGGTAGGTTTTTAAAAGTCCCCCCCCCAAAAAAAAAACAAAAAACAAACAAAACAAAACAAAAAAACCCCAAAAACCCTAATCACGCCTTATTTAACACAGGAAAGCAATTTCCCCCAAGGCTCATGCTAGCATGCAGTGAAGTAGTGAGTAGACACGAACAACTAAAACACGTAGTTAAAAGGGCTATAATTTGGAATAGTTTATTTCTCTTTAAAAGTTTGTTTCCGAATTTTAATTTATGTTGGAGACAATACAAGAAATGTATGCCTGTTATCTTTGGTACATGGAATGATCAAATAAGCCACTATAGTAAAGTGGTCCACCTTTCCATTTTGCATTATCAGGTGAGGATTTTATTGTCCTCGATCACAGATGGATTTGTTAAGTGCTCATCAGTCTGTCAGCAGGCAATTCAAATTAAATCTCATATTCTCCTCTGTGTGACCTCCTCACTGGATAAGGCTGAGTCTGCCCTTCTCTACAGCACTCTGACTTGTGATTGAGAAGTGTCCCTTATTTCCAGGTGGATTAGGCGAAGGTGAAGCTATCCTCTCCTGCTGTAGAGGTAAGATGCTCTGACTTGAAAAGATAGTAAGTAGTTTTAAAGTGGTGCGTGCACCTCTAGTGACTCTCAGTTGATCTAGAGGGCCCTTCTCTTCTGCTCCACCATAGAGCTTACTGTGTGTCCTCTACCAGCAGATGCTGAAGTAATAAGGACACCGAAAAAAGTCGACATTTAATCAACATTCACCTTCACAGTTGGCTTTGTTTCAACTCATTTGGAGAGACTTGCTGGTTTCTTTGAACCATGAGTGAAAATTGAATAAAATACTTGTTTCTTCACCTAAGTAAAATTTAATAGACTTAATAGGTATCAGTTACTTCCTGAAGTGGCTGCTACAGGTCAAACTAAAGTCAGCTGCGCCACGTCATTGCAGGAAAGGCCTAAAGGTCTTATGATGACAACGAAACTTACTGAGCACTTGTTTAATGCAAAATACAAAATAATTTAAACTTTAGTGATATTCATTTGGCCAAGGATGCATCAGTGTGAGTCACTAGATTTGATGCAAAAAAACTGTAAAAAGGTGCTATGGAAAGGCAGAAGCAAAACATTCCTCAAAAGAGATAGGTTTTCATTTTGTTCACTTCTTGTTTCATTTTGATGTTAAATCCTGATTCTTTTCTCTTCTGCCAGTGTCCCTGTCACCACTGGCAGTCAGAAGGGGGTACTTGCCGCCCAATAGATAGTCCAGTTCCTTCAGGATGCTGTGTCATGAGTGCTTGCTGGTCTCCCACCCGTCACGCATCATAGAGGAAATAACAGCAAATAGCCATTAGACCAAGAGAGCTAAGCAGTGCTAGAGCAGAAATTGAATCAGGTGAGCCATAAGAAAATCCCATTTAGAGCTGAGAAAAATGGAAAATGTATGTGTACAGTACATTAAGAACTTGTGATCGCTTATTTTACAGTTTTAAATAATTTTGCAATGCTTCAATAATAATAATAATTGAAAATCGTAGATTCTCCTGTGGATACCATATGACAGGTTACATTTAAACTTAAGTTAGACTAATGTTGTATTTATTAGACAAGATTATTCAAGATCAACCATATTTCATGTTTTTCAAACCTTTTGACGGTCAGCCTTATCCCCTGTAGAGTGTTCAGATGATGCACTTTAGCATTTTGTATGGCCATACTCTTTTAAACTGTTTGCCATACATAACAACAACAACCCCATTTCCTTTTTCACCCTCTCACGAAACCCATTAATATTTAAAAGTTGCAGAGTGTAAATAATAAAAAATATATAATGCAATAGGTCTTTTCAGCACAAAATTTTGTCCATTGGTTACGTAACAAACCAGAGGGTGTGAGGTGGAAGAAAAATAGGGCCGAGACGGTGAAGTTATTTTCAAAGGAAATAAAAGTAAGGTCTACATTTTTGCATTTCTGCTTTTGTCACTAGATGAATGTTTCTCGCACAGCCAGACTTCAGGGAAAGCTTTAGCAGTCACGACTATGTAGCTTTACTCTTCTATCTTTGCAGGATTCATATATGAAGGCCAGTCAAGCTTGACAATAAAAAGAAAGATTTTGAGATCTGTTGCAAGCAAAGTGCCTACAAAAAGACCACATTTCTCTCACTCAAATGCTGAGCGAACATATGAAATATTTACCATGTGGGTGATCATGGTCAAAAGGACATAAAGACTATTGAGTCAAAAAGGCTTTAAGATGAACAAAAGACAAAACAACATCAAATATTTAATAATAGCTAAAAACAGATTATAAGTCAACATGCAGATTATTGTAGAAGAGGAATCAGAGGTTGACCATAGCAGTTTACAATCCATAAACACTCTTATGTTTTTAAGAGTGTAATTTCACAGTCTGTTCACCCTTTATTCCTGTGAGACATCACCTGCTTCAACCCCCTACCAAGTGGGTCCCACTTTCTAGTTCCACAGTGAACCACAGAGTGTCAGTGTTGCTCCACAGTCCACTGTGCAACCCCCCACTCTACTGTATGTACATGTAGGAGCCAGTGACACTTCAGAAACCGCTGATGTGTGTCTTCGTTAGCATTCACTTTGTGTCGACAGATGGGAACAAGTGCTGATTCAACATGATGCAGTGATGATTGATAGTGTTATCTTAAAGATAACTGCTGCATGATCTCTGGTGATGTCTAAAACTTTAGATACAAGCCAGGATACAGGTATGTACTATATATGAATATTATCATAATGTAAAGTATGGCTTTTTAGCCTAAGTATTATTGGACTTGCTACCTGTTAAAAACCTACTCATCTTACAAAATTTAGGAAATCATATTGGCTTTTTACACTGACAAAATGACAACATGCGTACCCCACCTTTAATGAGTGATTTTGCATGAAGCATACACTATTTTCTGCTCTGTGAGTCTGTAAATAGAGTGTAGTATTCAGAGTACACTGCCAGTTGGCACCATCATTGCTGCCTCTTTAAGTAAAGCTGTTAAAGTATTTTTGCTGACCCAAAACAGATGTAATTCTCTTCTTCTTTCTGTCACTCACCCCCTCCTTCTGTCTCTAATATACCCACATAACACCCCCCACCACCACCACCTTCACCACCACCTCTCCTGAGATGCCTTCATCGCTTATGAAGCTTTTTATAATTAGTGCCATACCCACACAATGCAGGAATGTGGCAGTTTCTTTTTTCACACAAAACCCAATTTAGGTTCCAGTCATTTCTGACAAATGTCATTCAGGCTTGTTTACTGTCATCTACAAATTGGATCAAAATGATTAGATCTTCCTAATTAGCTTTCATAAATAGGGATTCCACTCTATATGAAGTATATGAAGTCTTTTAGTCAAAGGTTTTTAAAATGTTGTGCACATCATTCTTCACAATGACATAAAAGCACCCACTTTCCATCTTTCCCTCCTGTTGTTGCTTTTGTGTTTGCTCTTCACAGTGAATGGTGAATGGTTTTCCATTCAGGAGTGAGAAATGTCATCACTTTGTGTATTTCTGTGCAGGAAAAGGCATGCATTGAAAGAAAGCTCAGCCCTGAGGGTCACCATGTTCCATTTGCAGTGATTGTACAGATGAGCATTTTATTTTCTTTCTACTGTGTATTGGCTCGCCACAATCCAGGGCGTTAAAGTAACTGTCCCTTAAATGACAAAAGATTGCTTATGTAACATAACTGACACATTCTTCTTACAATGTTATCGTCTTGCTCTGAACGGTCAAAGGTCAGAAAGAGAAGGCGTTAAAATTAACTCATCTCCCATTAGAGTTTTGCTCTTTGGCATGCTTGTCAATTTTGCTATTCACCTCTAGTAACATCACTGTCTGGGTCCCCTCCCTCAGCCACCACTCACCTATCGTTCTCCCTCGGCTGCCATATTGATTTACTCGATATCCTGTGGTCACATTCTTGTGGCGAAGGTTTCCGGCTTGAAAAAAAGCTGACATTTACCTCCCAGTTATCACCACGCCTCATTTAAAGCTTACAAAATTGCACAGGGTATTTGCTGGTAAGGTTGATGAATCACATCAAACGTGTGACCTGCTTTAACTTGCCATCCAAACTACAAATGTGTTGGGATTCTAAAGCCCCCTTTCTGGATTGTTCCCAACTCTCAGGCTCTCAGGCTCAAGCAGTTACCGTGGAGATGTCTTCAGTCCTAATTGAGGGGAAAGTCTGAAATATAATAAAATAACTCAAGAAGATGGGCATAAGGTGTTTATAATGTCAAGTGAAAAGAGTGGCAGCAGTGTTGAGGGTAGGAACTCCTGCAGAGAAAAGGTGGGGGCCTAAAGGCTGCACCCTGCTCTCACCCAGTGGTGCTGGAAGGAAGAAACCCAAATTTGCCAAAGTGGGTGGGGGGGCTTCAAACAAAAATAGACGCACGCGCTCATGAGACGCAGGTGCACACAACTGGGAGGGGCTCACCTCAGCAGGACCACCGGGAGGACAGCTTAGGGATATGTGTTGTGATCCACCATTAGCACATCATGCAAAGATCATTCCGTATCGACTACAGACTCCATATTGGTTTTAGCACATGGTGGAAAGTCTCTTTCTCTCCCTAGTTAATATTCACTGCTGTTTCAGTCAGGAAAATGTGCCACGACACAAACCAAATATGTCATGCAAGATGCAGTGGAAGAGCTTGACTCAGAACAATCCACTCACCAGTCACACTTTTATGAACTTCAAATGTCACTCCTGGCTCATCTATTTGCCGACTGCCATTATGTCTAATCTAATATAAATAACTTGTGGTGAATATAATATTATTCATCCAATTAATTGTCCCCAATGCTTTGAGAATATCATTGCTTACTGAAATAAGCTGGTGTGAAATTGCATTAACACTGTTTGATTTCCTTCCTTTCTCCTGTTTGGGCACTCGCTCCTGTCACTACACACTTACAACTGCATGTCTGACTGAGGGAGTTAATGTGCTCAAGAGCCAGCTGTCCCTCAAATAACACACTCAATAATTCATAATGCAACACACACAAGCACATTCTCATCCATGTGTGCTGAGATGGAGGTCAGGCCAATACTTTTATGTGTGTAAACTTGACAAGTAAGTCGCGACAGAGCAGGGGGGAAGTGTTGGAGAGGGAATTGTTGCCGGCTAAAGATGCATTCGAAGGTGTGTGTGGAAACCAGTAGTTGAGAAGATGTATGTGTGTTTGTCCTCTTCACTAATGGAAATCCAATCTCTCATGTGTTGAGCCAGCAGAAGAAGAGCAGTAGATCCATCATGTCAGGTCCTGGGTCAGTATTGCATGCTGACCTCTGCTCACATTCCTTAAGTAATTTATTTTGGAAACGTTTAGATTCAGGCGAAATGTGGCCAACTTTTTGATCAGGAAATGGAAAGTGTTTAAGGATCAGCAAAAAGACAAGAAAACAAGGGGGCGGGAGGGGGATTTATAGAAAAGAGAAGTAATCCATTTATCTTTAGAAAACTATATGTTTTGCTGTAGAGTAAAATGCAATTTACCTGCAGCTAGTTTTCACCTGCCACAAGTTGGGCCTGTATGCCTTTTACTGTGTAAAATAGAGAGCAGGCTGTCAAATCTGCTCTCTGTTATTAAACCAGACAGTGATGGCTATTAGAATACAGAGCTATTTAATCCTCATTTTCAGAGGCGGTAAGTGGCCCTTATTGGATCTTTTTCAACATACGTGAGTTAGATCAGTTTTGGCAAAACATTGTGAATGAATCATAATGATTTGTGTTTGAAAGCAGATCTCATTATCATCATCCTTTAATCGGCTCAGAAATCTGCATCAGCCTTCGCATATCAACTCTTAAAAAACTTAAAGCCGACTCAGTGACAGTTTCTTGACAACGATTTCAATATATTAAAGCTGGAAAAAATGAGTCTACTTATGGTATGCCTTTAAACCCTGAATAGAGTCATTTTGTACTGTTACATCATTTATTATGAAAATATGACCTTGTTTTTTCAGGTATCTGAAATACAAATCTGGCAGCCTTTCATTCTGTATTTTTAACTGAAATGCTTTTTCCACAACCCTTTAACCTGACGATGACGGCGAGACTTATTGAGGACTTGGTTAACACAAAATACAAAGTAATTAAAACTTTAGTGATATTCATTTGGCCAAGGATGCGTCAGTGTGAGTCACTGGATTTGACGCAAATAACAGTAAAACAGTGCTCTGAAAAGGCAGAAGTAAAATATCTCATAAAAAGGTTTTCATGTTTTCATTTTGATGTTAAATCCTGATTCTTTTCTCTTCTGCCAGTGTCCCTGTCACCACTGGCAGTCAGAAGGGGGTACTTGCCGCCCAATAGATAGTCCAGTTCCTTCAGGATGCTGTGTCATGAGTGTTTGCTGGTCTCCCACCCGTCACGCATCATAGAGGAAATAACAGCAAATAGCCATTAGACCAAGAGAGCTAAGCAGTGCTAGAGCAGAAATTGAATCAGGTGAGCCATAAGAAAATCCCATTTAGTGCTGAAAAAAACAGAACTGTATGCATACAGTATAATAGAATAATTATAGGACCTCTCTTCACTTGCTTATTTTACAGCTCAAGAATAACCACATTTAACGTTAAAAACCTTTTTTATGTTTAGCCATATCCGCTGTCGAGCATTCTGCTGATGAATTTTAGCATTTTGTATGGCCATACTCTTTAAACTGTTTGCCCTTGGACATAACAACAACACCAACCCATTTCCTTTTTCACTCTCTTTGACAAAACCCATAAATAATTAATTAAAAAGATATAATGCAATAGGCCTTTTCAACACAAAACATTGTGTCCATTGGTGATGAAACAAACCAGAGGGTGTGAGGTGGAAGAAAAATAGGGCTGAGTGGGTTTAGTTTTTTTTAAAGGAAATAGAAGTGAGGTGTCAAGTCCTGGGTGAGTATTGAAGGCTGACCTCTGCTCACATTCCTCAAGTAATTTCTTTTGAAATGTTTTGACTCAGCCAAAATGCAGCCAACTCTTTAATCAGGAAATGTAAAGCGTTTAAACGATCAGTAAGACAGTTTGCCAAGATGAGAAAAGAAGGGGGTGGAGTTGATGGGGGCACATTTGTGGGGAGATTTATAGAAAGCAGAAAAGTAACCCATTTATCTTTGGAAAAGTAGGTGTATTGATATTGACTGTAGAGTAAAATACAACTTTCCTGCAGCTAGTTTTCACCTGGCACAAGTCAGGCCTGTTTTCCTTCGACTTATATAGAATATAGAAATAAAGAAATAGAAATAACAGATAATAATATAATAAAATAGCTCTGCCTGTTATTAAACCAGATTACTGTGGCAATAAGATAAATACAATTCAGCCTTTCATTATTCTGTATTTTTATGTGAATTGTTTTCCACGCAACCCTTTAATCTGAAATAACAATTACGTTTATGATGGTTAATCTGATTAATCCACTCCAAAATAATTATTAAACTCATTTTTGAGAGTAGTGTCTTGGCTCATATAATACAAATGAACCATTTTCTCATTTCATGAATATGCAGAGAGTATTTATTTATTGTATTTAATAGATCATTTTTCTGTGGGTTTGTTCATATTTGTGGCTGAGTAGCTACAAACTACTACTGGTCTTGTTTCACTCCATGTGCTCAGCTTAAGTATGAGTCTAATAAAAGTAAGGAACGAGCAAGAGCTGAGAAAACAGGCTGAGCTCATCGTCTTGTGTTTTTGCTCTGCTGCTTTAACAGGCAGCGACCCCCCTGACTCCCCCATCTTGCCTCTCTGCTCTCCTCTTGTCCACCCCCACATGAGCCTGATGATGTACAGACTCCACAGAGCAGGACTTTCAAACGATATCATTACCATTTCAAACAAGCTGCCGCTGCCTTAAACACCTCTGAGCTGTGGCATGTAGCGTGGAAGAGGGCGGTGATTGTCACAAAGTGCATTATCACCTTATATCTTTATCTAAATCAGAGAAGCACATCTTCAATTGTGCTGTGTTGGTTCAATTAGTGAATTGTGGCAGGGTACCCTATGAGGCATCAGCGCAGCTTGTCAACGGTTCAAACAAAAGCCTTGTTTTTGCTGCTGTCAATTATATGGCAGATACATTGCAGATAAAACTGAGCGAGGGACAGAATCACAGAAAGACTTCCACACTTTGGAGGACATGATTCCTGTTTGATTATTTATTGCCTATAAATGTGGGGACCAGACCCCCCCACCCCCAAGGCAGATTTCTCTCATTTAAACAGTGCTCAACACAAACACACAGCGTTAACGGCCCAGCAGTTCCTGCTGCAACATTAATGTCCTCATTTATCCTCTTATGCACAAATGTCAGCCTTTGTCAGCTTGCATCCTTCCTTTCGTTCTCTTCCCTTTAGTTGCCCTCCACACTTTCACCAGCTCATCCTTTCTATTGCACCTTTTCTATTTGCTTTCATGCCCCATACCCCCTGCTCACTTATTGCTGAACCCCAGCCTTCATAGCTTTTCTATTACAGTTTAACATAGATCTGCATCCAGTGCCTGCCCTTGTCTGTGTCCTGCAAAGATATTGCACATTTCCAACAAATCTGACTCGCTCTTGTTTTATTTCATTGTCTTTCTTCTCTCTTTGTGCTTGGGGATCCTCTAGTGACATCATCACTCCCACAGTTACCATGGTTTCAGCAAAAAGGGGGGCTAAAGTAACTGGATAACCGCTTGGATCAGACAAGCTGCACTCTTTTATCACTCACACAAATACAGTCAAAACGTGATGAGGACTTAGTTTACTAATTTAATGAAACAATACAGATACAGTTGGAGGTTTGCGGCAATAAAACAGAAGGGCAGTGTGCTTAGTTATGTGAGTGCTAAGGATGGTTCTGTGTGAACAAACAGGGTTTCGTCGTACAGGTCTTCCTCAAGGTCCTCTTCTGTGAAGTAGGTGGGGAAAGGCGGGTTGAGCAGAGTGGAGCTTCGGTTTGGCAGCACTGTGTCCCGTATCTGCAACATGACAAACTCAAATTTAATTACAATTTTTAAATCATTTAATGACATAAAGGCCCCAGCTTATAATAATTCCGCTGGTTTCCAAATGTAGTGACTTTACATGATCAATGAGCATGTAAGTGTTTTTTGCTTCAAGTTGTGCAAAGGTACAAGAAGCAAATAAGAAACCATCAAAGCTTTTAGTCATTTTTCAGCATACACCATATCAACATACACAACACAACTTTAAAACAGATTTATGAAGCAATTCTGCGGAGGAATGCATTTTAAACAGCTAAAACTAAGGCACAAATCAGATTTCTTTGTTCATAACAGTATTTACCGGTTCAACAATATAGATTGTCTGCAGAGCAAATAATAAGAAATGTCTATGGCACAGAAGTTAAAAATAAAAAGAAACCGGATGAAGCCATAACAAAACTTTAGTTAAAAGAACTGCAGTCCTATTTTCAAATAAAATTGCCATACATTAATAAAAATTACAATAAACAAATGTGATTAAGCCATGTTTCTTGATTAATAGTCCATCTATTCATGGACATCGACCAAATACAAAGTAGCAAAGTAGCTGTAAATCTGTTTATACATTTATGACTTCTGTGGCTGGGCTCCCATAAGGGAACAAAAGTCAAGTCTCCATAACATAAATCATTCAATGAGACTTAAGAGTTGTTTTGAGGTTAGGTTAAGGTTAGACATTTTGTGGCTGGGGTGACTCCCTGGGAAATTAATACAATGTCAGGGTAATGTCCCCCAGACAGACAAAAACTCTGTGAGTATGTTTAGAAAAGCTGAGCCAGACAAATGCAGTACACATTTATATTCATTATCACTTGTCTGCAAAACAAATAATAGGTAGTGTGTGCATGTTTGTCGGCATGCAAGGCCAACATGCTGAGTATGGAGATGGATGCTGGGGATATTACTGAGATCATTAAGGTCCCCACACACGCTGCTGATCCAGCACAGTGTTGATGAAGATGGATCACACTGTCTTGCATCTGTGATGGCGCTTTACAGGTACAAGGTCACCTGTCTCCACCTTAACGCTAAGCATTTGAATTGGCCTTCCACATTAAACTTCACTCCGGGTGTGCATATGATTATTTTACCTTCAGTAAGCAGTTTTTATGGCCGGGGACGGAGCCGTGTACATAAAGCACATTATACTTGGTATTGACCCTCCATATCTGAAGAGAGAGAGAGAGGAGTAAGCACATAAGGGAATACTGAACTGAAATTACAATCAAGGACATTCAAACCCCGACATAAGCTTGCACCTTTAGCCCATAAGCCGTTCTGTAGATGTTGCCCATCTTGCCAGGCATCTTCTTTCCTTTCCAAACTTTGGCTGGATCCTGGACGCAGATGAAGAACACACACTCACATTACTGGATTAGAGAAAGCCAACTGTTCATATCTGGCTTGGATAAGAATCTCGCACAGTAAGTGAGAACATGAAAGTATGTGTTACCCCTCCTGGTCCCGAAGCTCCCGGCCTCCGATGAGTTTTGGTTTGGCCATGGGTTGCTGGCTGACCTTTGAACCCCCATCTTTTCATTACACCTTGGAAGCCTTTACCTATCCTACACACAAAAGTACATTACAGTCTTTGTTAATTCAGCTTTTGGGGTTGAATGTGAGTATTTTTATAGAGTGTATGTAGCAAGCTAAGAAAATCTGTCAGCCAAGAAAATCTGATAGAATGGCACTTACGTTTTTGCTGTAACGTCCACATATTGGCCCGGCCGGAAATGTGCTGCGTATAGGGGAGTGCCTGAACACACAAATGGACATTAAACCTCACTGTTGGATATTAGACTGCAGTGCCTGACACAGACATAGATATACCTGGCTTGATGAGTGCATTATCCGAGACTTTAAAGGTGGTGACTTTCTGTTTTGGTGGGACTCCTGCATTCCTGAACATCTCCATTTCTGATTCAGACCTCTGTCAGTCAAGTGATAAAAGCAGGTTATGGATGGAAAAAAAAGACAAGCAAGCATCTGGCAGCAGTTGGACTTTTGCATTTTCAAATTAGCCAAGGGTCTGTTACAACTATACTGAAGCCAAAGACACACATATGCGAACAGACGCATGCACACTTGGCAGCGAAAGTCTGACATTTGCCTTCGCTTGGCTCCCTCTCTTCTCATTCCCTCAAATTCCACTCTCTCCCCCTTCTGTTGACTGAAAAGCAGCATGCCAAAGAGCCTCACTTTCACAGACTCCAACTGAAGTGCATTGTGGGCACATCAGAGGCATTCAGAGTGAAATCTCAACATAGACATTGAATATCTGTCCAGAGTTAATGAATAAATCAGAGCCTGTTTTATCATTATAGATGGATGAAGATAGATATGGCTTTTTAAAAGCAAACTGGCTTGTTTGTTGCTGACAGAATAACCCAACAAGCTGATGTATTCTCTGTCAGCACAGTCTTCGGTGATAGAGTTCTGACAGTCCAGGCAATAATGGGATTTAGAGTTGATTACGGCCATCACAGTTACTTTTAGATGAAGTGGGGTTGTCACCGTTAGTGGAACACAGCAGCAATAAAAATCTCACTGATGCATTTGTTTAGACAGCTGAGAGATATAAAAGTCACAGGCGGTTTGTGGGCGACTATCATTTCCTGACTGAGAAGTAATATAAAGCCAGTTATGCTAAGGTGAAAGGACAAAATACAGTTATGATTCTATAAAGCTGCCACAATTATTAGGTCATATTATATGTAGCTAATTTAGTAATACCCAATAGAAAATACATATTCAGGTGAAACAGTTAAGGCCAGCTTCTTTGATTTGTTATTCTGTTTCCTTGATTTTTTTGTTAACTAGAGGAACCTCATACAAATCTAAGAAATTTTTCATGCAAGTGACACCAAGCTCGCTTCAGTGAAAAATATGCATAGTAAAAGGGAGAAATTTTATATTTAAGATTAAATTATTGTGATATGATTGTCAGCTATCTGAGGACAATTACTTTATTACATGCATACATTTTTGTCAGGGTAATAGCTGATGGTAAATATTTTCTGACTGCTGTTTTGCATAGTTCATTTGAAACTGTGCCTGAAGCTAAACATTTATTCTCCAATTAGTATTCCAGTGATTTAGTGCTGTTCTCTTATAACACTAAGGCACACAGAGGCGATAAGTTGGTGCTGCAGAGGCTGAGATATTTAGACTTGTGTCCTCATCAAGATGCAGCCACTCTCAAACTGTACAACACAACTTTAGATAATTTATTTAAACTTCCCTCTTTCAAACACAGCTTTCTCACTTTAATTCTCTTCAGGACTTTATTGTGAAAAAGGTGATTAAAGACTATTTCTTACATGGAACGGTGATACGTTTTTTCCTCCAACCAACAGGGCAGCTGTGTGTCCATCATAATCTTCTTTGGAGAGGTGCTTTATTACATGACAATCCTGAACCTGAGTATAAAAAAAACAAAACATAAAATGGACAACCAGAAATGAACTGAGCAGCATAAGTTGAAGCATCAGATTGGAACAGATATCGGAGTCTGGTCTTGAATTTATTATCCCGTTAACATGATGACACCCTTTGAAAAACTGCCCAAGTTTTAGCACCGACATCTTACTCACAGTGACTTTTGTTATTCTATCCAACACATCATGTCATCATCAATAAAGGAGAGTGAACACAGTTTGGTTACAAATTATTCATTGGGAGATTAGACACTCAGATTAAAACATGAGCAGAATAAAATCAAAGTATCTCCTGTTTGCACCTTGCTTTTTCACTACAAAGCATTTTCAATACTAGAAGAAACCCTCCAGGTGAGATTTAAAGTGTTCAATATTTATTATTCTCTCCGTGCGCACCACAGAACAATCCAGTTTATCGACTGCATATTTGACCTGCATTATTGATGGTAGACAAACACACACTGGCAACACCTAAAAAAGCAGTGTCTGACTCAATTTGATAAAGGAAAACATATTAGTAAAATTAAAGAATTAGCCAGCTTTCTAAAACACGTGTAAGTGTATAATGTTATTGAGTCATTGAGCTCTTAATACTATTAATTTTTAGCATAATTTTTTTCATCTTCAGCAATATTCCACTATTTCTAGGATAAATGTGATCCTTTCAAGCAATACATTTCTATACTGTGTTAGTGAGATAGGCATGATTCTACTGATCTCATGTCTAAGAACCATTGAAGGATTACGAGAATATATATATTTTGGGGCTAAAAGTCACTTTGGTTTGTGCTTTATATTGTTACTTTTCGGAGTTCTGTTTGTCTTTTTTATTTGGTTTCATGGCTTTTTATTTCATCATCAGTACTATTATCAGCAGTGGACAATTGGTTACATTTGTCACATATTATCTTTAGAGGTGGATAAAATGATTGCTAAGGACCAGATATGGCCCTGTGCGATGAGTTTGACAGAAAGCAATACAAACACAATAAATAGTTAAAGGTCCCATATTATGCTAAATCGACTTTTCTGAGCTTTTAACCATGTTCTAACATTGTTTCTACCTTAAACACATACCCAAAGTTGTGTTTTGTTTCATTCACGCATGTTTAAGTAATTTATTTAGTTTGAGCTACAGTCCTTTCAACGAGCTGTTTCACGCAATGACGTCAATATGTGAAATAAACCACTCCTCTCCAGGAAGTGCTCCTCCAGCCCCTCTCTCCTGAACTGTCAACTCAGACTCACAGACAAGCATCCCTGCTAGTTCTTTCAATACACTGCACAACAGCTGCCTTAGGAGTCTCCAGACAGCATACATTTTCAACTTCAGTAGGTATTGTACGGTCATTTCCACATGTGCACCTATAAACAGAAGCAGTTAACACGCGCTATGCTACGGGCTACACCATAGAAACATACACAATAAATAGTTTCTCATTTACCAAGCAGAAACGTCTTGTAGAAGCCTTCGAGGTCTTTGTGTTTGCTTCGAACTCAGAGTCAGACTCTAGGTCGATGATATACAGCTCAGTTACTCTCAAAGCCATTGCTGAAAAAGTTATTACTACGATGTACCGTGTTTACTTCAGTCTGTTTCCAGCGGCAGCTTGTAACTCTGGCGTGACGTCATGAGAGGGCAGAGCCAACACGGGAGAGCTGAGCCGTAAAGTGACAGCGCCAAATCAGACCGTTCACTTTGGACTCATGATGAGAGCTCATCCAAACCGCTTGTATAAGATCATTATTGTGTGTTTCATTGCAAAACGTGATATGGTAACATAAATGTATCCAAAATAAACTGTATAGTATTCAAATTAGTATAATATAGGACCTTTAATGTAAGGTAATGTAAGTGGTTAAATGTTACCTGTAACATTGTGGATACATGTCTTTCCCCTGATTTTGTCCAAATGGGAACCATGCCCAATTTCACAGCTACTAACCCAACTCTTCTGCTTCCTGAGTGACACACAGATGAGGAATGTCAAAAGCAACAGATGAAAGAGAGAAATTGTGATTTATCATGACCTGTACCTTCTGTCCACTCGTGCCGTGGCCAAGGCTCGTCTTTGAGTGGGTTGAGTTTTTCATTGGTCTGTTTTCTGTATTCCTCTGCCATGATCTTCCTCATGTAGTCCTGGTTTTCCTCTGTGAGGTGCTCCTCAAACCATGTTGTGGTTTTTACTGTCCTGATACAACCTACCAACTGGGATGGGCTAATAGGGAGAGATTTTCTAATTAGAAGGAGCTGTAATTATAAATAAAATGCCCAATGCAAACTACTAACAGGATATACTATGATGGCAGTAGTTCTGCAAAATTTGAATATTCAATCGAGCATACTATATTTTTTTTAAATGTTCTTTAAATAAATGACATACATAAGGCTCTAATTATGATGAAAGCCAAGACCAAGTAACAATATAAAAACTTACAGGTTTAAAAGTTTTTGCATATATTGCTAAAACGATAAACTGCACAGGTTTTACTGTCAATTGTTACTGTAAAGGTCAAAACACTACATAAGCTATATTGTATATGACATACATTATATGATATACATTTACTGTGGTAGATCGTCGTCTGAGTTTAGCTACATTAGTAAAACAAACAGTTGTTATAAACATAATGTTACTCTTACCAGCGCCACAAACACATGCGATCTTATTAAATTATCAATGGCAATGATATATCGCATACAGATAGTACAATTATAAATGTTAAAAGCCATCCAAATGATTGATTGATTGAAACTGATTCTACTTTTACAAGTTCGCATGCTTAACTGAGTAACAGCGAGCAGTGTGTAGCATTAGCCACCTCTCAGTCGCTGCTCTGGGTGAAATGAGTCGAGCTCCTCGCAGAAGAAGAAAGCGACAGCTCCACGCCGCCATCGTTGTCACAAATATACAGGCAAATTAAACAACAATCCAACAATTACAACTGATAGTGCTGCTAAAAGGCATGTCTTCGTTTTCGTCCTGTTTCCTAAATGTCACCCTGGCCACTTCCTGTACGTAATAAAATTACTTCCGCAGGTCTAGATCACGCGTCTGAAGGTTCCGCAAACCAACCTTATACAACCCCCCTACCCAACAACAACCACAAAAAAAAAAGATCATGTCTTTTTATATTGTGCTTATTAAAACCTATTGTTCATTTAGAAAAAACACACAAAACATTTTGCTTAATGTTCGTCTTTTATGATAATCTCAAAGATTATTTGTAAGGGGTAGCCTGATTCAAGAAATTAGACTGTGATGAAATTACTTTCCTTGACAACGTTTTTAATATGTTAAGATTTTAATATCCGCAGTCGACAGAGACACTGATGAAAGGCAACATGATTTTCGGGCATCTTGATTTTTGGGCTTATGTGGGTGTGTGAGCACTGGGTTGTAAAAAAGTCAAGAAAAAATAAACTAGGACAGTCTCATATACAAGCATTCAGTGAAGTTTTAAGAAGATTTGTGCAGTATTTGTGTGTAATCCCACTGGCAGCCAACCAAAAATGAGAGTGAATAGTTTGTCTTCTTCGTGTTGGGAAAATAAGGAGGCCATCCATGTGAGACAGAGCGCTGTGTATGTCCTCAGTGGGAATCTGCATATACAAATAGTATTCACTGGTGTTCAGAGAGTAATAAATCTAGTTGTGAGGCTACCACCTGGCTCCTCTGTTTGCATTATGAATCTGCCCATCTCCATTAGGCTTTTATCTGTATACAAACAAACATTTGACATTTAAAAACGTCAAATGATTAAACATTTTCTATAATTATGCACAATTATGCAGAAAAATAAAACAAACCAGACATGTGAAAATCAAAGAACCTTTATTATAATAAACATGCAGAATACAGAAAAGAAGGTTTTCAGCTCACATATGAGTGTCTACCACAGACGCTTATCTATCCTCTCAGTACTCTTTACATTGTATGAAGATTAAGAAATTATTACAATTATCATGTTGCTCAGATTAATCTGAACCAAATCTGTAGAAAAAAACCCCAAACACCCAAGACAATCCTGAATGTCAAATGACAGCATTACTTTATTTTATAACTAGCAAGCGGCTACTGGACATTGGATATTAGCAGGAGCTGAATTATGCATGCATTTTATGCCTTACACTAACAGGGACACTACCATTCCCATAAATAACATTTGCAATGTTAATTCTAAGCATTTTGGATACAGTCTCATATTCGGATTTGCCTACTCACACAACATTTCTCTATGTACTTGCTAGTTATCTAAATAAGGTAGTGTCATTTCTTTGGGTGGGCTATGATCTGAGTCTGCATGCTGGTTCAGGAGACTGCCCCTGTTTCTATAAATATCTTTCAGATAAACAGTAGTTAGTAATATTATTTCCCATGTGATGCCATTGTGGCCAAACATGCAATAGTCATCAATGGAATAGTTCAAATTGTTTCACCAGAACAAACTAATCTCTGAGCTAGACTACTGTATGTAATGTATTTGTGTATACATGTCTGTTATGTGTTTGTGCTTTTGTATGTGTTTCATACAGTACGAAATGTACAGTATATATATATCATGTCTTTGTATATAGTATTTGCGTGTGTAAAAGTAGTCCATTGTCAGGGGCTGAAGGTTCTTGTGGTCTCATAGTCTGACATACACTTGGGTTTGATGCCCTTAGCATTGTAGTAATCCACCACCTGATTTGGGACTTCTGCCAGGACACTTTTAGCCAGAGCAGCCGGGGAGGCCTAGACACACACAGACATAATGAGAAAGACTCAGGTCACTAATGGACACACATAGCATTATCACACATCTGTTGAGCTACATCCTGTTATGGGTCGAGACCAGTGCGACTGATGTAATTGGACAAGCTTATTTGACAAACCCCCATAACATCCATGCTTTCACCTTTTTGTCCTCTAGGACTATGGTTGGTTCCCATAGGTGTGTCAAATGACAAAACGGCATGGGAAAGTCATTAGAGCGAAAGTCACTCTAATACTATGCCTTTGGTTGTGTATCACATTAACTTAAACAACTCCTCATCAACTTTGCTGACTCTCATTAACAAGAGCCATAGATGACCAGTTTAATTTGTTCTAAACTAAAAGCATTGTCACAGCAAAAATTAAACATACAGTTTTAGATAATTATTCATATTATGTTCTGGCTGGCTGCTGTTGCTATATTGAAATATCCCCCAGTATTCCAAATATACTAAATCAAACAAATGTTGAGGTTTAAGGAATAATACTTCAGTATGTAGTGTACTAAACATTATAGTATGCAATATCTGATGGTATAATGTAATGTTGTATTAATATTAAAACAAAAAAGATACAAACCCAAACAGTCACCATGGACATTGTCCCAGACAGGCCATCTACATTCATGCACACACAAGCACATGCACACTTCTCACTCCTCAAAGTCAGGGCTCCAGTTGTACTCCATCTCACATAATTCCTTCAGACAATGCACCATGTGCCCACCTCAACCTTTCTCCCTCTCGCTCTCTTCTCTCTCCGACTCTCCTTCGTTCTCTTCCTCTTTTGCTCATATCTACCTGTTATTCCCCCCTCTGCCTGTCACACAGCAGCTTCGTCCTGCTAATCCCTTCTGAAAAGAAACGACAGAGCAGAAAATCACCTCTCCACCTCTGTCACACACTCCCTCACTCCCTTTTGTCTTTAGCTCAGCTCTCTTGTTGACCACTCCATGCCTCACAGTCTCCATCCTCTTTCTTCTTTAACTTATCCTTTTTGGTACACTTTATTCTGCCCTCTGCCCTTTTCTGTTCTTTAGATTACATGGGATGTACTCTTTTATCACCTTCTCAAGGCATTCAGCCTCCGTTTCTGTTTAGCTCAGTTGTAATTGGTTGATTTCTCAACCTGTCACAGACCAAACTCACCATAGCAGACTCAGCCAAACACAGCCTGTCAAAGGCAGACAGAATTAATGCCACAAGACACACACAATGACACACACACACATACAGCAGCCAGATAGCTGATCTGTTCTGACGAGCACACAAAACATATTACACCCACATACTCACTCTTTAAAAACAAAATATGGGCTCAGCCACCTAGACACCCACACAGCCAGCATAGGTCCACTGTGCAAGCACTTTTAAAGCTAGTGCACATTTGCAGGCCAATATGGTGCTATATGTTAACAGTGAAAACTTTGCAACACACACTTTTTACTAAATAGTCCAACACTCATATTTTTAGACTGGCCTATTTCTCAATATTGCCATTATTCCCTTGTGAATAAATCACATTTTCTGACCGAATTGCATTTATGAAAACTCCAAGAGCTCTCAGACATATTGCTGCCACCCACATGCTTGAAGTCCTTAAAGGGGACGAACTGCACGATGTCTCGGAGGACCGGCTCGCCTTTGGGTGAGCGCAGGATCCCATCGTCCCCGTCCAGAATCTGCATGTCAGTGAAGTCCGCGTTACCCACACCTACGATAATGACCGACATGGGCAGGTGGGAGGCATGCACTATGGCCTCCCGCGTGTCGGCCATGTCTGTGATGACGCCGTCTGTCAGGATCAGCAGGATGAAGTATTCCTGGTGAGAGGGGAAAAAAAGAAACTTGTGGGAAAGAGGAAGGATTTTTTGATGGGTTTGATATTTTAGAGTGGCTTCTTGTGAGGGGCTAATTTGAATAAAACTCATTCTCATCCACCCGAGAGCTGGGGCGAAGTGGCAGGCATTAAGGCACAGAAGAATTTGTGCTGAAAAATGTATGACTGAAATTAAATTAATATCAATTCCTCAACCTTCTTTTCAGCCTTTGTCCCGTCTTCTACTTTGTATAACATTTTATTTTGGATGCTTACCCTCATTTGAAACATTTGGCCTTTCAGTTGATTGGACTACATCATTTCCTCAAACTAGGCCTACTCTCATGTCCTTATGTGCCAGACAGCAACAGTCAGAACCACATGAACAAAATATCCTGCAGTTTATTTGTTTTATCCGCATCCTCAATCTCACCATGGCCTCTTTTGTGTGCATCTCCTCAGAGGCAGACGAGGCCACTTTCTGGATGATTGGAGCAATGTTGGTGGGCCCGTACAGCTGAATCTTAGGAAGGCAATTCTGGTAGGCCTCCACTACGCCTTGGATTCCTGCGAGGAAACACAAGTGCAAGGTTATTTTCTTCTATTTATTTCTTTTCCACTCCGTACTGTATATCCACAGTGCTGACCTCACAGTGTCAATGCTCTTGTACGTGCAAAAGTACGTGCTAAAATAAACCATATCTGGCACACGTGATGTTACGCCAAGGTGACTGGGCAGTTTCAAAGAACATAAAAAAAACCACGCAGGAAATGTAGCTATGCTGAGAAAAGAGCACTGAAGCCCATTTCACACATAAAGATTAGTGTTATGTGTCTGTGTATCTTAGAGCCCCAAAATACCTCCTGCAGCATAGTGACAAATCACAGAGCAGCATGTGTGGATTGGAAGCCAGAGTGCAACAAACTGCGAGTGGGGGGTGGATATAGAGAGGGAGAAATATGCGACCGGTGGCGATGGAGGAGTGCAACAAGATAATCTAGTACTGCTGAGATGAGCGAATGTGCACGGGCCTTACCAGCACATTCAGGATTGTCCTCGTCAAAGTTCACAGCGAAATCATGCGAAACCTACAACACACCAACAACACGTTCAGACCAATTTGCAGGCTGACAGATGCATTTGCCTTTCATCCTGATCAAACGCAAGCTGCGCCTCCATTCAAAATAAAAATTTCACAATCTCCATCGACACTGTAGCTCAAGCTCCTTCTGCTACTTCGCAAACAAGCGGGCAGCCTTACCAACTCAGACGTCCTCACCTTGAAGTCAGGTGGTATCAGTGCTCCAAAACCAAATGCTGGGAACATTTTATCACTGAAAGAGACACATTGAGAAGGAGGACTAAACAAGAGCTGCAATATTTATGAAATAAGAGAAAGTTTCAAGACTTCTCATCAAAGGTGTTTTTGAAGGATATCTAGGTTGTGTGAGTGTGTTGTTGCGTTTGAGTGTCAGGGATGATTGATGGGAGCACTTTCAAACCTGTCATAGTCTTGGCAGATCTCCCCAACAGCCACCAACGCTTTGAGGTATTCGTTGGGCTGGTATGGGTGGATGTAGTGGAGGGAGCAGCTGTTTCTGGGATCCCCATTGGACGCTGTGAAGTCTATTGCCACCTGAGATGGAAAACACACACGCGCACACATGTACACACGCAGCGTGAGTGGGCACAGACAAACATGTTGTATGTACTGGGATTGGATTTGAGAGAACATACTGTGAACTGAATTTGACAGCCTCCCATGATATAATCCAGGAAGGAGTACATTTTGATGATCTGTTGGGAGAAATTCAGAGCATGACATCGTTAAGCAATGTGCAGTGATGTAAAACAGTTAAAATGATGAGATCCATTTTATTTTTTAATTAGTCAGTCATCATCCCAAAGGCAAAACATATGTATTTGTTCTGAGAAGCTCTGCAGTCTACCCAGAATCCAATTATAACAACATGCATTATTTAAAATGTGATTTTGCTTTTGTGTTGAAGGCCAATAAACAAGTAAAATGAACCATTTAAAGAAGCACTTGAGGTGTCAATATGGGCTTCTCAAACCAAAAATAACTGATGGAGAGGTGCTATAAATGACTCCTTAAGACAAGCAAAGACATTCATGCATTATTCATATTCTGCCATTTAATTGTGGTTGCAGCCTTTGATGAGTAAGACGTGTTTCATGTATGTAGTAGATCCCATAGGACACATTTAGAGAGGGACAGCCTACTGCTGCACATGTGCAGAGAAAAGAGAGAAAAGGAATGTTGGGATTATCTGAATTGCATATACTACCTCCTGGTTTGTGTATTTTACATAGTTTTCTCTTATCTAAGAAACTAGATTTGATTTATTTTATCCTGTCAATATAAAGAGTTTAATGTGAAATAAAAATATTCAATAGGAATAGAATGTCACTTTACCTTACAGTGGTTGAGCAAGACCACGCCAGAGTTCCTGTAATTCTTCTTCTTCACCTGATACTTTGGATTGATGCACTCCCATTGGATCTGTGCAATTTACACAATGGCTACACATGAGCTGGTGTGATTTAGCAACATCAGTTCAAAGTATGTATCTATCTTTGCACCTGTTTGCCCTCCTGCTCTGCTCTCATCTCCTTGAAAGTGGTCTGAAACTCGCCAATAAAGTCATGCTTCCCATTGGAGTCCCAGTCCCAGACGGTGCACTGGAACAAGAGATATACACGTGCATACGCCGAGCATTAATTCAGTTAGACCAGCTGCAACACTGTCATCTCAACACACACACACACACGCACTTGAAGGCATGCAGGGAAATGCCATGCTGAATGATTGATAAGGAGGTGTTGGTGGGGGGGCAATCGAGCGGTGAAATATTAATCTGAGGATGCTGAGAGAGACGCAGCTTAAGCAACAGCTTTGTGTGGAGGATGAGGAGGTCCCTGTGTGTTTAGGTGTAATAGTTTGTTTCTCTCAAAGGAGCTACTAGACAAGACAGATGGCCTCAATCACTGGTGAAATGCACTGGTCAAAAGGGCCATGGCTGAGCGAATCAAAAAGCATGAGAACTATTATTTTAAAAAGTGACAAAAGGCACAAATATTGCGGGCTGTCCCATAGAGCTTCTACAATCAATACTTGTCAATAAAGTTGTCAGCTAGAGACACACATAAATACATTAAGAAGTGTTTTAATGGCAGTCAATGAGTCATTACACTGTAGAGCTCTGTGACCTTCTTGCATGAGGTCATGTCAACGACCAGCGATCTAATCCGAGCCTTGATTAAAAATCTCAATAGGCTGTAATCCTGTTATTTCCTTTGGCCCTCTTCAAGCCCCAAAAGGCTCCACCTGAAGTATGTGCACCGTGATCATGTGCATTGTATTTTTGGTAATTTCAGTGTTCAAGTGAGGGACAGCTCCCCATTTGCAGCCTTTGCTTCTCCTGAGTCGAGAGCTGTTTGAGAGAGTGTAATAAAGAAGCTTTCATTCATTGAATACTAACAGCCAGAAGAGAAGAAAGACAGACGGACCAATGGACGAAGAGAAAAGTAGTGAGGGGCTGAAACTGATAAGGGGAAATACAAAGGGAGAGACAGCCAGACACAGCAGAGAGGGGTAATGCATTTATGCATCGGCCAGCTAAGAGCCTGCTGAAGAGGAAGCTCTGGTCTGAATAGAAATCTCAGCCCTGCCATTTCACACTATAGCACTGATACTTCAAACAGGTAGCCCTGGAAACCATAGCCACTGGCGTGAGTGTGTGTGTGTGAGCCTTTTCTCCTGCTGTCAGGAGCCATGCAGAGTTAAGATGCCTCTGAATATTTAATGAACAAGCTCATGTTTATTCATAAAAAGAATAACTGTTCAGATCTGAAGTGTGGCCACCACGCTCACCCGTTACAAACACAAACTTATTCTGCAGAGTAAAGGTGAGAATTTAGGATGATCACTGAGCTCTTTCACATGTGCCTAGCTCTTTAAATATCACACTGACTTCCAATGGAGCAGTGCCTGACCTCAGATCAACTGTGAGTAGGCAAAGCTAAAGATGCCGCTCACTCTGTCATCAGAGCTCAACATATAGGCTATGCTGTTAAAGTCTGAACATTGGTATGCTGCACAAAGAGTACAACATATTGCAAATGAGCATCTGCAGAACAGTGGACATTGGACGGCGACATGAGTGAGTATATCACTGGAGAGAAGACAGTGAAAGATTGTGTTTAAGTTAAAACTACAGTGTATCCAAAATCAGCTGCTATTATCACTCACCTTTAGCGCACGCTCATGGTCGCCACTGCACAGTGTGTTCAAAGAAACTTTGAAGGATTTCCAAACTGGGCTCAGGTTGTTCATGACAGTCTGTGTACACATATGACACACACATGGATGCACTGGATAATTAAAGCCTGTTGACTAGTCATTTACAAAGGATCTTTGTCGCATGTATTCACCTCAGTTCTGTGTACGAGTGATTCAGTCCCGTCATCATTTATTCTAAAAATCTCCAAGAAGGGGTCCGACTTGCTGAAGAAATCCTTCAGAGGAAGAGAAAGTGCGAGTAAGCCAGTGCCTCAGAACTCTCTTTGATGGCTATAAATCATTCATGCACTAACAAAATCATTATTTCGCCCCTTTATTCTCGCCATTCTTTTCAGACTCATGCTCCACTCCCCTTTTGCTTTCTTTCTTCCATCTTTCCCCCACGGCACAACTTGTTTGGATTAGTCATCCGTAGCTGCTGCGCGTGCATGTGTGCGTTTGGAGGATAAAAATTAATATAGTTATCTGTGTGGGTGGTGGTGTGGTGGGTGGGAGATAGGACATGGGACTGGGGAAGGGGAGTGCCCACCTATCTCTTTTATGCTACGCTGTGCTTGTGTGAATTGTGCACGGGTTACTTCATCACCAAATCCCAGAGCCCTCCACCCACGCTCTTCGGCAAGTACACATGGGATACACATAAAAACTCCTATCTCTAAATATTAATTTGTCTCTCGTGTCTGAAGCAGAAACAACAGTTGCCGCTCTCTCATACGCACAAACCTTGTCATCTAGCTTCCGAGCGCTGAAGGAGAGTTCAACATAATCGTCGTTACCAGACAACTCCTCCGCTGTCACCTTTAGAGAGGGAAGGTGGAGGTGGGGTGGAGGGTGACAGAAGTCGAAGGAAGGAAGAAGAAAATTAGATGGAAATGAGGAACAGAGCAAATTGGACAGGCAACATCATCAAATAATTATCAAGTGCCTGAGTGCGAGAGGATGTCACGTTCGCGTACCGTTATGGAAGACTTTCCAGTAGTGTTTCCCTGTTTCAGCAGGGCTTTGGTCAGTTTCCTTTGTGAGACAATCTAAAACACACAAGACAAGAAAATAAGCTTGGTGTTATTGCTCTTATCTTCACACAAAACCTGACATAAACATCCACCAGAAAGAAAGCAGCACCACAGAGTCACCTTTTCTTACCACCTGTCAAATTGTATTTTTATTCTGTTTCATCACAAGTACATCCTGCCAGCATCTGAAAGATCTGGCCTCCTTTCAGCCATCACCCTGTACTGGATGTTTTAGAGCAGACAACACAACAGGACTATGTACCAAAAGAAAAAAACAAATTAGCTGAGTCTTGGAGGTGTCAGGAATATGAGCCATACTTTTCAATTACAATGAGTCATTTGGTTCAGTTGTTCTGCTGTGACACATTAGAGTGAAACACCTATATTTACTTTGAGCAGGAGAAGAAAAAAAAAGAATAAGAATAGTAATGAAGAAATGGCAAAAGAAGAAATGTTTGGATTTCCTTTTCATAACGCTACAGTAAAAGAACTTTAAATCAGTTAAAGCAATCATTGGTTTAATATTACTTGTAAAAAAACAGTGGATTCTGTAATAATTAGTTCTCAAATTAAATATGTTTTTTAAAGACTGTATGCTAATTTCCAAGTCACACATGAATGTTAATGAGGTGCTCATTAGGACTGTTTTGTCTGAGTTGTCTTTCAACACAGCATACAAAGAAGCTGCCAAGAGGACCACAGAGCAGATGATTTTCCATATATTTTGCATTTGACCTTTTGCCTTTTACCCTTATATTTATCCAGCTTCTCAATACCTCTTTCTCTCGCCCTCAACTATCACATTACTGGTATAGGAAGTCCTCCTGCTTCATGTTGCTTGATGCTGATTAGTGGATTGTATTACATATGAATACCCTTTGTCTGACCAGGCTTGATTATGTTTTTCCTGTCTATTTTCTTAAATTGCTGAGTTGAGGAATGCTACTGTGAATAATGCTCTTTAATCATATTCATGCTGTTTTTAAGGTGGTGCCTATATATTATGTAATACTCCTGTCTTCAGCTCTTTTAACATTCACAAAGATGTCTGTGACAGCCATACCCGCTGTGCAGTAGATACAATATATGTTGCATTTATCAAATTTGGTGGACATTCATTAAAGTGCACTCACTGACAGTGGTGGATTCAGGCTGTTTGAAGGGCAAAAAGATAAACTGGCAAAACCTGTGCATTAAATTTTTACCATATCAAAGATCACTTTTATGGTCCCCAATTCAGTGGTGGGAAGAAATTAGTCTGTTACATTTGCTTTTTTGAAAAATAGTTAAGATACTTTACTTGAATTTTGGCATACATATTTTGGCCCCATTCACAGCAGAGCATTATATTAAAATCCACTTCTCCACAGGCTAGTGTCAAACCAATCCTATTCTTTCACCTGAAGACCGTGACCAACACTGCCATCAGCTGCAGAAACAGACATCAGGCCGAGCACTGATTGTTTCCAGACAACGCTAACCTGTCCCAGTGTGCACTCCATGGCTCCCAGGAAGTCAGCATCACGGAGGCCATTGTTTCCAGAGCTGATGTCGAGAAGTTCGAAGCGGAGCCTTTGGACCTCCTCGAAGTAGTAATCCACCAGAAAGATCTTGGAAAAGACTGGGCCACTACTGCTACGGATCACCTCAGTACGGTCCACCTGTGTCACACCGAAAATACATACGACAAATGATTTCACAGTGAGAGTGTGTTGTTATGTTCACAGTTTGACTTTAAATAGAGTTTTGCATTCCTCAAAGTGGAATAATAATGTATTTCGTTAAACGTCTAGCGTGCTGCCAGTGTGCATTGATTGCAAATTTCACTGGCATTGGAGCAATTACCGCAAATGGCATTACCACACTGTTTACACTTCTCAACCTGAGTGTCTGGAATATAGATTTTCCTTGATGGCAAAAATCACACAAGCTGTTTGACTTCACAGAAAGAAACTATAATTGTAACATTGATTGAGATTTCTCTTGCTGCTTCACAGAAAGGAACTAAAAGCCAGAGAAAAGGCTTTGTCAGTGGCGCCACGAAAACAAATCTAGCACAAGGAAGAATAACTCCTTTATTTTTGATAACCCTTTGGCTCACACACACAAGTTAGTGCCACACACAACTCCATAAGCACACAGATGTTTAGCCTTAGACCTCAATTGAATTTCATAACTGCAGAAGGATTCCTGTAAACACACACACACACACACACACACACACACACACTGTAGTCTAAACAGACCCTCTCTCACAACAATTATCCAATTAAGAGTATCACAATCTGATGGACAGAGATAGCATTTATCCCTTTCCACATTCTCACAGAGGGGCTTATCGTAACTCAGCCACACAGGCTAGTAGACCAGTACAATGAACCCTGTAGTTTCAGTCTTTCAAAGAGTGAATAATCCTACGCGACTTTCGGAGCACTTGATCTACAGCTGTGGCGAGGTTACGGTGGTACACAATAGTGGGGAATTGTTCAAAATGTTTTTTATAATTTATTTTTGTTTGTTTTGAAGAACATGACATTTCAGAACAAGAGCATTTGGAAAGAATAATACAATTTGTTCATCTGTTCATAAAATCCATGTTTTGTCTATGAAAACAAGAAGCATCAATAATGTAAACATAACCCACATGCAAGGGTGAGAAGTGACACAATCACACTTCGGCATGATAGCGAGTCCTTGATTACATGCAGTCATTAAGCCAGACGTGAATACAATAATATTCTTGAATCAATCATTTCAAGTGCTCTCTACAAAGAAATGTATTGAGGCCGTGTTTGAAAGAGAATTAATCTATAAGTGTGTCGTTAAAGTCAATGGAGCAACCTTTTCAACGTGACAAGTACAATATTGGGCCACAGACTCTCTGGCGTGAAAATCAAATTGAAGCGCTACAAGCTGTCTTTTATTTAGAACAGCACCAAGGACTGGCACTACTTTGTAAAAGAAAAGTGTGACCTTAAGAAATAACACAAAATCTTTTATGGCTATAATATAAGACTATGTTTGCACTATAGAAAAAAGTGGTCCACGTATGAAAGTAACACAATGAACACTAGTAAGAGTTTTAATTTTGCATTTACTTTTACTCTTGGGCTTTTTTAAGTAAAGAATATTTACAATTTTTGTTGAGAGACATGTGATTTACACACTGTGCCTCGCTTCAACCTTATGTGAAACCATTAACATTACCTCAAACCACTGGCCGTGTGACTGCATCTTTAACACTACGCAAGGGTCTGGCTTGGAGAGGGCGTCGCGGTCTGAGATGCCCCTGCATGCCACTCTCAGCTCCACTTTGGTCAGGCACGGAGAGCTGATGAAGCCCAGCGTGGCCTCTGCCGACTCGTAGATGTTACTCATGCTGATCGCACAATCACACACTGAAAAGAAAGAGCAGACAGAAAACATGTTATAGGTACAAAACTGGACAGGTTCATGCCCTTTGCTGTGTGCATAAGTCAAAAAAAAATAAAGAACTCTGCAGTTGTTTGCATAAACTTGAGTAGGTGCAGTGGCCCTGACTAAGCAGACAACACTCAAGGTCAGGCCTCTTCTGGAGCCAGGAATATCAGACAAGGTCCTCGAATACACACATATACATGGGAACTGTACAGTGCACACAATCGCTCACAAATATGGATTTTGGGATTAACATACACATCTGAAATCTGTCCACGTATACATGTTTATAGACAAGAAACAAACACACACATATTCACCAAGTAAGCTCTGCTGGGTATGAACAAATCACGGGATTTCTCCTCAAGTTTCCACTGAGAGTTTGTTTTTTTACAGCCTACAAATAGAAAAGGGTCAAACACAGTCACCCGGGGCTTTTCAGATTCAAATCTCAAACTACAGAGCAGGTATCTATTTACTTATGTAACCTACTGTGCTTTATTATATTTCATGACCAACAAAATAAATCAAATCTAATTAAACCAGTATTAGCTACGGTCATTAGACTTTGTAACAATATTAAACTGGCTCAATCGTCTGCCCACACGGGTGTTTTATAAATATTTTGTGTCTGAGGTACATTGTCAATGGTATGTTGTTGGAACAGTGTTGTTGTATTACCACACATGACTTTGGAGCATAGCCTCTGACCTCTGTGAGAACCCAGCAAATCGTAAATTGTTGATAATACTTGCACAGATGTGTCAATGCCACTGTGAGGAAATGGCACTGACAAACAATTAACTTCAAATATGCTTTGCAATATAATCAATAACACCTTATCTCAAGTGCCGTTTAGTGGATCAATTGTCAGGCCAAACCAAATTAACACCCATTTTTCCAAAATACATGTAGCAATGTCATTTACTGCAGTAACTGTATAATTAATCTCATCAACGTATAAATCGATTTCTCAGTCATTATGTAGCAATGAGGCAATTTTTTGGGAATGCTCAAGTCCAGTAGGTTCAAACTAATGGATAACCACAGGTCTGATGTACTGGATGGTACAAACTGAATATTAATGCAGCGGTCTAGTAGTATCATCCTTAGGGAGCAGAGCTCTTAGAACTGGGTCTGACTCTGACCTGAATGTCTCTCTCTCTCCTCTATCTTCCATAATTCATGCTCAATATGTGTGTGTTGGCTCTCTGTGATTATTTTTAGAGAAGTACCCTGAATGGGTTGTATACCTGCGAACAGAGAGCAGGTGTGCGATATACAGCGCGCTTTAGTTGTGTTTCCATCCGTGCTCCATGTATGGTGGTATGTTGTGTGTACAGAGGCAGCAGCAGATGCCCGTCTGTTCCGGCTGACAGCAGATGACACTGATAGTGACGGGAGATGTGGGAGATTTCTACAGCTTGAGCTACAGTATGAGAGCTGGGTGCAGAATCCATCTTCAATGCAACCCAGGATCAACTGTCACATGTGTTGCACTTTGCAAGAGGTGACAGATAAATTTCACTTTGTCACAAGGTGTTGCAATACCTTCTTTGGGAAATTTATTTAGTTCAAGCTGACAACAGCTTTATGAAAAAGTTGTCAAGGATTTATAGAACAAGTTTAACAGTAGGGCAGCACTGTATTAAGAAAACATGCAACAACTAATGAATATTGTGTTAATAATAATAATCTTGCATGGTAAAGGTTGAATTTAATAGGAATTTTTGTCAAAGGAAAACAACAATGTTGTAGCTTATTGCAAAATGGATATTGTGATTGTTAATACTGAAAAAAATGATATTACACTTCAACATTGATGCAGTTCATGCTGAAATCAGATATTGTGTGTTAACATTAAGCAAAAGTGTTTATGCTGAAGGCACTCTGTGGTCAAAACAGCAGAAGACAAACAACAGAACAAGAGGCTGATTGCTTTGGAACTAAATGGCATGTGTTCTCTAAAATTGCTGTGTAAATCAAAATAATACGCTAACAAAATCCCACAATAGCAGTGATTGATTGCAAGGCTTTGTAAGACATCTAAACCCATTCCAAGGCTCCTCACTGTCAACGCTTCAACTCTACACCCAGGGAATCAATCATCACTCATAGCTCAACTGCAACTACTACCCCAAAATGTGCATATGTGTGTATGCGTGCATTTACCTTCACATATGCAAATGTAGAGTTATAGACAGATGTGACATTAATGATGTAGCCAGAGGAAGGACCAAGACCCCCACTGTAATTGCTTTTCACATATTGATTATCAGACAAACAGTGGCAACACGCAGTAGAGGCAGTTAAAGAAGCATAGGGGAATGTTATGTTACACAACTCTGAACGGGATAACATTCATGACAGGTGACAGTGGAGCGGCATGCTTGGTTAAACGGGTGGACACATAAAAGCAGGTTGGGCTGGGGAAAGACACAGAGGGGTATCAGAAGTGAAGCAGTCTTGTGTTACAAACTCACATTGCTATTAGAGTTGACAGAAAGGAAAGGAGGGTTGTGGGAGAGGAAATAGATAGATGGTGTGAAAGGCTTAAGAAATGCAGGCAAGTGGAAATGAATGAAGCAAAGGGAAGAAGTAGATTAAAGCACATCTCCTCTTATGATAAGTTTAGTCATATTAAAAATATGTTTGCATGATTCCCCTAAAATCTTCCCACATACTTGTTAAAGACTGTTAAAACCAGTTATTTGGCTAAATTCAATATTTGGGACTGTCCTAAGTCTCAAAAGCTAAAACTGTATTTTTTTCCTCTGCTGCAGGCCGGTCATTTAAACCCATCCTATAGCTATCAGATGTAAACCATAAAACATTGCCGAGGGCTAAATGTAATGCACTGATCAGTTTAGTTCCCGTGGAAAGACTTGCACTCTTTGGATGCTCCTAACGCACGCAGGGAGAAACTCACCTCAACGACCTGGAGACAAGCAGAGCGAAGAACTTCACCGCCGTTTACTTGACAATCACGGATACCTCACCGCCTCCGGACCCATCTCCCTTCCCTCACTCTCTTTGTCTAAAATGTTTTCTCAATCCCCTACACTGCAGATATCGGCTTGCTTTAGCGCTGCCAGCCCAACACAGCTGGATCTAGTTCCCACGATCAGGATGTGCTCCGTGCGCCTGGCTTTACTCTGGATAAAAGATGGGGAGGAGGAAGACGGTGCACCACTTAACAGGAGTTTGTAATCCTCTCGCTCCATCGGGGGCCGCAGAGAGCGCACCGTGCCGAGGGACCAGTGGCCACTGCGCGCAGTGTCGTAGCGCCATCTTGTGTCCGCTTTAACGCACAGGCATACACAGCTGCTCTCTCTGCTTCTCGGTTTTGATTGGCCGAGATACGCTTCAGTCGTTTCATAATAAGCGCTGACCGCACACCTGAGACCACTTGCTTGTTAATTTAAAGTTCACGCTGTGCCAATCAGATTCAACGAGATTCACCAGGGACGTTTCACAATGGCTCGAACGAGGCAATTTTGCCACTAAACTATTTAATATTTGAAAGCCTGTATAAATAACTCAAATACAGCTACTTTTATAGAAACAGGCCTGGGTCGTGTAGAGTGCATGGAGACGGTTTTCTTAGTTGTTATCTTAGTAATGTAATGACTAACTCACATGGAACAAAATGTATGATTGGAATTCATTAATTAGTTTTTGAAAATCATAATTTTTCATTGTTATGAAAATCTTCTTCATACCCTTTGAAGTTTTCAATATAGCCTATAGCCTATCCTATATATCCTATTGAGAAGCTGATGATGACTTTATATTACCTAAAAAGTGTGATGGATAGATGATGGAAATGACAAGTTATCTTTGTTGAAGAATGTAGGCCTACATGTTTTCTTCCTCCATCACTCAGGTCATGTGATATCAGACTTCATGGAGCTTATCTCTGCTCTAGCCTTGCTTTCCCTTCTAATGCTTTGTGGCTGCCATATCCACAAAGTGTCTATATAGCTTACATTTTGTTCAGTGTGGTGCAAATGATACCACACCCAACAGAGAGATGCTCTGATATATTAAGAAAAAAAATGCCTATGTCATTGAAATAAACACTTCTGCATTAGATCAGTATTCTATATTAAAGTTAAGCTGTGTTGTATGACTGAATTCTAGTCCAGTGACAAGTATTACCCACATTAGGGTAACTTAAAAGTGATGACTAGTAATAGAGTAAATAATTACTAATGCGCTATTATTTTATAGTTTTACTAAGTAAGACTAAAGATGTAAAAATGTTAAATGGGATTTCTTTCTTTTTTCTTTTTGAATCACCCAAAAAAGTTTAAGAGGTGCTACATGTTAAAGAGGATAGTGGATTAGTGTGCGTCTGATCCAGGACCGCATGTGGCTACTTTAATTAATCGACTAATACGGTGAATGTAGCTATCATGCCTTTTATAAATGCAGGCCTACTGTAAAAAAATCACAGGTAATTACAGTATTAAATTACATTAAATAAGAACGTGTTAATTAGTAGCTACCTATCCCAGTGAGCGCAAATGAGCTATATAATATTACTGACTAAGGTTTGATTAAGAGTAGCTTTTTTGTTCAATTGTCGCCCAGTGATGGCACTTAGCTGGTGGTGAAATGAAGTCATGTCTGTGCAGTGGATGTGGGCTTTGTGCCGTGGACCACGCCCCGGCCCCACGGCTTGAGCACCAGGCACACGGGCTAGCTCTGGTTTAGCGCAGAGCTGCTACATCCGGGCGCCCCGCTCGGTTTACCAACCTTGCGAAGATGGCGACTACAGGGAGGAGTGCATTATTATCCTCCACATCAACTGGACCTAAGACCACACTGGAAAACTCCAACCCAGAGGAGGATGACGGGCAGAATTTATGGTGGGCGATGTGTATTTGAAGTTTGGTTAATGTGAGTGGCGTTTACGGAGGTAGAGGGGGGCATTGTTGCAGGGATGATGCTGGTTGACAGCTAGCCTGCTAACAAGGCTAGCTAGCATCAGGACCAGACACTGGCCACTAGTGACACAGCAGCACTAGCTTGCCTTAGCCTCGCGCTGTTATTGAAAGAAAGGTGGTGTTCAGGGCTGTGTTTTAACGCAGGGCGGTGTGTTTGCAGGTCCACTATCCTGAGTGAAGTGTCAACCCATTCAAGATCAAAGCTACCGGCTGGAAAAAATGTCCTGGTCATGGGTGGGTATCTGTGTTATGTCTGCATACACTTTCCTGGTTAGCCAATAGGGATCGTTAGCTTGATTAGCCAAGATACAGCTGAATCTTCACTTGGATGCTTTAATGCAGCATAATAGCAGACTTAGCTCACTAGGACATTGTATGGTCAGGTGTGGTCATTCAACTATCTCTCGGTTCAGAGGGTCAGGTGTATGTATGTGTGGATCTAAGACAGGCACGTATCATCTCACGGTTCGAGTCCCTTAGTGCGATGCAAGTCATTCTAGCTTTGAGAGATGCTAGGAACATATACAGAAACGATGCTGATTTCTGTATGTGTACAGGGCCAGGGGCTTTATAAAGCAGAGAGGTGCCTCTTGCCTCGCTCGGTCCTTGAATCCCACCCATTGTTTGCACATCCGCATGGAATTATCCGTTTCCACAACAAACCCTATTTTACAGACGAGGTGGCTCCCAGTGAGAAGCAATACTCTCCAAGCTTTGTTTTTTGATGCATTGAGTCCCCCTGTTGGCATAAATTAATATGACATACACAAAGCATAATCTTATGTCACCTTTTACAGAAGCTACCTCACAAACAGGATAAACAAAAAATAGGACAATACACCATATTATTAGGATTGCAGACTCAGAAAGTGATCGTACAAAGATGAGGTTTTATTAAGATCCACACTGTGATGCTAGAATTCTAGTGTGACTGTAAAGACAACATTTATTTCTTCTATCAGACAAAAATGTTGAAATAATTTTTCATTCATACATAAACATTTGGTTCAATTTTCTGTTATCTTTTCAGATGTTATGTTTACAATCATTTTTATGTCAAACAGCTTTAAATTGTGTATGTTTTAAAAATTGTTTAGGTGAGGTGGGTTCAGGGAAGACCACCCTGGTTGCTAAGTTACAAGGAGTTGAAGAGTACATGAAGGGGCGTGGCCTTGAATACCTCTACTTTAGTGTCCATGACGACGACATTGATGGTAACCAATAAAGGCTTTATTTATGGACAGCTGAATGGCTGGACTGTTAAAACATAATAAGGGTTTTCTGGTTTGTTTTGTGTCTTCAGACCACACCAGGTGTAATGCCTGGGTGCTAGATGGAGACCTCTACCACAAAGGTCTGCAGGGAGTAGCTATACCTGTGGATGCAATCTGCGACACATTGTTGCTGATAACGGTTGACATGTCGCGGCCGTGGAATGCGTTGGACTCTTTGCAGAAATGGGCGGCGGTTGCAAGGGAACACATTGACAAACTACGGGTTGCGCCAGAAACGCTGCGGGAGCTAGAACACAAAAGTGAGTCACACAGCAATCACAAACATATAAAATAATACTATAAATTCTTAACGTGAACTCTAAGAATTGATTGAATTCTCTTATAATGTGAATACCTTGAAATATATTTCTTTCTTTCAAATGTCTCATAAAAAGACATTAAGTATAAGAAGGTGCTGAAAGTCTTTGTGTTTGTATAGTTTGTAAAGTAGTTTGTAAAGTTCTTCAAAGTGGTCGAAAATGTAAGTTGTATGTCCACGCTATCATTATAAAATATCTGAGCTCTTTTGCATAATCATTCCAGTAAACGCATTCAAACATCTTTTTTTTAGCTGGCTTTTTTTTTCCTTTGTGAAAGCCTGTGACTTTGTGCATGTATTGGGATTCAAATTCTTCACTGACTTGATGTAGAAATAATCCTTATAGATGGGAGCCCTTTTCTCAGATGGTCCTTTGTCCGTTACACAGAACCATCATATATCATATCATAATATCATAATATAGAACAGTACAAACCAGAAAATCTTTCCTTTTCATTCTGTGTTTAGTTGTAAAGCAGTTCCAGGAGTATACAGAGCCGGGCAGTGGGGAGGACGGCACCCCACAGAGAAGGAACGAAGACGAAGAGAGTGTCCTTCTACCATTAGGAGACAACACACTCACGCACAACCTAGGGATACCAGTAGTGGTTGTCTGCACCAAGGTATGAACGGTAGATATGAATTGCTTTAATTTTATATATCCTGTTACTTTGTATTACTTTACTTTAATAATAATAAAATCATTGTGATTGTAATTTCAACATAATCATACACACATAATAATCTCTGTGTGACCATATTTTGTCTTTTCTTAGTGTGATGCCATCAGCACATTAGAGAAAGAGCACGACTACAGAGATGAACACCTGGACTTCATTCAGTCTCACATTAGACAGTTCTGTCTACAGTGTATCCTTTACTCAAAAGGCCACTGCTAAAAAGCTGCTGACTATTAGGTTTTGCACAAACTCAAAGTTAGCTCATTTATTAAAATAAGAAATAAGAGGTGTATTACCATTGATGTTATGTTTACACTCTGAATTGAGCTGACAGTTAGATTTGTCTGGAGTCCTGTTTTTGTGTTTCTATTATTAGTTGCACTGCTATAAAATTTATCCTTGACAGTCACGTCAGATGGGGCGTCTCTGGTGTACACATCTGTAAAAGAGATGAAGAATCTGGATGTGCTGTATAAATACTTGGTTCACAGACTTTATGGCTTTCCATTCCACTGCCCTGCACAAGTAGTGGAAAGAGATGCTGTTTTCATGTAAATCTGAGCACCTACATAGCTTCACACATGAACATGGGCTGAGTGGATTTTTTTGATGAATGTAACCATTTGTTTCCTCTATTAGTCCTTCTGGTTGGGACAATGAGAAGAAGATTGCCATACTCCATGAGAACTTTCAGACAGTAAAATCAGATGACAACTTTGAGGATGTAATAGTCAAGCCTCCAGTCAGAAAGGTATTGTATGATATCAACATTTGTAGTGTCTATCTAGCATTCTGTACAAATCTGCAGGCTCAAGCCATTCCTCCCAAAAGTCTTTAGGAACGAACATTAGTTTGAAGCACTGACCCTTAACAAAGACCATTTCATAAATGGTAGCTTGCAATATTCTACAAACTTGATTTTTATTCAGGGCAATTTGATTATTTCTAATTCTTCCCTATCAGATTGTTCATGAAAAAGAGATTCAGGCTGAAGATGACCAAGTGTTTCTGGTAAAACTGCAGGTCTGAAAACCTTTTTGTTGTCATCATGCTACAGCTTGTGTAGACCTCTCAGACCTGAGAGTTTATATGTTAATTACCAATTAGTGACTGTTGTGTTTTAATTTACAGTCACTGCTAGCCAAACAGCCTGCTGTGACCACAGGGCGGCCAGTGGTAAGTGTCTTTTATGCCAGGATGTGGCTTGTATGAATAACTATCCACAGTTTATGTAAAATACACTGTTGTTGTTGATAGGACACCACCAGCAGAGCACCCACTGGTTCCCCCAGGACGAGTAATCGCTCAGCTGCAGCCAACGTTGCAAATGCCATGCCTCAATCAGGTAAGACAATGGACAATAAAACATGCACTGACTGTTTTGTATTTGAGCTCAACTGACTTTATGCTACAGGTCAGACCAGTGAAGGTGTGTTGGCCAACTTCTTTAACAGTCTACTGACAAAAAAGGCAGGAACAGGTGGTCCTGGGACGGGCGGCAACAACACTCCAGGAACAGTACGAAAATCAGGTGATTGCACACTTTCAGTTTGTTTGGATTTTGAACAATAATGCCTGAAAATGATCATTTCAGATGCATCAATGCAATGCAATCAATTTTAATTTTCCATCTACCATTGCTCATTTCTATGTTTTTGCTCATGTGTCCTGTACTCCAGACATCTTGAACATTACACAGGGTAAAGAAGAATCAAAAAATTTCATACTGTACAACACTCACATGTTTGTGTGCTTGTTCAAAGCTGTGTGTGACACTGCTTTTCCTTCATATTAACACTCAGTATTTGTTGTGCAATTTCACAATAACATCATTCACACTGTGTGTATGTGTATGCACTAGTCAGAGGATGCTGGCCACGTTAAGGTGTGTGAGAGCAACATATTCACAATCATTTTTGCTTGAGTATGTCCTTTTTTGTCAGAAGCATCCATCATTTTTATTATCCTTCCCTCTACCCCTTTTTTGGGGCATACAGTGAAGCCTCCGCGTTTATTGCAAAAGCAGTAATTTACTTTTGTAGATTCTCCTTTACTGTTTTCTTTACAATTTAATTTAATTTAATTTTTTTTCTTTGTGCTTAAATTTTGATCTAGAAGGTTGCTATTGCTAGTTTTATAGCACTGTATGATATATCACTAACCTTATGTATTTCTGGTCTGTATTGTGAGTACCTGCACTTTAAGCGGTACCTTGATTTTTCAAGCATCGTAATATTGCACTTGGTTTTATATGGGATTGCTATAGTCCTATACAGAATTGCGTTTTCTTAAAATTCATGTCATGTTTATGTGCTTACTGAAGAAAACTTTACTGGCAACTACAATAAGGAAAGGCTTTCCACAATTCATTCCACATAACCACCCCTATTTTCTCTTTTTTTTGGGCATGTTGTGTAACATCTTTAACAACTAATGCCTGCCATCCTCACATTGCACATGGGTCTAACTAAGGCTGGGCAATGTAATTAAATGTTTTTTTTTAAAGTTCTATTGTACTTTTACAGTATATTAAGTGTTTTTAAAAGTCATCTCCTTGAGGCTGCTTAATTAATACAGAGTTATCATTTATTACAAAAAATAAAAAATAATTACATATCTATTTATGACAGATCTTGCATACTGCAATAGATTCTACATTAAACATGATGTGAATGTGGACAAAATTTTCTGTCTAATGAGTTAAAATATCAGTAAAGTTTTTCAACCCTAACCAGAGTAAAAATGTTCACAGCAGTATATTGCTTACAGTAATACATTGTAACATATCTTGTTGAATATACTTAATATAAATGCACAAATACATTTTTATTTCTCTAAGCCTTACTTAAAACCATGTGTTAATGCTTATGTGTCAGTTGCAATGTGTCCTATCTGCTTATGCTCTAAAGATGAACTGTGTTTTTATTGCATGTATGCAGATGAACAGCAGAGATTTCTTGAAATTATTTTGTAAATCTGTATGTTTCTGATGCAGGTTCAAAGCTGGGCCTAAGTGATGTACAGGCAGAGCTTGACCGCATATCCAGCCGCGAGACTGACATGGACTTGTCCAATGCCAACGATACCCCCGCCACTGACGGACAGGACACATGAAGACCAACACACTTCACCCTACTCCCTCTCTCTCACCCCTCCCCTCTGAGTCACCTCTCAGCTCTTCCCTCTCACCTCCCATTTTCTTCTTCATTATAAAGATGTGAGAACAAAGAAAGATGGAAGAGGAAAAGGGCCTGGAGTGGACACAGATTTACTCATCATTTTTCACTTTCTTCTAAAAGAGACAAAGCCATCTCTTCCTCTAAACCCTTTCAAAAACCTTGTTCTCCTTGCTCCATCTTTTTTCTTCCTGGCTGTTATGCTAAGGCTGTTGATTTGCCACTGTTACATGCAAAGACTGTCTGTTACATGAGAGCAACTAGATTTTGGGACCATTGTAGATGTCTAGGTTGAGATGCTAAAAAGGAAGTAAGGTCAATTGAAAAGGGTCAATTATTTGAGTGGAAAGAGGGTTCCATCAAAATAAGGTGATAGTCTGGTTACTGTTTTTACTGTAGAAAATGCTGAAGAGTGCATGTTGTAGAAACTGCACTTAGGTACTATAGAGAAGGCTGTGAGAATGTTTGTATAATGTATGTGAAACAGGTCACATTTGGCCTGTGGATTGAGAAAGAGATTGAGAACAAAAAAATGCCTGAAACAAAATTGCAAACAGTTTTTGCATTTGCAATTGCAAACATTTTTTTAAGATAAAGGGACAGACAAACCAGTATTTGTGTGCATGTGTGTATGTGTATGTAAGGATGTGTGCGACCAAGAGAGAATGTGGCACATGTAGATAAAATGAAGGAAATTACTTCGACTTAGACCTATATGTTGATAGATTTTGGCTGGTTTCAATTTCAACCAAACGACAAGACATCACTTTGCTCTTACACTACAGGCTCTTAAAACAGCCCATACACTAATTATGGAAGTTTGCCTGCTGGACTACAGAAGAAGAGTTCACACACTGGTCCTGTGGTGAATGCCCCTTCACTGTGCCCTGGTATACATCTGGTAACCCTTCCCCCCATGTGACATTATATTCTAACCTGTAAAAAAACAGACAATGCACTGCAACGGTTGGGCAGTGGGTGGGTAGCTAAGCTTTATTTGTACAGAAAGACGCACTAGTGATCCGTAGTAACTGCTGGCATTGTGAAGAAGGGAGGGGGTCAAAATAAGGGAGTCTCACATCAAGAATGTACAGTCATTGTCTTGCTGATTGGTCCTGTTATTTCAGAGCTCTGTGTTGGCGTTTGTATAATCAAATCTGTTAATCAGTCAAATAAAAGGTGTATTTATTCGAATTCCACCACCTGGCTTTTCTTTCTTTTATGTGACCATCCCCCCTCTACTATCTACTGCCTTTCTGCAACTATTATTACAATTATGACAAGCACCTGCCTCAACTGCCTTCCCAGTACTTTGCCTGTTGTTTAGAAACACTGAAGAAGTGTTATGTAAGTCTACAGATGTATTTGAAGACAACTTTTTCAGGTTGGCTTTGCAATATTTTAAGGTTGGTCAAACATTCCAACTTTTTCCTTTAGCACTAAAACTTTTTGTTTTTAAAGATCTGACACTCACTTTTGGAAATTTTCATTTGCATAATGCATATACATTTTCCAGATACATTTCAAATGTAAATTCTACTCAGTTAAGGTGTAGGCAGTTGAAATAAATGTGTTTCTATCGTTTTCATCTAATATGGGAAAGCGTTTCCAAGAACTGCACCTTAATTATGCTCCAACCCCCCACCCCAATTCCCATTACAGCAGCTCATGAATCACATTCCTCACTAATGAATGCAATGTAGCTCACTATCCACCACAGTAGGCAACAGTAACATAACATTTTACTTTAGTTTTTCTTTTGGGGACACTATAGTTAAAAGAACGTAACTATCTTCAAATATAGCAGTGTATTTGAGATAAAGTACCCAAGACTGCAGTTTTTCTTCAATAACTTAGTTTAAAATGGCGCCCTATTTTATCAAGTGCGGCAGAATACAGTAATTTCTCCTTCCGCCATCTTGTTGTTAGAGCATACAGGCGGAAGCAACATCTTCGGTGGCGCTACGGCGGGTGTGGTTCGGACTGAACACGGGTGGTTCACCTCACAGCAGTCCTCTCCTATTTTCAGCCGAGTCAAAGAAGAAAATTTTCCTGACAAGAATCACGGAGGAACCAATTGATACTGGTAAGAACAGTACGCCTTTTTGATAGCATAACGTTGTATTTAGAGCTCGTCAATGTGTTATTCGTCAAGGAAAATCATCTTAAGCGAGGGAGTGGGCTCCGGTGGGGTTTTCTGATTTGGCTGGCAGCTTGGATCTACTTTTCATACGTCCTGGCTAAGCTAAGCAAGCCCGTGTAAAAATGTGAATGCCATGGTTATAGTTCTGCTGAAATATACATTGTTTGAAATTTCAATGTTGAAACTAACCTAGTCTCTTTACGTCAGTGTTGTTTATTAGTACACGCCAACCACGAGTCGAGGTTTGTTTATGTTAGCTAGTTAGCAACCTAAAGCTAGTGGTTAGCAAGCACGCTAGGTTAGCTTACGTTCAAGGTAGGTGAGTGAGCTAAGCTCGGCGTTTCCCGTCAATTGAAGTTGGAGTTTCAGCGTCATACGAGACGCAACAAACGTGGCAGTTTGAGGCTTTGGTGATTGTAGAATAGATGTATAAAAGCAGTGTTGGTTATTGTACAGACAGTGACCGTGATTTATTGACCTGGACTCTTTACTCTGATGCTCCTACAAACATCACAGAGGCAACAGGACTGAAAACATGTATAAATCTGCACTGCCAAATGGCAAATATAATTTTAAAGACACCTTAAGACCCTAACAGGACTATAGTAGTCCATCAAAATCCAGTTTTCTTCAATGCAGGCTCTAATTCATTTAAAACCGTAAATTAAGATTATCGTTAAATTAATTAAATAAAATGCATCAATAATTCCCCATGCTGTGTCATTTTAATAATGTATTTGACAACTAGCATAAGAAATTACAGAAAATTGATGTTTGAAATTTCTTTCTTTTTTACAGATTATCAAGGTTGTTACAGATTACTCCCATTTCTTCTATGTATTATCAAAATGAGCTGAATTTACAATTTTACTTCAACAGAAGCATACAGAAAAAAATCATGATCTTGCGTTTAGGGTTCCGTGTAAAGTAAGATTTGATGACTGTTTAAGTGTTAGTCACCTAAAACTACACTTAAATAACAATTCTGAAAATTAATATTCAAACTAATAAAATCAAATATGACACTACAATCAATAATGAAATAAAGAACCAAAAATCAGACTAAATAAGATTTAAATGTAGCCCAGTGTGAAGTGTGAGAAAAAAAAGCCAGAACCTGCTTGCAGTTAGGTTTCATAAGTGTTTAATTATCTATTTGTGTTTCACGGTTGAAGTAACTGGGGTTGTTTTTACTTATGTCGTGGAACTCACTCTGCACTCCTCTCATGATCTGAGGAGGAGTCGTGGAAGTGATTGCGGGGCGGAGGAGGTAGTTACTCTCGTTGGAAACCCAAGCTGCGAGGTCGGGACTTGGCCATGGTGGGGGGAGGGAGAGAAATATGCCTTTGATGTTCGTTGCTGCTGAATGGTGAATTGTGTTCGTGCTGGCCTGGAAATACCCACCGCTTTGCTGTCTCAACTGGAGGTGGAGGCTCGGCATTTCCCCTCACTGCTACGTTAACAAGCCAAATAAGCCAGGTAGTGCTGGAGACAGTCATTTTATACTTGAGACCATGTTCAAATATGCAAAAACACTAGGCGTTTGCATTGGGTTGGCAAACAAGAACTTTTAGTGCAAGTTGTCAAAATTTCTGTCACTTTTTCATACAGATAAATCTGCTGTACGGGCTGAGGGCAGGCAAGAACAATGGCTACCCAGTGTAAGTATGAACACTTCACTAACCGAATGTCAAGATGTCGCAGTAATTTTAGGTCTAAAAGCACATGTTTACACCCCCCCTGCTGTATCGGGTAATATTAGCTTTGAAGTTAGGTTGAAAAGGGAACTAGGTGTGCACATGTCACAGCAGCCCAATTAAGCCCAGTCTGCTTTGTTGGTACCATGAGGGACACAATCAGTTTTTTACACTACATTTTTTTCCTGTGTTCATATTTTGTGCTACTTCTGGACTATTTTCAACAAAGAGGATAATGTTAGTTCTTTAGGAATATATTATGTATGTGAAAATTAAAATAGCATAACTTTTCCTTAATCTCTTAATTCTGACACTTCTACAGCTGATTTGATGGAATTGGACATGGCAATGGGAGACAGTAAGGCTGCTGTAAGCCAGTGGCAGCAGCAGTCCTACCTGGATTCAGGCATCCAGTCTGGGGTCACCACCACAGCACCCTCTTTGAGTGGCAAGGGAAACCCAGATGCCGAGGAGGAAGACCCAACTTTGTATGACTGGGAGTTCAATCAGCCCTTTACCCCTGAGGCCACAGGTAGGTCCATCATTTACTGAAGATACAAAGTTGAAGATCCAGACTTGAAAGGGTGTAATTGTTTCTTTAGACATTGAGGGGTATGCCATGACCCGGGCCCAGCGTGTGCGAGCTGCTATGTTTCCTGAGACTTTGGAGGAGGGCATCCAGATTCCTCCTACCCAGCTTGATGCTGCTCACCCCACAGCAGTGCAGCGCTTGGCTGAGCCTTCTCAGATGCTGAAACATGCTGTTGTCAATCTCATTAACTACCAAGATGATGCTGAGCTGGCAACTCGTGCCATCCCTGAGCTCACCAAATTGCTCAATGATGAAGACCAGGTACAGATCAGTGAACTATCAAACAAAATTTAATTCCAAAATTCAACTCTTTCATAAGACCTTAGATCATGCAGTGTGTGTTCAAGGCAAGGCTTGTGGATGTGTTGCAGGTTGTTGTCAACAAAGCAGCTGTGATGGTGCACCAGCTGTCAAAGAAGGAGGCATCTCGCCATGCCTTGATGCGCTCACCACAGATGGTTTCTGCAGTGGTTCGCGCCATGCAGAACACTGGTGATGTGGAGACTGCTCGCTGCTCAGCTGGAACTTTACACAACCTCTCTCATCATCGTGAGGGGCTCCTTGCGATCTTCAAGTCTGGAGGCATCCCTGCTCTTGTTAAAATGCTTGGGTGAGTGATTATGTCTTTCTAATATGCAAGAGTTAGGGCAGCTGTAGTTCTCTTGCATTTGCATAATTTACACCTAAAAACCCAACAGAATAATGTGGGAGTGGAATGTGTCCTAAAATGTATTAAATAAGTATTTGCATTGTGCTTCCAGTTCACCTGTGGACAGTGTGCTATTCTACGCCATCACCACCCTCCACAACCTTTTGTTGCACCAGGAAGGGGCTAAGATGGCAGTGCGTCTGGCTGGAGGGCTACAAAAAATGGTTGCACTGTTGTCCAATACAAATGTAAAGTTCCTGGCTATCACTACTGACTGCCTGCAGATTTTGGCCTACGGCAATCAGGAAAGCAAGGTATTGTTTCTTCTTTAGTTTTTTTATTTAGGGTTTAAGTTTCCCTAGAACCTGCTAGTTTGTACATTTAATAATCATGAGGATTTAACTATCCTGTTTGCTTAAAGTTGTACAATCTAATAGATGAAATGTGTGTTTAATTTCAGCTGATCATTCTGGCCAGTGGAGGGCCTCAGGCCTTGGTCAACATTATGAGGACATTTACATATGAGAAACTGCTGTGGACCACAAGTAGAGTACTTAAAGTGCTCTCTGTTTGTTCCAGCAACAAGCCTGCTATTGTAGAAGCTGGTACGTAATCAATACAAAATCTAATGGGATCTAATACAACTTAGCCTCTAGTGGATTTAAGTGTCAAATGTTTATCTGGCATTTCGGTGGCGGTATGCAGGAGGTATGCAGGCTTTGGGGCTCCACTTGACAGACCCCAGTCAGCGTCTGGTTCAGAACTGCCTCTGGACTCTGAGGAATCTTTCAGATGCTGCCACAAAACAGGTAGAAAACACACTCTGTGCTGGTAGCATTAATATGTGTTCTAAAAAAAACTATTCTAAGAAATGCATGACCATGTAAAAACTGTGCTACATCATCTTTTCTTATCATGCCCATTATTATTCTTAACAAGTTTCCCATGTTTCTTTGTACACATCTCTCTATTACTCTGCTTTGTGCAGGAGGGAATGGAGGGTCTCCTGGGAACCCTGGTCCAGCTTTTGGGCAGTGATGACATCAATGTAGTGACATGTGCTGCTGGCATCCTTTCCAACCTGACTTGCAACAACTACAGTAACAAACTCATGGTCTGCCAGGTAGGCTTTTAGAGCACTTATTGAGCTAAGTAAGGCGTTTATAGAAACACAACATTCAGTATAAAGACATTATGTTTAATCAAGTAAGTGTTTTGGATGTCTTAATAAAATCATTTTTTTGTCTTGTCCTGTGTTAGGTTGGAGGCATTGAGGCCCTTGTGAGAACAGTTCTCCGTGCTGGTGACAGAGAGGACATTACAGAGCCAGCAGTCTGTGCCCTGCGTCATCTCACGTCCCGCCACCAGGACGCTGAAATGGCCCAGAATGCTGTGCGCCTTCATTACGGACTGCCTGTTGTGGTCAAACTACTGCACCCTCCATCCCATTGGCCTCTTATCAAGGTCACTTTCTGATTCTGTCACTTGATAAAAGCATTATCAATTCATCTTTTTTATGGAATTTCACATGTAGAAACTCTTTTTCCACTCATTTTGTAGGCCACTGTGGGACTGATTCGCAATCTTGCTCTTTGCCCAGCCAATCACAGTGCCCTGCGTGAGCAGGGTGCAATCCCCAGACTTGTCCAGCTGCTTGTCAGAGCGCACCAGGACACCCAGAGGCGTACTAGCATGGGAGGCAACCAGCAGCAGTTTGTGGTGTGTTTTTTACTAAAGCTCTAACAGGGATTCATATAAGGTGCTTGTATATTTTCATCATGCTTTTCAATTATGTATAACACAGGAGGGAGTGCGTATGGAGGAAATAGTGGAGGGATGCACAGGCGCCTTGCACATTCTGGCTCGGGATGTCCACAATAGAATTGTTATCAGAGGTCTTAACACCATTCCACTCTTTGTTCAGGTAAGGCCCTCAAGTTTATTGCTTAGCACGTTGTAAATTTGAGAAATTGAAATCAACAGCTGTCATGTTTCTGTGATGTGAAGCTGCTGTATTCTCCGGTGGAGAACATCCAGCGTGTGGCAGCAGGTGTGCTCTGTGAATTAGCTCAGGACAAGGAAGCTGCAGAGGCAATAGAAGCTGAAGGAGCTACTGCCCCACTTACTGAGTTACTCCACTCCAGAAATGAGGGAGTGGGTGAGTGTCAATCCATTCACTCCATAATGTCGCATACTGTGTATTGAATTGTGAGTGTAAATTTCTTTGTATTTTCCATTGTAGCAACCTATGCCGCAGCTGTTCTCTTCCGTATGTCTGAGGATAAACCCCAAGACTATAAGAAACGTCTGTCTGTTGAACTGACCAGCTCTTTATTCAGAACTGAACCAATGGCCTGGAACGAGGTATACAACCTTTCTTTAAAAATGAGTTTATCTCATGTTAGGCCTACTGTAATATACCTTACATTAGGCTCTACAAATACTGGTGTTTTTCTACTCAAAGCGTCAGTGTAGGCAAGGTAGGGCTCAGTGTCTTGTCCAAGACTTCTTAATTCTTTATCATTCAGTTGTCAATCATGTTTATTTTTAAAGCACATTTCATATTACAAACATAAAATACCTGTATGACATAAAATAAACATACAAAAAAAGTATAAAAAAGAAAAAAAACTACAATGCGTAAAAGCAATAACAGAACATTGCTATATGCTACTAGAAAAACAAAACCTAATCGCTAGAAGAAAATAAATGCATATAAATTCCATCCTTCATGGTTTTTAAAAGATAAGGTATTTCCAGATGTTCCAGAAGCGCATGTGATGGGAAGTTCTCATTTGGATTGTATGTTAGTTGCTAAAATTATGTATTTGTTATACAAACATAGCCAGCACCACATTCATTGATTAATATAATAGATACATCAAGAAAACACTTTACATAGTGAGCTAAAACCAAGACCCTTTGTTCCAGACTGGAGACCTGGGACTGGACATGGGAGCTCAAGGAGATCCATTGGCTTACAGACAAGATGGTAAGCAACAGTTTTTTGTTCCCCCACATTTTTTTATAATTTCTTCGTATCAAAATCAGTAACTTTGAGTTTTTCAGTGAAAGCTAACATCTAATTTTTTTCTTTTTGTGATCTATAAGATGGAACATACCGGGCTTATCCAGCAGCCTATGGCCAGGACACTCTGTTAGACCCCATGATGGATAGTGCTGACTATCACGCCGACACTCTGCCAGACCTTGGTCACCACACTGATCCACTGCCAGACCTTGGCCACACCCAGGACCTAATGGACAGCAACCAGCTGGCCTGGTTTGACACCGACCTGTAGAATTGGTAAGACCTACTGCAGACCTGTTCATTGTAAAAGCATTGGTAAAGTCAGACGCAATAAAATTAAAAAGGTGTTTCTTGTATTCTCTTTTACAGTTGTATTCAGTAGAACCTACATTGTCCAGATCAGCATTATAATTGGCCTGAAGAGTTGTTGAAGGTATGAAGAAATATAAAGGGTCTTGGAAAGTGCCTGAAACATGTCAAAGATGGTTGCCACTGGAATGTTTAAGCAAGTGGAATTGTTCTAAGAAACGAGTATTAAGATGTGGAGTCACAACGGAGGGCTTTAGGCAGGTTAAAAATTTGGTTGAGTGCACATGAGGTGTTTTATAAAAGTTGGAAACATGTTTTAGCCTTGCCTGTATTATCAGTTTTTGTTTCTATGTTTCTTATTCTATTTTTTTATTTCTTTTTGTATTACTCACTCTGTTATGGTACTGACCCAGCTTGCCTTCGCACTAGCCATCTTCATTTTATCTTTAATCGTTAATCATTTGTAATTTTTTTTACGTATATTACATGTAGTGTTAAGTTATAGTGATATTATTCAATGTTCTTTTGGTTTATGGCAGAATGTGTAGAACACTAATAATCAGTTGAAATGTACTCTGACTTAAAGTGTAACATTGTGTAGTTTTTTTATAATCTTTAAAATGGAGAATTATGCATTCTTAATATGTGCTTGTTTAAGCATAAAAAATGTCAGTGTCACAAATGTTCTAAAGGGGATACGGGTGAAATTGAGGGTGGGTAAGGGATAAATCTAGAGACAAGTGTTTTATATACAGTATCACTTGTAGGTTAAATATTTTGTATGCTTATCATTGGATGTCTGATAGAAAAATCTTTAATGCTATCACTGGTGGTCAAAATAAAACCCAGTTTTATGTGCTATCAAGGGTAGCTAGGTTGATGAACCAGTTGTAGTCCTGCTGTGCTTGTTTTGGAGACGAGGTTATGACACGGCTGAATAATAAAATGGCATTTTATTTCATTTGTGTCTATTTGTCTAATCAATTTGGGAAGTTTAATGTGTCCAGTTGAATAAATTGTGTACAGCTTACAGCTTGTGGATATGTTTAGAAACAACAGTTATTCTGAAATGTTGCTGATATGCAATGTTTGTTTTTACACGTCTTTCATGAAGCTTTACAATTGTTTTTAACTGAAGTGCTATTTTGTGCATTGAGGCAGCACTGTCAAAGCCATCTTTTATCTTTTGTGGAAGTTAAAAGAGACTACTGTCCTCAACAACAGGTCAGGTTTCATGGTTATCTAAACGTCAGCACATCATTTATGCTCAGACTGTTCAGGAGTTTTTTTTTGTTTTTGCATCTCAGTGAATAATATAAACTTGGCTTTCTTTAAAAAAACAACATTTTATTAAAACCAAAGTGCTTAACGAGACACTAACATATTACAGCCATTTGTGAGAGTGGCTTTGAGTTGAGTAAGTGATGTAACTGCTGTGTGTGCTGCTGAAATAAGGACCAGTGCTGGCTCTTGTGTAGATGGGGAACAAGGGCTCACAGCTCTCGTGCATCCCCTTCATGACTTTGGCTCCAGGTGCACTCAGTCCATGGTGTGTGCTGCCTCCTACTGGGCACATGGGGGACAGTCCTGAAGAATGATCCTGCTCCTCAGAGTCCCAGTTGAAGCTCCTCTTTGTCCCGACTCCTCTGTGTGAGAGCCGAGGCTGCTGCTCTGCTCTGAAAGCCACACTGGACAGAGGAGAGGCTCTGGGGGTCCGGGCACAGGGGCTGTCTCTCTTCAGAAGGGATTCGATGGAGAAAGGACTACTAAACTTGACCTCACATTTTACCTGAGTTTTGCAGGCAGGAGTTTCGGACGAGCAAACTGCTGGTCTCTCCTCTGATGGTCCAGTTTGAGTTTTAAGTTTGGAGGCTAACTCGGGAAAGAGGTCCAGGATTCCTCTGAAGTGACGACGCACCATCTTCTCTGTGATTTGATGTGTGTCCAGTTTCCAGTAGTTCTTTTTACTGTCCTGGGAACCTGGGATCACTGGGATCTGTAAAACAAACACAAAATATATCACAACAGTTAACACGTTTCAGATCACCTCTTGATGAGATAAGAAATTACAAATTAATCAAAAATGACAAATAATCACACAGAGCAAATTCTCACCTTTACAAAACACTTGTTGCTGGACAAACAGACACGTATGTTGCCCTCCACAGATTTCTTGTCGTCAGAGATCAGTGGTGCCAGTCTGTAAATCAGCTGAACACAAAGAGGTAAATTAGTGTTTCATTTTGTGACTATGAAAATATGAGTGCTATGTTTTGATAAACTCTCTTACCTGGTTAAAAGTTAGCATCTTGGCTGGATCATCTTGGAGAATAACAGCAATCTTTGCCAGGTAGGTTGTGCTCTTTGTGAACAGACTGTGGTGAATGCTGTAGGCCGGCACAAAAACAGGCAGCGGACATCCCAGGTTCACCATCCTGCTTCTTGTTTCCTACAGAATGAAGAGTGGAGCCCTCAGAGTGCATTTGTGGACTAGGGCTGAGCTACTCTGGATTTAAGACCTGTTGGGACAATGACAGTAGAGGGTGTGTTCAACTGGGTAATAGGAATCTTTTCAAAAGTAGATGAGCCATAATTGGAAAGGTGGAGCTAGTTGTTAGAGTGCTAAACAATTTGCATTTGATTGGCAGCATTCAGTTTGCTACTTACTTTCAGAGACATTTAACCATTAACAAACGCACCCTTTAAAGCAAACAAATAGTACAGAGTATTTATATAACATTACATCATGAAAATGTATTACATTCAGAGTTTTACAGTAGACTATAAAACCACTCTAGACCGTTTGACTATTCAGTATGTTAGAGTTATACGTTATACAGTGGATAAATGCTCAATATTACAAATACACTGTAAAAACATTACTAAGCTTCTTTATCTATTTGATATATATTGTACGTTATTCTACATTACACATCAAAAATATATTAAATTAAAAAATAAAGCTCCACACAACACTGGAGTTAATAGAAGGCTGTGTTACAACAAAATAAAATGTAGCCTATTCATATTTTCATCACTCATGATCAGATTTTACAGTGGAATATGTTTGAACGTTCTGTTTTTATATAATATTATTATTATAGAGTAGTTTGGTATTGTTACTTAATCTGCTAATAGACGTAGGATAGTTCATGTGAGTGGCTCACCCTCAATCAAAGGAAGGTGGATTCAGCTGCTGAGGTGTTTTGAACCTAGCCTCAAGGAGTGGTTCAAGAGAACAGAACATGGACTGATGCATGTGAATTAGGACTAGGCATGTAAATGAATGAAGTGATCACTGGACAGTAAAGGGAGCACTTAAAATTCTAAAGAGGTGAGTGAATGGGTTGTTTTCTGATTCAGTTCTTCATACCATGGAGACTCAGTTCTTTTTGTTCCATGTGTAGCCTATAAACCTATATTTTTTGTGTAAAGTCATGGAGTTGTGCTGTGAAATGTTGACTGTAAACTTGTGTTAGCCTACACAGTCTTCAGTCAAAGAATCAGACCATTACAGTCTGTTTATGACAGTGAAAACCTGATTAACATAATGGCTCATGGTTGTAAAGCCTGCTGCACTACGAGAAACATTTGCACATTTACCTCTGAAAAGATTCCTGTTAAGGTGGAATGCACACCTTCTAACGTCCCTTTTGTCCAAACAGACCTTAATCCAGAGCTCTAACTTCTTTTGATCTTCTGATTGTGTAACAAACAAGAAAAGCATGTACAGTATGGAGAATTTCGAAGCCAAGCTGCCCAACTTTCAGCACAGTCTGTTCACAAAGAGCACAACTTATCTGGCAAAAATAGCCGTCATTCTGCAAGAGGCTCCAGAGAAAATGCTCACTTTCAGTCAGGTATGAACAGAAGTGCTAGCAGTCTCAAAATGAAACACTAATTCATTTAGTAAATCTTTGTGTTCAGCTGATTTACAGACTGGCACCACTGATCCCTGACGACAGGAAATCTGTGGAGGGCAATATTCGAGTCTGTTTGTCCAGCAACAAGTGTTTTGTAAAGGTGAGAATTTATTCAGTGTCATAATTTCTTTCCACGAGGAGATGAAAGACAAGCTTAAAGGTGGTGCTGTGTTTGTTTTACAGATCCCAGTGACCCCAGGTTCCCAGGACAGTAAAAAGAACTACTGGAAACTGGACACACATCAAATCACAGAGAAGATGGTGCGTCGTCACTTCAGAGGAATCCTGGACCTCTTTCCCGAGTTAGCCTCCAAACTTAAAACTCAAACTGGACCGTCTGAGGAGAGACCAGCAGTTTGCTCGTCCGAAACTCCTGCCTGCAAAACTCAGGTAAAATGTGAGGTCAAGTTTAGTAGTCCTTTCTCCATCGAATCCCTTCTGAAGAGAGACAGCCCCTGTGCCCGGACCCCCAGAGCCTCTCCTCTGTCCAGTGTGGCTTTCAGAGCAGAGCAGCAGCCTCGGCTCTCACACAGAGGAGTCGGGACAAAGAGGAGCTTCAACTGGGACTCTGAGGAGCAGGATCATTCTTCAGGACTGTCCCCCATGTGCCCAGTAGGAGGCAGCACACACCATGGACTGAGTGCACCTGGAGCCAAAGTCATGAAGGGGATGCACGAGAGCTGTGAGCCCTTGTTCCCCATCTACACAAGAGCCAGCACTGGTCCTTATTTCAGCAGCACACACAGCAGTTACATCACTTACTCAATACCAACTTTTAGCCATGAAGCCCATCGATACAGACTCTGAAAGTACTTACCCACTTAAAAACTGCACAGTGTGTTTATGCCTCACCTGTTTTATATATGTATTTTGTGTAGAACTTTGTTTAAAAGTCATCCCTCTGGTGAGATATTTTATCAGTTTTACCTCTGTTTGTAGTCATTGCACATGAAAAATATCAATATTTTGTTAGATGACTACTTCAAAAATATTGTTTTTTTTAAATAATTTTTTGAGGCCAACTTGCTATGACCAAAAAGGGTGATGTCTTTCAGAGTGACCCTTTAACTACAACTGTTCATGAATTTACATGTATTTTTATGCTTATGTGTGTATTTATGTTTTACTTGCTTAGGAAAAGGTATGTTTTTGAATGCCATTTGAAGTTTACAGAGATGAGAACATTTCCCACATAGATTAAAAAGTCTGATGCAATATAATGCAAGGTATCAAGATATGACTCATTATACAAGAGTGTATAAAACCTGACCATAGTCAGTGCAGAGGAGCAGGCCTTCTGAGTTGACTGACCCCAGTGGCAAGTTTGATTTGAATTGATGAAATCTGTTTGCTTTGCTATTTGGAGCACATCAGGGCTACAAGGTTCATTAGCTTTACCTTAACCTGTCCAGACTCAGACCACTGCTTATACAATTTAATATGCTGTCTTTTTCGGTTAGTTGGAAATATTGGTGACCAATTTTTCTGAATCAGTGATGTGCAAAAGTATAACTTTAGGATAAGTAGTGTGAGACATTAGGCATTTTAGTAATAGTAACCCTATACGTAATTTATGTTGTGCTTTACCCATTCAGTTTGTAGGATATCTAAATATATTTTTTGTATTTCTTATACATAATATATTATTGAATTATTTGCTATTCAGATTATAAAGGGTTTTGCCATTTAACATCACATAAGTTGATAAGAAAATTTAGAAATTTAGGTCAATGTCCAAAAAAACTTCTAAATCTTTAGGCTTTGTCTTAAAACTGAAGATCAACAAAAGGTTGAGACCTTTGACTTCCTGTGTTTGAAGATAACACAATAATGGATTTCATGTCAAATAATGTAAAGGCAATATCATTAAGTTTACAGCATAATCAGATGAGTATGAGTATTGGAGGATGGGAGTGATCATTTCATCAGACACAAACAGAGGGAGGAGGAGGTTTGCCATGAGAGTTAAGTTTTTATATTAGATGTCAAAATAAGAGTTGAGCTCAACATTTGGCATCAGATGCCCACACCATACTTTCCCTGTGTGGGATTACTGCTGAACGACCTAGATTGCAATTGCAGCCCTCCTGCCCTCTATTTTTCCCTCTCTCTTTCCCTCCCTCTATCAACAGATTACACACTGAGCACAAGTCCGGCAGACCGTCACAGCTGCAGAGCATGTGACTGGCACACTGGGGGAAGAGACAAAGGCTTTTCTCTCTTTTCTTCCATTCTTCTCATGGTTTATTGTGCTGCTTCCACACTGACTTTATAAAGGCAACAATCCCTGTGATGATTTTCCTCAAGTCTGAGCAATCAGGAGAAACGGTCAGCAATTTTAAAATGATCGAACACATTTATAGAGTTGCGTTTCAGGGAGGCCCAACTTAATTGAATTTGTGCAAACATTTTGTATAATTTGGTGCAAGCATTCAGATTGGTCTTTGAGTGTTTGCTGCATGTTGGTAATTCTCTAAACGTAACAGATGTCTTGACCTTCTGTGCACAATGCCCTATCTGTATATCTAGGTTTTCGGCCGTAATTACCAAAATCCTAATAAAAAAGTTGTCACCCATTCATGCTTTAAAGGCCAAGTGGGGGCATGTTACATTCAGTTTGGCTTCATTTATGTTTTCATGTCTTGTGAGAGCCTAAAATCTCCAGACAGTTACTTGTTGACATGTAGGCCAAGAGACGCCATGGTAGCCGGCAGCAAGAAGCACTACAACAAACTTTGACTTTTACTAATATTAGCACACTTATTTATTATTATTATTGATTATTTTCGCTTCCTCACACTTTACTCTTCCAGATCTCTGAAATTTCCTACGCCAAAACAATGGATAGCTGTTCAGCGCTGTATAGACCCAGAGTTAAGGCTCAACACAGATTTGAACTCCCTGTACTCCTTCCACGCCTGTCCTGAAGGTGTGGCCTGTTTAAGAGGATCAGGAGCGTTGTCATGTTTACATCCGGCCTTTGAACAAGTCACGTCTCTCTCGTCTTCCTCTCTCCTGGCCACGCCCCCACTCACTTTGATTAGTTATCAGTTTAGCCTAATTTCTTCTGCAAACAAACCCCAATTTTTTGCAAGCTACTCTACAATAAAGACGTATACAGTTTACTAATTATATTGAGAGTAAAAGAAATAGCCTAAGTAGCCTATGGAACTTTTAATTGTACCTTCTCAAAGGATGTAAAAGTGACCTTTGCTTTACAATTATGGCAGAATTATATTGCCTACTATTAAAGAGCAGTGTTTGTTTGTCTCTACCACAAAGGAGGTTATTAACAGTGGAGCTATCCAGGACACCAATATTGTCCTCTATTGATTATTAACAGTCACTCTGCAAATTAACCAGCCGGTATCACACTGCTGTATTTTTATGTCCCACTTTTCACGGGGGGGGGGGACTCTTAATCATTGATCTGAATATGTTACACTATTGCAGAGTTAACACTGCATCACATGAATAAATGTGTAAACGTGCCAAACATTTCAGCCTTCCTTGTTTAGATATTTGCCCCCTCATCTGAGTAACTTATTATGTCACTCCTATTTGATTCCACTAATAAATTAGCATTACATGGAAACCTCATCCCCAAAAAACAGCTGTTTCCTCTGTTTGGATATGAGCTTGTTGTTTTACTGCAGCTTTTCCTGTATGGGTGAAGATTGGGACCAGTCAAAATAGAGTCACCCTGTGTGGCACAGCAGGGGTTGATATTACATTTACTGTGAGCCACAGGTGATCAAGATCATCAGGATACAAGTGTAAACTCGGGAAATGTTGTTATAATCATTTCCAACAACATGAATCAAATACTAGACAAAAAAGGAGAGAGCTATGTAAAACACAAAGTATTATAACCATGATTTAGAGCTTGGCTGTAACATAATGCAAAACGTAATGTAAATAGAACATAAAATGGCACTGAAGTTGGAATGTGAAGCAGTTATAATAAAAAAGTATGGGAAACACTGCAAGTCCATCCAGCTTATGTCATGTTGACCTGGCATTTTCTGCTGGATTGCAATGTTCCTGACAGATCTCACTGTAGAAATGAATGAAGAAAAATATGGTTGTTGCTTTGCATTTTCTACAAATTGGTCAGCGGTCTGTAGTATCTAATCTAACATATTAGTTCTGCGATGGTGAACCTGATAAACACAGACCGTGGCTCTGAGAGGATTAGGTAAGCTCACATCCACTTGTTTATCTTGTTTCCTTATGCAACGCACAAACTGAAATGCATGCTAACATACACTCATGCCCCCCATTTTTTAATTCACGTGGCTCACTTTGTTTAATGAGTAAAACCAGAAAATTATTTACAGCCTGGTCTCTGAGGATTTTGTCTTTAATAATTATACAGCCATGTTTGTTTGTCTCCTTTGAGAAAATGTCAGCTGATTTTTAGTGCGGTGGTGACTTTTGGTGTTTTTGTGAAGAAATGTCCCATGTGACAACAATTTAACAGAAAGACATTCTTTGAGGTTTACTCGCTCTGTTATGGAGAATTCGTGCTTAATGGACTATGTTTACTAAATTACAGCACATGCATAGGTGTCCAATTAGTTTAACCTTTGACCCCTCATAGTTCAGAGAACAAGCAAACAATTTTAATTATGCTACACAGTTTAATTTTATTATTAGCCCAGCTGGTCACTCTATAACTAACCTTATCAACATCAAGGTAAATAGGACAGTCTTATCATCGCTGCGATTCAGATAACTCAAGAGAGGTCAGACGCTCACACAACCACTATAAACATACTATATAACCAAATAATAAAAACAGGTTTGTTTGTCTGTTGACCTACAATAAAAAGTACTTCATGAAATACCTGACAGCCAGTAAAAACGCCTCTCTAGGAAACATCACAAAATACTGCTGCACTAAACTGAACCTCTAATTAATGCTTTTGATTGTTACATACCTTTGCGTTATATGTTTAGTGAAAACCTGGGGCTCAAAACACTTAAGACAGAGGTGTAACATTTATCTAAATCAATCATTTTTAAACACACTGAATACGTTGTGTAATAGGAGCAGTTCTACTGAAGCATACTTTTACTTGGTTGGGATCTAACTAATTTACCCACCTGTGTCCAGACTGCAAACTTAGCCAAAAAACTTTAATGATAATACAAAAGAAAGGTATACTCTGCTATACTTTGTTTTAACAATGGTGACAGATTTACAACTTTACAGACATTCATCTACGTGACCTACTGACACACGTTATGTGTGTATGAATCACTCTACTCTAGTGTAACCCTGCTGCATGACTGTGGTGAGTATGACTGGTTTTATCTAGCTTTGAGTAGAGTTACAAAGAATCTGGGAGAGGGAGTAAAGGCTGAGTAATACTACAAAAAAACAAAACAATCAAACAACAACAAAAAAACCTGCTCATGATCACTTTTAAATGAGATAGTTGTGCTGTAGTAACCATACTGGTAGTGTGTGTATACTTGTAATGCCTTTTGACACACATGTTCTCTCTTTGTTTGCAGTGATTACATCACTGATTGATCTAATACAATGCAACTGAATGAACCCATTCTGTCACTCAACAGCGAAGAAAATGCATTTTGTAAATAGAACTAGTTAACTTTTCATCTTTTCATCATTGCAGTTTTTCTCAACACAGACTCTTATTTTATACAATAATTGCAATGACATATCTGCAGTTATATTTTTTCATTCAGGATACCTACACACCAAGACTGTAGGAAATTCAGAAAAATCTCTTGCCACTGTCCCCACAAATATCATAAGAGAATCAGGGAAAAGTCTGCTACCGTTGTCTGGCTTTGTGACACTTTGGTATCCTACATGTGCGGTTGTTAATCTGTAATTGGCAAGCTCAAAAAAATTCACTGTCAAAAATCAGTAGACAGAAACACTATACACACTATATACAGTATATCCACTGTTACATGCACACCAGAACAGTTAGTAGGATTATTCATGGCCATTTAAGTTTGACTGTATACTTTAATTTTCTGGAAATGTAAGGGGCTCACATGAAATTAGCATCCGATTGTCATATTTCCATCAAACGAGACTATTGTCTAATTGGTTCCTATTGAGGGCCTCACATTACAAGCCCACAGTGTAGCTATTGTACCCTGACAAGGACCTTCATACACTCACTGCCAATACTAGCACTTATGGGCTGATTCACAGTGTACGAGCCAGGCGGCTGCAGATTGGAAAATTCCAAGAAGAACTGTGCATATTACTAAAGGATGTGTAGTAATCAACAGTAAGCTGACTCATGCGTTTATACTCAAATTACTGTTGGGCTTGGCCTTTTTTGTTAAAGCCAACCTCCCAGAAAACATGATGAATAAACCTGATAAGTTATTTGCCACCTGTTAAAGCTTAGTGTGAGATAACAAAGCTTCTCTTAAAGCAGCTCACCCAAGTGCTTTGATTGAAGCTTTTATAGTAAGTGTAACTTTGATTAGATACTATTGTGCTATTGAGAGAATGCAGTGTGAGACATGAAGAGGGAAGGGCTACCCTTTGTACAGACTTATCTCCACTTGGCCTAAAATCAAGGTTGCAAACTTGGCTGCATTCCAGTCTCTTCAGTCTTGCACCCACAGCCGACAATGACACAAACACATCCTCTGTCATCAGCTGTCAGCAGAGGACAGAAGGGTCTTAAAATGCAGCATAAATAACATTTCTACACTTGACAGGAAACATCTTAATTTCCTACCCCTGAAGAATGACACATTGCAAAAAAACACAGAAACATTTTGAAACAGCAAAAATTGATCAAACGCTCGCGTAAACCCGCTGCGAAGTACACTGTGGTTAAAAATCAAGTAGAAAGTGACAGATGGGTGGTTCTTCGTTTCTGAGTCTCCTTGTTGTGCCACCGCTGGATCTGCTCAGCTGCAGTCAGTCCCAGGTCCAGCTGCTGTGGACCAATGAGGAGCGCGACGAGGAGAGTGGGCGTGGCCTACTGTCCCACAGCTGTATAAAAGCCCCTCATACATCCGCCTCGCGCTTCACGTTGTAAACAAACCAAGGCGTTATTCCTGCAACAATTGGTGCTGTTTGAAAAGAGGAAAAAAAAGTTTTGTCCGTAGCCCGTTCAAGGAGGCGTTTCACTCAGGACAATCAAAAGTTATAGCCGCAGGTAGGTTCCGACTTTAAAGTATGGAATGAAATATTAGCTTTGATTTTAAGGAACTATTTGACACGTTTTGTGACTTGATGTATGTCTGTGCACGTTAGTGTTAACTCTTGCATGTATAGTTAATGTAGCCTATGCCAAAACCTCTTCCAGTATATTTAAAATTGTTTTACAGTATCTATGGCCTAAGTGTGGCATAGCCTTGCATAAATTAGCTTTATCAAGTGACATTTTAAGAAGAATGCAGGAAGTGTACAGTAGGCTATGTCTACTTTTCCTAAAACCACGTGGAAACAGTTGCAAACAAATCCTCTGTCATTTCTTTATTCATTCCCTGTGGGGCCTAATTAAAATATGTAAAAACAAGTTCTTGGAGCATTAAAGGCACTCTGCCAGGAAAAGGAAACATGGCATAGCGTGTTTATTACTAATTCTAATGTTCAAACATGCTGCAAAATCCACTTTTCAGTCATGTCTGAAAGAAAACCTATAAAACCAGACCAGACAAGTACCTTTGTGGTGAGGGAAGTTCATCTGTGTGTTTGCGACCACTGTTTATCCCCACAGACCCCCCCACTGACTCAGTAACTGAGCACAACAACATTTTTGATATCTTTTTCAGTCTAAAATGTAGGTCTGTGACAGCTTACTGGGGCAGGCCTGCTGCTGCCACGCTGATATTTCAGAACCAGGGATTTGACAGATTAAGCGAGTTCCCAAAGATTAGGGAAGCAATCATTGTTTTTACAGATGGATGCTGTGGTCTTGTGGATTTAAAACTATATGGAGTCAATGTGGAGAGGAGCATGGCCTGGCCTTGATTCCATCTCCCTAAAATTGTGAGTTGCCGTACAAATCTAATCGGCACTCTTAGTGTGTTTCTCTGAAGCAGTTTTTTTTTTCCCGTGGTGTTTTGTAACGTGGATGTTCTGGCTTAAAGCGGTGTGTCGTTTCTCAGGGTTTAGTGTGAAAAACAAGTGATGTGTTACGTAGCGAGACAGCATCTGTGTGGTGCTCTAAAGCTTAACTAACATTATCAAGCTGTTGAGTGCAAACAACAAAATCTGAGCTTTTGAGGAATCTGCGAGCACGAAAAGCCAATTATAAAGGCTAAAATTCCAAAACTGGGCTCCCAAGTTGATTTTACTTTTTACTTTGCCATACTTTTTGGATGGTCCTAGTCTGTATCCTCCCACTATTTCCTGTTAACGATTGCATAACAAAGTTTCATTTCTGCCAGAGCAAAAAGTTTGAGTGCATAGTTTATTTTCTTTATTTTTCCCTTAAAACAGATCTACAGAGGCTGTGATTGTCTTCATGCTAGAACTCGTTAGACTTGCAGTGTTTGAGTTGCCAATGACACCAAGCCAGTTTGGAGGAGTGCCAGTTTAAAGAAAACCCCATGCTGAGGCACCAACATGAAATCTCTGTGAGAAGAAGATGTTTTGCAAAATGGGACTCCCCTTTTACTATAGTATTTCAACCATCTGGCTTCAAGCCTTTTGAAAAAAAAAAAAATCCACATCATCTGTGCACTTCCTTTTTGCCCAGATGACCTGATGTTACTTTAACCATTTCAGTTCATAGGGTTTAGATGCTATCCACATTTATTCCTCTCCACATTAGCTCAGTAACACCACTGGCTTAGCACATGACCTAGTTGTGCTCCCAGTGAAGTTCCTGACAGGTAAAAATGGAGGCCAAATATATAATAATATGTCTAACCAGTTTTGTGTAATTGGTTTTATTTGGAGTGATATAATCTGAACTGGAGTCCTTTCATGTTCCTCGTCATGAACTTCTCTTACAGCTGTGGAATCTCTATGGGGGCTGATCTCTTGTTCCCTCTAACAAAGGTCCCGCAGTGTTAAGACCGCCACGTTTTTGAAGGCCTCAACAGAAAAATGAACCTGTTGTTTGATACTCCTCCATTGTTAGAGCTGGCTGAGTCTGGTCTGTGTCGTCCAAGCTTGTGCGTACATGGTGACTGTGTGTCTAGGGCGTTTTCTCGCACATAGCAGTCATACATGCACAAATTTGAACAGGAGTTACAAATCTTTTTCTTTGAATACTTTGCAACCATTTCAGGTATGGCTTGGCTTGACCTCCTGCAAAGCACTAAATGAACTGAAAGCTTGGAAAAGGCAAACACAGCGGCTGCAACCAAGCTGCAAATGCAACAAACACAAAGACAGGGGGAATGGACATAGGTCTGAAGCCAGAAAGCAGTGAAAAGACGGCGGGATGTATTGATGGGAAACGGGGACTCACTTCCTGTGTCTGTTGGTCCGCCTAGCTCTGGACAAGGGGAGAACAGGCCTCTGGCTCTCAGGACGGACCGAGGCCAGTGCACAAAGGGCTCTGTTGACTGGCTGATTTGATTTGCATGCAGAGCCACAGCTTGCTCGCTCCTTCCCACCTCAGTATCATGATCAGGAGAACAAACTACCGCCTGGAGTCTCTGCACACACCATTTTACTCTTTTACTTTTACTTTCTCAGTCGTGTCTTTGTTTACCCAATTGATACTATTTCAATCTCACAGAAGGGAAACTGGTTTATTCACCACATCACTTACAGTTCAGCTCTTTAGACACAAGTGAACATGTGGTTGACGGATGTGGTCTGTTGTATGTTTCTCATGTCACTGCAGGAAACAGTGCCAGTCTCTGCATGTTCTTCTCCTGTCCGTTTAATGCTTTGTTAGATAAGAAGTACACCCACCTCCAGAAAGCATTCATTATATTGTTTCCTAATCCACCATTGAGGACCTGCCATAACAATCAACTTACGTGATATTTTATGTTCCCTTAAAATAAAAGTTTAACTATTGCCAACCAATGTTTCTCTTGTTCCCACAGAATCAACTCAACTTTTCAAAATGGATGACATCCAGTTTGTTGAGTCCAAGCCTCTGCTGGTTGACAGAGAACTGCCAGTATGTATTAATTAATTAAATAGACAAGAAATTGACAGAGAAGTGGGTAAACATGAAGAGAAGTCTTTAGGCCTCCAGTAAAAAGTATTTGGAGTTTCTTGTACATTTGTTGTACACTTTGTTATTACTCTTGTTTGCTTTATTCTACCATTTGGGTCATAAATTGAACTGTACAAGACAACTTTGGTTATTGAGTAGATGCAGCAACAGGATGAAGCCTTCAGGTTATTGGATTATGGCATGTTTGCATGTAATTGCATTAGTTTTGTGTTTTCACCACTGTTCTTTCCTTGCAGGGCCTGAGAGAAGCTGTACAGCAGCTTGTTATTAAGGTATGTTTGCAGAGACATTGGATCAGACTGAATATTACTATTTGTAAAATCGGCTTTATTAGCTTAGACAGGAGATACCAGCTGCTGCTAGTGTATACAGTTGGCTGAAGTTTGTTTTTGGTACCATCTAGTGGTGAACTAAAGAAATACTCAGCTACTAATCGACATACTGGTTGCAGTGCCTCATTTATCATGCTGATGACTCTGTGTCAACTATGATTCTATAAAAGCAAAGATCTAATTTGGGTCCTGCTGATTCAGTTAGCTTTTAAAAGTGATGAAAACATGAAGCACACTGTACTGTGCTTATAGAAACAGTCATTTCTACCTGAAGCATATACTTTTGACCTTTCATATAGTTTGAGCTATATCAGCACCTTGGACAGAGCTGTAGTAGGGCTCTTTTCTGTTTTTAACTTAAAAAAATAATTTGCCAATATATCATATACATATAATATACATATTATCTCAGTAGGATGTTTCTGTTTACAGTGACACATCAGTAGTGTTGAGTGCTGAGCCATTCAATAGGAGGAGCTTCATTGACCTTGTGCCCTTAATTTGATGCCACACTGACCAAACAATGTGAAAAATGTTAATAGTGTGTCAGCTCTTAGTGTGTTTTAGTGAAATGTTTAGATTTTTTTACTCAATATACTAGTAAAGGTATGGAAATGCTTTGAACCTAGAGGTAAACAAACTATGGATTAACTATCTGTGTCACTTGTGTGACGTGAGCATGCCCTGTGGAGGCAGAGAGTGGGCGGAGCAAGAACACTTAAGAGATGTTTGCGTGTAGCTCCTTGAGTGTTCCTCTAGTCAAGATCCCATGCAGTTGAAACTGGTTTAAACATGCACTAGGTCATCTCTTTATTTACAGGTCACTACTGACCTTTGACCGTTTAGTTTTTTGTTTATTCATAAATATTTAGACCTTGTGCCTACAATGATCAGAATTAATGATGATTTATTTCAGTATTGTCGAAAAGTAACTTTTAGACGAAGTTTTATATCATTCTACACTATAAAATAACAGTTTATAAGTATAAAATGTTCATGTTCTTATTATATTTTTACATTTACTGCTCTATTTAAAAAGCACTAATTACACTATAATTATATAAATAATATTGCTGAATAATTGTTGTCAGGTCACTCATTCATTCAGCATCTTGGCTGTGATCATTAGGCACCAATGCTCATCCACTTGTTAATCAATGCCCCTCTGTCTGACATTGGCTGATCCAATTTAAGGATATCTTCATCTAGAATTAGCTTGTTTTGACCAGCTTGCAAGGCACCATGGGAGGCCAGGAGCTTAGGGCACCTGGTAAGCAGCCGGGGTATAAATTCCAGCTCTCAGAGTCGGACTAAACAACTTCAGAGGCTTTACAGCTACTTGGATCTAGAGCTCACAGACCCTTTGAAAGGACATATTTTAGTTGAGAGCTAGTTGCAAACATGGTTCTGGAGGATTCTGATGTGGAGATGATTGTGGCTGAAATTGAAGTCGCTGTAAGTAGAGTAATGAGGTTTATACAGTTTTTGCCTATAGTTTGCTGAGGATTATTGCATGTATGAAAATTGTATGAATCGGCAGCCTAAAGCCTATGAGTTATTGCATAGGTGATAATATTAGTGGTTTTTTTTAAATATATTTATAATTTTTCCGGGTTTTTGAAATAGTTTTATGTTGGATTATACTGTATTATTGCAGTATGGAATATAATATGTTGTATTTAATTCCCACTGAATACATTATTTCAGTAAAAAATTATATATTTTTATATATACTTTTTTAATCCTTTATTTTTTTATTAATAATAATCAGTTTATCAATTGATTTTTTTTTTTTTCAGGAGCACGATGTGGAGACTCCACATGGAAGGATCCACTGTACAATGAAGGGGGTTCCCAAAGGTGACAGGCCTATCATCCTCACCTACCACGACATCGGACTGAACCGTAAGCCTGCTTCTTATTCCTGTTTTTCGGTGAAGCATCTGTTATCAGCTAAAGTCTGCTGTGTTTTCAATTACCTTGCAACACAGGATCAGATTGAGTTCACAGAGCTTGTTCATGTAGTAAAGTCTATTACATTACAATATGTAAACTTTCAAGGGCCAGAACAGATTTTCATGACTATGTCAAAACATGAAATGTGAGTTAGCAAAAACAATGGTTTCAGGTTACTTGAGGTGATTTCTGTGCTAAGTATCTTTTTTTCATGAACAATTTTGTTTTGTTTCCCAGACAAAACCTGCTGGGACACACTCTTTAACCATGAGGACATGGCCGAAATCATGCAGCATTTTGCTGTGTGTCACGTGGATGCTCCTGGACAACATGAAGGAGCTAACACCTTTTCCACTGGGTGAGCCAAGCTCACAAACACCTACACAACAAGGACACAGGCACTTAAAGTATGTCAGGCTCTCTGTGGCCTTTGACTTAGCAGGTAGAAGATCACAGCGGATGTTCTTAAGACGACCTAATTTAACAAGTGCACTTTAGGTCTTCATCCTCTTCAGACTAATGTATCTCTTTGCCACATTAGTGTTCCTGAAAATGACACAAAATATTAAAATATCGTTCGAATAAGTGATTGATATGACTCTCTCCATCAGATATGAGTACCCCTCTATGGACCAGCTTGCTGAGACGCTCCCCTTGGTGCTCAAGCATTTTGGGTAAGTTGACTTTTCAGTTTCAATCTGTTCTCTTCATCTTTAAAGACAAATTCTAACCCGTTTTCTAACAGTACCCCTGTACTCTTGTGACCCCTAGCCTCAAGAGTGTCATTGGAATGGGCATTGGAGCAGGAGCCTATATTCTGACTCGATTTGCTGTAAGTTATTTTCCCACTTGACCTTTCAGACAGACTTAATAATTCTTTCCTTAGTTTTAATCAACTTAGGATTAACCCAGGACGTTAATGTGTTTGCTCTTATTGCTGATTTTGGCAAAGTAACTGCTTATTGCTTGAGCCTGCTGAGCCATAAAAGCCTGTGGAATGTCCAAGCTTAAGACTAACATTGTGTTCAGCAGGAAGTCTCCCTTTGTTGATGGAAAGCTGAAAGAGATACTGCTTTTAACTAATTAAAGCCCTGTATAGAAAAAGGAAAATGCAAACAGATTGTCAACACTAAGATTTATTAAACTGTTGTTATTTATGTTTTCTAGCTTGACTATCCAAACATGGTAGAGGGTTTGGTGCTCATCAACATCAACCCTTGTGCTGAGGGCTGGATGGACTGGGCTGCTCATAAGGTACATCTACATTGGATTTAAAATGGTTATCATAGGTCACATTCACACAAACCAAAAAAACTGAAGCCTTTCTTCTTTTTTCCTATTAGATCAGTGGCTGGACCCATGCCCAGCCTGACATGATCATTACCCACCTCTTTGGAAAGGTATATTCATCAGTACAGCACAGGACAATGCAATTTTACTATAAACATATTCTTGAGGTATTTACTTTGCTTTTTTTTGTCCCCACAGGAGGATATTCATCACAACCAGGACCTGATTGCTACATACCGCCACCACATTGTAAATGACATGAACCAGTTTAACCTGCATCTTTTTGTCAAGTCATATGAAAGGTAAAGTACAAATAGCAAGTTCAACTCGTCAACTAGCTTCCCCCCCACACACATTTCAGTTGCAATTTTTATTTCTTTACAGTCGAAGGGATCTGGAAATTGAGAGGCCAGTTCCTGGAAGCAATGTCAGAACTCTCAAGTAAGTAGTGACAAAAGATAAGCAATAAACTGACTTAACTTGAACAATAAGATTCAAATGATGTGTGTTTACACAGGTGCCCTTCTCTTTTGGTGGTTGGTGACAGCTCTCCGGCTGTGGAAGCTGTAGTAAGTAAAAAAAATGAACACACATGCTTTCATTACCTTTGTTAATATCTTTTGGACATGTTTCAATTTATTTTACTTAAGAGAGAGATGTGTGAATTAAAGATTAAGTGATGCATTTAGCTACATATTAACTTTACAAACAAAATCAATTACCTACAATAAATTGTTTTAATCAAAACAAATTTATTTTGCACCTACAGGTTGAGTGCAACACCAAGCTGGACCCAACAAAAACTACCTTACTTAAGGTGAGCCCCTCCCATATGTCCCATATCCTCAGATTAAAATAGCCTTGATGGAAAGGCACGGACTGATAACTTTCCAGTGGCTCAGCATTTACCCAGTAACTAATTAACTACAGATAGGACAGCTAAATGCGCACACAGAGGCAAAGTGCGTATGCATGTTGCCACTGAGGACACAATCTGTTGCAACTGACCTACTTGTGTTGCCCTATGGCAGTCTTTTATGATGCACATCTGAAACCAAATAGCTGTTTGTGCTCAAATGGGTGTGCTTTATTGGGGTTAACAGTCCAGTGTATAAAGGAACACTGATTGGACCTACCTGGGACAAGGTGTTTGGCATGTTGAGTGAGACCTGTTGAGTGTGATGGGAGTCAATGATGTGTGGCTTCAACTGCATGAATGTAAATATGGTAACATGCCCACTACTAATGATCACTATTGTTTTCCCTCTTCTATCCAGATGGCCGACTGTGGTGGCATGCCTCAGATCGATCAGGTGTGTATGAACTAAATGGAAGGTTTTTTAAGGTACTGCTACTGCAGTGAGGCAAGGCTGTGTAATCAGCACAAGGGAGGATGTTATTAGAAGGTTGCATGTAAGAGCATTAACAAGTAGCAGACGAGTTCCACAGTTGTTAAGTTGTAATCCTCCATCCTGCACCCGTTCATAGCAGCTGTCATATCTCACATTGGAGCAATACGTTTCTGCAGACTGAAACTATCATCTTATCTAAAGTGTAATAATTAATAACAAGTGCAGTAATATCACCTGTGTCTGTTTTTCTTTACTGCAGCCTGGCAAACTGACAGAAGCTTTCAAGTACTTCATTCAGGGCATGGGATACAGTGAGTATTCTTGTAATAAACACACAGCACAGTAATTTCAGTAATGTAGAGTAGAAGTCTGCCACTTTCGGATCAAGGTGATGTAGATGTGTTTATGCCCTCTTGTGGTGAGATAAAACACTTAACCTACCAATCTTAACCCAATATCTGATTATTCTTGTTAATAAATAACTTGCATACTCACTGAAGTTTAACATTAACTCAGTAAAAGGACAGATCCGGTACACCATGATCACTGTAGCACCAGTCTAATCAAAAGCATTGATCTTTGACCACTTGACCAATAAACTGAGACTGGACGAATATTTTTTCTTTCCCCAGTGCCCTCTGCTAGTATGACCCGTCTGGTCCGGTCACGCACTGCATCAGGTTCTAGTGTCACTTCCATGGAAGGAAACCGCTCCCGGTCCCACACGACTGAGGGAAACCGCTCGCGCTCTCACACCAACGAGGGCAACCGTAGCCGCAGCCACACGGCAGAGCGAGGCCGCTCCCACACAGAAAGTGCTGTGGATGGCACAGCCAACAGTGGTGTGGACCACTCCGTGCCCAAGTCCACCGAAGTGTCCTGCTAAGTAAAGCTCTGCTCACAAGACACCCAATTACAAACCTCTCCAAGTTCCTTCCAGTCGGTGCTGCGATGCCTCTAACTGCACATTCCCACTCACAATCACAGAGGAAGAGGAATTCTGACATAGTAGTCATGCTAATACGCACAACACTCACTGTCAAACACTTTTCAGAGCAGTTGAGATGTCCTGATGTTAAGTGTTGTCTTTAGCTGTTGAAGGTCAGGGGTTTGTCTAAATGCTATTGACATTCTTTAAGGAATTTTCAGAAGAGGAACCCTAACAAAAAGTTTTTTAAGTTTCTTCTGAGGTCCTTGTGCAGTTAGAGGCAACATGGCATTTGGGGACACAGAACTGAAGCAGAGAATGTTAGAGAAAGCTGTGGCTCTGAGTACACCAGCTTGTATCTCATAATCTCTCATTATACATTTTGCATTCTTCTTAATTTCTGCATTCCTTCACCTCTTGTGTTTAAAATGACACAACTTAACCTGACTGTAAATGTCTTGTCTCCTCTCATTGTTATTGTTTGATCACTTATTCTCCTTTTTATGTCTGAGGTTAAATTGTTTGTCCGTAGGAGCACATTTGTAGATGTGGAGACTGAATTGGGGGCACTTAGATGAATGCTAAGATGGTTCTTCTCATCTATGTTTGAAGGGATAAACCGAATTATATGATGTGTGTTTATACAGCAAGCAATGTTCCATCATGCAATTGTCTATGTGAAGCCGACTGATTTTAATAAGTTTTAATATCTGGTCACCTTTAATCATTTCTGATATCTACTGATTCTTTTGAGACAAATTCCTTACATGATATGCTTTATGAATGCATTACGGCTTCAGACTATTTCTCTTTTTTATGATTATTTCTATGCAAGTAAGCACAAAGGAACAAAGATGTGCCATGGAATGTTCTTTTTAGATGAGTTGCTCCTATATGGTTGTGGATTTCTGGGTGAGTGAAGCGATATATTCACGTTAATTTGACCATAGCAGTAGAACTTACCCAACACCTTGTACTCCCACATATAACTTGCACTACAGAAACATTTGCTTTGTAGAAAACATTTAACAGCTTTGTAAAGATGCAATGTTCAACTGTCTAATGCTGTAGAAATGCATTACAATGACATAAGTTTGTATTTATTAAAAAATACAATAAAAACATTTTTCCTGATTTGATTATCAATGTGCTCAGTTTTATAAAAACATAAGTTCAACAGTCATTGGAAAATAGCAACAGCTCTTTCTGAGCTGACAACAGTAACTGTACAATAGTTGTCTGTTCTTGAGCCATTCAAAATGATGCAAAAGCGACATTAATAAATTAACTCTAAATGTTTGAATATTTTCAATGCAAAGCTATTTAAATAGTCTATAATTGCTCACCATGCTTTAGTAATCCGTTCTGGAGATGTGAACACATTTAATATTTACAGATTTTTCCAATAGGAAAAAATGCCATAATCATACATGCAAAAGATTATCCAAACATACATTTTAGTCCATGACTTCTGGGTAACCATAGTAACTCTCTAGTTCTTGAAAGATATCATTGGGGTTTTTGCAGCTGAGGTTGCAAAAGCAAGCCTGGACCCACAACATTTTCCAAATAAAGCCTGCCCCATTGGGACACACAAACTCCACATCAATGGTTTTGGACTTATATGGGATGCAGCAGCGCTCGTCTGTACACACGCCGCAGTATTTTGGCCTGTATTGCTTCTTACTGGTACACCCTGAAATAGTGAAGTTGGAGGGGTCTTCTTCCCTGTAAATGTTCAGACACTTCTTCCCAGGCTAAGAGTAGAAGAGAACAAAAATATTAAAAACTACATATCAGTCGTACATTTCCAGTTACAGTAGATCTAGTTAATACCTTGATGTGTTTGGTGATGTCCACCTCACAGGGGCGCAGGCTGCACAGTCGGGCCTCCTTGACCAGCTCACACTGATCATTGTCATTAGAGATCCTCATGGACAGGCCACGGCCACACGTCTTGGAGCAGGGACTCCATGAGGTAGTTTGAGTGATGCAGTTCTTATGCCAGCTCCTGCTCTCGGCTGGTGTAACTGAAAAAGTAAGAATAACAAATCATTCTTTTGAAAATGATTAACACATGAATTAAAAAAGGCATGTTAAAGTGAGTAATAAAAATACACGTCTTTCTTCATTTTGGGTTTAAAATGTAATTGATGGAGTGGATTATTTTTGCATCTCTCTTCCGTATACATTTTTACTTCACATTAAATCACATGTAATAAACAGTGAAATTCGAGTACAATTGGGGACAGTAATACTGTACGAGGACTATACCCTCTATTGCATGTCGTGGGGCTGTCTTGCGCCCTCTTTTGGGTTCATCACAGATCCATTGCTCGCAGCACTGTCCCCGGACTTTGACCCGTCTGGGGCTTTGGCACCAAACGCGTGGGGGCTGGGACTCTGTGCACAGTGACACACAGCCAATAGCTCCGTTCACACACACACACTGGTATTTACAGCTGGGTTTGAAGCTCTGCCCGTTACGATAGATCACACCATCGTGCTCACAGCCTGTTCCCACCATATCTAGGAGAAACGAGGGGAGTGAAGAGCAGACAGCAGCAGACATTTTTAAAAAGTCAAACAGCAATTAGAAATAAATAATGTGATGCAATGGTTTAGTGTGTTTAGTGTGTGTTGTGCACTTTTAATTTTTAATTGACAGTAGGAAACTATTTTACACTCTTTCAAAGTACCCTGTTAAAAAAAAATAAAAATAGAATGAGTAACATAAATAAAAGGTTGTTCTCATTCATTCATTCATAGCCTGTTAGTTTTTACTTTTTTAATTTTAAAATTGAACCAGATCTCCACATCTAGCATATCACCTTTTGGTCATAAAATCTGTTAAGTATGTTCAAAAGCATTGCATAAAGACACAGTGACACAAAAATTATAGTCATGAGGACAGCAAATTAAACTTATTCAGAAAGTAGAAGAAAAATTCTTTGATTTTCATTCATGGCTGATGTTTGCTGTTTAAGTGTGAGTGACACTTACATGCACACACTCCTTTTTCGTACCTAGGCTTGTCCGCGCTGAAGTCACAGTACAGTCCTTTGTGGTAGTCACAGGTATCAGCCTCGTTGCACACTTCGCCCACCTGTCTGGCACAGGCCTTACAGCAGTCACAGCCGTCCATCAGGAGACTGACACCAGGCGGGCAGCGTGGGGTCACCTTGGGACATTCGCAGGGCCACTTACAGTACTGCGTCCGGTTGTAGGTGTCTACAACCGCTGTGGTGGGCGGCATGGCGGTGGAATTCTGGGAGTAGGCCTTCAGAGAGGAACAGATAAAAAGAGTTTCCAATAAAAATGGGTCATGGGCAATTGAAAATGCTTTAAATTATTAATATTACATAGAAAGGTGCCTTTTATGTTTAGATAGGTCTTTTGATCTATTGTGTAAAATCCACACACTGTATTATGTTAGTTTTATCCCATGATACAAAAAAGCAGACCACTTTTTTCAGAGACAGACAGATTTAAAGGTTGTAAAACAATTTGATATATATTTGTCCAAATACATATCGTTGTATCATATTGGTTATCTGGACACATTTTGTACTACTTAAATAACTGTTTTATTAGATAGTGGACATTCATGATTTAGCCCATCAGGAAGAAAAGACATAGTAGTATAATCATCAAACAACACAAAGAAGCATATCATAACTTTGTGCATCATGTAAACTGTACACACTTACATCACCAGAAGGAAAACATGCTTAATCATCTCATAAGTGGCAAGCCCTGTGTCATTTCCCCGACTTTGTTCCTGGCACTTCAACAGAACTTCAGTGGACTTCCATTAAAAACCATGATGGGGAAAGCTAATGTAGATAAATGAGTTTTAATCTCCGCTCTGCCACTGGGCCAACTCTTGAAGAGCTCATTTAGCCCACAGCTACCAGGTTAATTAACAGAGGGGACACAAACATACACAAGCTGTCCATCACACAAAGCAGGGAGGTGAAGCTAATGAGACAAAAGGCCTTCAGAGCAGACGCAGTGGGATGTCAAATAGCAGCAATGTTTGGTGATAAAATAATTGTGCTGTTTTTCCTCTGAAACAAAGACAAAGACTGATTATTTCATCTTCCACTACTGGTAAGACCCTCTTCCTGCTCGAATCACACGACCTTTTGAAAATCATGAGAATAAATGGACACAGAGACTTTTTCCAATAATGTCACGTGCAAGAAACAGATTTGATTTCTTCCTAAAAGCTTTCAAGCCTTTCAGGGGAACATGACAATGGAAATGTTTTTGTTATGTTAGACAACAACCATTTTGAGTCAAATAATATTACATTTACAGTACATTGATCTATTATTGATCTATATATTTATACGATACCCCTACTTAATGCACTGTAATAACACATTGTTTATCAAGTGCCAGACCAGTCAAACGTTTGCGGGCTATTTACCAATCAATTTAAAATAGGTGAATGTTTACAAGTAAAAATGCATAAAAACACTTGCTAGAAGTGGAGACAAATGACTAATAATCATATTTCCAAAGCTCAAAACTATGACATGTCATTAAATCTCAGAAAAAAAAGTCAGAATTATGATAAGCTGCTAAAACTAGTCTTTAATAACAAGAGATAAATGAATCCAGCTGTGTATGAAGCCTGATTTTGGCCCAGTTTTATGGGAAAGTTATCATCCCTGGCTTCACATGCTGCAGTGGTGCACATATTGACTTTTTTTCTTTCTGATGTTTGGCCTGGCGTCCGGTGATCACTGCACTAACAAGCATAGTCCAGGTCAGACTAGTCATTATCATTTTACAGTCAATATTAACCAATGGGCCTAATCCTTTTCCATATTTAACAGATGATATAATATCTCCTAAAACCATTCTCTGACTTTTTCATGTGCATTAACAGACATTAAAAGATGACATGACAACTATATTAATTACAAAACTCTTGTAAAATTGTATCAGTGATTTAATGGGGAGCACTGGGAGAGAGACTGCAGAAAAATGACTTAGTATTTTTACAGATATGTGTTGAAACAAAGTAGCTTGAAACTGGATAAGCCTTAGTCAGTAGATAAAGACACAGGGCCAACCTAGTCTGGACCACACTGAACAAACCACATTTTTCTTTCCCATGTTGTCAATTGTGATGCACATGTTAAAATAACCACACGGTGGCAGCACTGAATTGTGCAAAACTGGAGTCACTCACAAAGCATTACATAAGCTCTGGATAATTGATGATAATGATGATGATGATAACAGAGATAACTACAGCAGCCAAATGGTTTGCAACTGAACCATGGGAACAAACATCAACCCCATGGGTCAGGATGGGTGCCATTTAAGGTTCTTCTTAGGGTCACATGTGCTGGTGATCAATTCATTTGCTACACATGCTAGATAAAGAACCAGTTCCATTTAAAAATACCTCTTAATTATTCGTAATTTACTTGAAAACGGAACCCATCATGAGCTGGTCGTATTCTAAGGTTGGATACTGATTGTGGTTCAAAGAGGATTCAAAAGACAAACTTAAAAAATAATTAAATAAATAAAAAATAATTAAATAAATGATAAGGTAAATATAAAAGTGAACAAACTCAAACACACCTGTTGAATCCCAGCTGTTAGAATCCACAACAGGAGCCAACTCATCACTAGAGAGGAGGTGCAAATTCATTGAATCCAGAGTAGGGTCCGGGTCTGGCTTTAACGCAGGTGTACTACATCCTCGTCCCGTCTGCGTTCAGCTGAGTGTGCCCCTCCGAGTGAAAGGGCCTGCTTAAGACAGAGCCCGGGCTGACGTAAAGTCTGAAAGGACGAGCCTTGCATAGTTCTACTTACACTCAAGGGACGGCTTTTTTTTTTTTTTTTCCTTCTCTCTCTTTTCTGCACTGATAGTTAGAGCAGGGCGTGTCTGGAAATCCAAAAAACTCTGCACAAGTCTTTTTGACACTTACGTTGTTGGTGCTTACTTAGGCCTTCTTGAGGCACCAGAAACTTTTAAACACATCTTATGTCATGCAAGTGCTATTACTGCCCTCTTAGAATCAGAATGGTTGAATTACTGCACCTTATATTTTCATGGTGTGCATAACTGGGCTGCAACTAATACCTTTATTTAAATCATTTTAAGTATAGCTTTTGACTGACTGAGATACAGTTTCTCAGTTCCCACAGAACCAAATGTATAAAATGATTACAGGCACATGTATTTAAAGCTGTGTCTGCACCACATTCACTTTTAATCAATGATGTAATCAATCCAAAAGCCTGCTACTTGCAATCCTGCAATTTTCCTGGAAATCCAAGTGTTTCTCTTCGACACAGGCTCATTCCAGACAAATTCCACTTTATCCTGCCGTATGGAAAATAGAAAAAAGGGAGCTCTGTGGTGCCCCCCATTCTCACAGGTCTACTTGTGCGAATATGACTGGAAAGAAAGACAGATGAGTGAGTCTGAGCCATATTATTTACAGCCGCCCTCTAATCCCTGTCATAGAGATCTGAGCAGGTCCCCTCTGCAGTGACACTGGGACGAGCCAAACTCTATAAACTCAATGTGCAAGTCCGACTGGCTGCAGATGTGGATAGATTAAAAAAGATCTTTGTTTTCCATTTCTTAAAAAAGGATCTCATCTCAACTGCAAAAAAGCAAGACATTTTGGAATGTGGAAATTGAAAAAGTATGGATGTCAGAGTTCAAGGGTGTCATTAATTCCTGTGTCTGTCTCATTCCTCCTTTTCCTGTCTAATCTTAAATCTTTCCCATCCAGTCTGCACTCCTTTTGCCGTCGTCTACAGAAACAAACCGCACAGCATTATCATTCCGCCTGCGTCCGTCCGTCTGTGTCTGTCTTCTTGTCTCTGCTTTGATATGATAGTGCTAACTGTGTGCGTGACACTACCAAACCGTCTGTGTTGTCAATGTGTTTGGCTTTGACAGACATGTTCGATAATGAGATCCAGGTCTGGAGCTACTTCTGCGCGGCTCTCACGTGGAGTTTGTCAGCTGACTTGAAGCCGGGGTGTTAAATGATTCAGATTAGAGTTAAAAGGAAAAGGATTAGTATGTGTGTGACTGGTGTGTGATTTTTTGTGATTTAAACTTAGAGGAATGAGTGCTACAAAGGCAGATGAAGTCACCAGTCACCAGTGAAACCACAAGCGTAGTCTGTGTCACCTTGAATCACCTTCTGCGCACACAGACTCTGAATGCAACACTGTTAGGTAGAAAAGTGCTTATGTGAACCAAGCCTTTATGGCATTGGTGTTGCATTGCTGATCAAAATAACAGTCCCCTCATTAAAATCACCTCAACTTCACAAAGAATCCTTAAAGAATCAGATCTAAAACATCTTGAGGTGACAAAAAACTGCTGAGATTATTTAGAATAAAAAAATGAGAAGGTGCATCTCTTTGAATGTAGGAAGCAACTGTTTGAATAAAGCTAAGGAATAATGAAAAATACAAAAAATGCAACTGGAAGTATAGCTTGTATGCGTTCTGTATGTGTGTGTCGACAGAGCGAGGGCATGGCAGGTTGTGCTCAGACCAGTCCAGTAATTATACTCTTTATATAGCTGTGGTCTGAGACTCATGGATTGAAGAAAACATCTGCTGGACTGCAAATGTACCAGAATCCTTCACTAAAGCAAAACACAGTGCAACATAGCAGTGGCAGTGTTTGTATGAAATGATGCTTGAAACAGTTGCCAAGTTAATGGAAATGAATGACCCATCTGCTTTCTATCATCTTACCTATTCTTTACAGCAGTGCAAGTGTAAAAACAAGCCTTAGTTTAATAAACCTTTTTATATTCACATATGTAAAGTTACAAAGCATATGGCATTGTGAATTTAAAGTTCCACAAGCTTCGAACAAAACAAGAACACAGAAAAACACACTTGTTTCTTGATAAATTGCGGAGCTTAGTAAATGATTGCCAGCTTAGATTAATACACAGCCCTCTTCCCTAATAAATTTGTTTATACAAACTCAAGCGTTTATTCATGCTGATGTTTACAGTGGAAAATGCTAACATGCCGCACAAACCCTGAGAGTTTACACTACCAGGCCAAAATCAACGTTTATTTTTGTTATAGGCACATAAGAGGCATTGCATCACTTAGTTATTCAGGCACAAATACACACCCCAGGGACAAATAGATGTGCAAAAATTTTCCTATATTTAAAAAAAAAAGAAAGCCTCTAATGCCTGCCATTATTCACTCCTCAAATATTCCACGGGTTGACCCAGGGAGCAGCAGATTTATAACTTGAAACATTTTTGTGTGACATCTCCTTTTCTGCATCAGCTTTATCTCTTTGCAGAAGTGCTAAGGCAGACAAACAATGACTGAAAAAGGTCTACAAATGCAAAACACAAGTGCTTTCGTGCGATATGTGAGAGCTGGACTGTGCCATATTTTTGTAAATGTGTGTGAATATAACTCAGCTGAAATTCCTCACCTCACGTCAACCTTCTCATGTCACATGGTACCGTGCCAGGCTACGAGCACTGTGTTTAATAAGCACATGAGGGTACGTGTGAAGTGATGGCTCCGATTACGTTTTTGTTTTGTTTTTTTGTACAGCTTTGCTCATTTCCACTAAATCCGATTGTGGGAGGTGACATCTAGACAAAACACAGGATTTAAAGACGGTCTGAGCTGCTCTCAACAAAATAAATAAACGTGTGTTGCAACGATGCGCATCCAGGGCTGCATTCACACTGGCCTCAATGCTGTCTGTGATCAGATCTGAGAGTCACTTTTCCCTGACATGAGATCCCTATGGTTTTGGCTGTTTGACTAAAATAGCATTCTTATACACATGAAAACATAAACAGTGTTTTGCAACCTCTCCGTCTATGAATGGATGACTTGTTGAGGTCCGGGCCGTTCTTGATTGCGTCCCGGCCCACCGTAGGAATGCTTTGTCTGCGTGTTTATCCTGGCTGACCTGCTATCTCAAACGGCCTGGCCTCAGGATATGTGCGTCCATTTTGCAGCCAAGAATCAACATGAGGTGCTGCTGTGTTACTTCGAGATGGGGACGTGCTTTCCAGAGACGCCGATTATCCCACTAACATCTGGATTGTTGTGTGGAGCCCAGAGAGTGACAGGGCTTAACTCTGTGCAGATCTCAGGTAATCCCTTCACTTTTGCTGGAGCCCGTCCACGGCGTCTTATCTGATCTATCTGCAGATAAATGTCAAAGCTTTAAGACATCTCGGAGTCTAGCGTCTAGCCTGTTGCACAATCAGTTCTTCAGTCTTGCTGTGTCATCATTACACACACTGCACAGACATTACTACTACGATGTCTTCCAAAAAACATTACATTTCATTCATCTTCAAACCTTATGATTGTTTTTTGACCCTGAATCAAGCCGTAGATCTACTCACTTTTATGGGACAATGATTTAGACATAAAGCTGCAACTTGACGCTTACAAATTTGCAGCATGAATGAAAAGTTTATTGGAGGGCAACATTTGTATGACAGTCATACAGTTGGGGCAATAAACTTTACACTTTAGATTTGACTTTGAGTATGAGTAATATACAGTCATTAAAATAATAAAATCAAATTCAACAGTCTCAGAGTGGCCATGAAATATGCTCAAATACAGACGTTAATAGCTCCAATTAGCTTAACCGGGTCAGATTCTCCATGAAGCTCATACAGTATGCTTTCTGTTTAATCAGCTCTAATTGTTTAAGTGGGTAAAAAAAAAAGACTTTGCTACTGGCTTGGAACACTTGGAATTTTATCAGTTTGACCTTACGAAAGCCCTCCACTCACAAGAAGGAGTGAACTGAAAGCAGGTCGTCCCAGGTAAATGAGTCACTGGAGGGATTTATCCAGCTCCAACTCGGTGTTCTGATGATGAAATCTGAGTGGCTCATTTGTGGGCCCATACCTCAGATGACAAGGTAAATTCCACAGGTAAAAACATCTGAGGAACGAGGGAAATGATAGGAATCACGTTGCATGTGTTCGGCAGTGGTTACATTAGTGCAGTGACCGCCACACAACTAGGCTTCTTCTCTTTTAAACGCATTGTTGCAGACTTATTGATAACAACTGGCAGGCAGTATCGGACTGGTACTGGGAGCTAGGTGTTTTGTCAAGATAAGAGAGCCAAGAGTTCATTCGAAATTCATTTCATCTTTGTAAATATTGCAACCCCTGCTTCCATACATTACTTTATTTTGGAGATCATCAGAAAAAATGAAGAACTTTCAGGACATTATGGGCAGAATGTGTACTATTAACGTACTATTTGTTGGTATTCAGTTTAGTTTTTGGTACATTAAAAGTAAAACACCCCGATGCATCATTAGGGGGTGAATGGGAAAGAAGCCAGTGGAAAATACTGTTTAATGACTCCCTTAGTTACTGATTTCAAAGGCTGCCTGCGCTTTACTTTTCCAAACTGTGTGTGACCATCAAATGCTCCAATAAAATAATGTTTGTGTCATTTTAAGCTAAAAGTAAAAAAGATCTTAATTTACCCAAATATATTCCATTCCACTTTAACTACATCCTGTTGTTCAGATGAAGCTGGGTCTGTCAGCTCAGCACCGTGGAATATGACATACCACGCACACATTACTTGTCAGCGGTGAGCAAACATAAGCTTGCACTAAAGCTGACAACAGCATTAAAATAATCTCAGGGGCAGTTCTGGGCCGTACATGTTAAAAATAAAGTGTGTAAGAGACAGGGTTGGGGGTGGGTGGGTTATGGTTTCACAGGTGCACGGTGAAAACACGCGTCGTGAAAATAGCTCATTGGCCGGTAATGACTGGGTAATAGTTGATGACGCAGTGATACAGGCTGAAGTCCCATCTGGATCACTGAGGGGAGCGACTGGATCCACTGATGAACACTCTCATTATGGGCTTGGCACAGCCGCTTGGCGACATAACCGATAGTTACCCTGCCCTGGATCTGAGGGCTGGCATTATCTCAGCTGTGTGCATGTGTGTGAGAGCGTGCACGTGGAGGTGGAGGCGGGGTGGGGGGTGGGGTGGCAGGGTATACAGGTGGGCCTCTTGGACTCACTGATTAGAGGGCTTGGATAGACAGACACTTTCCCTCTTGCTCAGCACACCTTCGAGGATTATAATAGTGTAGGTGATGTGCCAGTCTGTTAGTACTAAATAAAAACACCTCTGCCAAAATAACCTCAAAGGGGGTTTTCTTAGTTTTATTATGAGTGCTGCAGACTAAATATACACTTTTGTTTATCTCATAACAACCAAAAAATACAAACAAAAGAAGGCATTATAATATGACGACTATGATTATAGACTATACACTTCACTTTGATCACTTTTTGGTTCATTGATTAAGACTCCAATAATGACAACATATGCTATCTGCTGTTGTATATGTCAACAGACTAGAGTTATCTAATATAATAATATAATATAAAAGAAAACATTTGCTACAGTACAGTACAGTACAGTGCATACTAATAGCATTTAGTAATAGATAATTGCATCTTAGAGCAGGCGTGTCCTAACTTTTTGCAAAGAGGGCCACATTTGACGAGATGAAAATGTTCAAGGGCCAACAGTCTCTATTCTTATTCCACAAGTACAGGTTTTAGGTGGATTTGAGCAGATTTTAGTTGGATTTGAATAGGTTTTAGTTGGATTTGAACAGGTTTTGTCGGATTTGAACAGGTTTTCATTGGATTTGAGCAGGTTTTAGATGGATTGGAACAAGTTTTAGATGGAATTGAGCAGGTTTTAGTTGGATTTGAACGTGTTTGAGGTGAATTTGAACAGGTTTTAGTTGGATTTTAACAGGTTTTAGATAGATTGGAACAGGTTTTAGATGGAATTGAGGAGGTTTTGGTTGGATTTGAATGGATTTTAGTTGGATTTGAACAGGTTTTAAATGAATATGAACAGGTTTTTAGGTGGATTTGACCAGGTTTATTCTAATTAGAACAGGTTTTTAGATTCTATTCATGTCGGGTGCTATGTGCTTGCTTGTACTGCATGTTGTTTGTTGATCTTGGTGTGTCTCATTCTAGGATGACACTAGTTAGTTTGACATATTGACACTGCTAAAATAAAAAGGTAGCCACTTTTCTGAATATGTTTGCAGAACATCAAAAGTATGTAGCAAAATGCTGTTCATTTTGTACGTCCCACATTAAACTGAAGTGACATTACACAGTCTGTAATCTTCTCTTTTATAACAGCCACGGTTCAATGCGATGTTATGTAATTATCATGAGTAATACTTTCCTATGCACAGAGCTATTAAGACTAGGAGTCTCATTTATTGTAACAGACTGGAGCAATTGAAGCAGAGCTGGAATAGTTTTCATGCCTAATCACTGTTTGCTCTTGATTTAGAAAGGACCCAGTGCTCTTTGAGACTACAGCAGATATGTACTACTATAATATTTGTTTTAGATCACTACTCTGATGAAGACACATAACCCTGATACTCAAATCTGTCATAATATTTGAACGAGTACTTTAAAAGCTATGAGGAATACAATCAGAAATGTGAGAGGCAGCCCATACTTGTGCAAAGGCTTTATGGAAAGATGGTGGCCACAAAAAGATTGAAGTTGGTAATGACTAACTAAGGATTTAAAGTTCTGTCATGAAGAACTCAAAACCTATAAAATCTGTGGCTGAAAAAGCTGCAGATAGGTTTACATACTCACACAGATAGATAGATTACACAGTCACACTTCCCGTTGTAGCCAGTTCTGCGGGTTTTGTAAATCAGAAGAGCTCATCGTAGCTTCTGGATTTAGATACTGCTCATTACGGCGAGAGGACACACAGCTGCGTGAGCACGAGCGTACTAAATTGTTTTTAGTAGACAGTCATAAAAGGAACACAATGACTTATTTTCCAACTAGAAATACTGCAGCCATATGAACACTTCTTCATATAGACTGAGCAAAAAAAATATGATGGGAATTCCTTTTAGTCAGTAATTTTGTAATTTTAGATGAAGGGCGTGGAAGTCACTTATCCTTGAAATGTTCAAACACATCCAGACTCCGGCATGGCAGCCACAGGGAACTTGTGGCTAAAGTCAAACCACAGACAGAAAGCATATGTTTTTATGAGCATCAGAATAAGAGCACATGCACAAAGCAACCTGCTGCCTGGTTATAGTGCACTTCTTAATCTCCTTCACAAAACGTCTACAATGTTTAGGTTTCTACACCTGCCGACACCTTCACTGGCTACTTTTACGTACGTTTTATGAACAAATACGTTTTTACAGGCAATATCTGGGGCTTTTCTGTTTTCCATTTTAAGTCTGGTTACAGGAAAAGACTATTAAAACAGCTTGATTCAATTTTGGGTTACAAACAGAGGCATTCCAGATGAGGAGTCACTTAATCGCCTTAACTAATTAGGGAATATGTTTGTCCTCCCTGTCTAACAAAGACCTCATTGTGCTGCAGTAACTCTGGATGAACTGACTTTTACCTGCATTAGGCCTTCCACACAACTGTTATATTTTTAAAAGCTTCTTTCTTCTTCTGACACCTGCCTGAAACATCTGCACAGTTTGATCCTCTGTCAAGGCAAAGCTTAAAATGTCTGTGTGAAGGCGAAACCTCTTTACCACTGAAATGCATATAAATGTAAAATATAGTAAAGCGGCCACAGGAATTTTCTCTTCTAAAGGTCTCTTCTAAATATAAAACTGTACAATCTTTAACATGAACATTTTTAGCCTTGTGTTATTGTTAGTGTTAGTTTTCATCTGAGCCAATGAAGACTTCCTTCCTGCTGTGGCACTGTTGTGGCATCAGAGCACGGTCACCACCCACCAACCCACAGACACAGCCTTTTTATACAGAAAAGTGTCCAGTCGTGGCCTTCGAGTTTGAATTCAGACTTGATGTGCCGTGTTCTTCCTCTGTCTGGATTATTTATCTTTCTGCACTGCTGCTCCTCAGAAACACCCCAAGAAGCAAAAGTGAAACATTTTACTTGAGCAGAGAAGCTTGTTCCATCAGGCAGTGGTCATAGACGGAGAGGCTGTCATTGTCATGCTACATTTAGAAAGGAAAGGTGTCAGTAGATTCATGACTAATGCCCTAGAGTGCAGTAAACCAGGCTGTAATATGGACATGACATATGACATTTAAATGACACAGTGGCTCTGTTGCAATTGAGTTTAGTTTACTTATAGTTTATTTATAAGCGATGTTGCTTTTATGAATGAGTATACAATGAGAAATACAATAGTTTAGTTAATGCAGATCCTTAGCAAAATTTATTTTTTTCTTATTAAAAATGGACTACTATACTACTATACTATATATATATATATATATATATATATATATATATATATATATATATATATATATATATATATATATATATATATATATATATATATATATATATATACATATATACATATGTGAATAATGAAATACAACATTCAGCGATGAATAACACATGACTAGTCAATGTACATCATTACATGACAAGATCAACTATTCTACAATGACACTTGAGAAACATGAATTCATTGTGTGAAAACCCAAATGTGTTGTATTCAAATAAACTACTGGCAGTGTGTAAGAGTGTTCACTGTGTCTCAAGCCTCTTCCTCATTTCAAACAGGAAGTGAGTATGCAGTCAGATGAAGCGCTGTCACCACAGTGAGACAGGTCATTTCTGTGAAAATACTTGTGAACATGGTACTCCTCTCGTATTGAACGGCGCTCTACTGGCACTATGCTCTGCTCGGACAACTGTCGATTTCACCAAACTTGATGCCATCTCTGCAGGACGACTTCAGGTACAACTCACAAACACAGTAATCCTGCTGCTACTGTTATTATGTCTGGCATGTATTGTGATATGAGGATATGTTAAACAAAAGTACAGCGTGTGCCTTTGAATGAGCATTTTATACACGCTCAACTTTATCTAAAATGATTTTGTGATGTAAAATATGTGACAGAATTCAAAAGCGTTCATTATTGCTTTGTAGAAGGCAGATCAAATGCATTGGAAAATTAAGACTGATAGCATCTAGTCTCAGCTTCCCCATTCTGTGTCTTAAAACAGATAGTGGTCAGCCGATAGGAAGTTACAAACAAACAAGAAGTAAATTAGTACAGACTGAACACTGAGTTTATCCTGTATTTACTCCAAGCCAGACTCTGGTCCAACTGGGTGATGGGGAACATAATGCGAAGCATGGGCACAGGGGACAAGGTCAACACAGACAACACGGATAATTCTGAAAACCCTCAAAGAAGTAAGTTCCTCCTTCAGCCGTTTCTATATGTAAATATTTATTTGCAAACATACACTACGAATGAAGAATTTGTCTGTAAACGTTATGTAAATGTTATGTTTATTTCATGTAGGTTCAGAAGATGATCTATTGGTGGTGCTTCAGGATTATCCACCTCGTGAAGTCACCGAGCCCATTTTCAAGATGGGAGAAAAGCTACGAATCATTAAACAGTAAGATGAGAATTTCAAAACCCAAACATAATGTAGTGCTTTTTAACTAAAGGATAGTGCTTTAATTACTTTTTGTGTATTTGGACAGAGAGATGTACTGGTGGAGAGTGTGTTCTATCCAAACAGGGAAGGTCAACTACATCCCTGACCTCAATGTGGCCAGAATATACCATGGGTAAGATATGTCCAATTGTATGAGATTATTATGAGATCTGTGTGCTGTTCCCTGTTCAAAATGTATGTGACTGTACCATGCTCCATGCAGGTGGCTATTCGAGGGTGTGGAGCGGCAGAAGGCTGAAGAGCTGCTGCTGTTGCCTGTGAACGGTGTGGGATCCTTTCTGGTGCGTGACAGTTCAAGGGAGAGAGGTGAGAACATCTATTCACGGTGCATGCGTAAAAACGAAAAAGCGTACTGAGAAGTTGGCTTGTTCATTTAATGATGTAATAAATGTCAGCACTGCACCACAGAAAGTAAAGATAGAGAAGTGTGCCATTGCTGTATTTTAAACATGCTACAATATGCATTAAAGTTGTATCACTGTGCAAATAGATTGTGAGCTATTTCTTAAATCAATGCATGCATGTTTAAGTGCCTCAGTGCTTTTTTCTGCATGTTCACAGCTTAAGCACTTGTGTTGCTTGTTATTGAAAGAGATGTATTTACTGGTTTAACCTTTACATTACTTCTGCTTTTAATCTAACTTCTTATCTTCTGCTTCTTTAAAAAAATAATAATGGTGTTATATCCTCATATCTGGAATGGTCTTTTGTGCATTCTCAGGTGTGTATTCGCTGTCGGTGAAGCACAGGATCATAAAGCACTATCGTATCTTCAGACTGGACAACAGTTGGTACTACATCTCCCCTCGGCTCACTTTCCAGTGCCTGGAAGATTTGATCAACCACTACTCTGGTGAGCGACCACACAGATAAAAGCAATGAAGTGCAAAACAACACAACATGACAAACGCTGACACTATAAATAGCATGCACTTATCAGCATTTCGAAATAATTTCCAATTGGTAACAAAAGTGACAAAAGGACAGTGTCTGCTAATAATTGCCTAAAGTGGAGTGTTTTTGTCCTTTCAGATTCTGCAGATGGTTTGTGCTGTATGTTAACGTCTCCATGTCTGTCGGGTTCAGCCGTGGCCTCATCAGAGACGACGCCTATAGCTCCATCCGTTGTAATGCGCCGCAACTTTGACTGGACAAAAGTCGATAGGTGGGGTGACACATACCAACTGTTAACAATGGCAACTTCACACTGCATTAATGTTCATGCTCGTCCGCAGCATACCAGGCAGACTATTAATAAATTCACAATATTTTGCAATCAATTTCTTCCTTTTTCTTAAACAAAAATAAGGTAGTGGTACTTCTTACTGCAAAGTGTGTTCCCTTCTATAATTTGGAAACTTCCCATTCGTTGCAGAAGACAGCTGGTGAGCACAGATAGCTGCAATGAAAACATGGTGAGCTACGGCGTCAGGAACAGCATTGCAGCATACCTCTCTTTATCTGAGACTCAGGACTCTCCAGAATCCAGACTGGACAGGAAGAAGAAGAGCAAATCAGTATATGCGCTTTCTAAAAATACAGACTATATGGATGATCTCTAGAGATACAGACTGGCACATCTACAATATAGTGGCATTAATCCATATTATCTGCAATGTCTGTATTTCTTTTTTTTTTTTGTTTTGTTTTTTTTGTATTTTTCTGTTGTGAGCACTTTGAAGTATAATAACACAAGCGCACTGTGGTACGATTACAGGTTGCAAAGTGTGGGTTGCCATTTCACTGCTCCTGGCATTAGTACAGTTAAATGGAGACTCTAATGCTGTGGGAATTACTTATAATGTTGATATCTGTAAATTATTCATGTTGTATTTCAAACTAGTTTATGTGTTAAGTATTCCAACGATTGCCTTGCTACATATGTAAGCTCTGTCTCAGCTTGCATCAGTTCTCTAACTTTTTACCATAAAATGCATAGCCTCAACATAATCACAATATGTAGCATTTCTTTTGATGGTTCCCTCACAGAAAAAAGGAAGAAAATGACTACTTTCACTGATATAGTGACAGGACTTCACCTCTTCTTGTTAGGACACATTACATCAAGATAAATTTGCACATATCTTGTGCATTGAGATATCATCTTGATAGCCATATTTGAAGGTGCAGAAGCTTATCTGTAAATAGGACTTTATTTAATCTAGAGTCCACAATATTTTAAAAATCTAATGTCCTGTTATCATGTTTACTCTTTGAACTCATATTACCTCGTCTCAACCCTTTTGCCCTTGTTGTTGATATTTTTCAGTTTCTCCCACTAAACTATTGCAATTATTACCTGAGAGCTCCTTTTTTTCTTTCTATTTCTGCATAAGCTCCATGTGAAAGGTTAACAGAACTACTCTATCACTTGTAACTATTTGTATGAAGTGAAAAACAAACAAAACACCTCTGTATCATCATGCTTATATTCGGAGCTTACATGACTTCCTCTTTCGGACTGAGCACTTTACTGAAACATCTTTAAGCACTTACCCTAAAAAGCTGACAGCAAAATACAAAGTTATACCTAAATTATATCCAGCATATTATTGTCTATACCTTCAATCTACAAGGTACGAGTTGCAGTAAACACATGATGCAACAAATTGGGCTATAGTGTAGTGTGCTATTAATACAATCTAAGCTAATACTGCTCTTTGTCTTTTCCCCTACACGATATCCTCTAGTACAGACCCATATAAGTCTAATATGTCCTTCAGTAACCCTCTTTAAATTTACAACCGTGTGCATCCTGACAACATCAGCGGTTTCTTTAGGATTACTCACATGTAATGCTTTTAAAAAAGTCTCATAAAATACCTACATGTAACTGATTAACAAAGCATTGTGTGTGAACATGTGTACAGTCTGCAGCAGTGGAAAACTCGCAGACATCTGGTAACCCGCGGGTGCACCATGCAGAGATGGCCGTCCAGTCAGCATTAGTCACTGCTCGGTAGTTGAAGCCTCTTGCGACGTGGAAAGCTAGAGAGATGAAAGTAACACGGGGTTAAAGCCTCTCTGACATGATTTACAACAGCTAATGACACAGATGCATATGCTTTTTGTCTTTTCTGAGGGTTGGAGCTGCTATATGGGAATGTGAATGAAGATGAGATGTTTGAAGATTTAAAGTGATGTCTTCTAAAGAGATATGTGTTCTCCTGACATGGGTGGCCTGCTGCACCACTCAGAGTAACATAAGCCTCTTTTTATACATGTCCTCCGGAGTATGGCAGGAGAATCAGGTCCGGACTCTCTTCTGCACGAGCTCGTACGTTCTGATTCCCGTGCAGAAGTCGGCGTCAGTCACCAGTAGAAGTTACATAGTGTTGCAGAAAGGAATAAAAAGGATAATGAAGGAGATAAGTGCAGGATGTGATGGCTTGTTTTGCCTCTTTTCTCAAGCTCATTTACTGTAAATCAGGTTCTCCTAATCTGGCCACATCCTCCGCATTACCCCTGTGCCCAGCTGTCCAAACCTGACCTCACCACTCCAGCACTCATACTCCCCGGTGTGCCACGAAAAATCCACATAAATGTTTGCTTTGCTCAGTCAAAACAACCTCCCTAGTTACAATAATTTGTCCCTTCCTTGTTTCATTTGCATCCAAAAAAAAAAAAATGGTGTTAAAGTGAATTTGTTTATGTGTAGACTCTTGTTTGCGGCCTGTCAACAAATACCCTGCGGTTGCTGTTTTATTTTTGTGATAGTAGTCAAATAACCGTCACCACTTCCTCTAAATATTGAGTACAAGCTACACAGATTCTTTTTACAGTTATATGATGTAGTTCAGCAGCTGTCGAGAGAAAGAAAATAATATTTTACTAAAACATGAGAACACTTCCTTCAATTGAAAAGCAACAGCCTTGGCCAATACACACACAGCCAGTAATAACGCTGTGCAGAGTCTGGGGAAAACAAACAAAACACTGCAAGGAGAAATGTTCCAAAGGCCCAAAGAATTTGTTTTAGTTCCCAATCCAAACAACAACTGAACAAGTCTTTCAGATTTGCTATTCTGATTCTGAACTGGTTGGAGAACATGGATCTGGATGGACAAGGAGCAGCTCGGCTACTTTGTTCAGTTTGAACCTCACAGAAACCTGCTGCTGCAAACCAAAAGCTCTGGGACAAAACTCCACTTTCCATAAGCAGCTGTTTGCCACGTGGCTTCATACAGAGATAATAAATGCCAGCTTTGTGCACAAACTTCCTAATTAGTAATCCAATTGCTGCTAAACACGAATAACCCTTATAAACCTTTCTCCTTATTCTTAAATATGTTCCCCTCAGTGTTTTATTACAAATCCTTGCTTCATTTAAACGGGATTGAAGGTTACAAAGTGTGGTATGAATTCAAAATGAAATCTCTTAATTCCTGCTGCTGTGTTTTGAGAGTTACCTGGCAGAGTGTGTGTTCTTTCCATTGCCCTCAGCTCCCATTTGAACCCCATTTGTATCCAGGAAATGACAAGCAGGATGACAGCAGTGAACGCCAGGAATGAGCACAAAGCACTTCTTAATCACTAGAATGAAAGAGCACAGCGGGGTGAGTTAGACAGATGGGCATCGGGTCAATGCTGGATGTAAATGCATGATGTGTGAAAGTAATTTGTGATTGATAGCTCTGGCTCTTTCCAAGTTTATTAAAAACTAAATTCATCTTCCTGTCAAACCAGAAATGCATATACCACTAATTTGTCTAAAGATAGTATACAATGAAAGAGCAGCAATGTTACAAACAGCAAAACAAGGTAGACCACTTCCTTTGGTTTTTAAGAGGTCGAAGTCAAATGACATTAACGCGGGTTAAAAATCTTGTGTATGGCTCTGTTCATTTTGCGTTGTGATATTTTTACATACAAACTAAAGTAAGCCCTAGTTCTGCATTTGTGTGTTCTCATGCAGATTAAGCCACAGTAGGCACTGCATTAATTGATACTATTTTAGCCCAAATTTGCATTTTGTGTATTTATCGCTACTCTGGAAGGCTGTATTAATGAATGTCTTTTGATGAAATGTAATTTGATATAAGAAAATGTACACATACACAGACATGAGATTATTTTCAAAGCCCAAGGCCAGGTTTTGGAACAAGGCCAGAAGTAACACAGAAGCCATGTTAATTCAACATTTGGATCCTAATTACCAAGAAAGGACTAATAATCTTTTGCTTTGCTGACATCGTATAAGAATGGTATCACTTCTCTTCAAAAATGTCATATATGACGCACTATATATCTGAACTATTTGTGACATTTTTGATCCCTTGAACAATTAAAATGACTCTCACTGTACAACTGTATCTACTTTTAATTGCACATTTGGCCAGCATTTAGCCTAATGGAAAATACACATGTGCCTTTTACTCACAGGGAAAATGCATCATACCTTTAGCTAATCCTTGTTTTTCTGGCCATTTATCACGTTCTAAGATTAGTATTCCGTTTTCCTTCCTCATTTAATATAAAAAGAAGTTGGAGTAAAAAGAACTGTGTCTGTAGCATGAAACAGGAAAGGATTAGGTTTCTGGATGGCAACTTTTCTTAGAAGAGGACATTTCAATTAGAGCCACACAGACATCACCCTGTTGATCAGAGCTCTTTCCTTATCAGGCTGTCCTCTGCCGTCTTATAAATCGCTGGACAACTTCCACGTGAAGGAAGAGACTGCTGGAGTCAAAGGGACAAACAGCAGCACAGAGAAGTGCTACTAGCTGCAGCAGTAGCTGACGTGGAGCTGGACACAGCAGCCAGTACAGCTGCACACACTCGAGATGACTGTCTCACAGTGAACAAGTGGCCCATGTACGTGAGAGCTACAGAGACTGTGGTTCTTGTTAACACCTCCAAATATAGACATGTCTAGTTACAAATGCACACAAACTGTGAAGTTAATAATTTGTACATATTTATTATCTATTCAGACTAGAAAGCTGAAAAGAATTTAGAAATAAAAATCTATAGTTTACTATGAGTTACTTAAACACATTGTAAATAGTTCCTGGTTAACTGGTTGTGTGTTTCACCTCGGAAAAAATCTTAGGCTACAGTCTGCTGCTAATAAAAAGCAATGGAAAATTGATTAGGAGAAAACCTTTCCCAGACTTGGATGATGGTGAGGAGATAAATGGAAAACTCACTGTGCACTTTTTAAAGTCAGTCCCCTAAGATTAAGATCTGTAAGAATCATGACATTTAGTGAGAAATATAACACACATGGTTAATTAGATGTGTCAGAATTAACAAGGTAAGATGAAAACACTGCTGTTAGGAATACAACATGACACTCATGTGAAAACAGAACGATAATACTATAAATTATGAATATGTAATATAATCTATGGAGGTGCATGTGCTAAATTAAAATACACATTGTGGTTAGTAGCAATGTGCCTACTCTGACATCTAGTGGAGAAAACTGCAATAGCATATATTATATATTTTTTGTCAGTAGGCCTATCAAGTCTGTACAATAGATCCAAATGTTGGTTCAAAATGCAAAAATACTACTTACAAATATACAAACATAGAAATATACTTTAAAACACTATCAATTTAATACTAAATATAAAATGACTGGTAAAAATACAGAGGCTCTAAACCACTGGTATGGGCAATAATGCGTTGAAAATTTAATACATATATTAAACTACATAATACATAGTTTTGGTTCATACCTGTTAAGGTAAGTTATCTCCTGTTATTGGGAACATTTTTCAAGGCCAACATTTTTCAACACCAAGAAAACGTTTAAACTCTTGCCTTTTTCTTAAGTCTTGCTTTATGGTCTCTTTTTTGAAGGGTAAAACACAATGTCTGCTAAAATGAAAAATATGGTACTCAAAACGAACCTGTCGGAATAGTTTTAATGACGGACCACATCGGTGCGTCACAAAATACTGACCGTATCTTCATTTCGCCATTCTCAAGTGAAATAGTTAGAGCTTTGTCAGACTTTTGGTTGATTTTTGCGGACAGTTTTGATGGACGAAGTGAAAAAAGAAGAGCCAGAAACAAAGGCCCCCTCCGTCATCGACAGATATTATACACGGTGGTACAGAACTGGTAAAAAACAACATCTTTTTAACAGTTAGCATTTCAGGTGGCTACGCCATTGCTCACATTTAGAGAAGATTTAACAAACTGACCGTGTGCTAAATTTGTTTTCTTGTTAATGTAAGAGCTTGTGTGTGTGTGTGTGTGTGTGTGTGTGTGTGTGTTGAATTTCTTACTGTTTATTGTGTTTTAACACCAATAGACTTGAAAGGGAAACCGTGTGAGGATCACTGCATTCTGCAGCATTCGAACAGGTAGAAATAAAACAAATCAGCCCAGCATTTGAGTATCATGAAGAACTGAAGAAGAAGGTTTTCATGTGTAATTTTTTATATATATATATTTTTGCAGATTATGTGTTGTCACTTTAGCAGAGACGCATCCAATTCTTCAAAATGGACGAACAGTTAGAAGTATTAACTATCAAATCAGTGATGGATGCAGTAGACTCAAAAATAAAGTGTCTGGGAAGTCTAAACGGGTAAAAACAAAAGACTATACTGTGCATTCTCTAGAATACTTAAAAAAATTAACTCAGCCTTGTCTTATAGGGAGGACAGTTCCTCACGGATTTTGCACCTCTGTGTAGAATAACATGCACCGATGACACTGAATACACAATTTATAGGTGAGACATTGTTAACTTATTGCATGTAATAAATGGCAAGTCACTTGGAAGTTAATTGTGTTTACCAAGCCTAAAATTAATGTCACAAATGTGATCAATGTTCTTAACTTTTCAGTTGTATCCGAGGTCGGCTTCTCGAAGTCAATGAGAATATTTTAGAAAGGCCTGCTCTACTGCTGGAAAAGGTAAGGTATACAAGGTAAATAAACTGAAAATAAATTATTAAGCATGGCAACAATAATAATACCTTTTTTTCAATCCTAAACAGCCATTCACTGAAGGATACATTGCTGTGATTTTGCCAAAGTTTGATGAGAGCAAGATCATAACAGAAAACCTTCTGAGTAGAGAAGAGTTCGAGAAAGTTACTGCAAATCGCAACGTTTTCCAAAGGCAACCCACTTGACAGAAACCAATGGCTCTTCACATAGACATACAGGAAACATTTCCACTCCACTTACCTTCAAAATAGGTGAAACAGTTGAACACCATTTTTCAAAGACATTGGTTTTGTGTTCACTTAAACAGAGGAATTCACTGCACAGTGCCTTTGTACCATATTTTTTTTTCCTCAAGATGATATTGCCTATTTATTGCTTTTGTTTTAAGATTAGCAAAGTAAAGAAAAAGTATGCACCATTGCTTAGAAACATCTTGTTGCACAAATTGCAGTTGTAATCCTTTTGCAAATATCAATAAAAACAAGAGCCAGACTTAAGAAAAATATGGTTTATTTTTAATTTGTGACTTTTTATATACTTTTGTCAAAAGAATAGATGGTCCAAAACTAGATTTATGACCTCTCTCTCTTCTTTAGCCCCCACTTCAGCGACCATCATTCTGCAACTCCCACAACATATAGCATAGCTTAATTGTATGTCATTTAATTTCAGTCACTCTCTTACCTCGTACCTTTGAGAGATACACTCTATACAAATCTTTGCTTCATATACCATATACAATATAACTTTACAACATAGTCGACATGTAAGCAGCTCAGCACTCAAGACTTCATGACAAAAACCTTCAGGGCTCCACTTCACAAGCTATTTGACTATCTTTTACATATTTAGTGGATTAAAGAAAGCATCTTAGTTACAATTTAATCATAAGTCAGACAAAACAGTGGTTTACACTGAATAACTAAGAGCTTTATATTTAAGAATATTTGCAAGCTTATTGGAACAATCATTTGGCTTTAAATTTAGATTTTTGCATCATGATGCTAACATGGCACATGTTCCATATATATGAAACTTTTTTCTTATGGCATGATCACAATTTTTAGTAGTATGACTTCTAAAGAGCAAGGCTATAATGTACCACAGTCACTAACATTACAAATGTAAACATTACAAATGCATGACACACTAACCAAAGGAGATTTTAATACAAGGGTTTGGTAATTGTGGTAACATGCAGGTTTTAACCACTGTTTTCTTTGATTTGGCTATGATGTGCAACACTAGAAAGGTACACCACAGAGACTTGTCTCACAGAGGCACATAGTGAAAATGAATGTATGGCTGAGCCTCAAGAGTTCTCCCCTGATACTGTTTCAATTTGACAACAGTCACAGAAGTGAATAAAATGATTGCAGAGTTAGTCCTCTTTTAGGGAAACTTACTAAAAACAGTTTGCGTTGGCTGATTGTCTCCATCTTGTGGACTGTGGTAGAATGGATCTGTTAGATATTAAGTGATTTTTTCTATTCATTTTATTATAGAAAGGAAATTGCTCTCCTTCCTTTGTGTAACCTAACTTTGTTTATGAAAGATAGTGAAGAATGAGGGGACTGTTTCCCGTCCTGCAGAATGGTGTCATGGGCTCTGTGCTGCTTCCACCAAAAATATTGATCAGAAGAGTTCACTGCTCTATGGATTATTTACTCTCCAACAGATTGATGCTTGCCATGTGCTGCTCCAGAGATTTGACACCAAAGCCATTGGTATTCTTGCCGTTGAGTGCACCATCCTCTTTGACTGGGGTTGATGCTTCCTGTCTCTCCCTCCAGTCTTGTGGGGAACCCAGGCTACTTCTCTCTGACTTATACTGCACAAACAAAAGAAAATTCATACACTTGGTGGTGTTTTGAAAGAAAAGACAATTAAACACGCATCTAATCAGTGTGTATGTTCACCTTTCTGTTTAGCTTGTTGCAGTATGGTAGCAGGGATAAGACGACAGTCAAGATGCCTCTGGTTGTCTGAATGGAAGTGTCCACCTCAAGAAAAAGAAAAAATTACTTTTCACATTTTATTATCTCAATTCTTAAAATGTTATACTCTGCAACACTGTAAGAGTTGACTGATAAAGTCAACATCAGCTTTGACAAATGGAGGCAATGAATAACAAAAGGCACCCATCAGTCAGCAGAGACTGTGTGAGTCTTCATCCAGTCCTTTGATTTTGACCTCTTGTTTATTACAAGGTGACCTACAGCTCATACCCATTAATTCCACATAGACATTTATTATTCCAGCCATCACTGCTTTTACTAGTAGATCAAGACTAGGCCAAAGACAGTGACTTTCAGACACAATCTCATCTGTAATGCTTTGACACTGTCCAGTAGGATAAACAGGACCATGGTTATTATGGGGAAAGTTAGGAATAATGTCAATAAGGTAAGTTGAGAAGAGTTTGGCTAAAAATATTAGAAAGTTGTCAAATATGGACAAAGGTCCCTTATTCATTTAAGTCAGATTTTCAAGAAGTTGTTTATATCCTTGCAACATTCAATACATTTGCACAACTTTGTCAAGCTATCGACAACCAGTTGTGATAGCTGATTATGTATTAAGTATCACTAAGCACTGATAATAAAGTAACTGACTTCTTTGTTGTATCAAGTAATAATGATCCATGTGTTTGTAAATGATAGTACTGTACATGAAGTTTGTCCATTTTCTGTGACATACATTAGTGTAAAAAGCAATAAAATAATTGATGTAGCTGTAGTATGGGTACCTTCTGAAAGGTGGCAGTCTTTCCTTGTACAGGAGTCTTTGCCCCCATCTGTAGCTGTTGGCATAATGCCACAAGTTTCTCCATCTCTGTCAACACTGTAGATTTCTCCTCATCAACCAACTGGAACACAGAAGAAATACAGAGATGTTTTTTGGAGCAGGGCGGATGACTATACAAAAATACTAAATAAAATAATGATATGATGAAAGATTTAAAAAAATATATGAAATTATGTTAAAATGTTGAGTCATTTAGTGTACTCCCTTAGCTATGGCTTTATACTATATACATATTATACTGCTTCATCAGCTGAGTTAACCCCAGACCCAAGACACCAAAGCCATCAGTCTTATAATATGCTTTTGTTATATGCTATTTACACTAGACCTATACATGGCTGCCTAAAGAGACTAAACTTGCCAAAACTCAATTAGAAAGGCCTGAACTGATTTGCATGAATAGCTCCATCATTTCTATGAGGGATACACAGGTGTGCTGCAAGTGCTTGTTCGTGCCAAGGAATTATGGGAGTGAAGGGCGAGACAGGGGGACTCAATTAGCACTACTTTGTTTGATGTAATTAATCAGAACGCATGAGGCAAGTTGAGGAGCTCTTCTTTATGAATTAGTCCTGTACCTGCCCTCTACCTCTTCCACAAATGTGCACAGACATACACAACACTGGTGAATAACACAGTTTAATAGCTGTTACAAAGTGCAGTTTAATTAATCTTAGAAAACCTGGGTAAGAAGCTTGGAGTGGGCAGGAAAAAGGAAGGAAGACTTAGTGGCTATGTTTGTTTTGAAATCGTAGGGGAAGAGAATGGTGAAAGTGTCTGACAGCATTAATTTCCTGCTCTGGCTGTGTGATTTATAAGGTCATTCTAGGCGTCCTGACATTCCAGGATGGGCAAAATGGGTGAGATAGAAGTAAGTGGATTATGTATCTGTGGGTTATGGATCTAGTTGTGAAAAAATGCTTGTGTTTTTCCTTAAATTAATGTGTTAATGCAATTACATAAGCTTAGTCAAAGGTCAAATATTAGTTGTGACGTTATAACATTTTTCTCTTCTTCTACTGCTCCAAAACACCATAAATACAAACAAATCTTGGGGAACCTAGGAAATCAGTGCTCAGTCCTAGACAATACAGTATGTGTACCCATGACTTTAGTTGTTCTGATTGTATATATACTTACCTGAACAGAAAAGGTACGGAAGGATGAGCACAGCTGGAGGCCCTCTTCAGAGAGAACCTTTCAAGTGTCATAAGAAAAAAATCATAAGTTTGAAAGCTATACTAAAGATGATAGTGATTAAAGACACAATGGCTTCTCTAATATTTAAGTAGACAGCCTCAGTTTATCTTTGTTTTAATAACACAGAAAGGGTTTGTTTGAATAATACCAGAGGGTAATGCAAAAAAGTACATATAAACAGGAGCGGATTTATATGCACTTACCTCAGCCTGATGAAAAAGATCTAGAGTTGTTTTGAGTAGTCCCTCTCCTCTGTGGGGATCAATATAGAAAACATAGCAAATGAGAAAGTGAAACACATTTGAGAAAGATGAATGAGGACAAAAATACATCCACAACAATTTACAAAAACTGCATGTTAGATGAAATGCAACGATTTTACTGTCAGAATGAGTCATTGCAATATCAGCTTGGCTGCCTGCTAAATATCGATAGCTGCAGGCTTGAAAATGTTATTAAAACTAAGCCTCTAGGTACAAGGCTCTACCAAAGTTAAGCCCTGAAATGAATGCTTCAAATGTTACATTTTTAAGTGTGTGTGCAGGTGTGGTGCTCTACCTGGTGAACAGGTACATGCTGTATGCCATGCTCGCTAGACTCTGGCTTTGTCGCACAATATCATGTTCCTGCTCCTCCCACTTTTCTACTTCAGCGTCCACATCTGAGGACAGCAGTCGTAGCTCCAGACCCAGTTTAGCCATGCTTGTCTGCTCCTGCATACACAAAGTGAAAACAATATGTATTATTGGCAAGGCTTCCTTTCATAATTGTGATTTTATTGTATCACCACCACAGCGATTCTTTAAAGTCATATCTGTAATTGAAATAAGCTTAATACATGATCTAAATAAACAAATAAAAGGTATTAAGATGTGTGGAAAAAATGATAGAACTCATGGGTCATATAACAGAGGAAAAAAAATCATAGAGGATGGAAAAAGTCAGATTATTTTTCCATGAAGTTGTAATTGTGAGTACACCGTGATGGTTCACCTTGGAGCACATACCACATAAATACCACATAAGCAGGGTTTCACTCCCAGCTCAGGCCATTTCCTGTTTACCGTCTCTGGATAATAAGGCACTAAAAGCCTCCCAAAATGATGTATTTTGGAGCACCAACTTACTAAACAAACCCTGAACCTGCCCTCGAGTAATCATCAACTATTTTGTGTGTATTTTGTGTCAATGATGTTTTTCTGATTCTATAGGCTATATATAACTTTCATTAGATACAGTATCTCCCAGAATACATCTATTGTTTCATTTGGAGCCAATTATATACTGCTGCATTAATTGTACAGTTGTCATCATCTGCTTATATAGACTGATACAGAAACAAATTGGCTGTGGTTGACGCTACTGGATTCTCTGACACCTTTATAATTTGTCACAAAGAATAGAGTCCATTTAAATATTAGCAAACACGTTTTTTTTTCGTGCTTACATACCCCAAAACCTTTATAATCAGCATAATCCTGTTTTTCCATGGCGGTGCAGCATGTGCAGAACTGCAAGCCAGCAACATTTCACTCTATTACCATATGAACACCATCAATTTTTCAACTGAGTGACATCAGGTTTCTGGGAGATGAATGTACTGCTGTCACACTGGAGTACAAGACATAACTTGATGTATTATGCTGCAAGCCTGAGTTTATGGTGTGTACTACCTCTGCGTCCAACTTGACAGATTTGGAAGTCTTCAAGTTCGCAGAGTGTTTCTGTGAAAAAGAGAATAGCGTTAATCAGAGGTTTACAAAGCACTGAAGGAGTAGAATATTTATGAGACATGATGGTGTGATACTCACCCCGGGTCTGGGAAGTGACAAATACGGTCTTTTGTCTCCTAGAAACACAACGCATGCAAGGGAATTATGACAATGAACAAAAACAACTAAATAATGTACTTTAGGTTTTTATAACTTGCTTATGACAGCTCATTGATTTTATCTAGAGACATAAATTTGAACAGCACAGTTTATTTCAATCAACTATCAGGGTAATTTTTATTTTAATGCAGGATGATTAGGAAGAGTATAAAAGTGAATCACTTGATACTGTGGAGAATGGCTTGGCTTTATGGAAATTCAATACTGTGGTGTTTGTGATCCAACATTATTTACAGTCTCAGGCCTGCTTTGAAAATGTGCCATAATGACTTTCTGATTTGAAACATCTAATACATTTCAATCTATGTAAGGATCCTTGTGTGTTTTATCTTTGAGGATAAATGACTTTGTGAGTGGGCTGTCCATGACTTGAACACTTCAGGTAACTGGCACAATAATGAATAGAGTCTTGAGGAGTGTTGCACATGATTAATTTAAAAAAATCTCTTCAGACTTCACTTTTTCCTTTCATCACAGCCTCTCAAAATGATTCACCCAGCTTTTATCTGACCATTTCCTGACTAAAACAGCCCACAAACTCTTCAATACCATGTCTACGCTTTATCTGCCAAGCACACTGCACTCTTCTGTTTGTTAACTGAAGTAAAAACACACCTCGCTTGCCTTCAAAAACATCATTGATCTCTCTGAGCAGCATCGCCATGTCACAGAGCTGTGACTCCCAGGCCTCGCAGAACACCTCCAAGTTTTCCTTTGCGATCTTACTGGACGGGTGAAGGGCCAGTGTCTGGGCAGCTGAAATGATCTGAAAGACGACAACAGAGAAAAATGAGAGAAAATACAGTTAAAAAAGATGAAATGAAATGAAATAAAATAAAATATTGGAAGCATTTCTTTTATTCTTTAATCTTACTCAAAACAGACTTTTCAATTCAAATGAGAAATATGGGGGAGCTCAAAAACTTTAAATAAAATGTACATTCTAAACAATTACCTTATAGTTCTCTATTTTTAGCTTTAACAAGGTGTGTTAGAAGTCTGGTCTCATTATATGGAAAGGTGTTACAATTGACACAATACAATCTACAGAATTTGGTTACACATTAAAACATACAGACAAGTATCACAAATACAAACACACACTCACATTCTCTACCCACAGTGTAGTATTTAATAGCCAATTACCCTTTGGGCGATCCTCTATTACTTTTGGCAAACACACAATGATATCTCTGGCATCAACCCGCACTACAACTTTATTGATTGGATGACCTTTGAACCTAGGAGCAGAGTCATTACTGCCGAGTCATGCGGGGCCTGACATTAGCTTTACTGGACAGGAACATTCTACATCGTGGGATAATTACTGGCATGGATGGTTTCCAAGAGCAAACATAATTAGATCAGGGATAGGGGGACTGGGTGGACAGCATGTACTCAGCCATCTTAAATGGATGGCAGGTGTGGAGGTGAGACGGAGGATAGATTACTAATTTGTCTATTTTTCCACCCTGCTTCTAAGTAGAGTTAGATTTTATTCCCAGACTGTTCTGAGTCTGGTTTTTGTTTTATTTACAGACAATACATCTAACAGAAATGAAGTAAAATGTCATCCTGACCCTTGCTCCTAATTTCACAGCGTCATTACATGAGTTAAATACACAAGAACCGAATTGTACCTGTGGCCCAATCACATGGAAGGTCTCTTCAGCGTGTATACAGGTGATCTCCAGAGGCTCCGTCCCAGACACATGGCACAGAAGTCGACACGTCTACAGAAAAAATTCCATCTTTGTGTTACAATTATTACTTAGCATTTTCCTTAATTAATGTCATTACGTAATTTTATTAACCTCGTGTAGCACTGTTTGTCTTCTTGTTTTTATTTTCAGCCTTTGAGCAACCAGTAACACAGAAATCCGACATAGTATCAGTTTTGCCAAAAATTCACATTTAGCTAAGCTTTTACAACAAGTTAATGTTTTTGAGCGTTATAATTACTGTTTATTGTAAGTGTAAGATTAATACGGACTAACCACTTCTTTCAATGTCTCTCTAACATGGTTGCTCCTTCTTGATTTTCTATTTTAAGGACTAGAATGTTTAAAAAGTGAATAAAACAAAGCCAGAAAAGTATGCCTCTGGAATGAAAGTCAATGCTTGCATTACTGTGTGTACTGTGCTTTTTTTTTTGAAAAAGTTTGGTGGTCAGTTCCTTATTTTTATGTGGTATAAATTTCTTCAGATAGATTCCACAATGATACTGCTGAAATGTAAGTTGAATTTGCCCATCCACAGACAAATGCCCCACCTCAACCAGCTGCTCTTTCTGTTCGGTAAGTGTGCGCGAGTACTCTGCCACTGCCTCCAGGTTTCCCTTGGCCCCGGCTGCTTTGAGGGCCCGTAGAGGCAACTGCTCGCCGTGAACTTTGAGCAGGTCTGAGGCACGGCTCACTGCTACCTTGTGGAGCTGGAAAAGGAGAGGAGAACAGTACCATCAGAGACGAAGGGATAGCACATGGTGGCGTAAAGCAGGGTGAGTAAGTGGCATCAGAAAAGGTTGATAGTGAGTAAGCAGAAGAAAATAGAAGGAAGCCTGTGAAATGAGTAGCATGACAAAAAACAGTGAAAAACTAGAGAGGCAGTTAGTGAGAGGCAGTTCTCCTTCTGGAACAGAGCTTATCTATTGAGACTTGAGGGCAGACTGGACAGCTGCTCACCTCGCGCCTGAGGTCATTGACACTCTGGCATGTCTTCAGGATGGCCACCTCCATCTCCTCTGTGGCCTGTTTGGCATGGGCAGACTGCTGCTTGGAACAGACAGACAGAGAAAAAATAAACATGACACGAAACATACGGTGCCACTGCTGTACTGCTTCGATCAGTTACGAAAACACACTGCAAAGCCGAATGCACTAGGAAACAGGGAGTATACAACAAAGAATATAAGTGAGAGTTAGATGGGAGTATAAATGGCTTAGCATAGCAACATCAAACAACAATAACCATGACAATACATAAAGTTTTTTCAAGAAGAACAAAACTTTATGCTAATGTATTTTTTTTACTAGAATAATCGAAAATGATCTACTAGAGCCACATAATTGTTTGCACAAGAATAATTGCACACTCAAATGTACTGCACAAGGCTGTACTTGGCTTTCTTCAAATCCTGGACAACTTCTGTGTACGCTGAAATAGTTTACAATGACTAACTGCAGCATAATGACTTGTGTTATGTAAGTCAATCAATTCTAGGAGCCAAGGACACTAAATAGCAGTGAGGAAAAAGTAATACTACATGATGTTTCTTAGTCATATCTGTGAGGTAAATAGATTTACTCAGGTGGGTTATTGAATTTGATTAAGATTAGAAAACAAAGTGAATAAGGTAGACATAAATAGTTGTGGATTTGTATGGATCCTACACAAAGCTCAACAAATACCATTCATTATTGAAAAAATATCATATGTTGCTTATTAAATTTATTTTCATTATTGTATTGTAAACAGTTGAGCAGCCACATACAACACATTGTTATGACTGCTCATTGTTCTTACCAAACTATTTACATCCATTATATAACATTCATGATATTATTTTCCTACTCACATACTGTAGTATTACTGTTAGCATATGTGTTTATGAATATCCCATGAGGTGTATGTGCATCTGTGGTCATGTGTCTGACTGTGCCAACCCACCGCCTCGATCCAGCACTGAAGCAGCTGCTGAGCGTCCTGGCGTGCCAGCTGGCACAGACCGAGGATGGTCTGCCGCTGCTCGTGGCTGGTGTAGGCTGAGTCGGTGAAGTCCTCCGTCCGCTCCACCAGGGCATCCAGCTGACTGCCCATGCTTTGGGGTGACAAGGAGTACAGGTTCTCCCGCAGGCACTCCACGCTTGACTGGACAGGGATTACAGAGATGGAAGAGGAAGGACATGTGGGAGTTAGCGATGGGAGACAAATCAGGCACAAAAACTTGGAACATTTTTGCTAAGCAATATCTTAAGGTTAAGAATATTTATCACACTTCACATTACCACAACAAAATGTTATTGATTTAACCTTGCGTGAACCTACATCATTACTGTGCACAATACACCAAACAGCATCGCAACATTAAAGCTAAAGCATTTTTGCTGCCGTTTCCGTTTTGAATGCAAAGTAGGTCTCCACTCATGTGTCCTAAGATGACAGCTTTACATAAGGCTCTGGACTCTGCCATTAAGAGCTATGAAGCCATTCATTAAAAGCAATGTGCATCTCAGATCCTTTTATCCATTTTTTGTGGAGGAAAACAACACACCTCAGGTTTTGTGCATTAGTGTCTTTCTTTCAGTTGCAAGCACACAAGGGGGAGAGAGGTCCACCAGTGATTCATACAGCCGTACAAATTTACAGATTAAAAACTCGATTACTTTAATCCCTTACTAATGACTTAATTCATTGTACAAAATAAACAACAATATAATTGGAATACTGGTTCAAGCACAGTTGTTTGTGAGCCTACCTTGAAATCTTTGATACCGTTGTAGATGCTGACGGGAAGGATCTTGTTGTCCCCGCAGCTCCGGGCCTCTGTGACTATCTCAATGACCTGCTCCAGGGCACAGCGCATTCGGTGGAAAACAGCGTCTTTGTTGATCCGAGCAGACTCGCAATCCGGGTGCCTCAGGCAGGTCTTTGGAACAAATTTCATGTGAAATGTCAAAGCGTGTGGCCTCTGTATGCTCACTTGTGTCCTTTTGATGTATTTCCGTCATGGTTTTTTTCACTTTTTAAATTAATATGTCTTATTTTCTGGATATATCAAAATAAAATGCACAGTTCAAACATCCATTACATTTCTATAACTTCAAAAGAGTTGAGAAATGTTTGAGATAGTAGTTCCAAGCCCCTGCTCCGTAATGGTTGTTTACCTTGGAGGCTGTTAGAAGCATCATGGTGCATTTCTCCAGCACGGCCCGAGCTGCTGCCATCCGGGCTTTCTTCTTCTCATCCTTTAGGTCCTAAATCAGAAACATACACAAATGCAGCCCATAACACATAGCCTTACCTCAGTGGCACATTGCTAAAACTCAGGACAGGGACAGGAAACATAAGTATGTGCATTACACCTCTTTTAAGATGGGATGAAGAGATGCGCAAATGAGACACAGATTTTCATCTAAACAAATATAAATAGCAGAGCAGATTTAGGTAGATACAGGAATTAGAGAAGGCAGCTGAATCAACTCCTCTCCCGGCATTTTGCCATAGATTACAAAGACAGAGTGATTATCTGTCATCTGAAGATGATAGGATTTCTAAAGGGCTGTGTGCATGTGTGTGCATAAGAGTGGGAGTAAGTATGACAAAAAGGATGAGGAATAAAAGGATAGAAAATGCGGAGAGTGAGCATTAGCTCCAATGAGTAGCGTTGGAGGAAGACGTGATGTGTGTGTCAAAACAGGGGTCTGATGAATTTCAGAAAGAGGCCTGGTTGATCCTCCCTCCTTGTCTAAGATATCGCAGCTGCTGCACTTTACATCCGCTTCTGCAGGCAAAGCGCTTTAGCTGCACAGGCTGAATGTATGCATCAAACGAGGATTAGAGCTCTTTGACAGTACAAAGTTGGAACCCCTAAGTTGAACAGTGTAAAGCCTTGAGCAAAAGTTTTGTTTGGTTCATGTATGGCTCATACAGTTCACAGACACAGCACAAAACCTAAAGTATGAGTCTTCTTTGTTGTCAAGCTGTAAGTGTGAGTTTTAACCAATCAGGACGTTTTAGTAAAAGTTTAAAAGACCTACTGGACATTTTTTGCACTCCCTAAATAACTGAAGCTTGAGTGTTTGACATTTGTTTTGTGTTTGCCTGAGCATTCACAGCAGTGTACACAGGCTTCATAATCTAATCTCCCACCTGCTGCTACAATATCACATTCCCATAATCACATGCATTTTAGATTACATCTAAATAAATAAACAGTCAGTTAGAGAAACAAATAGACAAATGGATTTTTTACCCATGATGCAATTATTTTTAACTGCATACAGACAAATAATGACAAATGAAAATATGTTTTCAGCGGTTCTCTGCTAGACAGCATCCAATGTTTCCAGTTCTACTCACGTTCTGCCTGTCTCCGGTCAGGTGGGCAAACTCAACCATCTCGTTGCCAAACTGGCTGAAAATCTGAACAAATTCCTGGAAAGTGCTGACTCTTTCCAGATGGTCCAACGTTACCAGGACCTGAGAGGAGAAAAGGATCAAAGAAAAATGTACAAAGGCGGAATATGTTTATCTGTTTAACTTCGCCCAAAATAAATGTCCACTTGTGGGTTATGAACTTTTTATAACTCCACTGTTCAGTATTATCTGCAATCATAGGAAAGTTAGATTTGAATTGGTTTAAGTAGTCTCTAAATCTGACTCGATCCATTTCTGTGTGGCTTGCACAGAGACACAAATGCTATGCTGCTGGTAATATAAATGAGACAAAAACAAACAAATTATATAGAACATACGTGTATTTCAGTCAATAGTAGCTTACTTCACAAGTTGCTAATTAAAATCTCAGGAAGAGGCTTGCTGGCAGTGTGAGTAGCTTTTAGCAATGCTAGGCCAAAAGGAGGATGCGATGTAATTGTGTTTGCCAGTAATGGAGAACAGTAGGCTGTCTACTGTCTGTCCAAACGAGGCTAACCAGTCATGATTAAGCCTCTGTTTCCATTCTTGGCTGAGTTTCCAGCTCTATCCATATCACACTGTCTGGCTAAGGGCACATCCAGGTACACTTAGAAAAGCACTCTCTCTAGCCCTCTCTCTGAGTGGCTCTGTGTTTCTAAGTGATAGTTAAATGCACTGCTTTGCTTTAATTACCTCCAGAGTTGCTTACTTCCTAAACATGCCAGTCTTATCTACCAGGAAAGCAGTCTTGGATTGAAAACTGTTTGCATTTTATATAGAGCGCAAAAGTCATTAAGCAAGAAAATGACTGTATACCATTCAAAGCAGTATCTCACCTTGTTGCGTGATGTGATTATCTGTTTAATGACTATGCGGTCGGCCAGGACCAGGACTTTAGTGACAGAGGAGAGCAGCAGGCGGGCAGCTTTTACCATGGCTGTCCTGTCGTTGAACACAGTGACACGTCCGTCGATCTGTGATGGCGAGGCCGACCCCACATCTGTCAGCTGAGCTATAGCATCACCTGTGAGACAAAACGCAAGAGGAGTTTGTTTAGGGTCACATAAGATATTAACAACAACATGTATAAAGGAGAGCTTCAGCTTCTGGGAAAAAAAAAGCTACTCTCTCAAGTCAGAAGAACAGTTGGACATAGTAAAAGAATCCCATCTGGTCTGGGAGGACCCTTGGATCCCCCAGGGGAAAAAAGGAAGATGTCAGTGGGCACCAAGACCTGCAGGGTGCTTTGGTTTATCTTTGTTGCTGCTAAGATCTGGAGCCAGATTACGGACAGAAAAATAGAAGCATGCATGACTAATTGCTAATTACTGAAATGGCCTCAAAGTGGATTCACAACTCACAATACAGCATGTTATAATGTTTTTCCTCCAATCTGCCACTTTTGGGAGAACAATTTTGCCCAGACTGGAAAAGACTGAAGACAAAAACGCAGCCAAACTCAGCCATTTTCATGTTCAATCAAAAACACAGCCACAAAACACTGAAGGATGTTGTAACTGCAGTGTCGTAACATCACTCCATCCCCGGTGATCCAACACATGATTGTAGATACAGAAAGATGTGAAGGACGAGTCAGGCTTTTATTGAGTTATGTAGCTTGGCTGCTTATTAGCTTTGGCTGGTCCTTTAGGCTGATTGTAACCGACAGGACGAGGTGCTTTTCGGTGCCAGCTCTACTAACGAGTTAAAACATCTCGGTCTCACGAAATCCCCAAACACTCATGTCATCAGCCCAAGCCCTCAAATTAAACTGAATACAGATATTGAAAGGTTTAGCAAGGCCAACTGAAGCCGTTCTCACTGAAGCTCCTTTATCCTTTTTCTGCACAACATAAAGAGAAAGGTTTGCTTTATAATGATGAAAAAAAGAATATACGTCTCAGATAGTTCATAATGTCTCTCGTATAAAAAATATAGTTACAGTGAATTATACATACATACTTGCATGCACGAAATATTACTGATGTAAAATGTTCAATTAGTAATGATATTTATTGGAATATGAATTTGTAGATTATTTAAAACCATTCACAGTGGATTTAACTTTCTAGGGCTTTACCATATCTTTCGAGAGAGTTAAGTGAATATAAGAATGACACTTTGAGGCTAAATGAAACAGACAGAGACAGAGATCTAACACTGATTGGCTGTACTGACCTGCCTTATTGGATCTCCTCGCTGCTTTGTTGATGGGTAGCATCTAATTAAACTCCTGCTCTCATCCTGCCTTTATTTCATTCATTACGGTGCACAAGTCTGACGCCTGCGTGATTAAACTCTCCCTGCAGCTAGGTATTAAAAGAAATGGCACTCTTTTACTAACTACCACGTCGCTTAGCAAATTTTAACATTCAAAATCAGTATGAGATGAAAGAAAGTGTTTTTTTTTTTTTCCTCTCTCTTTCAGCAGGGAACATTTTTACACTGTCTGTCAGGAAGAGTGCGAAGGAAAACTGTTAAAACACCTCGCTAAGAAGAAATGTGAGAATAAATTGGTTCGAGTGGGTGACGCATATTGAAAACTGAGGATGCACGCTAAGACAAATATACACAATTACTTCTCGCCTCTATGTGTTCACAGTCAGAAACACACACCTCGTTTACAAATCACAGAAGCAGTAAGGGTTAAACGCTTTACTGCTCATGCTGGTTCCCTAAACATAAACCTATTATCTCGTTGTTGTGTCTAAACTCTTTCCCATTGTCAAACTGTTTCTAGTCTGTTTCATTGAAGGCTAAATGAGGCGCTTGTCTGGTCTGATAAAATCTATGTTGGCAAATATACAACAGATTTATTTGAGCATAGCAAGAAAGTCTGCACAGACAAGAGGATACAGGGGCTTATCCCAAAGTATATAAAGTTTTTGATCTTTATAAAAAAAGGTTGCTTTCTTTTTCTTTTAGGTTTAAAGATGACAGTCCCACAAAAAAGATCCACACGTACCAATCTGTTTTCTAAACATGACAAATGCAAAGTCAACATTTTGACCCTACTTCTTTGTTTGTCTGCTTCAAAAGTTTAAACCAGGATTGCAAGCCAGAAGAGAAGTGTCTGCATAACACAGAGAACTTGCCAAAACCTAAATGTTGAAACTATTACAGAAGCAAATATAAACTAACGAAGACCGAAGTCATGACCAAGACGATCACGTGATTCATTAAAAGAGATACCAAACATCCCAAATCCATCCTCGCCACAAAAGATTGATCTGCTGGTAACTGAAAAGATGCTTTCATTATATCTTCACTTTATTAAAAATCTCTCTTATATTTGACAACATGTGTCCTTACAACGATGTGGAGTTCACACACATTGCTCTCTTTACATGACACTCTTGGCTGAAGCAGGACTAAGACCTTTACTTCCAACCTAATAACAACAGGGTGCTCTGGAGGTCCGCTGGTGTAATTTTGCTTGACAGCCAGGCTGCCCAGATTAATGGAAATTTGCTTAAATCTGATAACACCGTGAAGCCTGGAGGTGATACTTGATGATGCTTTATCAAAGTGCCACATTTTGTCTTAACAAGTAACCGCTGATGAAGAGGCAATAACTTCAGACTGATTGGGTGACTTTAAGCTATTTAAGGAAACCCTAAAAGGACCTTAAGGTTGAGTAAGGTTTCAAATAAATCCTCAATTGTTTTACTGCACATTATAGCTAGTTTTAAATGCATAAAGTGTTGTCTGTGCAGCAATTTAGTAACATGAAAAGTATTTCATTAAAAAACAACATACCTGCTCTCCGTGCCTCGAAGCAAGCTTGACCCATCTCATCCTTTAGCTCCTGGTTCTCGGTGGCAATGGCCTCCCCAACGGCTACAAAACGTCCCACTGCTACGCTCACTGCTTGGCCCACTCTGTGTATAGCTGTAAGGGTCCGCTCAGACTTCTTTGGCTTGTCTTTATGGTTAATTAAGGTGGTAATCTGCAGGGAAAAAAGAAAAAATATGGGCAATAGTTGCATATGTATACATTTCATATCCCTAAAAGTTTGAAAGGGAGATACTTTCTGTAGCTTTTGCATTGAGCAGCAAAAGTAAGCCACATCTGCGATAAGATACAATCTTGACTCCATTTCAAAACAAGAGCCTTCCTTCCTGTTAGTCTACAAATGGAGATAACATTTTGGGAGATGGCTTCTTTGTGATATAATATGTGTGTTAGGGACAAAAAACCTGAAAAGAAAAGGGATGACACTTATCACACAATATTTTCTAATTTAACAGATGTGAGCAGATGTTTAGAGAGTGACTGAACACAGCCAACGATTGGGTGCAAAGCCACACTCTGGTGGGATGTCTTGACTGTAATAAGTGTCAATTATGAATTATGAATGACTAATTATTTATTGATCGCTTCCACTCTCTCCAGCTGTTCCCATTGTGAATGTGAGTGTGGATTTGTGTCAAACCACTTGGGGTCAGAAAATGGTGGGTGGTGTTTTTAATTGGTCCACAGCTGCAGGTGGTCCAAGTGGGGAAGAGTTTACAGTAAATCTTTAGTTGGCTACAGAAGGCTTGCTGCGTTTCGATGGGGACACATGGTGATTTGAACACTCAGCTTTCACTCACTCTTCTTTTTAAATGTGTAGCAAGACAAAAAAGAACAATTAGGAATAACTCGTGCAACATACTGTATTTACATAGACCACTTTGTGCAAAAAACCTGACCGTGAACTGTGCTTCCCTTCTGCGTCAGCGTTGCTCTATAAACTTAGCATCACATCTTGAATCCTAATTCCAGGCTGAGTCAGCAAGTTTTTGCCTTGTGATACTTGAGCCAGATTAAAACTCTTCTTCATAAAAACATTGACACTGACACTTACGTCAAGTATCATCTGGTTGCAAACTTTGGCAAACTGACTCTGGCAGGATGTTTAACTGCCCGTTTATAAAGAACACAGTTTCCATACTGATTGGCCAATATTCAGGATGCGCCCAAAAGAGTAAATGTGATATCGCTGTGCTGGCTGTTGCATATTAATTAATAGGAAGAGAACATTCATAAAGGTTCTTTGCTAAACTTTTCTCTTTCACACAATTATTAATATATTATTAATATTTGCTGTTAGACTAATGGAGAAGAATAGAGGCACTGAGACTGAGAATGAGACTTATACTAGAGAAAATAATTGTGTGTGTGAATTTAAAATCTGACGCACACTAAGTAGGTGATGTCTCTATAGAGCTACAAGCATGGGCTTAATATGTTAAAGGCAACTCATGCTATTCATGGTTTCCATTAAAAGTTAGTAAGAAGCAATTTTTTTTAGGAATATTGTTGCTTACACGAACATTTTGAATAGATTTTAGCATCTTCATTGTAGCACTCATTCTGTTAATGTGTTACAGGACAAATGCTGTGAGTTGTCGCTCCATCTTAATGCTTCGTCTAGTATGAGCCTCACTCTTTTTACACATTGACAGATTACATTTCCTGTATAATCAGTCTTTTTACACAGTAACATCAAAATGGTTAAAGTTTGACATGTTTAATTCAAATGGTAAAGTTTCAGCAAAGCGAGGCAAAAAAATGGAGCAGAGCAGACAGCCGCTGCCTGGGATTTCCTCCATTAGGGACTGGTAGGTGACCACATTCACTGGGCTGTGCAAACAGGAACAAGGCTGGGTGGAGAGGACATTCTGTAATATTGATTCAGTGCAATCTTCAGAGACAGAGCCCTTTGTCTGCCTCAGATGTAAAACTTCATCCATGGGAAAGCTAACAAACAAAAGCTTGAGTAACTTATTGATTTGAATATGATTTTGGCTTACTGAATGCATAAGAGTCATCCAAAGACAATGAGTTGTACACTATGAATATAATCTACACTGTAGACATTTTCCAGTCTAAGAGATTATTCAATAGAGGCTCAATATGTCTAGAAGTTTGAGGTGAAAAGTTTACATTTCACTGCAGTCTGCTCATTAAGAATTTTCTCTCTTTACATTCTTTATCTTGCTTTATACCAGGCGGCTGTGCTCTGGTGCACCCTAGCAGAGCGTGCATGCCAATGAGCTGCCAATGAGCACCGCGCCAAGCAGCATTCTGCCCCAAGCATCTGGCAACACCCCATGATTTACACTAAAAAATATTGACTTTGACTGTTGCCATTACTTAGGACAAACCTCAAACAATGTGTGACACCAAAATAACAAACCTGACTTATTTTCTTAACTTAAAAATAAAGATTCTTAAATAAATCCAACTTTTTTTTAGATGTTCGACGACATTGCTTATAAAAATACATACGGTACAGGGTAACTGAGCTGGCAGTATAGTTTGCACACTTTGTAGTGGTCCAATTAACAACTACAACCTGTAACATTTAGCTGTAAATAGATGGCTTCTTCCTGCATAAACTCCAACAGCTTGTCTGCAGACTAGACCATCATTACATTCTCTGAACCAATATAACTCCAATCAAATAACCTAACATTTCTAAATAAAAATAAGTGTGGTGACTTGAATGTAATCCATTTTTGTGTGGAGAGCCCTAGTGGCTGCTTTTACTTTCCCAATGGATGACAACCTGTCAATACCTATCCGTTTGCCTCTCCTTTCTTTGTTGTCCATAATTAAGACAACAATTACACGGCCATAAAGCAGAGAGAAACAGCTTACTCTCAGAAGCACAACACAAGAGAAGAACCCACCCGCTGGTAAGCAGGAAACCTAGACTAACACCTCAAGGACGCAGTGACCGACTATAATTCAGAGGGTAACAAAAGCTGGAAACATTTGTGGCTGCCTCCCATGGCTACTGACTGACTTTCATTGAAAAGCAAAGCCAGGAGAAAGTTGGCCATTATCATAGTCGTTCTTTCTGTTTTCCTGCAGCTTAGTTCATGGATTATGCTGTTATATAAATACGCAAGCATCAGCTAAGTTTGTGTATGAATAGTCTGCATTGTTTTCGCAAAAAAAAAAAAAAAAAAAAGCAGGGGATCAATTCAAATGTGCGTCATTCTCACTGAACTCCTTTGGAACAATGGGAGCAGGAGAAAAGTGAGTGTGAACAAGCTTGTCCTGGAGGCGTTTATTAAACACACTTTGGAGTCATTCATCACCATAATTGTATGCTTGGCGCTCTTAGGTTGGCTTGCACTTTTTGTCTTGTTTAAACCGCAGATTATGTTTTAGCTGCACTTGGCTTATGAGACTATCGCCTGGTTCTGAAGTTTTTCAATTCAGATGTAAACAATAAAAAAAAATAACAATTAGTTTAGGCACACGCAGCAGATTCCAAAATGGGTAGTTGTGTTTTTTTAAGAATGTGGGAGTGTGAATGAAAGTTGGTTTTGTCCCGCTGGAGGCTGTGCAGATCTGGTCAGAGTGTTTTTCTTCTGCTGAATGTATGTTTGCTTGAATAACAGTGTATGGGTGGGAAATAATTGGACTCAACCTTGTATGAGGAGGGGAAGACAAGGAGAGATTTAACATCTAACACTGCACAGTCCGTGGTGTGTTTATGTGCTGATGAAACGAGTCTGTCAGCATTATTTTTCCCTTTGAGGATCTTCCTATTTGCCCTTGTTAGAATAAAAAGAATATCCCCAGGTGCTGTAACATTAGCCTTGAGAATACATAAACTATCGCTTTGTAAAAACACATCCAGGTCTCATTTAGGCCTATTATGTCACAGGCTGTGGTACAAAGGAGAACTGTTTTACTGCTACTCCTCATGTTTGTATTATTTATGTCAAATTCTCTTGGAGTTTACTGCATATTCCCCTCACCATATGATGAACTTAAGTTTCTTGTCTGTCTTTATTGATGCAAAGGGAGATGTGGCTAAGCATATGCTGCACAGGGAGAGGTAAATAAACACAGGAGGTGAGCGATGACAGCCCCACTGAACATGCATATTAATGGGAGAGCAAATTCCTTCCAAATTGGCTGTGAGCAGGCCTGAATTGGATGTGTTTCTGGTCCGTCGCCACTGCCAGAATGGTCAAATGATATAAAATTAAAAGAAAGACAATGAAGAACATGCTCTTTGTCCTGCTACATCACTTTTCAAACTAATTGTGCAGTGTCTTCTTCTCTCTTACCTTCATGCTTGTACTTCCTATCTTTATATAGTACAGTAAGTGATTCAAGTGGGTCCCTAGAGTCAGCCTGCTGCAGTACAATGTAGTAAGGAAGTTACTTGCAGTGTTAAAGCTGCATCCTTTGGGGGTTAGTGCACAGACGAGCAGAAAGGAGAACAAGTTGACGCTGCTGCATCCAACTCTTCAAACTACACAAACTTATTACTCACAGAACAAAGTCCTATGAAATAAATAAATAAAAAATGTTATGGGTCCTTGTGGGTTTCAAACATTGACAGAAATATTTTAAAAATGCCTCAAATTATTCCAGACATTTTCCTGCGCACAGAAACAAAAATCATACTGGGCCCATTTACAGGCAGATTCTGCTATAATGAGTCATTCCCTAATGTAGGGAATATACGCCTATAGACACAACAGAAGCACAACAGTCAGATAATGGGAGCAGGAGGCAGGGTTCAGCTTGTTAAATTGTAACCACTGAGCAGTACTTGCGTTTAGTAGAAAAAAACAATCTCAGCAAAACCACATCCATATGTAGTCATCACTGAAATGGAATTCTTGAGGAATGAGACTGCTTTGTACGGTCAAACCAGAGTGAAAGCCTGGCAGAAACGTGAACTACAGTAACTTCAGTGCTTCGATGCCAACCTTTAATGCTGATTACAACCAAATAAAAGGAGGAACAAAGTTGGAGGTGGGTGGAACTAGAATAATTCTCCTGGAAAAGGAGAAAAAAGAAATCTAGATGCACTGGCAAAAGTGACCCAAAAAACAAGAAGACAGCTGCTAAATGCTAACCTCAACATTATTGTAGTCTGCATCGTCATTTGGCTACATCCTCACTGTTAAAAAAACCCTTTACACTTTTTTGCATATACAGCTAATACAAAGATAAAATTCTGCAGGTCATTTATCAAACTCTCGGTTCACTGTCGTATTATATTCTGCCAGTTACTGTACTCCCATGTGGGTTAAAAAGCAGCGAGCACCATCCCTAACACCTACAAAACGGAGGCAGCACAGACCTGAGATAAATAAAGACTTGTGTGATTTGGCACTTGTCGAGGAAGTTCTTTAGGGCGATTGAACACAGATGGTTACACCCAGCAAGACAGATCATTTCAGAGGCAAGACAGTCAAATCACTGCATGCCTATACAACCCGCAAGACGAGGGGGATAATACCAGCTGATTACCAAAGAGAGCAGGCGAAAAGGGAAAAGGGAAGTGCACACAGAGCAGCTGATGGATGTGGGAAGACTGCAGAGGCCAACAGTCGGAAACATGACAGCCATGTACTGTGGCCAACAAACAGATTAGCATTCCATTGTATTTATGGCCAAAGAGCAAGCATCTCGATGAGTTTGACTGTCCTTATTGGACCCCAAAGGACTCCATGTCTTTAAAGGTTTTAAAGAGGGTTAACAAGATTAAAATGAAAGGAGATTGACATGACTATTGTTTTCTACACATTCATGCTTTAAAGTATTAAGAAGTCTTGCAATATGTATGTTGCTGTTAAATACTGAAATACAATATGACACATGTGATATTTAAATCTGTCCCTAAAAGCTTTTTAAAGTGAAGAAAAAAGTATTGGAATCAGTGAGATAAGAAAAGCTAAAATGCTGGATGGAAATTTATACCATCACAGTTCAAACTGTGTATGGACATAAGAAGAGTAAATTTTTATTTAATGTCATATTGCAGCAAAGATCTTGAGCAGCCCTTTTTGGCCTCCAATGCATCCTTAATGATTATATTACATCACTGCTAATCCTCCTTGATCCTATTTTTTCCCCATTTTATATGAATGCAATTTCTAGAATTAGTACCTTTAAATTTAAGACACAACTCACATAAGAATTATTGCTAGTGTATAACTGCATAACAATGAGATATAAAGTAAGTAATACCTGTGCTTAGTCTCACCATCATTCACTTCTGTTATTTATATATTTTTTTATTTATAGGAGTAGAAAGTCAACACAATGACAGCATGAGAAGGCAAGCTCATGATGTGACCCATAGCCCACTCGCCGCTGTTTGTCAACAGACACAAAGCAGAAGAGACAGACAGATGCGGATGGAGACGGACAGCTCAGTGCGTGGGTGTGTAAGATGTAAACACTCACAGAAGCAAGCAAAAGGGAAAGACAGCTAACAGACGTAAAGCCATACATTTTTGTATCAGATCGTGCCTCCTTTGGAGTTGTATGAGAAAAGGGCAGCGTTTGGCCTTCAAGTTCAGCGCTGCAATCACACCTGACATTTAAATATATGGACGGCAGAATCCACAGAAAACATCCAGGAGAAAGGTTACCACAGATGAATAACAACTAGGCACGTCCCACTGCATATACCTAACTCAGGGGACAATAATGGGGTATCACAGTGATTCTGAAGAACAGACTGAGCCACACATGCCACTCTGAAGCACACCAATCAACCAAACAGGCTACATTTGAGCCATCTGGTTAAAATAAGTTCCTTGCTTCTTTGACAAGTGTTGCATGCCAAAGCCACAATGGCTGCATAGTTGCACGGTGCAAGCAGAGAAACACAGGCACGCTCTCACACCGCTTGCATTCACCAGGGCACAATACCTCTTTTCATTTCTCTTTGCGGCTGTAATTCTTTGGGCAGTAGGTAGGAGGGATATACTGAGGGAAAGTCACAGTGGGGGTCAAGCAAGGAGAGGAGCAGTGTGCCCTAAACATGACGTGACAGTCAGGTCCAATTGCCTCTGGCTAATCCCACTGTTCACCTGCCCTCTCTGCCTCCACCTGTGGATGTAGTCTAGAGGGTCAGCACTCGATACAAGGCTGCCCGAGGCAGTGCCTCATCGGGGTCTTGAAGCTTACATTCTGATGTGTTTATGCTCCTCTGAACACAAACCTAAACATGAATTCACCAAAATAACTTTTAGGCAACACATGTGTGTCTCTCTACCAGATAAGACCCATTTTGCTGCGTATCCTACAAATCAAATAATAAATAATAATGAAGAAAATTGGTTTAACCCTATTTACACCACCTTTTGGTAAATAAATGAAATACTGAAAACAGCAGAAAAACCTTGTAGACGGTGAGGTAAATGTATTCCAGCTGTAAACGCGTTTCGACTAGCACATGCTGAGCACAAACCAAACAAATCAAACTTGTTCTTCTCAAAGTGCTAAAGAAGAGGACGGATGATTCAGCAGCTTTCACTATGCATATTCATGGAGCAGGGAATAACACGAATAGCAAACTAAACCCGGCGTTTCTGTTCTTTTTTGCAACTTAAGCGTCAGCGGGTGACCGTGACTGTCCCGTTAAAGCTGAGGTGGCATCTAACCCTTGAGTAGTCAACTGAAATATTTGCTCCGGGCTCGTCCAATGAATAACAGCAGGGTGCTTGTCCAACACTACAGTCTTTCCCCTGAAGTCGGACCACGACACAACAGCTAGTCTTACCCGCAGTGTGCATCATCATTTTTATGTAAGGAATTCAAGTTTGTTCATATTAGCTGACTCACCAAGCAATCCTTTGAATAAAATAAAAAACTGGATATGTTTTATAGATACGGCACTTAAAGCAATTCAAAATGTATATCAATCCCAATATTTTGAATGCTGACAGCGCAGGCCACTTTTTGGCTCAGTTCTTACACTGATGTCAAGAGTAAATTTCACAGTGAGGAGTATAAATCACACTAAAGTATCGTAAGTCAAATGTTGGGAATGTGTGTTACCTTCTTATTTCATTCCTCTTTAACAGAGGCAGTTCAATTTTTCAGCAAGTGCACCAGTTGTCAAGGGCAGCCCGGTCTGTTATTAAAGTAATCTGACAGTCAAGCGGCCTCGTCTGCCCACGCGTATGCAGAAAAATAACACAATAGACTGAGAAGTTGGCACACAGAAGGTAAACCAATAAAGCGTGCTCATATTTTCATTCAATGTCAAATAAACGACAAATATAATCCTACTTATTGCTTTGTATCACAGTTTGAGATCGATTCTTGGTGCTCTGCCATGCTTTAAGTGTTCGGGGCCACTCAAATGTGATTGTCAAATAAAGCACTGGAAAGCTTGTGGTTACATATTTGCGATTGTTTTGCGTGATGAGGAATAGTGGTCTTTTGGATTTGGCAGCAGACTTGACTTAACATTTCGGTGCCGCTGCAGGACTGTATTCAGACTAAGAATGTAGAAGCTAAGGCGAAAGCAGAAAAGGCTGTGTGTTACCAGGTGCTCCATCATGACTGTCTGAAAATAATGGGAAATCTATCTTAAGTGGACCTATTGAGTGTGCTGAGCCGATAGCTGTTGGGAGTCATTCTGACCTGAGCCAGCTGTAGTTTACCAATTGACAATTTGACAGTTCCAAGCTTTCATTCAGTCTTTCATTTCAAAGTTTGCTCCTGACATGGGTAAAGTCCTGTAAAATAGAGCAAAAATGGCTCCGACAAAAAGAAGAAGAGTGAAGGTGACCTGGTTTGTTGCACTGACAATAACGCATGGTTTCTCTTGGAAGCAGGACATCGGTACATTATAATCAGTCAGGCTGATATGAGGTGCAGGAAGCAAAGAGGAACCAGACGCAGTTGATAAGAGAGAATGATAAACCTGGGAGAAAAACAGACCGTCGTGATGGAAAGATAGACGGCAAAACGGAAGAGGGCATACGGTAAATAAGGGAAAAAGAGAGCAGCTTCAACAGAGAATGAGCTCATTGAATTATAAAGCCACATGATAAAAGTTGAGCTAACAGCTAATATCATTTATTGGTCTTTACCAGCTGCTTTGCCCTAGAGAAAAGTTGTTGTTTTTTTTACTTAGAAATGGCACAGGGATCAGTGAGAGTGACCGATGAATCACAGTTACTGGCTGCGGTGGTGGACAAACATGCGTTGGCTGGGAATCAATTTTTGTCCCGTTAAACCAAGATCTAAGGTTAACTGAGATGGGAAGTGGGACAGGGGAATCGAATCGTCTGTTTACAAAGCACCACACCAGGACACAAACTATCTTTGTGGTTCGCTGACCTCTTTTTCTTTAAAACCTTTCAGAAATTTTAGAGAGAATGTTTACATGCCCAAAAATGTGTTTTATTAGTAATTGGTCTCAGTGTGAATGCTTCTCAAAAGATTCTTATTGTTAGCTCATGTTTACCTCCACTAATCTATGTCAAATGTGACTGTCACCACTTACATGTTATAAAGAGATTATCAAGACATCCTTCCTATGAATGGATCACATACATTCATCAGATGAACTTTAGCTGTAATCAGAGCATGCATTCATGTGACATGTGCTCTGTGGTCTTGTGGTCACCAAAAGTGGACATTTAAGAGCTGAAGTAATGCCATACTAGTCATAGTCAGTTTCTATTGGCCACAAATATTACTCACAACATGCATGAACCTCTCAAGTGCTGTTTAGATGACGCTTGGATTGGACAGTGAGTGACCTCTGACAACTATTCATCTCAAATTCATATCTAATTGAAGAAGTTCTGCTATGTCTGTTTTGTTATGTTATTTTATGGTTTTATTTGTAACACAATCATTTCATGCAACTTCAAACAAAAAATAAACAAAGGCTCATGACAGCATTATCTTTTCAGATAGAATCTCGAGTGAATGATCAACATATTCTCATATTATTTACCAACTAACTGGCAGCAAAGACATCTCTGATCAAACAAGCTTTCCATCCAGCATTATATCAAAGGCATCCCTGTCCCAGGCAGCGGGGCCATGCAGATGAGATCCCACCCATATGAAAATGTACACCGGTCCACATTTCTCAGGGCTACACTGGGCCCTTTGTTCAAGAAGAGACCAGTTTATTTCATGAAGATGTGCTCTTCCTTTTTTCCTTAAAAGTCTTTAACAATTCTCTGGTGTAATTTGGCAAAAAATAAAAACTTTGTTAAGTCAAAACTCTTCCGCAGAGGGACAGAGCAAACTGTAATAGCAGATCTAGCTGGTGGTAACATGCCAGGACAGTCATTTATAATACCTCAAAACTATGCCATACTTCTGTATCTGTGACAACATATTCACATAATCCTTTTCAGATAATGGAAACGTTAAAACACATTTACAGGAAGTTTTTCTTTGGGATATTTTTTGCACCAACAACAGACCACATCAACCCTTCCTAGCCTTGCTGTGTTGAGAAAAGCTTTTAATATTTTATCCGGGGTGAGGCACACAGTACTGTACATTGAATATCAGAATGAAAAAGCTTCACAAAGTCAAGCATGAAAACAGTTTTCTCCAACAAGCTGAAGAATTTAGATTAGTCATACCTTGAGCAATGAAGCACCTTCAAAGGAACATGTGGCCTGGAGCACTGAAAGCTCATGCTATCAATTCAAACTTTGATTGCGTCCCTGCTTTGGTTTCTTTGTGTTGTTGAAACGTGATATGGAGGCAATTGAAAAGGACACTTTTTGATGAGCTCCTATTGTATTCTCAATTATCTTAGAAGGATGTCCTTGACCACAGGTAAAGATTGATGAGTGTCCGTGTAAAACGCAAAGAAGCAGAACTGTTAAGCTAACATTTTCCTCCAGATGAAATTCTAAACTGCCAACATAAAAATCAAGACTCAGTCCCTCTGTAATCCTCACTACCTCCATCAGGCTTATATTAAGCAGTATTTTCAACAATTACAGCCAAAACAAGAAGCGCTCCATGTTGCTCAAGTCATTGCTTTAACAAAGTTTCTTCCACAGTGACTTTCTTGCACGCAACATGGCATAGTCGACAAACTGGAGCTGCTCACAAAACAAGCAGTGGAAGCATTGGCAAGTGCCCCCCTCAGGTTGCCTTCACACTGAGCACTGTTTAATGACTGGGTAATTATATAAAGTCTTCAACAGGATAATCCTAACTGCTTGCCAACCCAGCCTTGAAAACATTCCATCAGTCATCATGATGGGTAATTACAAGTAATGGACAAATAATAGTGTAGGGTGAACAGTGTGTGAAAGTGGCTTAACCAGGCGCTGTGACAGCTTCCCACAGTGATAGCATGTTCCATTGCAAAATAAGGAGAAGAAAGACTGTCCTCCTGCAACTGATAAAAGGATGACGGCTCGACCTGTGACGCTTTATGTTGAAAGAGAAAAGTAAAAATGTCCCCTAAGGAAAAGTGAGTCAAGAAAACTGAGCATTAGTCCCACCTGAATTTTGGCCTTCCCGTTTTGAGCCGATAAAAATCCTTTTCAGAAGAAAGGAGGTTGATATTGAGTAAAATGTCAGGTGTGGAAGAAAGTCAAGTACCCTGAGGACAAAAGATTTGGCCTTGAAGGTTTGACATTTCAAAGAAAACAGACTTCCAAAAAAAGTTAAGGCCTACCGTTAATAAATCAAGGCAGTGCATCATTACAGGCATCAAACCATGAATGTTAGACAGTAATGGCTGAAAAGCTAGATGATTCATTGATGAGGGTAGAGCGAGTGGAGCAAGAAGCCAGGAGTTCAAGCCCCGGGAGGAATAAGACACTAACTTATGCATACCAAACTGTGAGGAAAGACGAAAAGGTCACACCCTTTGAGACCCAGACCCCTGACCCAAGCCGTGATTCCCCTATAAAGGATAGACAGGCACATATCCAGACACCACTCACACTGTTAGACATTGTAGTTTGGCGAAACATGAGCCCTGTGGAGGAATGCAGCCCCCCTTGACAACATAATGGACTGTGTTGTGACATACTTTCGCTGACAGACCTGCTCTCTCTGAAATATTCATGGGGGGCTTAGGGGACCTGCTTTCACTGCATGTAACATACCCCTGGCTTCATGTGACTGGATTATCTGGGGCTTGATTTAAACCTCAAAAAGCATCAAACTTGCACTACGAGTCATTACACGCGTTCTGTGCCATCTGATTTGCTCCTAAGCATGTCAATTATAGTCATAGCAATTCAGTCAATTTAGCTCAAACATGTACAATGCACCAAACTAATCACTGACACCAAACTTAACCTATACTTTACTGAAAAAATTAATATGGATAATTTTGAGTAGAATACAGCACACAATAGTTTTACTTTGAGAGCCATTGTTTGAAATGTATAAACAGCCTGTGGTCTGGATAAAAGGGAAATAAAATACCAGTTCCTTCCTCTTAATACAGCTTTTGTTTGCTTGCCAAAGAGAGATCATTTCAGGTCCAGAACCTTCAAAACAAACATAACTATATTTATAGAAGGTGAGTGACTTTCACTTATTTATAGGGGATGGCACCGTGTGTGTCTAAGTTCACACACTGGGCTGTGCTTCCCGGCTGGCTGGCCCCCAGCTGTCACCCGCCAGCTCCATTCACCCATAAACAGTGACTAGAACAAATGCCATTCCCGTCCACAGAGAACTACATCTCTGACTGATGCCTGTGCGTCACTGTTTTACGTCATTTGAAATACACGATTGTATCATTTCGTAGATCTTGGTTCAAATGGATGATAGGGAACAAGTTGCATAAAAATATCTCTCTTGAGTTAGTATAAGAGCACTCATGCAAAAACTACATTATAGACTGGACTGAAAGGAAGAAGAATGGCTTTAAATACAACCCAGCACGGTGTTTGGATAAAAGCTGTGTTCAGAAATAGGCTACCATCTCTATGCAGTCGACAGTATTGAGTTAAAATGATATCGGCCTATTCTTGGTACTGGCTCTTTCATAATGCCCAAGATCCTATCTTCCAAAACATTTCCCCTGGAGATATATGACGGTCAGACAAAAGACTGTAAGAATACCATCCTTTTCTACTGGGGTGTCTCTGTCAGAGAACAAGGCTGGCCGTTACATGCTGTTCTTGTTTCAGCCTTCAGAATAGTACAGGGCTGAGCACTCAGTCTCAGTTTACAGCAATAAAGAAAAAGCCAAAAATCCTATGAGAAGGTAAGGTAAGGCTGAGCTCTGTGTTACCTTTAGCCTCTGGCTAGGTTTTCAGCAGAGTGCATAATTAATGAGGTGATACAGGGACACTGGACTCTCTGGAGAGATTGAGATTAAAAGTGGGAAAGCAGAGGGCGAAGTGGAAAGAACCTAAGCAGAAGCTGAAGAAAGGAAGGAGAGAGCACAGGAGAGTAAGGTGTGTGACAGGAAAACAAAATGAGGAAATTGGGCAGAGCAACAGAGAGAAGGCAGGAGGCATACAAACAAGGCACCAGAGCATCTTACATACTGATACTCGACCAGCCAACACCCTGAATACACACCATAAAGTGAAGGACACTGGTATGTGCACTGTATGACCAGCTTTTCTGAGCAGGGTTAATGGTCTCACTGAAACTGAGATAAGAGGTTAAAAGTCACACGTGTCTCTACATTGTAGTATAGAGCCAGTGCTGTAATGCATTCATGTAAAAACATATACAATTCTGGGAAGGTTAAAGTAACACAGCGAATGGAAATGAGTGACTATGTGAATTCAAAAAGATAAGAAAATGTTTGGCATTCTGTGCTCTCTGTGTCCTTCACACTTTCTTTGGTCTGTCATGTCAACCTCATCTCTTTAAAAGAACTCATTATCAAAAGGCAAGAAGTTCAAAGACACTGCAAGAAAGCAATTAACACATACAAGTCAGACTGAAGGATTCACACACAAGTGATGCTTCTAGAGAAGAACAAGGATGTTGACTTTGAAAGGCCTGGGATATGACAGTAGGCCATAAGGTGTGTTTCCATCAACCGGGGAATTAGAAGAAATAGGTAAAAAATAAAACAGAATTATGAAAACCTTATGCTAATCTAAAGAAGACAAAATTACAAATGGGACATTTACACTTTCTTTTTTCCTGAAAACGGAAAAGAGGAGATAAAACAAAAAACCTTGCTCTGTGTAGCATTTTCTGCATAGCCAAGCATAGATCTTATAAAACTAAAAAGAGCTTCTGAGAAATGCCATTTGTTCCCAAAATGGAATTTCAATCCCATTTTCATTCATTCCTTCATTAAATATCACCATAAAAGCAGCATACAATAGGAGCAGACTATCATTTAAAAGCCACACACTCAATTGAAATTGAAACAGAAAAAGGGACATAGTCATACGTATTTGTAAGCATGATTCAGTAATTCATTTTCTGGGCATTGTATAAATATTTTAGAAATCCCTTGTGGAACGTTATTGTGAAAAGTTTTCACAGACCCCAGACTTTCTGCAGGAACAAGTGTCCTCGTCATGTTCTCAGGGCTGGAATGATCACTTCACTGAGCCAAGACACATCCAACAGAAACCCAATGGGATACAAATAACCACCTGACAAATAGTGATCTGTTTACCTGCAGTTGTCTGGGCAGCAGACAGTATGCATACATTGTCTGATATCTCGGGCAATACATAACAGGAAGGGTGCATGCCTGAGAGATTAGAGCAAATAGACTGTCCCGTCAGTATCATCTGTCTCCTCTGCCCAGACATTATTTACTGGGATGTCTTAGGCTACCACAGTACTGCTTGGATGCTGTTACATGTATAGGACTTAAGAGGCTGTTCACAAGGCAATACATGTTGCCCAAAATTCAGTCTAGGGCTGGTATGCACTCCCAATAAAGTCTAGTTGAAAGTCTCTGTTCAATTGAAGTAGATGGCAAATTTCCATAAATCAAAAAGTACATCACAGACATATAGCTATTTATTTTTAGGTTGATTTTCTGCCACTTTGCCAAAACCAGGTAACATGACAACCCTATATTTTGTCTAATGCTTATTAGTTACCTTTAGCATCTGCACAGTGACCACAGCCATGGGGAAACTGTTTCTGCTCAATTTGATTTTGCGATGTAGCTATTTTTGACCCTTTTCCCCCGCCCGGTCTGGGAATAATCTTAATCAAATGTGTTTCTTGCATAAACATAAAAAAAAAGTTTTATATATAAGTTCTGAATATAAAATAAACACATAACTATCCAAAAATGTATTAAATGCATACACCCTGCTACCTGTACAGATCCTACATCAATGCTGATAATCTTTTCCTGTTTGCTGACATGATTCATCACATCACAATCCCATGACTATATATTAAGAATACACTGTAAATACAAGCTGGCAACAGGCCACACAGCCACTTGATACTTAAGAAGAATGTTAAGCCTGTAATGTCCCTCTGTGTGGGAAGGTTTATATGCAGGAGGTGAAAAGACAGGCAGCTACTGTAGGGCCATGTTTCTCCAAAGCACACAGCAGGCCAAATATAAAAGAACAATTATGCTCTGAAATTACAGGTTCACAAAAATGATACACCTTTCAAGATAACGAGATGAGATTGAGAAAAATCTAGACGATCCAATGCTTTGATAAACTGATTACTTTAAGTTCAGGTACTTTGCAGGAGCCTGAAATTGCTTCCCATTTCCAGCTGACACCAAATGAGAACTTTGAGAAATGTGGGCACTGGTAATACTACTTTGAGACTGTCCGATAATAGGAGTGATGTTTAATCAATACTTTATCAGCCTTACCCCTATTGCAATACATCTCGGTCGGAGGCAGAAGCTTTCCTTCAGACAATTAAAAGCCTCCATTGCTATTACCTACACAGCCTCTGGATAAGTTAAACGGCGGAAGGTGAGATAGCTTCTTTCGCCATTACTTTAACCCTGGTGCTTTCTCTCTCTACCAACACACACACAGGTTTTTCATCTGGAAGTATATTAGCCAGGGAGAGGTCAATGGATCGACATGTGAGACAGACCCTTTTATCGGCACTTAAAGAGAACAGCAATCTGTAATGACTCCCCTGATAGCAATAGTGAGAAGAGCGTGTGAGGCAAGATCAGGGGCAAACACTGGTCAGGCAGTCGGTGCACACATTTAGCTGGCGTTTTGTGTGTCAAAAAGGGCCGGAAGATTTAAAGAGGAGGAAGTGTGAGGGTGGGAGTCATAAGGGAGTGAGCACAGCCATCAAAGTAGGACCTGAAGCCTCTAATTTGACAAGTTTAGCTGACTAATACAGCCACTTAACAAGAAAACAGAAGGAGTTAAGTGGAATTACAGCTCGTTTTTATTTGATGACACGGCCTTGTACTGTATAACTACTGTGAAAGAACCGGCCTCAGATTCTCATTTACTCCTCCAAACAAGTCTGGCCCACTGTGAGTCAGTCTGCAGTGAAATGGGACGGATCTGTTGAATAAAAATCTGACATTATTCATACTCACACTGAGATGACTGGCATTAAGGATACACATAGAATTTGTTAGTTGGAGGCACTTCAAGGGCTCACTTAGTAGACGGCTTACCGCAAACAACAGTCCTGAAAGGAGTAGCCTTATTTTGCAGACATTTAATTTTGCAAATACTTTGATGACACAAGATTTGCTGGACCAATAATGCAAAAGAACCAAACTTTCTTTTGAGTTTTTTTTTTTTTACCTAGAAATAAATTCTAGATTAAATAACGTACTGTTATTTAGAAAGATTACTTTTAGGTGTATATGTAACACAAATATAATAACTCACGAATAAATATTATTGGTTGCTTTATGTACCCAAATAAACAATACGGACATAAACATAGACCACACAACATACCCATTTGACCTCTTAAAAAGGAGATATCCCACATGCAATGTAAGTGTAAAATATATTGTGCAACATACAGTATGTAGACACATACGTCTCACTCCATGATATGGCGTTATCCTGGTGTGGCTTCACCTTGGTGCCATGCGGCCATTTGTCTTCATTATCATCATACGGCTGGGGGAAGCAGATCTGTTAGAGCTTGTGGCAACAGTAATGCCTCTCTGTCTGGATATAAAAAACAACTTCACTACCTGAACGTTTGTCATGTCACACCAGGAGAAGATGAAGAACATAGGGAAATGGAGGTTCAAACCCCATGTTTGATACTTTCACAAAGAAGAACAGAAATTTGACTGATGCCAATGCGTACTGTGCTCTTAAGTGAAGCGTTAATGTTGAATTTATTTTATATGTAGCAAATGCTGAGAATCATATCCTCATACCTGCATTTGGGCTTTTGCTTTGGTAACAAACAAGCCCTTTTTTCAGTCTTTGAGTAAAATTAACACTGAGCTTTTCAGTTCAATTCAGCTCACCAGGATTCAGAAACTACAAGCCCAACAGAATGCCTGGAAGCATGACAAACTCCATCACTGCAAGCAAAGTTGGACAGAGAATGGATTTTTTAGGCCCAATTATTGCAGAAAATCTTTTAAGAAACTCCAGGCCTGGCCCCAGAAGGAAATGTTAGAGCCACGGTGCTCTTACAACACCAGTGTCACAAAGATTTTGTGTGCACTGATCTGATCAAAGAATGAGATAGAACCTGCATATCTTTACCTCAAAACAGCACTCTCACATAAGACCACCATGTCTGCCGCACCCAGACAGGTCTGCTGTGAACGCACCTCCATTATAAGAGCCTTTCCTAACCTGTTATGTCACTAATCACCACTTCAAAACCCGGATCAAATCTTTCTAATTGTCTTCAGTCTGGCCACGGACCACATCACAAGACGCCAACAATTTGCCTTGTTTCCCCTCTCTCCGTGTGATGCCTTTTACATTTGTGACCACCCAGAGTAATTCATTACCCTGACCATGCCCTCACACTGAAGCCCCATTGGTATGGAGATGACTTGTGTAGAGAAGGTGTGAAGTTAAGGCACAATGCGCAAATTCCGAGGCGAGGTGAATGCTTCTGTTAAATTCTGAAGCCGCATGAATGAAGGTTGTGGACAGAAAACATCCAAAAATCTCACACATTCATTCAGGCGTGATCTAAATTGCAAAAAGCAAGAGAAGCGGTGGCAAATGACGCTGACGTTCAAGATCTGCTTTTAGAATATAAACCTGCCAACAATCAACGAGACAGGTGAACACACAAGGATAAAAAAAAAGACGATGGCGAGCAAAGTGGACTGTCTTGTGTGTTTGTGTGTGGTTCAAGACAGGGAGACTCCAAAGCCTATAATTACACCCTGGTGGTGGGAGTGAAGCTGATAACAAAGGCCCAGCGATATCAACGTCATACTGTAGCAAATATACAAGAGAGGAAAGAAGACCAGATACTTTATCAAACACCATTTTGCGCTGATGTCTTTTTTCATTTCCTCTTGACGCTGATCTAATGACCTCAACTTCACAATAAAAAAACAACTAGTTTATGTCACTCGACTAGAGCAAAGCAATACTTTATATTACTGTAATGAATGATGATGGTAATTGAAGAGCCAAGGATGTGTTCAATGTGTTTGTGTTTTGAGTCATGTACAAAGACTTCTTTTGTGTGTGAGCACTAGTGCATAACCACAATTGTATGTTCCTTTTAAATGTGGCTATTATTGTGCCACACCCATTTGTATTAAACAACTAGCTTGGAAAATTCTGCTTCCCGTACAACATAAACCATACTGGTAATTATAAATGTATGTAAAAGTAATAAACAAAAACTCACAGGTCAGAATAAAATGATAATAGTGAAGAAAAAACATATGTAGACTATTTTATAGTATTTGGAAATGTTTTTTTTCAGTATTGCAGAGCTCTGTTGCTATGGGGACTTGCCTCACAGAGAGAGAAAAAGTTAGGATAGACTGTCCTTGAGGCCCACTATTCAACACTGGATGTAATATGCTGAATGCGGTAACAGTATACAGCACATTCTTCTTCTACAGTCCTCACTGCAAAGGTATAGACAGCAGTAAGGCCAGTCACTCAAGTAATCTGCAGCAAAAATACTGGTTAACACATATTAACCAAATCCATTTTAAACAGACTATTCAGATAAATGCAAAAGGGGTGAAGATCTCAGATGCTTGTCCACTTAGACTGCTCAGCTTTAACACTGCTATAATAAATAGATTTAAATGGATCGCTCATTGTTTCTACTTCACTGGTCTAAATGTCAGGCTTGAGGACTACTGTGCTGAGTGGGTTTTGAGTTGTTGAAAGAGTCCAGTGGCTTTAAGAGGCTCTTTCATTTCCTTGTGTTTATTGGAAAACAAAACACGTGCCTCAAAGTGGCCCATTTAGAGAAGTGGGAGTCGGTGCTGTCTGTCTGCATGGAACAGACGAAACTTACGGGGAACTTTTAGGCTTCTCTGTTCCTCCAGAGTGTGCTACGGAGAAATTTCTTGTCACTCTCATTGCAGTCGCAGTAGATCAGATATTAAAATGTGTGGTTTAATTTTGGATTACTAGTCCATCTGCCATTTAGCTTACAACAGTTATTCCACCAATGTAGCTAAATCCAAGTGTTGAGCTAGCGATTGCATGCGTCCTAAAGAAATAAAATAAGCTGAAGGGTTTTACTAATCCAAAATCGTTACAGGAACATACTTGATAGCAGGGGGAATGACTTTGAATGACGCGATTAAATACAGCATTACTACTGTGTTAAGCAACTGCGCTAACGTGATACGTGCCTTACTACAGCGCACAGTCTGCAAACAGGTAAACACCAGAAAAGTTAGCCTCAAGCTGCTGTTGTTCAGTCAAAGTTCTCTTCAAACACCGAACTGCGTAAAGAAATAACGCGTTTAGCCTGCTTGTTACTTACCTGTGATACTAAAGGAATAAGCGTCTGCTCCACCGAGCGAGTTTTGATTTCCAGCCCGGAATCAAAGTTACTGTTGCCGCACGGAGATGAAGCCATTCCCGCCGAGCTCTCCCAGCCTCAAACAATGCACAGCACACACTGAGTTCACCGAGAGCTTTTCCTTTCCTGTTTCCGAGCTGCGAACTGGTGTGGCAGACTTGCTAAAACACGCAGAGGGTTTCGTACGTGGTTACACAGGCGTTTATGAAGTGGCTCTTTACGCACACGCACGCTGTTTGAATCCAGGCTGTCGGTGGCTACGAGGCTGCGCCCGCTAATGTCCATGTAGTTTACTCAACTCAGGCAGAGAGAGGACTGCAGCACACCACTGTGGGCAACCGCACACACTCACCACATCTCCACAACACACACCTTCTGTTTAGGCTGCTGCGTGTGTGGTGCTCAGAGCTTTACAAAGTAGTGCAGACTACACCTAATCAAACTGGAAAGTAAAATAACAAAGGCATTTTCAAATCTTTGGTCCAATGTATCCAGAATAAAACCCCTAAGGGTCTATCATAGTGGCCTAAGATTCAATTCTGGTTTAGTTCATGCCCAAAGTGGGGCCCAGGGGCCAAATTGGGGATCGTCATATTTTGTGACCTCAACTATTGCATTCATCGGCAATGACAGTTGAGCAGACTGAGAAATTTTTTTTTAAAGGATTTTTGAAAGGTCTGGGCTAAAAAGCTTAAGTTTGCGTCAAACAGCTCAAATTCACGTTCTTCCAATCAGGCACTACCTCATCAGAACAAAATGAACCAGTGTAGACAGTGGCACACAGACAAAATGCATTTTAACAAACCTGCGAGAAAGAGCATTTCTTTCAATTACATGCAGAAATTTTTACATTTATTTTGGCCCATGGCCCACTACTACATTTTCACTATGGCCCTCTGAGGGAAAAAGTTTGGGCACTCCTGGTCCAAGGTCTACAGAGTTGGTTGGGGCGGTTGAATTGCAAGCAATGCCCTAATAGTTTTCCATAGAGAACCAGTTTTTAAATTTAACTATGATTGCTTGTGATAAATTTCACTGGAACAATCTAGATTTCTCTTTCTTTCATTGTCAGCAAAAATCTGTGGATACATTTCAAACTTACAAGTTGAGCATAAAAAGAGTTTTGAAATGAATCTATTAAAACAAAGTCTATGAGATCTATGAGATATGTGCTTTTTCATCTCTTTCATCTTTCTTGGCTCTTAGAGAAGACAATCTGCATTTCTTCTACAGCTTTAGAGCCTTTTAGCACAGTCCATCTACTTCACACATACAAGCACTAACTTTAATAATATGATCATATTACAGCTCTTCTTATTGTGTGGCCCCAAATAAGGACGATATTGTCATCTGGATTCAAGCCTAAACCACGCCGCTGCCAAATTCTCATAACCTCAAGTGGCTCCAGTAGCTATTTCTAACTTTTAAAAGAGCCACTGGATGACAAGTGGTGAGTAACACTTCATGTTACAAACACACCAGATGGCTGAGAGTAGATATGGCTTATAAGCACCATGGCACTGCTACTGGGGTCTTTTGCTACTGCTGCTGCTGCCTGCTTTATCATCAACTATTGTGGTTAGCAACTCTGTGTCAGCAGTGAAGACAATAGTACTGTGCGAGTGTTGCCCTCAGCCCCAACCAGTATTTATTTAAAACCCCAGAGCTACGCTTTAGTTTAGCCCTCCCTGTTTACATAGGTCCCCTTCCACTTACACACACAGACTGCATCATTATGAAGGCATGCAGCTGTAATGAGCATCCAGGTTTGTGTTCCATTTTGATGAATGGCTTGAAAACAGACATTACACTATTTGTTTCTCCTGACTCTCTTTTCTGATACATATAAGAAGATACTCCAGGTCTAATTGCTTGGGTAGTTGACAAATTACACAAGAGACCTTTTATTTTTCCTTTATGCTACACAAAGTGCCATGAACCACAGAATAGTATAGTATAAACAGTAGCTGCAGCCTTCTAATTTACTTTTGCATATTCAACATTTGCTCATCTGCTTCATCCAGCTTGTTACTGCACTTTGACAATTTGCCCAAACTCTACAAACTACAAGCAGGAATGCCCTTTTGTATATACTCATCTGCACAAGCACAAAAGTATTCCTCATTAAATAAAGGATGCTTATGTATAGTGCTAACATCTGCTGCGGTCTCTCACTGTGTGTGCTTTAGAAGTGCTGACTTTTTCTCTCCCTCTCTGTTCATCTTTCCTTCTGGCTCTATGGTTTCTGGGACAGGAACTGCTGAGTCCAAAGAGATAGTGATTTTGCACACTGTGAGACGTAAAATGAGCGCGCTCACTCATATTCCTAAAACGGATAAGCAGATTGGATGCTGAAATTCAAAAGGAGGACTAAGGAGAGATACCTTTTCGCCGAAATGCAAAAAAAATTGGCCACAAATGGGCATTGATTGTTCTCATTTGCTGGTTTAAAGTATAGGATAGATACACAGCAGTGGTACAGTAAACTGAGAGAGAGGTGTGTCCTGAAACAAACACTGCAGTTGTTTATTGTTTGTCCTGACTAAATCACCATCTAGCATCAAGAAACACCCAAAGTGGCAGACTGGAAGCCAATGTATTAACTTATTTAGCCTAAAGGTCATTATAGAGAAATATTATTGAGGTTTTTTTATTCTAAAGGATTATTCTCAGATGTTTTTGTTTAAATGGAAATCTAAAGCAGCTGTTGGAATAAACAGCAGGTCATCTGACTGTCATTTACTGCCAAGTGGCACCCTCAGGGACAAGGCTAATTTGATTCCATGTAAACAAAAGCAGGCAGAAGTGCCATGCAGACAACTAGACCACAAATCTCATTTTTTTCTCTCAATTTTTTTGCTGTTACATAATTATCATGCCTCACACTTATCATCTTTGTGTTTTCAATCAGCTATGTTTAAAAGCTGCATTCTTGGCATGAAATTGTAGTTGATAAAGTGACCATATGTAAACAGAATAAAGTTGTTTGGGCTGCAATTTAGTTTAATTAGTCTAACATTCATACACTGCACTGAACATTTATGAGCGCTGTACTACAGAAAGGGTTTATCAGTATGATCTTAAAGTTGTCCAAAAGGAATCTAATTATTGTTATTAATTACTGAATGGAATCTGTGTTTGTGGATTCTCACCACTTCTCAAAGATATGTAAAGAGTTAAGAAATCTTTTTCTTATGGCAAAAAGAAAAGTGTAGTGCTGCATTTTAAATACACAACAGACAATTAAGAAATGAAGGAAATCTATAAATACAAACTAAAGGGCTAAGCTCTGACTATTATGTTATTACATACACATATTGGTCTCATCAAGCATAAATAATATAATAATGATCATAAGCTCCAATAATACACCAAAACACATACTGTAGTAATCACGTGTCTGATTCATTGGTTAGATCAGTGCTGTCCCTGTATGACCTGCAATTAGAATTATCACAGTTTGACTAAATGACAGGAACTTTTTCATCTTATAATGCATGTTATCAAATTGTCTCTCACGAGGCTGATGCTATTGTCCAGCAATGGGAAACTAGGACAGGATATTTCCTGAATTAACCCACTGCAGTGACCTGCTACATTTGATGAAATTAATCCTGTATTATGTAAGCAGGTAGTGAAACTTCACCACAACAGAGGATGATGAATGCACCGTCAAAGCTTCAAAAAGATAATGGGGATGATTTTCACTAACGCAGCTGTTTGGCTGAGGCCCAGATATGGCGTTACTGGCACTTCTGAGCAGAGAGCCCGGGATGCATGGGCATCCTCGGCAGTGAGGTCGTCTCACCCTGCCAAGTCTGTCTGAACCCTTTGGAGACTGGGTGACAAGGAACAATACTGAGATGAGCGTGTTTTATTTTCTGTCAAAGTGTTGGTGACAATGCTTTGCTTATGTCTTTGTCATGGACATACAGAATGGGTATTGGCAAGCTTACACACTCACACCTACCCTCTGTCTACTCACAATTCCCCATATCATTTGGCTCTATCTGTGTCTCTGCTGCACTGTCATTTATCATATTGTCTCTAGAGTTCACCGATGCCATCACATTTCTCCCCTGATCATATCAAGCGGCTGCCTGGAAACTCTTTGTGACAAAAGTGTCTTGTCAAGCTTTGAAATCCAAGTGACTCAGAGGCTTTTTTTAAACATCAAGGCTGTGTGGCTGGCAGCTAGTTCAGCTGCGACCAGTCGCCCTCAGTCAACAACAAGGGCATAATACACTTTGACACAGTGGTGTGTGTGCTGCCACTATCATTAGGAGTATACTACTAAGTGTGACTAGTAACTAATCATTTAGAACACTATATTAAAAATACATTAAGCTGAATCAATTGAAGGCTGTCAACTGATATATAAAAATACTTTGATTGCCAAAGTGTACTGAAAATGGTCCTCAGACGTTAATGACCTTCTTGATTTGTCTTTTGGGCTTCATGTAGCGATGAATGGACTACGTACCAAGTTGTACAGTATTCTACATGTTTTTTTCTGCTGAACAACAATAAGTGTCTCCCCTTTTGTCTGCATTGAGTCTCTGCATCAAAATATATTTTCTCTTAGATAAAGGATTATTTTCTTCCAACATTCAATCCATTCCATCATTCAATGACACGTATGGCTTTAGCTTAAATGAATTATGATAATTATGCTTTTAATTAATGTTTTTAGTGATATTTAGAGATGTGTTCAAATCTGCGGCATTATGGATGTCACCCATTTAAAAGAGCAACGGTTCAACAGCGGATACACCATTTGTAGTGAAATGCTGCCCTCTTGTGGTGAGTTAAATTAAGACACCGTATTGTAAAAATTGTTTATCGTTTTCTCAAATTAGGAAGTAGCTATTAATGCTTCACGAGGAAATTAATGATAAATATAACTCTGTTTGTTTATATAGGTCTTTAAATTACGGACTTTACAATTAGACAAAATTAACAAAAAACACTGCTAAAATAATGTCAATATATAGCAGCCCATAGTCTACACACGGCATTAGTCGATTCTGAATCTGAGCAGTAGCCCTTGACTCACACGACGGGAGCGGAACCTCTGCCCCACAGAAGTGTTTGACTACAGCCAAATTAAGTGCGACACCACAGCTTCTAACATGGCGCCGCCCGTGTTTGAAACATGCCATGTAGCTTGTTGTGCAAACAGGACACCAAATGTTGTTTCGTGGAGTCGAGGAGGTCTCATAGCATTTGGTACATGTAATTCAGTGGCTTTATACGACCCCCAGGTACGACATGTTCTACTTTCCAAGTAATTCGTGCTTGTCTGTGCTGCTGGTGTAAACTTCTCCCATCAAAATCGTTCTGTTCATTTTTCCTAGTGTATGTAATCTCTGGTTGTTCTTTAGGCAAGAAGTGTTGTCGCTTTGCTGAATGAACACGCAGGTAGAGTGAATGCAGTCCAGTGGGTTCACAGACAGGACTGTGGTAAGTGAAAAAAATTTAGTGTAATTCTGTAACATATGTAATGACAAATAGCGAAGTTAAAATCAGTGTGTAAATTTAGTTGAATTTACTTTAATGTGGTGTACTTGTCATGAAACCCAGATAGCAAGTGAATTAGGGAGTGGTAATTAATGAAGCCTATAAATAACATGCATCTGCAGGTAGAACATTTGTTGTTCCACCAAGCAGCTACCGCTTAGATGACAGATTTCCTAACAAAAACACTTACATTACTGAACAGACGTTTAAAATGTGCACAGTGGCATTGCTCCTACCTCGCAGTAAGAAGGTCATGAGTTCAAACCCCGACATCCTCAGCCAACCCTTTCTGTGGCGAGGCTCCAGTCACCTGCAACCCCTAAAGGGAATAAGCGGAAGAAAATGGATTTATGTTGGAAATAGTTTAATTTATATTTCACTCACATTTTGAGTCACTGTGTACCACAAGGATTATCAAGAAATCTAAGCATAAAGATGCATAATATTTCCAAAAGAGCCATTGATATTTTGGATGTACAACCCAAAATGAACATACATAATTTGAAGTATGCTCTTTTTCATAAATTAAAAGTGTATATATGCTTACTTACAAAGTTCAAAGTGCAAAGTTCAAAGTTCAAGAAGGAATAACAGTTGAAAAAGAATGGCTGACCAGGCTAGTCATGTAGTTGTACCTTATCTTTGTCCTGTTTTATGGCGTGTTATGGAGTGCTTTTGGGTCTATACTGTTGACATACATGTTTGTGTTTTGTGTTAGTTAAAAACAGATTTTATTGTTAACAAAATACAATATGTGATTATAACATGCACTTTCCCAGGTCCAGAGAGTCACCTGGTCTCTGCAGGTTCAGACAACCGGCTTATTGTGTGGGAGGCTCAAGATGACACAGTAAGTTGTCTGTGACACCAGAAAAAACAGCTTGAAATAGAATTCTGCATCTTAAATGGGTTTAAAGTAATTTCTTCTCTTTTTAGTTTGTCTGTTCAGTGGAGTGTAAGGGCCACACTGGACCTGTTTCTGCTGTGGACGCCATCTATATGCACAATTCTCAAATCCTGGTGGCCTCTTCGGCGTCAGACTCCACGGTGCGACTGTGGCTCTGCAGTGGAGCTAAAGATGGTGAAAGATCATTGATACTTTACAGTACTAATATAGTTTATAATTTAGAGTAGAGTAAGTATGTCAGAAGTGTATAAACATATGCCCTCTAGTGGCTGTTGGAGAACAAGCTTTATGTTTTTATAATTAATAAAATAATTGTAACCTTTTAATGTGACTTAAACAGCTCATCAGTATTACCATTTGACACGGGGGTGGGGGGTGGGGGCGGCTCTATATGACTTTAGGACATGTGCTCAATACAGCTCTGTGGCTTTCCATATGAACCCATTAAAATACACAGGTTACACATGCAAATTTTTCATGGTTCATCAATACTTAACTACATTTACACAGTTAAAATAGACTACAAGCTACACTGTTCATTGAAATAACATTACCTTTAGTACATTTGAGATTTCATTCTCATGTGCTTGTGTGTTCTCAGCTGAGTGCCTCCATACCTTATCATTTGACAGTGGGTTCATGATTGATGTCGCTCTGGCGCTGTTGCCTGGCAGCAGAGGTAATCTAAAAATGTTCATACGTAGATGTGTTACACAGTCTTCTCCCTCATGTCAACCATGCCATGCTGCTTTCAAGCCTGTAACTGAATGTCATATTGAAAATGCACGCCGCTTTTGAAGTGACTTGTGTCATATTGCCTCTCTATTTTGCATCGCTTACGTCAGTTTGATGCGGCGCTTCCTCCTCAATCCTGTTTATAAAACCCTTACTCAGATGTAAATGTATGCTGCGCAGTCACATGACAGTCTTGACATGTCATTTTTCACAGTTCCCATCCTGGCTTGTGGGGGTGATGATTCTCGAGTGCATCTATATGTACAGTCCCATGGACAGGTAAGCACTGATTGATACGCACTTAGGGGAAAGAACCCTGTCATTTATGTTTCTAAATATAAACTGTGCTTTTAAGGAACTCCAAAAAGCCTTGACCCTGCAAGGACATGAAGACTGGGTTCGCAGTGTAGCATGGGCATCTATAGGTAAGTGCAAGAATGTAATAAATAGATGTAAGCAGCAGGGTTTAAGTTAGCGGAAACCAGTCTTCTCTTAAGACAAGGCAATGATGCTCACATTAGTTCACGTTTAGACTTTGAGGTTGTTGAGAGTATATAAAAATGTATTTTCAGACCTTTATCTTTCTGTATTTGTCATAATAATAGTCAAAAATGCGGTCACTGAGCTTTGAAAGCTTTTCTTAGATTGTTGGAGAGAAGTATGCTATTTTCAGTAACATGCTTTTTGGTAAGAAATGCAGAAGATGCATGAACAAGCAGGACTTTCTGTCTCAATATCAATACAATACAATTATTTTAAAATTCTCCCTGAGCATAGTTCTCTTACATTATATGCATTTTACAGAGTCGTCATAACACACAATGATGCAGGGATTTAGTCCAGGCCTCACTTACTGTGTGATTTTCTTCAAGAGCACTTCATTACTGCCGTGCATTAATGCTGGATGCGTAAAAGCTATTCCATCTCCTTAAACAGCCATCTCTACCAGTGTCTCCTACCCACTCACTGTCTAGGGCCCACTCCACACCGCTAATCCACAAGCCAAGCAACGACACACACACAAGCTTGTTTACATGAAAAATCCAAATAGCAGTGACAAAACCCTCTCACCACTGTCATAGTACTTAAATAAATCATACTGTTCTTTTGTGACTCGGCAGATGGCAAATTGGAGCATTATGGTGTGGTTCATCAACACTGTTAAATAGCACACAGCACAGGGCTATTTTAGATTTTGTTTATTTATTTTGTCTGTTTTGAAAATAATTTAGAAGCAGGTGTTCACAACTTCTCATATGATGCTCTTGGCTTTCACACTTTATTAGCAGTCTTCATGGTGAAATGTACATTATGCTATTAATAAAGACTCCAATATTCACTTTATACATATAAGACTGTGTTGTTTTTCCCCATACAGTTTACTGTGCAACATTTTGGCATTACTGTTTTGCAATTCCTTCTGGAATAATAGTGAGGGGCATTAAAAAAAAGTGTTTCTTCTTAAACCAAGAAGAGAAACAAATCTTTGCTGCTATCATCGGTGTCACGATTAACACTATATAATATCCTACTTTATACCACTCAGCTATTCCATCTCCTGTTTAATGGACCTTGGGTGGTAGCTGCAGTGCTTTTTAATGTGAGTGTTTATCTTGGCAGTAGCCTGGAAGTTTACTGGGCTGGTGGCCATTGGGCTAAACCTGAAACGAAAAAAAAAAGGGACAGTCAGAGATAGGGCCTTTGTTTAACACCTGGCCTGTGCTCCTGCTGTCTTACTGGCACAGTGAGGACTTATGTTCTCTATTGGCAACATTAAAGTCAGAGAAGTGTTTAAATTTAGTGCCAGGTCCAGATTGCTCTCCGTTCCTCAGGTTTGATGAAAGTTTATGACACTTTTTATAGGGATCTCCATAAACCTGCTGCATTAATATCTTTCTAAAGAGTCCTTAGCTTAGCATAAACAGTGCCATATCTTTCACAGCACGCTTTTTATGTTGTAGTTGGGTCATTTGATTGTGGAAGGTTTTGAGCTCCTCTTGTTCTCGTTCAGGTGGGGAGCTGTTATTAGCCAGCTGTTCACAGGACTGTCTCATCAGAGTGTGGCGGCTGTGTGCCAAGTCTGGCATAGACGCCCACACCGAGGACGATCACAATATCATCAAAATGAAAGAGGACATTTTTGAAGTGAACGAGAATGGTGAGTGGGCCCCACACACAACGGGGTATGAAATGGGTGACAATTATCCAAATGTCGAGCTGGAGAAAATTGAAATGATTGAGAAGTAGATGTGTTCTACCAGCAGCATGTTTTTGTTGTTATTTTATCTTCAACCAAAATGGTATTCATGAACCATTCTTCCTTCTTACATCTTCTTCCTGCAGATGTATCCTCAGTGTTTGCTGTGTCTCTTGAGACCGTCCTGGCTGGCCATGAGAACTGGGTTTATGGAGTCCATTGGCAGCCTCCTTTCTACAGAGGTACACTGACTCAAAACATGATCACTTAAGATTTTCCAGTGGATGTAACATTTCAGATAATTACTTCCACTGGACTCTCTTCAGTGTGCCTTCAGAATCACCCTCAGCAGTTCTCGGTCTATCTAAACCCTGTAGACAGTCTCTCTCTCTCCTTTTGAATCTAACAGCCACAAATGCCAGACGTAGTGGCACACAAAAAAATGCAGATGTAAAAAGTTGCTGTCTTAATTAGTTCTCAAGGGAAAGGCAGATAAATGTGTTAAATCTTCACTTCTTGTTTACTCTGGCTTTTGTGTTGATCATTTTCTTAACTGCACAACGTATAATTTTTAGAATAACTCATAGTACTGTCAAAACATCAAGAAGCAGCTTAAGTTAAGTTCTGGCATTATTCCATAAGAAATTCTTGTCTTATTGTATGATTTTCTGTTATATTTATTTGAAAACATCCCAGTGCATTTTTGATCAGACAAGTATGTTTACACTTGTTTTGTTGTGTCTTGCTCATGACTTCTGTCTCCCCCTGCAGGTGGTGAGTTGCATCAGCCTCTCAGCCTGCTCTCTGCTTCCATGGATAAAACCATGATCCTCTGGGCCCCTGAGGAGGAATCTGGGGTCTGGGTGGAGCAGGTCAGTGGAATACAAAGAGCCGAAATGCAGATACACAAGCCCTCATATACACACACACTGAATCCCCACATAGCAGACTCCCACTCTGGTTCTGCTGGCTTCCCACTTGACATGGTTGAGCCCTCCCCGAGTCAGTCTTTGCCTCTCGCGCTGTCAGGGCCCAGCGTCGCTCCTTGGTCGGTCTGACATTGAGGTGTCAGGAATAGAAGTGATAGACAGTGATGAAGAGGCGCGTAGCCCGGTGGAGCTCTGTGAGTTTAGACAAGCCGAGGATGTCCTCCCCCATCTTCTCCCCCATCACTCACTCCCACCAAACCCCCTGTTTTACAGCCCATTCCCTAACACACCCGACAGAAGATGGAAAGGGCCCGCGGAAGACGTGTCATAGCCTCTTCACCGCCTTTCTGCTTTTCCCATCCTTGATCCGTCTATTCACTTCACCCCACGCGTTTGGGCCTAAGTTCTGTCTCATATCTCCTCTTCCTTCCCTCACTTCTCTCCCCACCACCTCGTTTCTGTGAGCTCTAACAGCTGCTGTTGTGCCAGAAAGGGGGCTAAATTTAACACAAGTGTGCTTGGCAAAGAGAAAGCAGTTTTCTGCCCATCTGCCCCAGCTTTTTAATTTATTTTTTCTACCTCTAGCAAATTCTCAAGAGATGTAGCAGTACCTCAGATTACCATTTCACATGAACCAGTGACGTAGATGTGATTACACATGCAGGCGTTACACACACAAATGTATACACACATCACAAAGAAATGCTCCCTTTGCCATGGCAGCCATTCTCCTTGTGATCACACTCTGAGGTGTTGAGAAAAGATTCTGCGCTCGATCAGAAGCTTTTTGCGCCTTTGATCTCGTCATTCACATCCACAGTAGCAGGGATGTCGTGAAAGTTTCCCGTCCTTTTTGCCCTCCTCCTAACAAAGGAACTATGATTAGAGCCTCAAGCCTCTTATTATTTCCTCCGTATGATTAGACAGAGATGGTGGTCAGTGTGTAAGAAAAGGCTGAAATCAACTCTGCTGTGGCAAATCTCTTCTCAGCTTAGCCTTTTTTATCTTGAGTCCTGTGAGCATAAATAAAAAATAGCCCTCACCCCACACCCCACCTGGAATAACCTTTTCGTTGAGTGTGAAAGTGCATAGTATATGAGTCTCCACATCCTCTTCTCCTCTATTTATGTCGCCTCTGAACAGTTTTTTTAAATGAGAGCCGAAGCCTTTGAACTGACAGGTTCCCTGCCTACAAAGGAAGCTTAACCTCTGATGCTTTGTCACATATGTGCACAAATGCATATGGAAAATGCAACTGTATTTACATTGACACAAGAGCTGCATTTCCAGAAGGTAAAAAGAACGTATTTGAATGTAGGTCTGTTCTGGAGAAAATGTATGTTATGTTTGGATTCATCACATTATATTCTTCTATCATTTCAAACATTCAGATTTCCTTAGAAGCAGTATTCTTTTAGGTATTGAAATAAATTTGGATTCACCAAGAAAACGTTATTTGTTATATGTTCACAATAAGTTAAAAAAAGTAAAAATTATTATCACTTTTTAGTTGCATTTTATTTATTGTTTCATCTCCTGTTGTTATTGTTTTGTATCTTGACCTTTACATTTTTTTTTTGTCTAGTGTTATTGTAACCTGTCAAAAGCCTTTCCCACAGGACGTCAAACTTTTTTGGCAGATCACTTTCCTTAGCAGTAAACGACCAGCCATGTGTGTCTTAATTAGACAATTTTTACAAAGAAGTGCTCCACTTCTTCACGCTGATTAGAGTAATTGGTGAGATTTAATGGAGAGCGGGGTTAGCAGTGGGTTGGCTGAGGCCCACCGCTGCGTAAAGCACATCTTACTAACGAGACACACTGGTAATTAACATCTCAGACTGACCACAGCGGGCCACCACAACGCCTGCAGGGATTGTCAGTCTGGGTATATGTGTGTGTGTTGGACTATTTGAGAGAGAACCTATTTTGAGAGTTGGTCTTGTGAACGCTCTTCAGGTTACATCCCATAAGAGAAAGCGGTGCTCATTAATCATTCGGTAAATCGGTGTGTGAGAGCAGATTTCATCAAGTGCGGAAACAATCAAAAAAAGAAACACTTGACATTATTACTACTCGAGAGTGTGAGTGAACAATTTTAATCAAACATGGTCCAAAAATCTAGTATGTATGTAGGCGTGCAAATACAGTCGTCCTTATCTGCTGTATTTACTGTATGTTCAGAAATACATCAGCAAAAATGCAGGTAAGAAAAAAATATAGATGCAGTTCAGTCTAGGGCCCAGGTGCTCACAGTCTGGTTTTCCAGTCTCGTCTAGGTCGCATTTATCGTTCGTCAGCTCCAGTCCGTCTCTTAGTGATATATGCCTCTCTTCCTTCACTGTCCTTGTTCTGTTCCTCCCCCATTCACTCCCCCCGCCGACCACCAATAAGGCCTGTCGTGCATCCATATTGTTCCTCTTCTCGTAAACAAGACAAATGACGACTGTGAATTTTTTTGCATGATTTACAACTGGCTCTTACCTGGAGAATTTTAAAATCAATCTGCTTAATGTTGCATGCCGTTCTCTCTCAATTGTTAGATCTGTGTTTTACCTGACTGTCGATCTCATCCCTTCAGTCTGTCTGCTGTGTGTGTGTGTGTGTGTGTGTGTGTGTGGATGGTGCCATTCAAAGTAGAGGCTTGGCTTTATTGCGGTCATTAGTTCTGCAGTGTTGCGGCCCGCAGACAGGCATTATTTTGAAGGTCATCGATGACCAGTACAGCCTCCCTAAGATGATGATTTAGGACAACACTATACCTGCCATGTACAGTAGACATAGTGCTGATACTTCAACCTGTTTGCCCAACATATAATAGATGCCTTCACATTTTATGTGCCCTGCTGCACGCTACTGAAGCGAAACATGCCCTCTGCCTTTAAGGGAGTATGTTCTGATGCAAGCAAAATCAGATGGAGGAGATATAATGTGTCATGTGTACATGGATGCATGCTGTTGAGAGAACAGTTCAGATCTCCCCTCCAGTGCCAGCTTCACCTCAGTGGTCTATGTGCTCCATGTTACACATCATTCAAGTTAGTGTTGTGACATTGTTGAGACTTGAGACCAGTCTTAAGGCACCAGTCTTGTCTAGGAATCAAATTGATTTTCACTCGTATCCCAGAAAGACTCTGAAATTCAAACGAGACAGGCCAAGACCACAATTATGACTGGGTGGAAAACAGCTATCTTCAGAGAATGTCCCTCATCACTCATAACCCCGGTGCTGTCCTGGCAGGTGGGCTCAGGTTTTCAGTTTTCAGAATTGCCGTGCACATTTTCTTTTCAGTTCACCCCAGCAATGGCTTGGTCTTTGTCAGTGTTACAGCAGTTCAGTACTTTTGCTCTTACATGGTTAACACCTGCAGATGTTTTAATTGATGCTAATTATAATAGAAATGTCTCTTTTTGCACCAGCTGACCTGACCAAAATGTGCAAAAGGATTAAGTGTAATATTATTGCAGCTGTTAAAGCAGTATTTTATGTAACAATGTTATTTTTGGCTGTTTTTTTCTCAGAATGTGCTCCTACTGAAATGAATCCATCAATTGTGTTTGAAGATTATAAACATTTTGATTAATTTTGACATAGCTTCACGTTATTTCTGTCTAAGCTCATAATCCTGCACAGAATTCAACTGGTTATGCAAGTGACACAATATGATATTCATATTGTTGTGTCTATTTCAGTTTGTAATTTCTTTTCTATATGGATTATTGTAATTAACGGGTGAAACAATATGGTGAACGTTTGATTGGAATGTGTGTGATGGGTTCTTTCTTCTTTTTCCTCATTCTTCGTATAGCCCATGATAGAAAGTTAGTTAGAAAAGGGCCAAATGTGCTGTGAGCAAGAACATTTTATGTGTCCGTGTAATTGGTGACAGCACTTAAGTCAAATTGCTCTTGCTGCGTCAGTTCAGAGAATTCAATGGAGAATTGCCTCAAAACACAAAAGTGAAGATTGGACAGGTGGTGAAGAACCTAAAGGAGTTTTTTCTCTTTTCTTTCTCTCTGACCCAAGAGGCAATGGTTGTGTGCTTTCTCAAATTGGATTGTGATTACAGTGTGTGGGTCTCACCTCACACATCTTTACACTGTCTATATGATCAGTCCTTTGGTTTTCTCAAGCATTTTCATGTTTATTTGTTTGATTGGCTCATTGAAAACAGTACAAAATTAATGTTCTTTGGGGGTTTTTTTTATACTTATTTCACTCCAGGTGCGTGTTGGGGAGGTTGGTGGCAACACACTTGGTTTCTACGGCTGCCAGATGAGTCCAGATGGATCCATGATTATGGCTCACGCTTTTCACGGAGCGCTGCATCTCTGGTGTAAAGACCAAGACAATGAGGTGACATTCACAACCTCATTTAGACTTCGACTTATGTTACAATGTCTATAAAATTGATTTTTCAAGTTAAAGATGAGTCTAAGTGTAAGAATTGCATTACATACATTTCAGATGAGACTGGGTGGGAGCAAATTGTAAACAGCTCCAGTATTTAGGAGACATTGATGAATGTAATTAGTCAAAACAAGTCTCCTGTCTGCCACTCACTTTGACTGGCTTAGCCTGTTTCTTTGTTGAACTTCTTAGAGAAACAACATAGCTTCAGAGATAACACCATTTTGGGCATTGACTGAATTTAAATGACACTTGAAGGTATTGAGAATGAATTCCACTCTTAAGCAGATTGATTTCTTCTATAACCAAATCAATTCAGTGTGTTTTCTTAACACAGGTAATGAATGAGTAAGTGCCCTAAAGATAACTGGTGCAATGCTGTGTCCACAGGGCGAGTGGAGACCCGGGGTTGTCATATCAGGACATTTTAATGCGGTCCAGGACCTGAGCTGGGATCCGGAGGGAGAGTTCATCCTCAGTGTGGGCTCAGACCAGACCACCAGACTCTTCACACCATGGAGGAAGCAGGATAACCAACAGGTTTACTTCTGTTTGCTCTCGTTTCCTTCTTATAATGTAATAGTGTAATAAAACATGATAAAGGCTTATGCTGTTATTGCACTGATTTGGACCATCAAATTAAATCTACAACAGTTAGTTACTGTCAGAAAGACCATACTCGTAATACTGGCTTCAGACAGTATTGAAGTCATCTGTCTTAATGTGCAGACTGATAGAATATCAATCACAGCGGCTTCACTTCATTTGTTTTCATCTTCAGGTCACTTGGCATGAAATCTCCAGACCACAGATTCATGGATACGACATGCAGTGCTTGGCCACGGTCGGTAGGTTCCAGTTTGTCTCCGGAGCTGACGAGAAGGTGCTGAGGGTTTTCCAAGCCCCTCGAAATTTTGTGGAGAACTTTGCTAACATCTCGGGGACCTCCAGAGAAAAGCTTCTGATGACCAGTGTAAGTCTCTAGAGAACCAACGAGTAGTGTTTCTTTTTCATTTCAGATTGAAAAACTCATATCTGCGCAGTCAGCTTTCATTTCTGCTTTTCTGCTGCTCACCAACTGCAAAATGTGTCCGTTCATTATTTATTTGTTATTTTCTAGGACTCTGCCAACCTTCCAGAAGGAGCCAGCACACCTGCTTTGGGTCTGTCGAACAAGGCCGTTTTTCAAGGTAAACGATTAGTCAGCTCTGCATCTTTTTGCCCAATTTGTATCCTAATCAATTTCCACAAACTTTTCACATAGTTTAAGCAACATTTTACTTGACTCTGGCATTTTTTCACTTGGGAAACATCTATTCATTGTGTGATAGAATGGCATTTCTCTTGCAGGTGACCTCGTGCAGAAGACCGGCGAGAAAGAGGATCAGTTCAACAGTATGTCCAATCAATACCAGGAGTCCTACTTCCACCCGCTCAACATGACAGGTAGTGGAAATGACTCTCCCTCTTTCAAATACATCTGACCTTATTTAAACCTCTGTAAGTACAGCGTGAGGCAGCCTTCCTTCTTCTACAGCAGTGGTGTCAAAAGTGACACTTTTACAGCTTTTATTAAGTTGTACAGTGTTTACTGTGTAAGATTTCCCAGTCATTTCAGTCTTTATCACATCAGTTTGTTTTTAACATTATTTTCCTCCTTTTTAGGCATCATTTTGTGAATTCACCTCAATTTGTGCCACTTTGGCCTCATTTTAAGCAACATTTTGGTCCCTTTAAAATGGTTTCCCCCTTTTTAGTGTTATTTTGAGGTGGCATTTTTACCTGTTACATATCTTATGAATAGTTTAGTGCCTTTTTTCTCTGTTTAATATGTCCCCAAAAAATTACCTACCTAATGCATTGGAGGGCCAAATTAAACATTGCAAAGGGCGGCATTTGAGTTTGACGTGTGTTCTACAGTAACAGTATGATTCATATTCTTGGCGCAGACAGGAGCTTGCATCTGACTGTCGCAAGCACGATATAGACATGGGAGAAAGAGCATTTAGAAAGGGGGAAATAGAAATGCTGATTGAAATACTAAACATTAACAAAGTTGTAGAGAACATCTGTAATGTTTGGATGTGGGGCATTTTTAATTATGTCATAAATACAAAAAAATATGCATCAGCTTCAGAGTGAAAAGAAAGATGGAAACTAAAGCAAAGTAATACGATGTGTCAAGTTTAAACTAAATATGAGTTTAAAGGATGTTTAATTATTGATAGTGGTCCACATCCTCTGCAACATTACTTTAAATGTACTTCTTCTCAAAAGTTGCACCCAGCATTTAGAGATTGCACTGAGAGTACCTTATATGAACCCACTTGAAAATCACATAAAAATGAGATGTAAATAATCAGAAAAAGATGAATCCAAGAAAAAAACAGTTTAATTAAGGCATGCGTGAATATCTGAGTGGAATAAAGACAACGTAGTGAACACTAAAACCCATGGGCGAGAGGGGCTGTCATCAACATGATTGAAGGCACTCCTTAATCTGCAATGCTAATTGGAAAGCAGCTTATGTGATTGCAAAGTTGAAGTATCGATGACCCCGGGCTGCGTGGGGAGCAGTCAAGTGCAGAAAGTGCTGTTAACAATGCATTTTCACTTCTTTGATTGGCTTCCTGAGGCCGGAAGATGAATGAATAATAAGGCTAAATGGGCGGCCGTTGACCAGTAACGCATAGCTGTTGTACTGCAGCAGACGGGCTTGTGCAGTGCCTGCAGTGTCAGTGAGAGGATTGGTTTGCACGTAGCTTTGATTTCCCTCAATGCTGGAAGCTGTGAAGAATCACAGATAAAACCGCAGTTGTTTCAAAATATCTTTTTTGAGAGAAAAAAGTAAGAGTGGCACTAAGGATTTCATGCCAACAACGCTAAAGGAAACAGTATGTGAATGTGAGAGAACATTGTCTGGAGGCGATCTTTCGTATTCTCAGCTGTGCATATAGCTCTGAGTTCTGGCTGTGTTTGTGTGCTGCTTACTCTTCCTTTTTTTCCCAAACGCGTATGTCATATGCACACATGCAAAGCTTTATCGCTGCTCTATGGCTTAACAGTACAGGGATTTAAAAAGAAGGAAATTATAATAGCCACTTGGGTGTAATCCTCATTTAGTAAATTGGAAACCGGTAGTATTTGAATTTTAAACAGCCCCGTTTTCTGTGCCTTGCAAATGACAGTTATGTAAGAATATTTTGGATGTACAGTGTTTTTGTGTGTCTGTGTGTGCAGAGCCCCCACCAGAGGACCATCTACTTCAGAACACACTCTGGCCTGAGGTCCAGAAACTGTGAGTGTGCACACTCTTCAGCTCCTCTTTGCTTGTGTTTACCAGTTGCCTCAAACAGTATCCATCATAAAATTACACTGTGTTTATGTTTTACCTTTAAATCAATAAAACAGTTTGCTAAGTGGATTTTATATATAAAGTATACTCCATATGATGACCTTTGTGAAGCTGTTAAATTCATTATGAGAGTCCAAACTCATTTACCAGTCATATTGCAGTAAATATGACACGGTGTAACATAGTGTGTACCTCCATTTTGCTTCACCCTCTTTAAATCAGTGTAAATAAGTGTATAATAGAACCATTCAAATGAGTATTTATTTTTGTAAATAATAGTCTTGCAGTGTTGCCAAATCACTGCAGCATTTAAAGGTTTCTGGATGAAGCAGAATTTCTCCTCCATTGCAGTTTTCACTTAGCTGACAGCTCAGAACAAGCAGGTGATAGTCAGCAAGCTAAAAGTAATTAAGTTCTGACTGATTAGCTGGAGCGCCATCACTGTTCATCTGAGTGAGTCACACGGAGAAGAAGCAGTCATCACAGATCAGTGTTTTAATTTCACACTCTGTCTGCATATTCACCTGTCAGCGAGCTACGGAGGAAGCTTACCATGTGACGCTCTGGAACAACAGAATAGTTAATTTACTGTCAGAGGTGAAGGTTTTCATTTTCAGTCCCCCTCCTTCTCCTCCTGTCTGTGTTCCCGACTCTCTCCACATATTCTATGCGCTTGTTCTTTGTGATTAACGCTTGTGTGTGTGTGTGAGACGATTGTCCTTTGTCACCACCAGGTATGGCCACGGATTTGAGATGTTCTGTCTAGCCTCGGACAGCACCGGGACACTCATGGCTTCTGCCTGCAAGGTCAGTGTAAAAAAAACAACCTCAGATCAGGGAGTGTGTCAGAGAGGACGATCAATCAAACAAGAGAGGCGTATGCACTTTGTAAGAGCATCTCGTCCTAATAATGGTCAACAATGGATTGGACACACACTTTTCAGTTTATATTACACTTACACCGCTTTCTGTCATTGCCCTTATATTTGCAGTCGTCATAATTAGATATTAGGGTACATCTAATGTGTGTGCAGTCAGTTATTGTGTACTGCTCATCCTTTACGCAGAAAGCAGTTATTCTATATGGATATTTTTTCCTACACATAGGGAGAGATATGTTGCACAGATTTCGTATTTATTTTTAAAAGAGAGACATTACTATCTTTGTTGAAAAAGTTACTTCAAAAAAGTAAATATTACAACTGATACCCCTTTGTAAGCTGTGTGCATGCTAAAATAAGTATGTGCTAACTGTTCTTCCAGGCCACTAAGTCTGAACATGCTTCGGTCTTACTGTGGGATACAACAAGTTGGCGTCAGTTGCAGTCACTCTCGTACCACACTCTGACTGTCACTCAGATGGCCTTCTCCCCTGATTCCAAATTCCTTTTGACCGTTTCCCGCGATCGCACCTGGTCTTTGTGGAGGCAGAATTTGGCCACACCTGAAAATCCAGGTAAGATTTGTGGATTGTGAACGATTCTGAGGATTTGGATAATTAAAATATCAAATGGCAAATCTTCAACAACAGATGATAATAGTTGGCTCATTTTAAATTAATAAAATAAATAAATAAATAAAACAAGGTAAGATTTGTTCCAATTTAAATTCCAAGTCCAGCTGGCTTCATTGGAACAATCCTCGAATGATCACAAAGAAGCTGTGGATTTCTTCACAAATAACCAAAGCAAAGATTTTAATTAAAATCATATTACTAATTACTATGTATTTTGGGTACATCCAGAGATTTTCCCCTACCCCTCCCTATTTCTGCCACACTCTTAGCGGCAGATGAATTGCGGTATAAGAAGAAAAATGACTCTTTGTGCCAGACACACCCACAACATTACACTTATTGTTATATACTGCAGATATGAGTGTAAAAGCCTCCATATATCAGCCATTTAGTGTGTTTAGCTTGACCCTTGGCACATGCGCGACTTGGCTGTGCAGCGGTGACGTTAATGGTTTGAGAAGGAGATTTGTTTGTAGAAGGTCACTGCTGTCAGTGGCCACATGCTCAGTGAAAACAAATGAATGAGAAATCATCACTGGGCTCGAACTCTAAATAGTTTGCTGAACCCTGCTGAATAGTGTTCGTGTTTACGGAGCTGCTCCTGTTCACGCTTGTGTGTGTAAAGGTGTCTTCATGAGTGATGGAGCATTGGTGAACAGCTGACCTGCAATGGCAGCGCTGGCAGTGAAAAGAGTCCAGTGCCAACAAAACTAATTACGGTTAAATGTATCCATGTTACATTTCCACATCAGTCTAGGTGAGAATGCAATGATAGAACCAGGAAGCATTTTTGTTTCTGTTTAGTTAAGCTCATAACAAAGAAAATCCACCTGAAAGCATCTCAGTGGCTCATGTCAACATGCTACCGTGGTCTGTCTCTAAGAGTTAGCCGTACTGTTAACTGTTAACCTCACACTTAAAGCAGCAGGGACTCCAGCCCTAGAGCCATGCAAACCACTACTAAACTCAAAATATGACAAACCATTTTCCATGAGAGTGAAATTCCAGACAAAGTTATTAGTCTAGCTGTGCTACACATTGTTATGTTGAGAGTCCTCTAGTGGCAGAATTTAATAGAAAGCAAATCTCAGAAGACGATATATACAGTATACTGTTTAAGAATAACAACTGTGATAAAAACCCAAGCCCTCCGCTCACACCAACAATATTACACACATCTACAGTGAGTTGAATATGACGCCTAAACCCAAAGGACGAGCTGCTGTGTTATGGCAGTACGTCATTCCAGACGCTGACCAAGCCTGAGCGACACAATAGTGTGTTGTGTTTGTTTGAGGGGATGGGGGTCCCGTCTGTTGCAGTTGGATGCTGAATCACTCAAGGTGATTGTAACAAAACACACACACACACACTGTCTGACAGAGCCGGGAAGGTTAAACGAAGTCAGAGCTTATCAAACAAACCTCTTTGTCTCCTCTTTGTCTCCTTGGTGTCCTACCTTTCTGGTCACACTGTCTCCTCCCTCCAGCTTTCAGCCTCCTGGTTTCTTCATCAAGGACTGCTCCAGTGTTAAAAAGAGGAGATAAACAAGGTGATTGATTGTAATGTGGGTTTCACAAAACAGGATACAACAAATGTGATAAACAGCACATGTTTCTTGACCTTTAAAAGTCCATTTACACTGAGCAGCACTGCATTTCCCATAATGCAATTTGAAAACTACTATGCTTCAGAAATTGCAAAATATGAGACAGACAAAACAGCCAATTAATGAAAACCAATCATGCACAGCATCCTGCTTTTAGATGAATCACCTGTGTGTTTCTAACAGCCTCAAAAATGTGCATATTCCGATGTCCCTCACTGTTGAACCCACTTTTACAACAGTGTGTACACTTTACTGCAGTTATGTTTTACCTTATGTGTGTTAGCAGCAGCTGCCAGCAGCATACAAACAAGCAATCTGACGGGCCCAAATGACTAAGGCTGAGGAAATAAACAGTGCCAGGTCATAAAGCAAACCTGACTGAAATGTAGGACTCCCAAACGTGCTGCTGTGTCTCGTGTTTATTTGTCGCCGGGGAGAGCCTCTGGAGCTGCTCTGATGTCATAATGTCATAATCAGAGCACAACAGCTCACTGTAAAGAACGAGTACGCTGTGTTGCTGCCTGCACTCATTCTGTCTGTCTTGTGCCTGTTTGTTGTTGTGTCTGCAGAGCCCCACTTCTCTCTGTACGCACACACAGTCAAGAACTCAGCCATACACTCCCGCATTATCTGGTCATGTGACTGGAGCCCAGACGGCACATACTTTGTGACGTGCAGTCGAGACAAAAAGGTAACCCTTGGCTCGGATTTCATTTTAGATTTTTTTTTATGCTTAAGTGGAGAAATATGGCTGTGTATTTGATGTTTTGTCATTGTGTTTCTGTTTGTCCAGGTGATAGTGTGGGGCAGATTAGACGCAGAGCACCTCGACCATCCTGACATCAAACCTTGCTCTTCTATTTTAGACGTGGGTGATTCGGCCACAGCTGTAGCATTCTGCCCTGTGTTCTGTTCTGCAAACAGGTAAACCATATACTTTTTACTGTCCTGCCTCAAAAAAGTGTTCAAAAAACTTTTAATACAGTTATGTGTGTGTTGTAGCTACTTGGTTGCTGTGGGCCTGGAGTGTGGAAGGATCCTTTTGTACAAGTGGACATCAGGCCTAGACTCCACTGACTGGATCTGTTACGGACAGACAAACACCTCGTATCCTTACACTTCATCCGATCTAATCACACATATTTTTCGTAAAGACAGGAACTTACTGGTGGTTGCAATTGAGTTTTATAGTTGAGTCTTGTGTATGCAGTTTGACTTTATGAACCTTGTTCCTCGAAGGTGCATTTAGTCGTGTTGGATCTAAAGCTGTTGAACTCTCCAGCCGTCTTCCTTCACTGCACTCTCTTCCAGACAGAGTCATTGTTTGGCGGTCAAGCGGCTTCGCTGGAGGCCTAGAGTTGGTCGTGCAGGTCATGACAACAGCAGTGGGGTCGCGGAGGAAGAAAAGAAAAACGGACAGACTGACAGCGAGAGCCAAACAGACGAGAGCTCCTGGGTGCAGCTCGCTAGTGCCAGCTCGGACCACTCTGTCAAAATCTTCAACATCAACAAACAGGCTCTTTAGCACCACCAACACTGACACTACGATGTCCGTCACCCACTGAGAAACACTGGGATGGAGCGGCACAGCGAGGCCACAGCTGCTCTCTGGCAAACCACTCAGGCCATGAGCTGGTTCAGTCACGGCTCAAGCCCAGGACAAATCCAGAGCCACTTGTCCCAATGTCACTCTGCACACACAACACACTGATAAAAACATTATGACCTCCGGCAGCTGTTCCATTCACTTCAAAGTGCTTTATATTCGAAGAAGAAGAGACTGCTGGGTAATCTACAAACATCACATCACAAGCTGACCGAGGAAACCCTAAATATGTTGTTTTATCAAACCATGATGTAGTCAAGTCTATTAACTGGATGTGAACTATCTCTGTGCTTTTGTTACTGATTAAACAAATGTTTATGTAAATCTATAGTGAAAATAACTTTATGACTATGTTTAGTTTAAAAAAGTCTTTAGACTTTTGAGGCAAAAGTGAACACAACATTGAAACACTATAGGCTAATCAGATCTGGACATGGTCCAACTGCTCCTGACAGGTTGCCCCAGTGACATTGGACATTAGATTAAATGCAGAGAACAAATTTCCCTACGGGGACAGTAAAGTGCATCAGTCTCAAACCTTTAAACACTGTGTCTATGTAAAGCAGATTTTAATTTTAAAATCTCACACACATTATTTACACACATACCACAATATTTCAGGCTTATTTTGTTCAGAGACTTAAAGACACTAGCTGCTTCTGTTAGCGACTAGAGACAGAAAAAACACGAAAGCAGTGAAGCTGAACAGTTCGGTTTTACTAGAGTCTAACAGCTGCTTTTGGTGCCGGAGTCAGGACCTTAACATAATTCTCAAGGACAGGAGACGTCCGCTTGTTGGCTTTACTGTAGGTTCAGCCGAGTGTGCTGTCATTATGTGTCAGCCATAAATTTATCTGCAGGAGACTGTAACTACTAGTCATAACTCACTCTCTAATCACATATCGCTGTATGTATGGAGGCATCAGTCAAGCCAGTCCACTCACACTCCTCGGGGAGGTGGCTGTTTTTCAAACGCTCAAATGAGCTTTTGGGACAATACGCCCATATATCAGGAACATTTCCACATCATATATAACATAATGTAATTATGAAATCATTATCAGTGATGTTTCTATTTAAACATGAAGGATCACCTCAGCGGGGATATTTGTGTGAGGAGGCTCCCTGCATCCTGAGTAGAATACTAATATATGAAGCATATGCTCTTCTCAGGTGCCCTCTTCACTGTCCTTGACTGCTCACATTGATGAGGTGAGATTGCCATAATGTTGTACTGAGGAGGGATTAGAAGTCACATCTGGAAAGCCTCGAATGCTGCAAATTAATATGGAAAAGGGTGGCCTAGTGGCACAGGTAATAAAACTAATACAGATTCATAGAACCCAGGTAACCTTAAATTTCAAAGGGACTTTAAACCGAAGGATTCATATCATCATAATAATTACACTTAAGGATCTGAGCCCTTTCTCCCAGGTGCATAAGTCGGGCTTTAATGGAAATCAAATGCTAATTTTTGTGCATTAAAATTGCGTATGACCTGTAGGTTGAGACAAGATGATTAAGGCCAAGAATCTTGGCCAAAATCATATTTTGAACAGATTGTTCTCACAGGGAACTCACCTTTGAACATGAAACTTGGGCGATCTCAGGAGCCAACTGCCTCCTGTAAATAAGTGCAATCTGGACTTGGGATTCATAAAACATAAAGTTATAGGGGTGTAAATAATGTCGTGGAGGCTCCTGTTTATGTCCTCTTTTTAAGCCATCAAACTGAAGCTGTTTACTATGAGCTTGTGTCCTTCGAGAACAAGACTTTCCCTTCTCCCATCCCTTATTCCATTCTTATTCAAGCTTTTTTTTTCCTGCAATGAAGCCATTGTATGAGAGGGAATACTGACACCCAGGTCAACTTAATCAACCTGCCTTCCATTTGCACAACATGATCCTACCAAGACGAGAGAGACAGTCATGCAGCATTTACACGGCCTGCAGCAATTCCTTCTCCTCCAGCTGCTCTGCAAAATCTGCCATTATCTTAGTTATTCAGATTTGGTGTTTGTCTGAATAGTGCTTCTGTAAAGTGATTCAATAATCAATAAGAAATTGAGAGCTAGCAAATGGCAAAGTACAGTATATGGCATTAAGGGCATTTTAATTTGATTCATTTTTTCACTTTATGAAATTGAAGGTCAAATCCCCTCTGTGTAAACCCCTGCTTTACTTTTTATACAAGGCCCTGACCAGGAAAAACCTCAAACTAGACCAGTCCAGACCATCTGCTCCTTAGTCTATGAGAGATAGAGCAAGCTACATGTCATGGAGGCTTCTGTTTAAGCAGCGTCTAGCATCCACACACTAAATATTTCACAGTAAGAATAAGGAAATCCTCTGAGGACAGGACACGTGCCCTGACACACAGCACATGTTAAAAAACACACTCATCACACTCATCTTCTAAATCCTGTTTGCCACTGGGTTCCTCCAACTGTTAAATAATTTACCATTTTACTTCAATAGATCATATTTCTTTTATTTTTTTGTCTGACTATTTTAGTGTGTATGTGTATGTATGTATATATATATATATATATATATATATATATATATATATATATATATATATATATATATATTTATTATATATATATATATATATATTTTATTTATTTATTTTTATATTTATATATATTATTTATATTTATCAGTATTATATACATATATATATATATATATATATATATATATATATATATATATATATATATATATATATATATATATATATATATATATGATGGGTTTGTTTTAGGGAGAGATAAAACACTCAGAAAGGCAAACCTGTTCCAAGGGTCTGGCAGGTCTAAAGTGGTGCAGGACTTCACTGGACATTGGAAGCCAAGTTTTTCAATAGGTTCACAGACTGGAGCGCCTGAAAAAAATAAAGACTTACTCCATCTGTAAGTAGGCTACAACAAACAAGCATATATTCTTTGTCTTGAGTCCTTGCTATGTTAGCAATTAGTACTTGATACAATGCTATAGGCTTATCTCTCATTTATTTTCAACAAGTTTTTGGTTAATCATATTCTGGGTCTATCAGTAGATGCTGCTAAAGAGACATACCTGTATTTCCCTCAAACTACACTTTTCTTTGATACAGTATGTCATAAATCATCATGAAAATGCTTGCACCAATGCACACCTTTACACTTTATGTTCAGTCTCACTTTATTTAACGATGATGTGAAAAGTAAGGGCTGTCCATAACATTCAGACAGTAAAAGAACAATGTTATTCATATCCTCTCAAAATGACAACTAATGGCTTCAAAAATGTTCAGGTGTTCCAAGTGTGATACTTATTTATACAGTTTTCCATATTTATTCCCCATTTGTACATAACATAGTTACAGATACTGTAAATTAAAAAATGACTTTCAAATATCCTTGTGGCGTATGTGTCAAATATTTCCTAAGTAAAAATGAAAATGTAAAGATCTTTTACATATACATATATATATATTTATTTATATAGAGTTCTCTATTCTTTCTGTTATAATAAAACAAGTTATTGCCCCTCTTGAACATGTTGCATTAAGCATAGGTTTTGTTTACTGTTTGAAACTCTTATTTGAACTTAATTCCATGTGTTAGCACATATCAAACTGACAATACAGTAACAGTATGGACCTGTGAAGTTTCCACACAATATATATGTCATATTGTCATATTTTTGGACACAAACGTTTTGTGATATCCAGAAACCCTGATGATGACACATACAAAGATATAATTATATACGTATATGTCACTTTGAGAAAAGACCTGTGGCAAATACAAACCATTAGCAAGACGTTTTTTGTTACAGGAAATTATGAGCCCTTGACCTACCACAGTTGCATTTGAACATGTCATCCACATTGAAAAAAACTTGAAAAATAAATAGGGCACATTAAAACAATACCTGATGATCTGCATTTGGCATTTTGGATGAATTAAAAAAGTTTTTAATTTGGTTAATGCCAGGAGTGGGTTGTTTAAATTCATCGTTGATTTTGCTACTTTCACATTATTGCCCTCAGTGTTGAACTGTTAAACCAGTAGCATAGTTCATACTGTATAATGATGTTGAGTTAGTCCACTGAGAAACTTGGCATTGACATGTAAGCTGATCAAAAGGTTCAAAGAAATACAATATAAAAACAACTGGTGGGTGGGAAGATGAAACAACGCAGTGGGTTTGTCACGACAGTTGCAAAAACAGAGGTAACTCTGTGAGTTATATATTTTATTTCATGCCATCTTGAGAAAGCCAAATACCAAATATTCCAGACATGGACACCATCATCAAATTGTATTGTATCCGCAAATTGTACACAATCACATAGAATGTCATATATAAAATGTGTGGTTGGCTTATCTTCTCCTGAAGGAAGAGCCAACCTCTGACAACGTCTCTCACTTAATAAGTGACAGTGACCCTCTGGTTGGCAAAGGTGCAGGAGAAGTCGTGACTCCCTGGAGGTCTGTGCTCGGGGTTTCCCTGCTCCTGTGCTGGAGCAGCGGCTGGAGGGGAAGGAGCCCCTGATATGTCCTATAGCAGGTGCATCTCTGCCTGCTTGTCTCTCTCTGGCTTTCCAGTTGAAGTGTAATTATGATCCGCTTCGAGGGAAATCCAGCTCATTTGAAGTGGAGCTATCTCCCATACTGTCCCATGCATTGAGGCATTGAATTAAAATAAATCTATGACACGTACAATTTACACAAGTGTGGCCAATGTTGTAGTTTGTCATTATCAGCCTAATACGTACTGTGGGTCCTGTAGGCTACAGTATAAGACAACAGGCACAGCGCTTGACAACGCCTTAAAAACTAAAAACCAAGACACCAATGGTGAAACATATGCTGAGAACAAACCTTCTCACAGCCACAAAAAAGTCTTAAATCTGTCCAGAGTCCCTGTTTACTTTTCTCTGTCTGAGGACAGTTTTACAAAAATGTTGTGTCAATGACTGTTTTGCTCAGTGCAGCTTTCTTGTACCGAGCTCAACGGCAAGTTAGTACATTTCCATAGCAACTGCGGTATGGACACTGTTGCTAAGTGTGAAGTGATTTTTCATGACACTCAATATTATCTGTGAAGAAAGGCCTGTGTCTGTGCTTTAAGCTCTATCAGTGTGACCAGCAGTGGTGCCATTGCTGTTTGAAAGCTACAGTAAAGCCTCTGTGTTCACTGCTTACACCACTGCACATGGAAATTCAGGCCAACCACTAAATCCAAAGCTGATGTGGAAGTGGTAGACCTACATCCTTTCCAGAATCACTTGTTGAGTTTTACAGGAGTCTTGTGCCTTTTTGCCACTGACATGAACCCCATTTCCCTTAACTGTGCTGGTTAGCTGGATCAGATGGACATCATAACAGTCTGTGCAAACCACTCTGTGGGGGACAATATGACCAGGCCTTTAAAAATATGACTGTAAGCACCTGGTGATGGTGTTGTTGCATTTAAAAAAAATATGAGTGCATTTCTTGTCATACAACACAAATAGGACAAATGTGCAACACTCTTGTGGTGTCACACAGTTCGCAGCCCGGACAGCCTGACGAAGGCAAATCTTCTGTTGTAGTTTCTAGCTCATGCTTTCTGAAGATGTATTAAGAGAGTTGTAAATATGAAAGGCCTATGCAAAATCTGATGTGAAATTGATTGAAAACTAGTCTTGCAAATTTAGCAGAGTGGAAAAAGGAGCAGTGTGCATCTTAGTTCTTACATAGAAAATGTCTCTGGTGCGCTTTCATGTGATGTGACTTTGTTCATATATTACTGCACTGCTCATAAGCTACTTTATCAGCACCTGGTATGAGAACAGTAATCCATCATCTCTACTTTATTTCTCTTCCATAAATACATCTGCTTCTCACTAAGTTTCCATGTTTATAAACTCTGCTTTAGTTTTTATAACCTGCCCCACACAGAGAATTCCTTTGTCCATTCACAGCATATACAAAGCTTACAGTACATCAAGTCAAAAATGATGATATTTACATGTCTCCACAAGACAGTTTGAAAAGGGCGTAATTTTAAATACTCCTTCGTTGGGTTTTGTAAATTCCATGTTCCCATGCCAGTCACTGAAACTGTGAAATACTCACATTAGAAGACTCACGTGTAACGCAAGCTCATACAGTACATACGACAGGTAACAAAAAGAGACAATCCCCTCTGAAGCAAATAAGGCTACACGTCAGGTCAGGGCCTGTCCACTGCTGCTCCAGAGTCAGGTGACAGGTCTGTGTAGACTTGTGTTTCACTCATTTGTGTGTGGGCCAGAGGAGCAGATGGACAAGGAGACATCGCTGTGAATGATGAGTTTGTAGTGTCATCCAGGGCCTCGTCACACCCCTTCCTGACTGAGGGTCAGTCAAGTCGCAAAAGAGGCCGGGGTGAAGAGATCCGAAGATCGAAAGTCTCCTCCCCGTGTCCCCCGTTCTGAGACGACATAACGCACATATGCTGATGATATCAGTCAATTCATTGTAAAAAAGAACCAAATATGTCTCTCCTGCCAGGTGGGGTGTGAATGAAGCTCACAGGCCAGAGACCATGACCCGGTAGGAAGGGGGCATGTGTCTGTGTCGTGGGCTGGAACCAGGGCTCCCATTAGGGCTAGTGCAACTGGCGTCCACCCCTCCTATGGACGGTAAGTAGGCGTGGTGCAGAATGGGCAGCTGCAAGGACAGTCGACGCTGTATGCTGTAGACAGACAGGGAAAGCACATGTTAAAGCAACCATACAGAAATAAAAAGTGTATTACATTCAGCTAAAAAGGTTACAGATTTTATCAGTGTCTCATCAAATGACACATCATTTTCTCCTTGTTCTTGTGTGAACCCACTTTTCATTCACTTTACCAAACCTTTAATCCAGCATTTCTCTGTGCTTTTGGGATCATCTGACAAAGAACATTTCATGCCTCCACCTAGTGAGACAGTTCACACCCCATCTCTTCACTCATAGTGCCATTTGCAGCCATTTGCAAGAATTACATAACAAAATGGCAGTTATGTAAAAAAAAAACTTTAGTACTGCACGCTATTTGGAAAATTTGGCATACTAAGTGAATATTGAATGTAGAAGTGAATATTGGTCTGTTACAGATGCAGTCTCGCTTGATTTTTTTGATTTTTTCTGCGTGGCATTTTCTACACCTTCACTTCTTAGAAACATATCTGTCTGTTTCTTATATTTGTGTCATCCTCCTCTTCGTACTGCCTCTTCATCTCTCCTCTCGCCATGTGATCAAACATTCATGCAGCATGGGAACAGCTCCGAGTGTTCCTTTACTTCTGTTCTCCTCCCTGTCTATTTTCAGAGCTGCTTCCAATGCGAGCTGTAAATCACTGGTTACATAAGCCTCTGCAAGTGTCTACCTCATTCTCTTTTTCTCCTTAGCTCCCGTTCCTATCTAAACATGCTTTCTCCTTCATTCATCCTCTCTGTGTTACTGTCCACTCTTCAATATTTGAACCCCACCCTCCTGTCCTCCTGTTCATCCCTCCCAGCTCCAGCTCTTCAGTGTTGTGCATTCTTCTGCTTTTTAAAGAATGTGGGAGGCAGAGCTCTCAATGATGCATGAAGTGTCTCTCCATTGATGAAGTTGACATGCCTCAGCTTTGCCGCCTTATGAATAATAAGTGAATGGAGATCTGCATTTGTCAGACAATCATCTTTTATATGTTATGACAACACATCAATCAAGAGTACAAGAGAGTCAAGAGTGTATGGATACATACTGCAAAGTCCAGCATGTCACACGTACACATAGAGACAGCATGTGGTAATATGTATGTTGATGTGTGTGGGAGAGGAAAGGGCCAGCCCATTGCTTTTGCAGGGCTCTGTTGCCAGAGCAACCGTCTGAGCGCGCCTGGTAGTGGTGCAATACATGTGACGTGTAGTCTGATGAGAATGCCGACATAACAGAGCAGAGGGGGAGGACAGCGGTTAGAGGGTAGAGCTCACTGTTCAGGTGAGTTGATATCCTCCAGGGGGCCTCTGTTTATTCGGGAAGGATCCATGGAGCCCCACTGAGCCTGAGGTTTCTGCTCCAGGTGGTTCTTCAGGATCGACTTTTCTCCATCTGCAACAAACATGACCACATGAGAAAGTCATGAGAAAGACATGAGAGAGACATAAGAAAGTCATGAGAAAGACATGAGAGAGACATAAGAAAGTCATGAGAAAGACATGAGAGAGACATAAGAAAGATATGAGAAAGACATGAGAAAGACAAAGAAAGACACGAAAAAAGACATGATCCCAGGCTTTAAATGTTTTTTTAGCCTTTATTAGACGGCATCAGTGTAGACAGAAACGAAACAGGGGAATGACACTAATAAGCACTCTACCAGGTGAACTACTGAGGTGACCCTCAAGATCTGGATTATAAAGAATTTATTTAGCTTTTGACCCTTTTTTTAGCATTTATTTGTCCCTGAATTCTGAAAAAAGTAAAAAAAAAAAAAAAAAAAAGGTTCTCAATAATGAAAACATTTATTGTAAGACAGCAGCCATTGATTTACCTACATACTTAGCAGACTAGTATGGAAAGTAATCTCATTACAGTTTGCAAATGCGCAAGAAATTATATGAATTCAATTTGTGTTTAAAGCAAAATGGTTTATGCCTAATGATGCACATCCACAAATGTACCTCAGTCTACACACCAGGTTGAGTCATTTGCACAGGTGTAAAACAATATTACAAACACCATATTGCAAATTGTGTAGATGTTCACTCAGATTTTATAATCTCGTTGCTGCTCTCAATACTTGTTGCACACAGATCACCTGATATATCTGTCACGCTTTTCACACAGTTCAGTTTTGTGCACAGATGGTGCTTTTAAGGCCAGTGAAAAAGTAGGACACTCCAGTTTTCAGTGACACTGGGTGTTTTCCTGGTGGAATAGCATGGGCAATGTCTCGTACAACAGACTACTGCTTACATTGTATTAAGAAAAGAGCCAAGCCTGTGACTCAGTGAGCTTTGTTAAAACACAGACAACGAAACTTTCCTGAAACTAAGATGCTTCTCTGTGGCGTTAGTTGTCTTCTGTACTGGGAGCTGTAAATGCTTTGCTAGTTGGCCAGTTTTGCGCTGTTGCTGCTGTAATGGAGCAGAATAAATGCACTGGCAGTGGCGATGGTAATGCATCTCTCTGGAGCTAACTTAAATGTCACATCCTTTGTGAGTGGCCCATTTTAGTCACGTTATGGTCCATTCACACATCCCACAAAAGGCTTTGAATATATCTAAATGCAATACATGTAACATTTAACTATGCAAAATAATGTAAATGGACAGTTATAAACATATCTTTCATCTATATCATTTTAAAATGACACGGGTCCACTGTAAAACGTGATTTGAAGATTTGTAATGGTAACCCGCTCATAAAGGTTCAGTTATCAGCTGCCAATCTGTCAGAACAACCACACCTTGACTGTGGTTGGTGTTGAGTAGATGGCCATGTGCTGGTGCATATTCATGAAGACTGACAGAGAGAGGGAGAGGTGGAGTGTTGCTTCTCACTCTTTGTGAGTGAGCGTAATCGCTGTTGACATGCCGTTCTACTCTTATAACAGCCACTCATTCACGCTCCCCGATACATTTAGACCAGCTCTGGTCTGAATAGTGATGAATACAGTTAGAAGCCTGATCTGATCATAATGACAGACAGGCGTGAGTAGGTGGGGGCTGGGTAAACTGCCGTTCTTATGAAGAGGGCTGAGATGTGAGATTATACTTCACTATCTTTGACCAAACTGTGTGATAAAAAGGCCTATTTTGAACCATCTGAAATATGTACACTTCCTGATGCTATAAGGTCTCACTTGTAACCATTGGTAAGGGTTCTTCTTTGGCCAAACTGTAAAAAAAAAAAAAAATCACAGTACTTGAAATCACTGAGTGAAATAGCTGCAAGTGTATATTTATTCAAAGCAGAGAACGACTATATTTATCTCTGTTCTTCTTTGTGAGATTCAGTCTAAAAAAGGAGCCCACACATTTTTTATTTTAGTTCATTAAACACAGCGGTGTCAGTTGCCAGCTGCTGCCAAGCCATCACACACAGTATTCTCTAAAAATGCAAAATGAGATACTTTATATAAGCCAATGTAACAGATTGCTGATGTATGTAAATAAAGTTCTGCATGGTTTCAAATGTGAATCATTATGTTGGATAAACAAACTTCACTTGACAAAACACATGAGAAAAATATTAATGAGATGAAATAAATAATTAGTAGAAGCAGAAACAGAATGATTCGCTTTCAAAAAGTTGGTTGATTTTTTTATGGCATAACTGGGAAATAATGATCTTTAGCGTTTCCCTTTGAGAGTGGTTTGTAAATGAGAGGTACATGGTTTGGCTGCTATACATTATAATAATCTCACTGTATCTGTTAAAATGGTAATGATAATGTCGTTTACAATCTGTTTTTATAAGTGTGTCTTCCTAAGTCATGGCTCCCGCTGTGGCCAGTAAAACAGGAGTGGAAGCGTTAATAGGGTGACTACAGAGAGTGTCTAACTTGACGAGCAGCACTTGAGCTATGCAGGTACTTTAGCTAATCTCATGACTCATCCTGAGGCACGTCACAGACCGAGTCAGACGGAGCGCTCGTTCACCTGCGGCTGACAGGCTTCAGCAAACGTTCACACAGCTGCACAGCTAAAGCAGCATGATGACACTCAGGAAACATTAATAAAGATGGAGGTACAGTGTAATAGGATTAGCTTTCAAGAATCTAATAAGCAGCAAATAAAGTTATCGCGTAAACATTATTTTCACTTACAGTACAAATTCCATAGTATTAGTGAAAAATAACTAATACTAATACTAGAATATACAGAGATTACACTCTTCAACAGCAGTTATGCAGGCAACACTTAATGCTTTACACTCAGTACTTGACCACAGTCACTATTTAGTCACTGTCCAGTGGAAACTGCCTATTCTGACATTTTCTCCACTACTAGGAATGCAGCATCAATCACTTTGTTCTTTTCTCCACTCAGCTAAATTTAAGTTGAATATCAAGCACAACTTCTGTTTTTCGTGTTTGTGTCATCAAAAAAGGCACAGTATTGAGATGACTTGAGTTTGACTGTACAAGGGGAAGTCTACTTTTGTGTTTTAAGTATTCTTACCGGAATACTGTGATGTATGGTCAGAGTCTCACCTTTGCCATCTGTGAAGTTGCGTATGCTGAGGATGTTGTTGGCATCTGGATAATGGTTCTGTTTAATGTAGGGTGTTTTCTCTGGTGTGTCCTGCAGCTGCATGGTCACTTCTTCCAACTCTTTGTCCAGCTTTATACATAAACCAGGAACAAGAAATGAAACAATTCATTTTGTTTCATGTGAAATCATAAAATGCATAACATTCACTAGAATGAAGTTACATCAGCTTTGGATTAAATTGCTGTCTCTGCCAACCAAGCTTAAGTAGGCCACACAATTATCAGAAAACACACTACACACATTACTGAGAGAGCTCTGTGTAGAACAAAACACTGAAATTGCTTTTTTGTACTCTAAAATGTTTCCTTGTTTTCAAATTTGCTACAGATGATGTGAATAACACAATAAATAAATTGCCCCAGTTATAACAGACCTCTGTTATCCTCATGCGGAGCCGGTGGTTATCGGTCTGAAGCCCATCTAGTCGTGAAGTGTTGGCTTGGTTCACACTTGTGACAGAGGTTGAGGTTTTCGAGTCTTCCTTCTTTTGGTTCTGGGTGAACTTTAACCTCCGGTTCTGAGTGGCTGCATCTGGGTTCGTCCTCATAGTAATTAACTGAAAGAGAGTTTACGGGTGTTAGTCACAGTTGCAGTCTGAGATGAAACTACTTGGGCTAAAAAGTCACACAACTGTTACAGCATTGCATTTTAGCTTCCAGTATTCAGTCATGTGTGGTGGGTGACTCTACAGTTTTATTCCCCACTTGATAAATACTAACCTTAGGAACAAAGACTAGACACAGTGTAATGGTGCTGCAGAAGATGATGACCAGGGCCACAATGCAGAACTGGACATTGGGCTGGTCCCTGGTTAGAAAAGACACTGCAGCTCCGATGATGCACATGATACCAACATTGTAGACGCTCATCCCGATGTATTTGCTGTCATTAAGGGCAGGGATGCTCACATTCCTCGTTTCCCAGGCTAGAAAACAGCCAAATAACTGAGGGGACACAATATAAAAACATGAATTAGTATGAGTTGTTTTCTTTTATCACGTCATAATGCTGTATAGCTTATTGATTTTCAGTGTTTGCTGTGTACTGCTTTTCAATGTATATCATAAAAAGTAACGTAGTGCAATGAACAATGGACTATGAAAGCTACAGTAAATAGTTGAGGTGCTGAGCTTGTACAGCAGTTTAAGGCCTGCCTCCTTATTTTAGTTTAAATACAAATAACTGGAAGATGAGCCACAGCACTAAACAAACAAAACATTGCTTCCTCCTCTCTGGCTTTTTGGTTAATCTACCAATTCCAATTCCATCATTTTTTCACAGTTCTGTATATTTTTTACTCTACTTCATGTTAACCTGCTAGTTTTCAATCTGCTCATTTACTGCTCTCTCTGTAGCTTTTTATGCTTCAGATAAAATTGATGACTCTGCCTCCTACTTTGTCCTGCCATCTGTTCACACATACAGTGCATTTTATAATTGAATTTGTGAAGTTTTTCTGGTCATGTGAAAAACACAATTGACAGCTACCTGTCAAACTGTTTTGTGTTTGTTTTTTTGCATTGTGGCAGTATAATACATGTTTTTGTTATACAGACTGCATTTTTTCAAGTTAGGTGAATAAGTGTTCTCACTCAGATGGAGGGCTTTGAGCAGGAAGTAAAAAGTCACATCCCCATGCATCCATAAGGAGCTACAGACGCATTTGCATTTGTGTGAAAAGAGGCATTTGTGCCGCTCCAGACTGTGAGTACATGATGAAATTTTGTGTCCTCTCACCATTAGCAGTCCCTTGTAGGCATAGACGATGCCGAGCCAAATGGTCATGTGGGTGTTCTCACAGTGCTCCAAGAAAGGACGGATGGCGATGTCTCGGCCGTGAGGATCTGGCTGTTGACATAAACACACAGGAAAAAGAGTTGAGCAAGGCAAACAAAACACTTGGTTAAGCCATAAGGAAAAGAAAAAAAAACGACACTTTCAATTCACCCAGTTTTTGAGTGCTAAAATGTCCTTCTTTGTGTCCATTTTAAAAGTTTAATCACTTGACATTGAAGGTTTAGATATGAAAGGTGTCAGTAATCCAAATTCTGCTAAATGATGGCCACAGGCTTCTCTGAAATCAGCTGAAGTTAGATTAATCCTTGCTTAGGTTGCTAATGGGCAGGACTAATGACACTTATTCATTAATGTGATTTACACCTCCTCTTTTCATTCTACTTTCACATGCTCCATCCCACTGACTCTGTCCTGCGCTGGTAAGACCTTTCTGCTACTGTCTTTTTTATTTCAGGTATTTGTCTGCAGTTGGATTCGTCTGAAGTGGGTATTCACACAATAAAGTATCTCCCCTCAACTGCTCTCCTCTCTCTATGGGTAATGTATAAAACCATTAATAAGAGCATTAGTTTGGTCCATGTGGATTCTTCTGAGACCACACCAATATATCAACATTGGAACACTGGGGCAAGGCCAGGCATGTTTACTGAATGTCTGATACATACAGGCTTTTGCAGGTTTTTAAAGGCTGTTTTTTATACATACAGAGCAGAATGCTGCACTGTATGTATGCGGTGCCTCATGTGAGCGCTCTCTACCATTGATAAATGTACACCCACTCATGCCTGTAAGTGCGGCATCACATCTCCTCCACTTGTCATTTGACCCCAATATTCTCCATTGAGCTTGCATTAATGGAAATTGCAGCTGTTCATGCTTTTCTCAATGACCTTGCTGGATTTACATTAGTATTTCTCGCAAGGGTTGTCACCACAGAAGACAAATGGCAGACTAAAGAGCTGGATTGATTTACAGAAACTGGCCGTACCATATATTTTATTAATATCTGGTGCAGTATAGTAAAATTTTCATTATTTATACTTCACATTGCATCTTCTCTCTTAGCTCTTTCTCCTTCTCATCTCCACTGCATTTTCCCATCAAATCTTAATTCTACAGAGGATTATGTAGGCACTTGTACATCACTGTCTGCAGAAAGACCCAGCAGCAACATATTCATAACACACCACAACTTTCATGTCAACTTTTCCAACATCTGCAGAAGATCAATGCAACCTCAGACAACTCAAAACAGCAACAAGGGATTGTTACTGTGGCACAGACTCACACATTTTGTCAAAGCACATCGGAAAGCTCTTTTGGGACTTTTTGTGGCTCATGTCACACGTGTCTGGGAATCATATGAGACTCAACTATTGTTCACAGTCAGTATGAGGCTGTTGCAAGAGGCTTTCTGAGTTAGAAGTCAGTAAAAGATTCAAACACACCAAAGTGGGGCAGATGACAACTTACAGACAAATTTTAGACGAGGAATCACAATTGCTTAGTTAAAATAGTTTCAGTCACACAAAACAGGTACTGGCTGATCAACCTCTCAGCAGCAGTGCTCCAAATGTCATATATGTGTTTATTCAGCGTCAGACGGACATTCTGAACCAGTGCTCTTTGCATAGCCACAATTCAAACAGCAAACTTGTGTCACTAACAACAAAATGATAGAATAATCAAATTTGATACAATGCTTATTAGGTCTGTGGCTCTATGACAGCAAAGCAAAGAAGAGTTCTGGCTCTTTTGGAGGGATGCTGTCTGGGGAGTTGCCAGGCAACAGTGCTATAGGCACCAGGAGTGTGAGGAAGGCAGCAAAAATGCAGCTTCACCGTCATTTTTCACAGTCTCAAACAGGATCACTCTGGGACATCGTCTACGCAGAAACAGAACTATGAAAAGATATTGTAAGGAATCATGACAAGGAAAGAAAGAAGGAAAGAATGGACAACTCTTTTAATCCTAATAAATATTATTGCCAACTCAGTTTTCTTTAAAGGATATTAAAGGAAAAACTGAAAAAGTGAACCAGTAGCCAGATAAAAACAACAAAAGCCCACTTTGTATTTTGTAAAGCACATAAATCATTTAATATGTAATTTTATTAGTTTTACTGAAAACATCATTGTGCTGAAGATGATTACATTATTGGAGAATTACACAACAAAATTACAAATAAAATATGTACAAAATATAAACAGGCCTAAATAATTATCCTTAGCCATTATCCAGTGTGTATCTGTGTCTGGAGACTTTAGAGCATTGACTGATTCATGATGAGATAGCATTCAGCTGAGGTCTAGATGGTAATAATACCCCTAAAGAAAAAGCACATGTATTAAAAGAAACACCTAAACATACATTTCATCATATTGTATTTGACAATCAGCAGAAGCCAAGGCCTTGTGTGTGAATATGAATTTTCAGATTACAATGCCTTTGGCCCAGTGCAGAGCAGAGACAGACCAACAGTGAGGCAGGAAATGGAGAGCTCACTCACTGTCACCTGCAGAGGCTGTGTGCATGTGAGCATATGTTGCCGTAGGTGCACACTCTGGGATCCTTGTAATGGCTTTTGACTAGATGTGTGTGTATGTGACAGAAACATTTCATCATTCACTCTGCAATTACCACAGAGGAGATAGTGGCACGGTGGACAAAATACAAAACGGACGGATGTGGTATGCTGTGGTAGGCCTTAACGCCACTTTAGAGTTTTGGGAATGTCAGAAAAAGAACAGCTATGGGGAATTTTATATAAAATGAGAATGATTTAATGATGAAAAATAGTAAAAACACTTCATAAAATAACTGTAATAATGAAATAATTGACACTTATGTATGATGATGCTTAAATCTATCACAGAATGGTAAACAATGTCTTATGCTTTTATTTTCTATTTTATTTTTCTTATGATATTAAAGAGAAAATGTAGTTTGTGTGGTGTATGTTTTGTGAATGTCCAGGATATGAGGCCAGCCAACTGTCAGACAGGTAGAAAATATAAATCAGCATCCAAATAAAAATAGTTCACCCCGTGCCTATTTATAGTGTAGTCTTTTGGAAAGCAGCTTGTGTAAAGATATAGACATTCAGAGAGAATAAAAAGCCAAGAGACTCGGAGACTGGATTGGGGTGAAAGAACACACAGCACGGAGGGCAAAGAGACACAAAGATGAAAGACATCCTAGTTCCACTGCAATTTATTTGAAAAGCAGCATTTTTACCCGCCGTCCATGCAAGCCTGAACATCAATAATAGCCTTTAGACAAGCAGATAGTGGAGATGCATAATGGCTGATTAGCTCAGCTGTTTGGACAGTGATGTAGATGCTTAAAGTAAATACTTCAAATACATTTAGGAGAACTGTTCTTGTACGCTCATCATTATGTAACTTGCAGAACACAGATGCAAACCTCGGGCTCATTTGAAGTGTCAGACAGTTGTTCTGGTTACTCCAAATTGTTCAGGAACCCCTTTCAGCTTTTTGTGTCTACAGTTACATTAAGCATCCTTCAGTTGTGTGGCATTTCCATAAATAACTCACAGAGCATTTATTAACTTCTTTTATCACTGTTGGGTGTAAGGATGCAAAGTATGTCATTCCACTGCACCACCTAAAGTCACCTGCCTCACACTGTGGAAAAAATAGATAAAGGAACAACACAAACTCATTTTTATTTTGTACTGACAGACCTCTTGCTGCCTATTGACAGAAATGATTGAGGATTTGTAAAAACATGATGATATCGTGAAATTAGTCTGACACTGTCTATGCACAGGGCTGTTAACTTTTCAAATGCACAGTGTTGTTACATAACACGGAGGGACAAAGCATGAAAAAAGACAGGGGAGCGTGTATGAGACGAGATGTTGGATCTTTGGAGAGAGGGAGAATGGTGTTATGCGGCAGGTCAAGGCTGACCTACATGCAGAGGGGCAATGGTGACAGAGCATCAAGACCCCTCTGGCGCTCGAGCCATGTGGGTCTTTGCCGTCCCACTTCACAAGGTGTGTGCATGTGTGTGTGTTTTACTGTACTGTCTTAGTCATAGTGAATGGGTGACCAAGATATTCCACCTCAGTGCCTCTTCACTGATCCTGTACTGTTCTGGCTGACTAGAGACAGGCAGAGACCAGGGAACAGACAAAACAAAGAGGCTTGGGGCAGAGATATGATGGAAGAAAAATACAACTTGAAAGATAATTTGAATGTTCTGCCACTTCTACACTCGACAATCTCTTGATCTTTAATCACTATTAGCCAACAGATTTCATATCTCACTGTACAATTCCCATCCCTAAGAGCCTCCTCCCCTTTCCCCAGCCCCTAATGATGATAAAATGATCTTTTAACTTGAATGTGTCTGTCTGCATTTAAATATTCCTGCTCTCTTGCTTGCTTGAGTATTCCCCCACCCGTTCTTCCGTTTTTCATACGAGCCTGTAATCCCATTTGAGGACTAATCCTTCTGATACAACCATGGCCTAATGACCTTCTAACCACCACTGGGCCAAATTGGCAGTGGCAGGATGACACGCCGAAAGGATTTTTTACTCTTAGTCCCTTCTGAGTAAGGAACTAGCATACTAATGATTTGACAAAGGGACTGATGCTGTTGTGAAATCTGGCTGACCCCAAAAACGCCTAGTGTTTGTGCTCATGCTGAGAGAAATTAGCAGTTGCTTAAGGGTTACTTTTCTTCTCTTTTCACTGCTAATTGTAGGATGCAAATGAGCTGACCCTCACTGTTTAATTTTCACCATTCAGCACTGTTAAGTGATTGGACCATTAAATCACTGTTGATAAGTCAGCAGCTCTGTTAGGTCGACATTTCAGCGCAATTCCTGACACGTGAATGTGAATCATCACCCTATGAAATAAAACAGAAATATGTAGTAGTCCCAGCTGAGAGATAAAATAGGTCCACAGAGCTGTAGTTACTATGTTGTAAATGTGCTGTCACCAGAGTGCTGGCCACACCAGAAGGAAACTGTCCCAAAGCAGTCACCCTCTGCTGGAGATCTTTGTGGGTAATCTTATATATGAGAGGAGAATATCATTGTTTATAAAACCACCAACTAATATGAGAATTGCAATTTAAAAAGAGTTATAGATGTAATGTGAGAACAGTCAAACACAGATAAGATCAAATGAGATGCAGGTGACAAGCATGACAGGGAAAGTGTTTGAAAACTGCATAAACCACAGCTTTAAGAAACACTCTTCAAAACGCTGCTGTAGCAGACACTTGGTATTCTATGTAAGAGCAAGCCAAAGTCATGTAAACAAATAAGAACAAAGCATAAACACACATGCATTTAAATGAAGAGCCAGACGCTGACACTAGCACTGACACAGCCGCACACAGATAAGTGCTAACAAAGAGACTTATTCTCTCACTTATGCAGATTCCTAAAATTACAGTATAATGGCACACAAACACACAAAGCACCATTATTCTGAAATATGCACCAAGTGAGATCCGCTCCCTGAGCTCCAGCAGGGAGCTGCCTTAACTGATTTATTAAGAGCTAAACGCATCATTAGTGTAAGCGGCTAACCCTGAACATTGGGCTCATTAGAATATGCAAATGCTATGTGGTATAGCACGGCACTCTGTTAGCTATGGCTTTTGTTATTAAAGACTCCAACTGCTGTATTGCTGCTATTCTTTAACTGAAGTTCCTGTCATAATGCTTGCGTTCATCAAAGTACCCATCTGCACACTGCTTAGCTCAGGGCTGGTATGCTCAAACACGATCTGCATTATGTCACTTTGCCGCAGTTGTGGAGATGGAAGACACATAATTATAGAAGTTGGAGTTTTGGGATTAGGTATATTCCCTTTAAGCTTGTATAATGTCATGCACATTATGTGAAAATGCTGTTAATGAGCAATGAAACAACACATGATAGTGCAAGGCATCTGCTGCAGAGGTGGATGGTAATTTTTCATCATCTGGGATTGTTTACAGCTGTGGATTTCATTGATTAAAGTAGGTTATAGTGGGTTTTAAAACATCTTACATATACAGTACTGAAACTGTATGGACTTCCCCTACTTTTGAGTTTTGATTTAAAGGTTTTATGTTAGAGACACGTTAGCCCTGGAGAGTTTCTTTTGGTTATGCACAAACATTTCTAAAACAATTAAATATATTTTACTATTTTCACAACAAATTTAAGCATATTGTTGACTTGAACAGTTTTTACTTCATACTGACTAAATAACAAAATGAGGACTTTGAGGTTAAGTCATCATAAGCAGTAAGAGAGCAAGATGTAGATGGTATTTCTACAATCTCCCCATTGTAAAGAGACCTGCTCCCAGTATATGAAACCACCCAGGCAACACAAACCTACTCATTATGAACACAAGGGTGTCATCTCTGTCTGGGGGACCATAACCAGGATTTGTATCTCTGAAGAAGCTCATGAAACCTGGTTGATTCACTGACTGATGGAAGGCACCTACAACCAGGGTTAAGCCGTTAAACATGAAAAGTTACTCTCACACATCAACTCACACAGCTATCTGGCATTTTTTATTCTCCCTTTAGTTTCCTTTGAGGTATTCCTCTTTTACAGCTTCATTTCTGATGAAACTATTGTTTATTTTGAATCTGGCAGCCACAACCGTAGTTGAATACACCAAACCTCGTTGATAAGAGACCGGGGGCAAGTCTACAATAAATCAGCCACTGTCCATGGTCTGTGCATCTTTCAGTTTCATTTTTTCATGTTAGCATTCCCTTTGTTACATGTCCCTCTAACCAATTATTTTTCATCTTATCACCAGAAGTAATAATCTCCATTTTTGGTTCATTGTTATTACCAGATAAAGCCGCCCAGACAGTTATGGATGATGATCAGTTAGAAGCCCCAAAACCATTATGTCATAACTTTCTTTCTACAAGCTTCACTCTGCATCTCATCTTTCTGTGTTAACCAAATGTGTGCCAGGTCATCAGGAAATAATGTCCATTATTTCATATTTATGGCCTCCGACTGTCTGTTTATGCTATCTGATACAAGTCCACCTCATTACATCTTTCACAGGAAAATGATTAATTGAACATTAATAGAATCTGAAAAAGCAGTAGTGATCCAAGGCACCCAGCTTGAACAGAACATTCACAAAATGGATTTATTTGTGAGCAGATCCCCCCTAGTTTAGTACCTACTAACTTTAAATTCAACATAGATTGAACACAACAATGTAGATGATAAATGGCATATATCAAACTTTCTGCAAATATTAATTCTTCCTCTCATATTTAGAATGAGAAAATTAGCTCAGGAAATCCCCAAGAGGCATTCCCTTCAACAAAGCACACAGACAAATACACTGACACACTGTAGCCATGTTTGTTTGTGTTGCATATAGAGAGCAATAAGCATGTCCTTACATCCAAGAGAGGGAAATCACAGTGCTGTCTTTTGAGGAATGAGCCTCTGGTGTCTCTCCTCCTACCCCTGCCTCTGTCCCTGCAAAGCCAGAGCAGTAATTGAGTCCTTTGAGGCCCAGGGTTGCCATAAGCCCTATGTTGTGCCTGCTTAATTGGCTGTGTTATTCACAAGCGAACCACAGTGTACTGTACTGTGTTAGCAGTTGAGGCCTCTGAGTAGTGCCTTTCCAAGGAAGAACATGCACAACAATATTCCTGCAGACTGTAGATTAGCATTTTACACTGTGCATACACTATGAGGTTATGTGTCTTTGATGCAATCCATGTCCTCCACAGAGCTTAAGCACTTGCTGTTATTGTTACATAACTACCTTCAGCCACACATTTCCTCAGTTAAGTGTTGAGGCATTCTTCTATCTTGTAGCACCGAGGGGGGCAGTCCAGCTCTTTTGAAATGTGCATAAAAGTTGCATTAACTACATGTTAACATCAGTTCTGATGTGTTTTAATTAGTATCCTGTTTTGTCTTTTTCCTTCCACCTTGTGCATTTCTAAAATGTGTGCTTTTTAGTACCACCCACTCATTGTTTTCCCTCACAGCTACCCACATGTTCCACTTATTCTCTTTTTCTTCCTTTTCTCCATTTTTTTTCTTAATACATTTTTTGTCTGTTTCACATTCTTCTTCATTCCTACCTCTGCATTCATTCTATTCTCTGGTCCCAAACCATTGCCTGTGGGGTCCAGCCTCTTGCTCAACCTTAGGGAGAGACCTAATGATGCAGAATGCAGCAGCGCTCTGCAGGAGCACCATGATGTGCTGTGAGAGCACGAGGGAGGAACCCACTAATAGAAACAGACTTAGCTCACAAACTAATGCACATATTCACCCACAGCTGCAAAGGTGCTCCTTCAGATGTACTTGTGTTTGGGGTAAGCAGTGACAAGATAGTGTCCAGTGTGCAACACTGTGGGCAAGAAAGAGAGGGTTATATGATAGGAGCATCAATAGCAGCCTGGAGGAGGTGACACAATGAGTTCAGCACCATTGGCTAGATATGACAGGCCTGCTAACACCTCATAGCCTCTGCATAGGAGACGCACACATGCGGGCTGAGTCACACACTCCCAGGGGCATCTCTGCACCTAGCTAAAGCTTGGCTGTGACAAACACAACACCTTATGGTTGGCTACTGGTGCCCAAGGAGAAACTGCAAAGTGGACTCCATCATTATTCCTTCCCTGCTCCAATGCCAACATGACATCCAGCATGATAATGACTTAAGCAATTTTTATAGATTATAGTAAAGCTGAAAAGACTCCATAAACCCATTTGAAATACAGTAAGGCATCTTTGTTAACAAGGTAAAAATATTTGTTGGAGTGAGGAGCATACATTGCTGTGTAAAGAAAACTCATCAGGCCACTGCAACATCAGCAGCCGGCAGGAAATCTATACAAGCTTTACAGTCAATTACTTCAACTGTCATTGGGCTGCCATCACCTGCCTCCCCAAGGACAGTAACCAATCACACCAATGAATGAGGCTGCACCACCAATCACAACCAATGAGGGGCCAAGTCTGAGATCATACAAAAAAACAAAAACAGCCCCAACCTCAACACAAATGTAAGACTGCCAAAGTGTGTTTGGTGTCCCACCACACTAAAAAAAAAGTGTGTTTACATGAAAAATCATACTTAGACTGCACATAGCTTTACAAAACTATTTAGCAGGTTCAGCAGCAAAAGGAGGTCCCTTGATACTTGTAAATGCCATATGAACCCCTCAGTGGTGACCTGTAATGCACAAACACATTTACAATCACTTCCTGAAGCTGGCCTGGTGACAGTAGAAATTATGATTATTACACTCAGATGGTCAGATAATAGTTGTTTTCGGGGCTCAGCTGGCTGTGTGTGGCTATCGGGATCATCACCAGGTGCTGACACATTCTCCCTGGGGCCAGACTTACCATTGGAGGGCACTGCAGGGTTGGCACATCACCTAGCAGGCTCTGACTAAACTAAGATATGGTGGAAGGTTTTTGTTTTCTGTTTTGACAGGTAGCTCCACAAACACCTGCACAAATGTGAAAGATGACATGAGTGCACAGTCTATAGTCTTTGGGTATATGCTATTAAATTAATCTAATCCAAAATGTAAGAATAGAATTTCCACTGTGATTGAGGCAGAGTAATTAAAAACTAAAGCATCGTTAATTATACTCAGCGATGTAAGACAAGCGAGGCCTGTGTTGAGTTGGCTTTCCCCTCTGTGATATCACCTCAGCTCCTCTGTTGATGTCCCATTTTAGTTACAGCTTTTGTCACTAATACATTCCCACATCCAGGATAAACGTTTCCATACAAGTCAGATCTCCTAAATCAAGTCACTTCATTTCTCATTGATTACCAAAAACACAGAAGGTGTATGTTTCTTTCCGGATCACAAAAGAAGGATGTTGTAAGGTGTGATGCAAAATACTTGGGGTTTGAGCTGAGGCCGTGCTGCAACAAAACGCTCTCAGTCCCTCGCTGCCACTTCTCATTTCTTTCCTTTTATAGGTGTAATGAAGAACAGCGAATACATCTCTCTTTCCCTCTCGTTTGTGCTCTCACTCATCTCCCGCCTCTCCATTTCTCTGCCACCTTATCGATCCCCCAATCCAATCAGCCTCTTGTGGCTACGTGAATCTCATTCTGAGGACATGGCAGCACATTTAATCTGAGCTCAAATCAATAGCAGTATGTCTTGTGAAGGAATGCAAAGAGTAGATGTATTTATATATTTGTACAAAAATGCTAAAAAAAAAAAAAAAGTCTAGTCCTACACAACAAGCAGATTTGATATTTTTAGCACACTTTAACACCCTCCACATTCTTGAGCATAACAGAAGCTGGCTCGTGTGTGTGTGATATAATGGGGCCTAATGCAGATAGATGAAATAAGAGTTTATTAGATTAGAAAGTGTTGAAATGCAGCTCCTCCAAGGGTTTGTGCAACCTGACACCTCACTGCAGATACTCTAGGCTCCATATGAGTAATACTGCACTGCTGTTATGGCTGTTTGAAACTACAGTACAACTTTTCATTCATCTCTGCTCAAACGAAACACAAGTTCCTCCCAATGGATCGAACAGTGCAGTGTACAGTAAGCCAGAATAACTGCCTTCATTGACTATGACACAACACACAGGAGTCACACAGGTCCTGCTTTTTCTGTTTCCCACCTCCTTTGGTCCCAGATCTACTTTCTCTTAGTATGTATAGTAGCATTCTAACACAGTCTCACCCTCCACTTCTCTCCATGCTCCCAGCTGCCCCAGCATGCTTATATGACTAATGAATGCCAGGGCAAAATGTGCTACAGTTGCAAACAAGATGCTGCAACTCAACAGGGCTGTTTGTTCCACTGTGCATCAGATAACATCACAGCAATGCGCACGGACGCACCGTGTCACACATGGTCAACACAGCTATCGGTTGGAATCACAGTCTCTGAGGTAGATGCGAGAAAGTGCAGTGGCAAGCACAATAAAAATGTGCACACAGTGATGCGGTGAAGGGCAGTAAGACAGTGGATGTTGCACAGTGTCAGTCAGGTTAATTACTCAACAGATGGCTGTCAGTGAGGCAGGGCAGACGTGAGGAGAGAGGGGCGCCTGAAAAAAAACCTACACCTTTTCTGTAAACATGCTCAAGTCATGCATTTACATCAGTATGTGACAGGGAACACACAAACAGACGCTAATGATCATCACCAGAGTAGGCAAGAAGCATGCACAGATCTTTGTGCAGCCATCTAATCATCTTCTGGTATTTTCATTTTTTTCTCAATCTATTATCACCTTCTCTTTCATTCACACTTTTCCAGGATCGCAACCCTCACTCTGATCCACCGTGACAAGTCTTAACATTTAAACTAGCGCAGAGAACAACTGCTTTGCGACAACTAATAATGTGCCGTGCACCACAAAGAAGCAATAAGGTAATTTAACAAGCAGTTTGCACATGGCGGGTGATTCATAACAGATGACTGTAATTCACCACAGTCATTTGATCCGTGAGATGTCTGCCTTTGATGTTTTGTTTTTGCTGTGACCATACAATCCAAAGTAAACCAACACTCAAAACATATAAGACTAAATAGTGTTGCTTAAAGAATCAACTTCTCACAGAATTATTCATTGGAGCCACAAAGCCAAGATGGTGGCTTTTTCCTCTATCCTCCTATAACAGGGTACGAGCGACAAATGATAATGTATGACTTCTTGAGGAATGAACAAGAGGCATAGAAGCGTTGTGGCCCAGTAAGAGGCCGCAGTGAAGCTTAAATGGACAGGGTATAGTTCAAGTAGTGCCATATGGTTTCCATCCTCCCCCACTTGTGATGCTCTTTCTGAGAGTATTGATCCAGGACATTCATAGGTCTTTGTGTTTCCGGAGGTTTGAGGTAGAAGAGGTGCATGTTGACACCATAGGACATAGCGGGAAAGTGGCGGTGAGAAGTGAAACCAGGCCCAAGGACTATAAAGAGGACCATATACATGTGGGATCTTTATTGGAGCATTAGAAAGTGATGAGGATCAGTTACAACACAACGCTGAGTGCACAGTAGCAAGCAAACTATTCTATTCACTTCTATTGAAAAACACATACAACTCCTTTTGGGATTATTGAAGAGCCAGTGTTTGAAATGATAGTGAAGCAAATAAAAACTTGAAAAGATAAGATGTAACACATTATATCAAAACATACAGAAAACCTGACTTGTACTTGTCAAACTTGTTTTCAGATAAGAAAAAGGGAGATATTCGCTAGATTTATCTGATCCCACCTTGACTAAGGGACATTGTACTGTAAACTTATTGAATATTTTAAAGAAGTAGACACAATTTTACCTCACAAATCAGCAAATGGCACCAACATAAAAGTGACAGCGTTTGATTTGGAGGGAGAGTTAGATGGGAAAAGTGCCAGATTGTTGCAGCGGCATTGGGTTTAATTATGTGACCTTCGCGTCGACTGGCTCACGGGCTCCCTGCTGATGGCAACTGCTAATCAATGTCACCCTGGGCACTATGATGATAAGTAGCTATGACACCCCTCTTTCCCTTTGGTGCCCTCTTTCGCTCTGCCTCTCATCACAAATCTTCTGTTTTCTTGTTTTCCGTCTCTCCTCTGCACATGAGCTTAATTCTCTATTCCTTGATGTTCCTCTCGTGTCGCTGACTTTGTATCTTCTGCCGTAGTTCATGTAAAGGAGAAAGGGTTCTTAAGGCTCAAGGTCAGAGAAGAAGCCTTTCATTTAGCGGGATGTAGCCTGTTTTTGTATTCTTGAGCTGGTGTTGCTGAGGCGGCGCTGGGACTTATGTCCCATCACAGGTTGACCTTGGTGGGCTCCCACACGGACTCAGGAGCAGCGGCGTTTGTGTGCCTAATGTTTTGTAAATCAGAGAGTATTACCTGGGACTGGACTTTCTCTATCTGACCCCCTCCCTTGCTGTAATTTTCTTGAGCTTGAGGTTTGCATTTACAGCAAAATATAACATAATATACTGTCTTATGAAGAAAAAGATGTTACAGAATGATTGCAAGGTTAATGATGGTCAAAGGCTGAATAATTGCAGAACCCATTTTGGTCTAAATGCACCTTGTCATCACCTCATTGCTGCTGGCATCACATCACGGTCACCATTATCACCCCACAGTAATCGCCGCATCTAGTTTTCACGATCATCACTATGTGGACTCTCCAACTAATCCTGTGTTTGCCTGTGGCCGGATGAGATGGAGCTGCCTTTCAGCCTGAATGTGAAAAATCTGGGTAAACACATGTATGTTTGTGTGTGAGAGAGGGAGAGTGCTACAGAGCCATAATGGAAGGCTCAAGGCTGTGGATGAGCTGACGAGGAGGTATAGTGATGGATGTGTCTGGTCACTGATGGAGGGTGTCTCTGCTATGATCTGGAGACAGACGGGGGGGAGGCAAATAGAAAAAAAAGGGGAAGAGAGTGGAAGGATGCAAAGTGACTAAGAGGAAAACAGCGATTGCACATTCAAACGAATCAGTCAGGGCTTTATCCACAACAAAATGAAAATATCTGGATTGGAAAAATAGATGAAATTCCAATATAGATAAAGTAAGATAAACTCTTTGAGAAGGTAGACAGGTTGGGGTGGTGGATCCCCCCGGTAACCTGTCACCAAGCATTGCTCCAGTTTCCTTTCTTCTCTGAGCTGTGATTGGTTTAGACTGTTTTATTTAAGTAAACAAAGGACCAAAAAGCTGAAAGACTATCAGAGGACCTTTAGATTCACCTACACATTGTTCATAGGTGTGGAATAAAGGGATTTCCATTGTATGAGTATTCATTTAATTTATCATGTACATTTTGTTCAACATAACCTTAAATATGTGTAACATCATTGAGGTAGACATAACATACGTGTGTACATTGTAGCCTTAGACATAAGTGTGTGGACCTCTGACACCACTTTAAATTTCAAAGACCTTTAATTGGTCAATTGCATACCCCTCAATCAGCTGTCGCCTAGCAACTGCAGTCTGGGGGGAGCAAGGGAATGAAAAAAAATACTAAGCAGAAAGTGAGAGAAGAGCAGAATAATGGTGCAGGTGGTGCTAGGGTTTCAGAGTAATTTTGTGATTTTGTGCTTATTCTTAAGGAGAGAAAGAATGAGGTGAAAAGGGGAGAAAGAGGAACACGATAAACAAGTACAAGGAGGTAAATAATCCCACCCAAATTCAATTTTCAGGGGATTGACTTGAACAGACTGAGCCTCACACAAACTTGTGCAATTTACCAACTCGAGTGTCAACAAATCCTGCACCTCCGAAACAGTCCTTTGAGTGATTTCCTGCATGATTCAGTGCTAACACATCCACGTATTGTACACTGTTGTCCCCAACAAGACAAATACCAGGCCAATGCCAAAGCAAGGCAAACCATACTGAGCAAATATTCTCAACTGAACTGATGAAATCCTGTGTAAACCAAAACCTTTGTTGAGTTGGCCTCAGCTTCACCCAAAATGGAAAAAGAAAGAAGCTATAGAAATGTAAAGCACATTTGAATGTATAATCATTAGCAGAGTTAGATGGGTAGCTTTTACACCAGCCGCACTAACAAGAGAACTGGACTTATGTCTGATTTAGAGTTTGAAATAATAATTGTATCTTATCATATTAGTAGTCTATAAGTGCAGCCTTATATTTCATTAGTTTTAAATTCTCTTTCTCCTCTTTGCATTATATATTATATTCTGTCCTGTTCAATGCAGTAAAGTCAGGACTCTCATGACAGGTGACTAAACAGCAGTGGATATCTCAAAGGCTAAAATGGTGACATACTTTAATCTTATACCAACATTACACCTAAGCCTGTTCCAAAAGGTCACATGATGCAATCGACTGATGAAGCATGTGCGATAACAATGCTTTACAACAGTTGTAACACTGGCTAACCGTGGCCTAGATGCTCACTGCCACACAAACGGCTGGATCAGTGAGGTCTGTGGAGCAGTCCCCTTTGTTCTGCGCCTCGTCTGCTCTTCCCCACAGAGGTGGTCGATGGGAAGAGGCCTAGGTGGGTGGTGGTTATCCCTTAATGACCCAGTTTACTTTGAAAAGGCATTGATCTCAGGCAGCGCTTTCCTCATGGCTAACAAAGGAGCCTTAAAGCCCATCTTAGCCCAAGCTTAGCACAGCACTGTCAGAGCAGCATGGATAATGGCGCACATGACATTGTTCTTCATTCAACAGAATAAATACTTTATGATTCTCAGTTCATGTCGTATCACATCTTTGTCTCTGTCACTAGGAATATCATTACCCCTGAATAAATCTCCGTAATTCAATTTAGCACGTCATTTATCTAACCAAATCTGACATCAAATGGTAAGGGACCCACATGAAGTTTACCGTTTTCATCTAATTAATATGTTTCCCATAAAACAGAATAGTGTAAAAAAATAAAACTGAAGGTAAGTAAATAAAACATTTCTCTCCAGCTGCTTTTCGAAGACGAGATCAAAGCTGCACACACAGTGTCCTTGAGATGGCATTCACATCAAACGCAATGTAGTAAAGAAATGGGAAGGAAAAATTGACATATAAAAATATTTGGATGCATAATGGCCTCTTTGGCTCAGCCTATAGGTTTGTATTCAGCATAACTGAGTTTCCAAGATGATCCCTTTTTTTTAGGAAAAAAAAAACAAAACACAAAAAGTGGACATCTCAAGACTTGTCAGCTTGTGCTTGTTTTTCGATTTTCCCTGGCAGCACGCTCCCATGAGGTATGAGATGCACATGAGGAAGGAGAAAGAAGACGGGCGAGGACTTACAGTGTACACAGACACATATAAAGGAAAATATGACAACAACAAGTGTGAAGTGAACACATGACCAATGTAAAAAGCAAGACAAAACAGGTTCTGAAGTAAGAAAAGAGAAGAATAAAAAGAAAGCATAACATAAAAACATGAGAGTGAGAAACCTCATCCATGAAGGTGCTAAAAGAGAGTGATCCTTAACAAATGGTGTTCACAGATTATGCACAGTTTGAAAAAGTCATATGTACTATTGCTATAACTATTTGTTGATAGTACTGGTTGTGAGCACTAGTCAACCATTTGGTCAGTTCATTGATGCACTGGTTTTGTGGCTTGTTCCATTTTCTGGTAATGTCAGCCCCCTCTCAATCTGTGATAAATAGAGGTTTACATTCATAATAATAATAATCACCATCATTTCACCATGTCATCATGAAGAGGTATGTTTCCACATTTAATACTGATGTATAGTGAGTCATCTTTGGCTTGGTGCAGCAGAGCTATGATAGAGAGCACAAATGAGTGCATCATCAGGACACTGGGTAAGAGTTCCCTCTGTATACAGCTCCTCTTAGCTGTAGTGCGTGGAAGTCTGTTGGTGCCTTACTATGAGCCCAGTACATGTATGTTTTGATATGACTATTCTTCACTGTGTGTCACCACGCTCAAGTGGGTACCCTAACCAGCTATTTTTGTCTCATGGATCAACAGTGCTGCTCTCTGTGTTATGGATGTCAGAAACCATGGCCGTTGCCATGGTGATGCCACACTGCAATATTCTTTCTCAGCCGCCTGCCTGTCATTGCTTGCAGCAGCTTCCAAGCTGAGGAAAACGACAGAGGCGGGAGGGGAAGGAAAAAGGAGACAAGGGGAGACTAGAGAAGAGGAGGTCTGCGGCAGAATCCAGCAGAATGCTAATCATCCTTTCACGACAGTTTGTCCTTCATTATGCAAGAGACAATGCACAGGAACATAGAGAGAGTTAATGTACAGCTAAGTGAGCAGGCACACACAAAAACATACCTATGCATGACTACACAGCCTATATGACAAGTACACTCAAGGTCATGGTGAGTGCAGGTGCCTACTCATGCCTACTGTTTGTGCCTACTCTCATGAATACTTCCAAATGTGTTTACACATGTGTGATCATTGACAGAGCATATGAGTCTGATCAGATTGCACCCGACCTAGCACTATGTCCTGCCTCAATACATCCACACCAATAACAAATGCTCCATTGTTAAAGGCCAAAAATGTATCTATTAGCTCTCAGCAGACCAGCATCTCCATCAGCAGTTCCTGGTTGTTCCTGATGCAGCCAGACTTAGTCCTGCTCAAGGTAAGCCTCTGAAGGAAAATTAGACTGGAGGAATATCCAGAACATTCCTTGGGCTATAAGCTGTTAGGAGTCAGACTGATGTGGAGAAGGGGAGAGGAACAATTTCAATTCCAGACAAACTGCTTTTAATTTCAGCAACATCTATATTATATTTGAGATTTAATGTTAAATTTATTGTACAGCACAAACTGAAGTGTGAATCAGAAGAAGAATTTGACCAGGTTAGGGACAACTCCAAGGTCACAGACGTCTCTGGTGAAGTCGAATCATCATGACACTGTAATTAAAAGTGAAATATCCATCAGCCAGTACTCTGGGGTCACATCTCTTTTATTTTAGACTTAATGACACAACACTCTGTATGATCTTTGGGCCCTCTTTATTTTTTTATCATTGTTTTATAAAGTCTTTTGTAAGGACTGACTGTATGCGTTTGTTTGTTTTTTTGTTCTGTTTTTACAATTTTATTGCAAATATTACTAGAGAATGCAAAGCGGTTGCCCTAGTTTAGTTCTCATTATGCTACATGTTCACCCATGATCATAACAAAATTGTTGGTTGGGTTTTAGGCAGTAAGAAATATATGTATGATGATCAAAAGAGCAACACAGAGTAACAGGAAGCTGCCTAATTAAAAGTTCACACATCTGAAAAGGTCAAAGCCCCAGCACAATAAAGACATGAAGATCCAGTAGATGAAATATGGTCTCTATAATGCATAACCAATGCATAACTATGATACCAACCTGTGCTTGGCAGGACTCCACTCAAAAAAATTATAGTCTTTGCCCTAACCTTCATGTTTCAACGCATCAAGTGTTTACAGTCTGCATCATCATGTGCCAAAAGAAGATGTCTACTCTCACCACAATGTGCTTGTTTCTCAAAACTATAACACTGTTTATACCAGTGCTAAATGTTTCTCAAGACTCTATTATTGTTCCTTCTCTTCTGCTCCCTTCTCTGGGTATTTGGGTTGCCTTCATATTTGCGGTCCTTGTGGATAGGCCTGCAGACACAAGCCACAGAGGAACTACAAGCTGCCTCTCCTACGGCTGAGCCCCAGGTGGCTCACTGCTGCTGGTGCAAGGAATCTGGAGAGCTGGGCAGGCATGTGAAGCCTCCTCGGCTTCAGCCCAGGCATGCAGATCCACCACCCCAGGGAGGATACACACTCACACCGGCCCAGTAATATATTCAAAAGACTCCCTGGCCAGGGGCTCTGAGTCTCAGAATACGCCAAAAGACCTCATGAACAACAAACACAAATGAATATGTTAAGCACGGCTTTCCTTTACCCCCAGGCAAGCTTTAATATATAAGTAGCTATTATGAAGGAAATATAGCTTCATCTCAACTTGTTCAGATATGGAAAGTACTGCTTTAGAGTCCACCAAATGAGCAGGCAGCTGTAAATAAGTAAATTACTAGAGATTATCCATCTTCATGCAAGGTTTCTTTTTAAGATATATCCCAGAAGAGTCCTATCTTTAAGGACGAAGACAGAAAAAACTGCAAGGCTGACCTGCTCCCGCTGCGCTATGCTCTATTTATCACTTTACGCGCAGTGCTTTAATTCTCAGAGCTGGGAGTAAGACAGAGTCAACCACCCTTCATTCTCTGCAGGTCCTTGGCACCAAACAAAAAACATGACAATATCTAATATGATGCAAAGAAGTGTCTGGCAAAAGCTGTCTTCTGCCTTTAACTACAACAACCTAAGAATAATCTGTGTTTTGCAGAAGGGTCAGTGAGGTTCCATTCACTGTTATCATTTTCCTCAGGACGCTGCAGAGATAGTTAACAGTCTCTTGAGCATGTGCCGAGAGCATGAGCAGAGAAAACTTATGACTAATTAGGGAAAATCCTCATTTATATTCATGATGTATAGTCTTCAAAGACAGATGAGTTTATTTTAGTTCTAGTGAATGATGTCCTTTCATATCAATTGTAAGTTTCCGCTTCAAGTGAACAAACCCAAAGCACTTAGTTACTTACTTCAGTTACACCTGAAGGGTCCCTTTAATAAAGTAAGAGATTAAGAGGTTACAAATCACATTAACAACCAATGCAGTCTTCAAGCACTAACAAATAATTAAAAGACTGGACTCAGTGTTCCTTTTCATCCCAACCATGCATTTAGTAATTAATCATATCCTTAGTGTCATATCCTGATAGTATGATGGACACACTGCACAGAAACAGGTGCAACAAAGAGTGAAGCCATAGCTCTTAAAATGCTATATATATTGTTGTTGACAAGGTATATGAAACTACCTCCACCCAACACCTCTGCACCAAACATATCTAGCTCAATGCCTCTGTTCTGTGTATCCTGCCAATGTCTCACATCCGAACTGGCACATGTCTAGGTTTGGTACGAGCACAGGAGGTAGTAATGGCACACATTCTGACCCAAAAATAACAGCAATCTCCCATAATGCATCAACATAAACAAAAACAGTGATGAGAGAACATCAAAAATGCTCACTGACCTCCAAACTGTATTCTTCCACAGTCCTTTTAAGAGGGTCCACAATCTGCCAGCAAATGAGGATGCACAAGTCAATTAGCAGCATCCCACCGACGATGATCAAGAGTTTCTGGTCCTTGATGATCTAAAAAGGAAAAAAAAAAAAGATAAGATCCTTGGATCAGTAAAGTGTCTATGTAAGGAAATGCATTTAGGCATGTTATGTATTTGTGGTGACTCTCCTTAATGCAGACCAATTGTTTTAATTTTAGGAATGCGGTTTTATATTGTAACAGTCATAAGACATTGTAAACAAAAGGAAACTGCCATTACATAATGATCAAAATATGTTAAAGCTAGCATCAAACCTTGATATTATGCCCTAGTGACCAGTGTTTGTGCACCAAACATGCAACACCTTTTGTACTATGAACTTTGAGGGATGAAAGTCATGACCTGTGTGTGATGTTTATTTATAATAGCATTTGACTGTATGAAACTGCAGATCAAAGTAAAGGTCATGGCACACAGTGGTCTCCGGGTGAGGCACTTTTTTTTTTGATCTAATGTCTTTTGATTGTGCTTCTATTGAACAAATATAAAGTAGGAAAGAGAACTATCTGCAATACATCTCACAGAAAGAGTTGTAATAAAATGATTCAACTTGTGTAATTTCTAACACCACCAACTATATATAATAATAATTCTTAATTACCATGTGTTACAATGTTTTCTTTTCCTATAATAGCTGGCTGCTGGCTTTAACAATTTGATCTAAAACAACTACAACAAGGGTTTACCACAGAATGTCGAATGTATAGATAAAAACACACATACTACAACGTAATGTTATGAGCATATAGGCCTGCTGATGTGTGCCTGAGAAATGCGTCACTGGAGAACTCAGTAAAATATTAGGATAGGCAGACTAATAAATAGCAGCTTCTGGGACATGGCTCAGATAAGGGATTTTAAGAGACTGCATAGTTTATGTATAGTGTGTATTTGCAAAAGAGACGTTGATTGACAGCTCACCAACCCTCTAACTGTGCTGTCTCTAGCCCTGAGCTCTTTAAGGAGTGAAAGAGAGCTAGCTGCAACTCACCAAGTGGAACCTTTATTGAACACACCCCTGATTTACAGTCTGTACTACGGAATTAGACGGAAGGGAGGGTAGGCTAAGGAGTACGGGATGTCTTTCTTCCCTCCAAGACCAAGAAACGAGGGTGAACACTTGTGCTTGACAGTGGTTGGCACAAAGTTCAAGGCAGAAACGGCTACTGTCACTCTGCTAACTCTGCCAAAGCACCTGCACTCCATCAGTGCGGCGGAGGAGGATGTCCATGACCGGGACACAGAGGCTGCCCCAGACTAGAGGGGAATACGTCTTCAGGGATTGAGAGTTATATTATCTGCAGTGGCTTAATTCAGCTCAAGAAACATGTATTTTGACTCAAGAGGAAGTTTGTGAGGGAGGGACATGTGAGCAGACACAGTTGGCTATGAAGGGCCGCGTGAAAGCTACTGTTTACACTTGCTATCATGCTAAGATATTACCCAGTGTCCTTTAGGAACTATATGGTTTTGTGCTGACCTGTTAAAAAACCTTAAAGCTGGGTCATTGCACTGCATATTTTATCTACACTCTGGCCTCTTTTTAGTCCTACAAAGGCCAATTTGGTTTCTCTACCGTTTGCGCATTAGTGTTTTTCTTGCGTCCTGTTTTGCTCTGCTACTTTTACACCCCTCTCTGCCTACGTCGATAAGACATCTATGCAGCCGTTCAACCCTCTGACTGTTTGATCCATCCCTTTCCTCCCTGTCTTTGTGCTCTCTGTCTCTAGCAGGCCACCCACACGTTCTCAAATATGCACAAGGATGAGAGAGAGATCTCGCGTGAATGCAAGATCTATAAATACCGAAAAGGCCATACGCACTCAGTGAACTTGGCAACACTTAATATAGCTAGGACAGTGAAGCAGATCGTTTTGGTTGTCTAAAAAGGTTTTAAGCAGGTGCCAAGGGCTGCCAGTCTCTCTAGTGTGCTGTTGTGTTTGTTAAAAGTCCTTACATTGGCCACCACTCACAGGTGAAATGAGGCTTTCAGAATTAGACTGGTTGATCTATATGCTTCTATAGAGACATTTGTCATTGAAAAAAGGAGTTTATTTTAAAAAATCTTGAAAATCAAAAGCGTTATGTCAAGTCACAACCCACTACCTTCTTCTTCATCTTCACATTTTTGAAGATGGCGTGCACCCTCCAGGTCTTGGCAAACATAGCTCCAAATGCAGTTGTGTATCCAACAATGAGGATCCAAGTCCGAACCTATCAGAACAAACACACAAAATTGCAGCATGTCTTTAACTGGAGATCAAGGCTTTAAACGACATCTGATCTGACAGGTATTTGCATGTTTGTCATTAGAAGTTCATTCAAAATAGCAATGAGGAACTTTCTAAAAATAAGAGCTGTCAGATTTATTTTTTGTCTTGAAGCGAGAGAACATCCTGGACCATGGAAGCTGTCACACTCCTGAGAACATTTCATCATAAAGAGAAACTAAATAAAGACCTTTAACTGCTCACCAAAAAGAACACCGCTGATGACGCATTTTAAAAGCTAGGGATTTAAATGTAGCACATCACAGATACTCCACATTTTTACACTTGGCCCTCTTTATGTGCCATTCTACCTTATCTAGAAGGCAATAAAGCCACCAGGGACAGAGGCCTGAGCTAAAAAGATGGCAAAAAAACAATTACTGCATCTATTCTAAAGGAGAGCAGCACATATTGATTGTGCTCCTTCACCGTGGAACCTCGTCTGAAGTGACAAGCTCACTACTTCAGCTTTGCAGCAGTGCTTGGGCCACTTGTGGTACCTCTACAAATGCCCTCGAAAGTAGATTCCATTTACCAGTGTACTCAAAATACTTTATTTCATTAATCCACAGGGCCAGATCTACAAAGCTGCGCAATTTGGCTGGGGTGCTAATTTGCGATTGCGTGGCAGGGAGTGTCATATTTAGCAGTATATTTACTAAAACTATGCAGGGTGGTGACATGTGCTCATGACATGTGCATGAGGAAATACGTGGTGTATGCTTTCTACAGTCGTTACAGTCATTCTACATCAATTATGCAACTCATTTAACTCTGAATCATGAACATGCTCCGTGAACATGCAGTGGAATGAGTCGGACCACCGCGCACAACAGATGGATATTATGTCTTTGAAAAACCTGAAAAGGGAGAATCATGTCCTATAGTTGCCCTTTTGTTTGTGTTGTTCTGGATGCTGCAGCTGGTACTGAAACTTACTGTACACAGCGTCTCAAACTCAGTGTCGGATACAAATCCTCCATCCAGGCCGAACAGGAAGATTGAAGCATATGAGAGCATGCCTCCAAGAATGATCAGGTTGTTCATGTAGGGACTGGACATCTTGATTAGTCTAAAAAATAAAATCACTTCTGTTAGAAAGATAGATGATAGATGCTATAGTACTAGGACAAACTGTAGAATAACAGTGGATTATAATGTGTAATATAGAGTCATTCTAAACACAGAAAACATAAACATCTACTCTATCCACTGGTCATAAAATCTTAATGAATCCGTAGGTTTAAGAAAAATATGTCTCTTCTCAGCCTCTTAATATAACTTAAAATCATGTGACTACAGTAAATAATTAAATCAGAACGGAGTCTTTCCAGCAGACTGAGCAGTTTGACAGAAATCTTACCTGTGGTTACGGTTCTTGATGTTAAAGAATAGGAAGGCTCCAGCCATCAGCATGCCTAATATAGTGATGGTAGACAGAATGCTATAGAGGGGAACGTTTATGTGACGTCTCTGAAGGCGCACAAAAGTCCGATCTTTGGGGGGTTCGACACCTGTTGGGAAGAAAAATGTAAATAAATCTGTAAAATTTGAAGTTTTTTTTTTTTTTACCCCTAGTACTTATTTTTCCCTTGAGGAGTGCATCTATCTACTAACTCCACAGTCAAGTTATTGTGGTTAGACTATGCACTTTCTTATCTTTTGCTCTATTTTTCTCCTTTCAGCATGCTAATCGATAGCAGCGGCATCATATCACATATCTCCACTTACTGTGGTCAGGGATGTAGAAACAAGCATTTTAGACTAGTGCTGGGTTTCTGAATGTAGGGTAGAGTGTGAGTGCAGAAGAGCCAGGGGGATTGAACAAATTACAAAGTACGAAAACATAACGTAAATAATTGAGTAGATGGAGGACAGTTTTAAAAGGAGAGGGGTCTAACACTAAGGAATGGGACCATTAAAATACACTATAGCACATATAAATAGACACACATCAGAGGCTCTTGAAAAGTCTTTCTCCTTAAAAAACTTGTTAGTTACTTACCTTGGAACCTGATGGAGTTGTTGATGAGATCAAGAACGTCTGCAATGGCATTGTACTCTCCCACCTTTACCTCTTGGCCCTCTGTTAAAAGCACATCAGACAAGTTAGCAGCAGTTAGCAGTTACAAGTTTTTATTCATTTATTTATTTATTGGCAATATCAGGGTTTAACATCAGAGCTGAGGTTACAGTTATGGTTTGGGTTGTAATCAGTGGTAAAATAGCATAACATTGATAGGAAGCACACATCACAGTTTGCTCTTTTAAGATGCCGCTTGATGTTGTCAGGAAATTGTATTTCTATTTTCACTGTCTCAATTATCAGTTTAATTTACCTTAAGGAAACCAAAAAGTGCAGTTGAGCATATATTACAGAGAGCAGCAGGCAAAAACATAATAAAGCTCAAATTTGGTCATAAGAGTTTCCATGACTACTGTAAACACTAACTTATTCTGCACAGCAATGTACACTGATAAAAACATTTTCAGCAGACAGACAGGGAATTGGTGCTGTGGTGCAGAGTTTCTTTGCACAAACAGAGCTGCTGCCTCTTTCAGCCACAACAATAGGTATAATACTGATAGAATTGTGACCTTGTCAGACAAACATGGGCCGTCACTCTCCTTGGCTCAAAAAGATTACACTTTCAGCAGACACCAGGGAAGAGGCAAGAGGGGAATGGAAGAGGACAGATCATTCTGTTTCTTTTTGGAAGGCGCACCTAGTCACCTAGTCATTTCTTTTGGGTGCACATGTACAAATGTCTCTCTTGTTACACTAAGAGCCAATTGAACCCCTCAGCAGCAATGGCTACTGAGAAAATGACAGGTCCACAGGGCCCCATGATCTTCTCTTACTTCTTGTTGCACCAGAGCATTACCAAATCTCAACTATGAAGCCTTCTGCAATAAGTTGTACGGTATATTCACACAGCTGCCACATTCTGGATCCTTTGGTAATATAAATCGCTTTAGAACTTACAATGCCTGTGTATATGAGGATATGTATGTAGTAGTCTCTTATAAATGCTAATAATAATCACCACCAGTCAACTCAACTCAACACCAACTGTCTTAAATCAACTTTTCACAGCTTTGATACGCCTATGGCCATGTTATTTATTTTTAAGTTTCTCAAATTTAAAACTAGCTGAAGTCATTAGAAATTACTGATCATGTGTCCTTTTTAGGTTGCAAGAAATGAACGACTGCCCGAGGGTATTCTGACCCTACAGACTGTGTAAACAAGTTTAGATTCCTGGAATGGTTGCAAAAACAGGACATTAATCCAATTTAAGCCTTGCTACAAAATATATCTCTAGAAATCCAAAACAGTTGTATTTTAAATAAACAGAACACAGTGCCAGCTTTACCTTTATTTTATGAAGGTCTCTTTTTCTAAAACAAGGGCAAGAGCCATCGGTACATGTCTAGTATTGTGCTGTTTTGCAATCAAGACTTTGATCTCTAATCCCCATGAGACAGAGGAAATAAAAGCTATTGTGGCCTGTGACTGAGGATGTTTGACAAGGTAAAGTGAGGTTCAAGGGCTGAGTGACAATGATAAGGTCATGTTGAGGATCACTGCCTTTTGAAATATTCAAGGTAGGGCAGTCCCTCTTCTCTACAGCCAGCCCCAGCTCTGTCAGAGGGGTAACTAACTGATAATCCCTGACAAGTGAGAAGGATCAGGTCAGGAGATGATCGAGGGGGATATACAGAGCAGAGGGCTGGGTTATGGAAAGTAGTCATGCTCAGGGGAAAATGAGCTTGTCTGTGCCGCAGACTTAGAGACACACTTATATCTTGTGTTTTATAAGTTTGACCTTTTTAACCAGGCAGTTAGTTGATTTCAGCGTGGGTCAGAGTGTTTTTTTGTTTTTTTTTGTCTCATCTCCAAGCCACATAGTAATTATAAATGTAATATTTGTTTGTATTATATTAGAGAGAGAAATCACAATGCATACTTCTGCAATACAAAATATTTGACAGAGGTGTTTATCATTATACTGCAATGCACACAAACTGTCCTCTATCTTCCCCTGCCCAGACAGAAAACACACTCACACTTCCACATGCACATGGAGTGTGATTTAAACAGCCAGAGGGATAGAGTCCCTCTGCACTGGGGAAGATAAGATGTTTAGCCAGAAAAAGCTGAACAGCACCATCCGGTGCACTACATACTGGCTGGGGAGCCTTGGAGCTGGGAATCCCCTGCATACAGATGCTATCTCTAGGTTATACTCCCACATTGCAAGACCCTCTGGCTGGTAACATCAGCAGGACAATACACTGTGGCAAGACAAGGCCAATGTGTGTGCAAACCTTTACCATTCTACAGACAGGACCAATTCAAGTAATTCAGTAAGTACAGGGCTGTGTAGTGTGTAGTCCGCAGCACATCCCTGAACCCATGATACCCTTGTGTGTGATACACGTACCTTGAAACTGGTTGAATTTTATTGTGCCCATTCTTTCTCCATTGCGAAACATGACTTGACCCTGAAAGAAATTGGAAAGAATAAACATATATACAATAAGGGCAGTAAAATAATTCACTTTTTGTTTGTTTCACAGTAATATCAGCTTTATCGGTATCACAAAGAAAGTTTCAACTGCTATATTTGATCCAGGAATTGACACTGTAAATGTCAAAATATATGACTGATGAGAAAAAGCTTCTGGTATAACAAAATAAGCTATTTAGTGGCACCAGTATAACCAGTGCAACATGTTACAATATTCAAGAGCAAAGACACAAATAGAATTAAAGTCACTAAAAAGTTCAAGTTCAGACAAAACCACATTGCCAGGAAGAAACACAGACTCATGTCCTGAACACTGCATCATACATGATCACAATAAAAACTATCTCTATCTACATGTCTATGTCTATATCAAGCCAGCAATGCAGCGTAAATCTAAATGTTTGAAACTTTGGTAAAATGTGTGAAAAAACTTCAGACTCAAATGTAATCAATTACATTTTCTCATTAAGTCAAGGGAAAATAGAGAAACCGGGTAACAATATTTTTTTTTTTTACACATTTTCATCAATTTGGCATCAGCCATTTTATTACTAAAAGATATTCTCATTTTCTTGTTTCCTTTTCTTCCTACCACCCTGTTGTCACTCGCTCCTTTCCTTTTTTATCTAGAAAGACTGATAAATTAATTCAGCTCACCATCTGCTTACTGAGCTCCTTAATTACACATTTAACTGGGTTTACATATTACTGCCAGGCTAACAAAACAGGTGAGAGCCTGCAAGACAGCGAGGGAGTGAAAAAGGGTAGACGGAGAAAGGAGAGAGATTGAAATAGAAAAAGAAAGCATTTGCATTGGCTGATTAAAAGACAGCTGAGGGGGAAATATGGAGAAGGAAGCTCGAGAGCCAATTTTGCCTCAAAAAGATGGTGTGCTTTGAAGTAGCAGAGCGGGACCCCACCCCTCTGTTTGAATCTGAGGCTTTGTGTGGCATCTTTGATGTTTGTCTGAGAGTACACTTCGTCCATATACTAAATATGTTTACAATTATGCACATGTATGTTTGAATTGTGTGTGATACCAATTAGCTATTCTTTTATAAAGCCATATACATCTGATATAGCTATGGTGTAGCTTTGACACTGTCTCAAAGTCTGTCTCAAACATACGAATGGGAGTGGGCAGACAGCCCTATCTGTAGTTTGAAAAAAAAAAAAGGTCAGACAACAAAGAATTTCGACACATAATGAGTCTTTCATATCAGCAGAAGTGAAACTATAACAAATTGAAATGGCATGTGGCAGCTGTAACAATATATGTTCTCAAAGTGTATGCAGTGTTTGCAGAATATAATGCAAATGTAACGTATATTAAACACATTCAGATGCAGTGAGTGACATTTATAATTACAGGTCATGTTTGCTACACGTCTGTCTCAGATGTTCTTACGAGACTAGACTGCTCTGAACCAGACGCTGTTCTTTGTCACATATTCAAAGGGCACTGAAAGCTCTTTCACAGATGTAGCTGATGTAGCTTTCAGGTCACATGGGTGCTTTGTGGTAGTGTGTGCTGTAAATAGGAGGGGCAGGTTTTTTTTTACGTCTCTAAGGCTGCGCTCAGTGAGAGGAGGTCAGAGGTCAAATGAAATGTTGGTCTGTGGGCTGCAGGTGTGACCCCTTCCAGGCATTTCTCATCTGATGTGAAGTGCTTACACAAAAATACAAAACTGATTGTACAGCATGACTCCACCAAATGTTCCCACTTCAGCAAGCCACATTCTCACACTTCTGATCATCACAAGCCATACAAACCTACAGCCACATGCTTCTACCATCCTTGCTCCAATCACAAACGGTGGTGTCTCTTTCCATCACCCTCCCTGGTGAATTGTAGCCTGCATCTTGTGAATGGTACAGCAATCTGCACTCTCTGCCCTGAAAAGCTCGTCCAGCTAATGTCAGCCTTCTTCTCCGTGGCTCTGACAGCATCAGATCAATGTTCACTCTCCAGCAGCAGCTACAGATCCTGCAGTACGCCTCAGATCAACACGGCCTGCTCCCATGAGGCAGGTGTGTGTACCCAGCAAACACACGCAGGAAATGGAGAAACACCAGGCCTGAGTCAGACTATTACACCTTATGATCGTACACATCCCCAACACATGCAGACTAGGCCTTAAGGCATTATTCATTTGATTGATTTCACTGGAAGACTCCCCAATGTTTTTAAAAAGTGCAGAAGACTAATGTGTCAACTTAAAAACAACTTGACATTATACATATTTCTTTCTGTGTGGGTGGAGGGTTTTGTGCTATAAGTATTGTATGAATGCTTTGATCTTTTTTTATGTAATCCCTCAGCTCCAAACAGCAGCTATAAAAACTAATGGCTATTATGCTTTTTGCTTGAAAACAGCAATCAATTAACTTACAATTGTGCAAATGTCAAATGTCAACAGATTTGGAACATGGCTGAATTATGTTAGAGCTAAAACATGACAGCATATTTTTGTCTATTTTTTGTCTTATATGAAAAAAGCTACCTCAGTGAAACTGTACATGCAACAATTAAACGTATAGTAGCACCCATTTTAGAAACCCCAGCCAAATGATAAATAGCAACAAACTAGACTAAACAGCAGAGCTTGCACCAATATTATTTTACTGCAGCTGCTAAAAGACCAAACACAATTTTAAAGACAATACTGACCTTGTGTGTAGCTGAACAAGGCTGTGTGGTAAACACTCGTTTGCAGAAACCTTGATTTACTGTTTTATTGTTTCTGTAGAACAGGTTGACATTTGGAAACAATTTTTTTTCAAAAGAACAAATTTCCAGTAGAGATGATAGATGATGAGATGAGATGATATTACGCTGTTATCATGCTATATTTGTAAAAACATTTACATGTACTAGTGCCCTCAACAGTCGTGTGATCTCAGTAGGATTCAAAAAGAAATAGTAATGGAGCCGATATTTTGGTAAACCTAATTGTAATTTGAATAAAATTGCTTTGCCTCCCCATGTTTCTGGGTAAAGGCTCAATGTCAGGCTGCTCCTGATCAACAGCGGAGTGGGTCTGTGCTGAGAGAAGAGATGTAGGTGAGGAATGATGACCTGCAGGATGTGCTTTAGTCTGACAACACACACATACTCCCAGAGAGAGTCTAATTCAGAGCCAAGTGCTGATCAAGTATTCTCTCTCTCTTATACCGCCCTACCGCATCTGCACTCTCATCTCATTAGACTGGTTTGACTTCATACTCCTACTGAATGTTTATTACAATATATAGGCCTTTAAAATTCATCACAACGCTATATATGTAATTTTTTAGTTTCAGTGCCTCTCATTTTGATCCCCTGGTGCCTTATGAGGTCATTTATTTCTAAAGAGACCATGAATATGGTATGAGTACTTGCTGTTAGATCATGCATTGGTTGTAAAATGGACTTTTAGAGGAAATTCTGTTTTTAGGTCTCTTCAAATTTGTTGATTCAGACTTCATCTTCCATAGACTGATTGATTGTGCAGTCTTTTGGCATACATGTCCTGCAGCTAACACTGATCTCAGACATCCACTGGCTGCTCTGTGTTGTTTAATGCAGGGGATAGTCCATGTTGTTCGGGTCTATTCATTCATTAATTCATTTATGAAGTGAGGGTTATGAAGGAAGGCTGGAGTAGAAGCAGAAGCAGCAACCATTTACACTCACATTCCCTGCTCTGGATTAGAAGGAACTGCTAATTCACCTAGTTTCATGTTTTTTAACAGTGACAGAACAGCCTTCACAGAAAAGCCACATATTTATACTCGAGAAGAAAAATCAATAACTATGATGCCACAGAGCCATCCTGAATTCCTCATAAAAATAAGTATTAATGCTACAGTTTGTTCACACAAGTATTCAAAGACAAATGAGAACCCCTTTCAAAAAACTTGTTAGCGCTACCACCAGGATCAATCTTTAACTCAATAGAGTGAATCACTGCCACTAAATGACTATTGTAAGTAATGCCTGTCAGTTTGTTCCATAACTTACCGTAACTCCATTAAAGTTGGTCTCATTCATGACGTCGAGCACCAGTTTTCCTACTTCTCGATCATCCACTGTGAAGTTATGGTAGATGTTCTGCCGTTGTTTGTTTCTGAGCAGCTCCATGACTCGAGTCAACGTTTTAGCTATGACCCAGATGCCATCATATGCAAACCCATGAAATTTGCTGGCCTCCACACCTTTCTGCAATAGCTCTCGGTTGTATTCCCTCTCATACTCCTTAGGCGTCTGGAAAAAAGAAGATAGACAAACACCATTAAGTGAAAGAACAACATTTAAGTCTTTTTTTAACAGGAAGGGCTTTTTTTTGTGCTGACCCGTCCAGAGATTCCTTTGATCTGCCGGGCACTGAGCGGCTCAAAGTCCACACTGATGTAACCCTCCATAGCAGCCAGTAGCTTCTTGGTGGTGCAGTTTGTAGAGTTGGCCTGCTCCCACCAATTGCCTTGGTACCATCCCGGGATAATCCACTGATATTTACTACCAAACATGTTCAGGTTATAGGCCTAAGATGAACATAAAACAAGAAAAAAGTTTATTTCATGTACATTTTTGTGTTTGTTCTACATATAGAAAAAACAAAACAGAAAATTTCAAAATCATATCGCTGTAAGTTTTTTATTAATTATACTTTGTTTATTTTGTACTTACACAACAGAAGACTTTGGATGCCAAGTTCTCATCAAACTGCCCAATTATAATCCTAACATCATTGTCCTGTCAAAACAAACAGAAAATAAGAGCAAATGTTTAGCTTTAATGTGACATAAGTTAGAAATGAATGTCCCTTTACAGCTTCCTGAAATGACCTTGAAATCAATTTTTTTCGTAAGCCTTTTGATTTTTGTCATTCTTTTTCCCATAATTTAAACATACAAGGTTATTCATGATTAATACAGGATGTGACTTGCTGCTGCGAAGGTTATATCAAAAAGCAAAGAGTCAATCCCTATCCTGGGGATTCGTAGCACATGGCCTGTTGAGTAAATAATTCAGCTTTGCCCGGGTGAAGTGCAGCGTGTTTCGTAGTTTCGTAGTGGGAGAAGAGATCATGCTCTGGGGCCAACACTCCTCAGTCATTTACTGTGCACGCACATATATGTATGTTACCGACAGAAGAAACATACACATGCAGAGGAAGCAGCACTTTAAACGTAAACTGACATAGGCTAACATAGGTCTGACAGGTATGAACATAGTGTAGGTTTTACACAAAGTGACAAATGGAAAAAGGCCTGTTATAGCGTAGAATCACTTTCAGATAATACAAACGTGCTGCTTGAGAAAAAGTCAATGTGTTTAAAGTTTTCCCTCGTTGCATGACAATGAGGAAACATTATGAAAACAGTTCGGTCTTCTTCCTTAGGGCTATCTCATGCCATATGTCACATAACCAGGGATCAGAGGGGACAGCCAGTCACTGTTGTTTGTCCAATTCCTCCAGGCCATTGGGCTCACAGTTGAACCCAAGAGTCAGGCATTGCTATATATCAATAGAGCTATTTTGCAGATATTATGTAAGTAGATTCCACATTAAAAACAGTGGATAAGGGCAATTAAAAGGCTGAAAAACTGAGTAACAGCAGGTATAATTTTTAAGTTACATGCTGTGATATTAAGAGGCCTAGTGTACTGTGTGAACTTCTGTTTTCATTCTTTGAATATCTGTAGATGCATATGTGAACAGTTCCTTCACAGATCCAGAAATATCTTCAGTCCGACCAGAGACAACATAAAATACTGTGTCATTGTGAGCAAGACCATTGGTAGCAGTGTTGTGTTTGCACATTAGGCCAACTGTGCCTGAGCAGGGACACAAATTAGCCTTATTACTAAAGCTTTTATATAACAGTAATCCACAGAGGGTGAGTTAAGAGCCCTCACTGTTTTATACATGACATGGTTGTTTGTAACTGTATGAAAGTGATTTATTTGATAATAGCCCAAGTTATATTAGACCTCATATGTACTGTTGAGGCTTATTAAGTCCACACACACTGGTTTTTATGAGCTGATTGGAGATGTGATTTGTGTACAGGGCAATTTGTTGCTTCTAGTAACTGTAAAGCCGCTCTCATAATTGTAGTAATTAGTGTGGAGAAATGTCCTTCACACAGATAAAACTAGTTGAAGTGAAAGCCTCATGGTCAGCAGTGTATTTATCATTAATCGTGATAGAAACTGCTTATGATAAAGCCAGGTAACATTCCTAATTACCACTCACAATCTTTCTTCTAAACTAATACGCCCCTCTTGCCTCATATCTGAGGGAAAAGGATTTTGAATGGATAATAAATTATTTAACAATAATAAATAATGAAATCTCTTGGACTTAATTTAGACTGTTCCAAATATTTTTTTTCTAGAGCCTGTTTTCACAAGTGCCCTAATGTGTCACAAAACCACAAGAGAAATAAGCAGTTTATGGTGAAGGTTTTTTATAGTGAGTTTATAGCCATATTAAAACAGATTAAAATCACTGCAGCTATAAAAAGATATTAATATCACAATGGCATCTGTGCCTTTGTTTTCAGAGGCTTTGGTCACCCTGTCCAGTATCAAACAAAAAACAAACAAACAAAAAATCAAGACATAAATGCAGTGGGATTGTGTGCACCCTGCAGCAGCAGAGTCTGCTTCTGAAAATTCCTGCTGGAAACTCACAGGCGTGAGCGCTCTATTTGTGGATTTACAATGACGCCACAATCCTCTTTCTGCTGCTCCACACACACAGTTTTGTATGAACCAAAAAAAGACTGGTCTTGAATATGAATATTGATCATGTGTCACCCTGTGCCTCATCATATTACGTAGCTCTCTGGAAGACAACTGCGGTTGTGAGAAAGTGAGAACGGACCATTAATGTGTCAGAGCGCCCCACCCATCCACCCATCCAATGCTCTGAAGGGATTTCATAGGAACATTGTGATTTGCATATTTAGAATTGATTAAGGGGTGGTGTCAGCTTCAAATGTCAGCCCTCAACACAAAGAAATACATTTATTTATATTTTAATTTTTTATATTTATATTTTACTGAAAAAAGTGTAACTGTGTTTGCAGGGTTTTTTGCCAGTCATTCTGAAAGGCATTATAGTAAAAATTCACAGTGAACAATTACAATAGATAGATGATGATGAATAAAACAACTAAAGGAATTTAATATTACAGTTATTTTCTACTACTTTTACTGAAATGTTTCACAGTTGGATTTTATGTCTTCTTAAAAATATATTTGTGAAAATAGTAGGTATTTTCACATTTATTTGACAGTACCTCACTCTAAAATATCACAGACTATTATTTAACAGTGGATGTCTGCCTGACATATCTTCTGTCACTTTGCAATTTCTGTCAAATAAGAAACACAGACATTTTAAATCAGACTTACCTTGAGCTTTTTAACATTGACGCAGGGGTCATTTGAGAAACTTTCTGTATCTGCAATCTGAATGTCGGCTTTCTCCAGCTCATTAGTCAGGTCATTTCTCACCTGAGACAAAAACAGCACAGAACAAAAAGAGAATGTGAGCGCAGCTGATGACCTTCAGTTTAAATTGTTGTTTACCATCTTTTGCATAACCTGCTGCATTTAGATTTGCTCTCTGTATTTCAGTTCATAACAGTTTTTTTTTCTGTATATATGTTTGGTCTGTAGATCCTTGGAGGTTAAGAATAATTTTCCATGTGTCACACCTTTGCTGTGAAAAAGTAAAAAGCTGCTGGTAGCCCCCTGTGTTTCTGAGGTGACATATGGCTGTCCAACACCTTCCCTCCACCACAGCAGGTGTCAAAAGCCATGCAGTCAAGGAACAACCATATTAGGCCCAAGTAAAACACAAAAAGTGATGAAAACTTTAATTTTCATTTGTTATAAAGCAGTTGAGAGCTCCATCTTGACCCTATTCCTGTAAGAATCTTGTTATATAATCCACATATCATACACAAAGAGCAATTAGTGTTATGCATGTACAAAATTAAGGTAAGACAGAAAAAAGAGGCAAATAAAAACTCAATTTACAATGGTTGGTAGGTAACTGTCCCATTTATTCATCTCACGTAGAATGGTACGCGTTGAGCAATCTCAGCTGGTAGAGAATGTTGGGAAAAAGAGTAGAGTAACTCTATCTGCAGCAGGTGCATGTCTGCCTTGATGTATTGATTCACTGGAATGGTGGGTAATGGGATCAGCGAAGGAGGAGAATGGTGCAGGTATCCCACAGTGATGGTAAGCTCGAGGTGGTTTATCATACCGCCTCCTTCGCTCACAAACGCAATTTATTCCTCTGGCTTCTCACAGCTTTTGGGGAAGCTTTTTTATGCCAGACATTTTCACTTGTCAAGAAGGAGCGCAGGTGTGTTTCAGTAAACCAAGAGATGGGCCATGATATAAAACACACACTGGACTCAACAGGAACACCTACATGGACGGTAGCCATGTTTAAAGTTGGTAGTAACACCATGTTTAATGAGATGTGCTTTACGAACTTTATCTTCCCATTTTAGGTCAAATGTTTCTCTATTTCTCTATATACCCGGCCAAGTGTGTGCATAATGGGCCACGGTCAAAGACATTATTGCATAAAAGCTTCAATAAATAGCAAACAAGCTGACAAGGTGCCTCCCTGTAGGAACCTTTCAGATTAAATAGCTGCAGTGATGTGAGGCTCTGCAGCCACAGACATAAAGCCATGTAACGACACTTGCTCCACTGTACAGTCTACCGTACATTATGAAAACATTTAATGTAATTGTTTTTTTCCACTTAAAAAAATCAATGAGCACTAACATCCACAATTTTGTTTCCCTCTACACTAGATGTTTGTTGTCATAATCTGTAACTTCCCTGCTCGCCTGGGGGCAGCTCTAAACCACTGCGTGCATCAGTCATTTTTGTACAACACTCCCTCCAATGTGCTGCTCGCTGAGATGAAACAACAGGGAGGATGCAGTGGATCAATACAACTAGGTTTTGCTCTTCAGAAACAATTGGCTCAATGGTCTGGACAAGGTACAATGTCCCGTTGTGTTAAGTGTTGATGTAAAATGGCCTGGTGCTGCAATCCTAAAAAGAAACGAATATGACGGAAATCTGTGTCAGCTGGTTAACTGGTCATTGAAAAAGACACAGCGGTGGATGACACACAACAGATGACAGAAAAAACATGGTGTGCCATAGTAACTTTCCACAAGACTGATCACTGAGGGAACACAGGGGACATAACGTATTTGTCATTTTCTTCCACTGAGCTGGAGATGGTGCACGCATCTGTAAGTTTGTGAATGGATTGAAACATGGGGGCAGATGAATTGAGGAATGGTTTGTACAAGAGAAGAGATAAGGTTTTTAACCACCATGCTATCTTGTTTGGGTCAGCGAGGGAATCCCCCAGCAGCGGCTCCAGATGAGAAATAATCCTGCATGTGTGCACTCTCATTACATAACATCACAGTCACTCATGATAGACAGTATGTCAGAAGCATATGTGTGTGACACGGTGTTAATTCATATAATACAAACAGAGCAGACAACGCTTGAATAGTACGAATTTTACATTTAAACAGGGATCTCTCCTGATTTTTTCTCTGCTGGATCACTTTAGTGATTGCCATCAGCCATCATGGTACAGAGACTAAAGAGAGTGTGTTAGTTTCAGATGATGACTCACATGGAGCAGAATTACACTTTGAGACTGAATGCAGTGCTCTGATGTCAAATCATGAGCACATCATCCTGAGGCACAGTCACAGTGTAAAGCCCCTTTGGGTGAGGGGGGTGCCATTACTGTGGAGATGAGGCAGGTGCTTTTTACTATGCCTCCTACTTTGTGCATGCAGCCACACGTTTGGCATGGTGCAAAGTAATCACTAATTGATTACAACATACTATATGTAAATAAAAATCTGTGAGTGAAAATCCTTAAGATCACCACATAACTGTCATGTCTGCATTCAGCTGGATGGCTCGAGAATATAAATGACTGATTCTGTAGAATAAGCTGGCACAATGACATAGAGGTTAGCATTCTTGTCCTACAGCTAGAAGATCCTGGGCTCAATCTCCACCCAGGCCTGGGTTTTATTGTGTAGAATGAGCAAATTCTCCCTGTGTTTGATTTCCCCTTCCATATATAGGCATGTAAAGGTCATATGGGGACAGGACTTAACTTAAAAACAGGACTTAACTTAAAAACAGAGATATGTAATCTCATGGGGACATTTCTGGTTTCTGGTAATCTCCCACAGCCTCATGGCTACAGTCAGACACATGCCTAAAAACAAAATGAGTGTTTATATTGTGATCAAAACTGGAGGCTGAGGATTGAGCCCTAATCCTGTTCTCAGTCATGCTGTCACCTGACTGACTGATAATGGCTGCTCCGTTCCTGCGTGAGCCCTTTTTGTCTACTCAATCTCAGTAATGTTGATTGCTGTGCGTATGTGTCTCTGTGTAGTGTGGACACACACCTTCACAAGAGCAAAAACACAATACTTTCCCCACAGACCGCCAGCACTAACATTAACCAGGAACCCCCCTTAATCGACCATCACTGTCCACTCACTGTCTCTGTGTGTGTGCATAGGTGTGTTTGAAAAGGACCTAAAAATAGATGTGACAAGCTGGCTTTAGCTTACAGGTTACTGTCCCAGGGGATGTTACTGTATGTGTGAGTGTGTGAATCCTGACTGAACAAGTGTTACATAACATTAACCCTGCAAGCTCTCTCCGGGAAACAGTCCTGTGCAGTAGATCGACAGAGAGGCAGAGGAAATGAAAGAGATTGATACAGACGTGCTGCAGATGATAGCACTATCAGTAAAAGACTCATAATGAATGTAATGTGTGTGGCTGTTCACACACACATACAGTATACTTACTATAGCAAATGGTAGCACTGTTTTAATGAAGCAGGTTTAAATATTGCATAACATTTTGTACAAAAATCTTACATGCCACTATACGTTTTAGAAATGCATTGTATATTTGTATATGTAAAACAATAATTGATATTGATGACAGTGGCTGCGGTTGCTCATGCTTCTGGGTGGATGGGCTTCGCTGTATGGCTTACAGCTTTACATCAAAGCTTAAGTGTCTCATGCATAAATACCAAAGAGCTAGATTAAATAAAGATTTATGCTAATTTCAAACAGAACTGAACCATTATTTGTATCCCAATATTTGATACAAGGGATTGTATGTACAAGAATGTGATTAATATGTATGTACATTCTCTTTTTTGCTGCATCATGTGTTTTCATTGTCTTTAATTTCTTTAGTTTAATTGCTGCAAGCTGCTGCAGTAGCTTTCAGATGCTCTGGAAAGCAGCAACGCGCTCAGAGCTTGACAGAGGATTGGACGAATCATGAAGTACGGAAGCGATGTTTGCATATTTGTGAATCAGGATTAGAGGCCAATCTCGTAGCAGGTTGATTGAATCGGGCCGTCCGTCTTCCTCCCGTCCTAAGCCCCTTGGCGCTTTCAGGAGGAGAGAGATAAAGGGATTTGGGCTCTCTGAGATTTGCACTGAGACTTCTTACACACCTCCTTCCCCCAGCTGCTGAACCACTGCCTCAACGCAAGTGTTAACAATACAATTCTCACATTTTCAATTTCAATGAGACTTTAACCAAATGCTGCCATGTTGTGGGGTGGATCTGACGTTTCTATCCCAGCCAATTGGAGCCTCTGCATTTTGAGATTTTTCCAAAAAGTAACTATAATAATTTATTGTACCTCTACTTTTGTATGAATGTGAAAAAACAGCAGCAACAGCAGTTAGAATGCCTGTTTCTACCAAAATACATATAATGTAGGATAAAAATAGCATTATGGTATTAGTGCTCTTGTTTCTTTGATACAGGTCGACTGAAACATCTTAATATTTTGAAGTGGAGCAAGTCCTCGTCGTGTATGAGCCCAGCAAGATTGAAATGATCTATTAGAAACAATGATTTAACCTGTTAAAGCTGAAGGGTGCAGTTTTTGAAATCAAAATAACACCAGGCAAATGTTTTATCTTGACAGAAACAGGGGCGCTGACCTCAGAGAAGCGCTGGACGTCCTGAGTGAGCGTCCCAACACGACTCCAGTTGTAGTAGTTAAGGAACTTGACCACAGCTGGGTTCACAGCGTTGTCTGATGGCACTGTACGAAAGAAGTTGGGGTATTTCTTCTTGTCTGCCAACACTGGAGTTGTAGCTGCGAAGGAAAGCTGCAATAACAAAAGAGAAGTGGCTCAATTAGAAACACACAGTTTATGGCAATATCATATTTTGTGAGTAGGAATCAGTGCAGTAAAATAAACCTGAAACCTGTGATTAAATACTAGTCACACCTTTAAGTAGTCTTCAGATTTTAAAACCATTCTCCACATGTCACAGGAATCCTCACACCTCACTTTTTTTTAACTGATCACTGTTTTGCACATAAAGTATGTATATAAATATACCAAATATCAAGTGGTATAGAGGTTAAATTACCTAAATGTAGGACACAAATTACGCATATTAATACATATCAGTATGGATGTGAATAAGCTCCACTGTGTATAGCACTGACAATGGTGCAAATTTGCACCTAATTTTCACATTTGTCATTTCCATGTTAATCAAGATTTGCCCTCATGTCTTTTTTGTGGGACATTTTTAACAACAGGTCACAAATTTTTCTCTAGAGTCACAAAGCTGTAATTCTTTCGTCTAATACTTTGTGTCATTTGTATTTTTTGTATATTGTATTGTTTGTATTGTACTGTTCATCATGACACTTGTAATCTTTGTGCCTGAAGGGCTCAAATGTTTCGTCAGCTCCTCCAAGACAGCCTTACAGCAGAATGGAAGATAATAAAGTGCACTGTATTTTCTGTGTTCTGTCGGTGCTAATTTAATGAGCGATATGAATCGGTGCAGGGTTAATTACATACTTTGTAGAGATTAAGCAGAACTTGTGATTCATGATAGTGATCAACACTAGGATATTAGAATTCTAAGTGAGACTGAGTGGCTCGCCGGAAGATTTCCTAAAAGTCAACTAAAGCTTTAAGAGTTGAAGCACCTCCTAACTTTAAACATGACTGAGGTCACCTCATTTAATCTCTTCTTATTCATTAATCATTGTACTGTCAGTAAGACTGGATAACTAACTAACATGGTGCATGTTTGCAAAGACTAAAGCTGAAGGCAATACAAAAATTACTGTAGCCTCACACCAAAGAATCTGGCTGCCTCACAACTAAAATGACCCAGCGACTGTTCCCTCATGTCTGTTTAGCTAAACTCAATACTTGCAAAAAGCTCCAATAGATTTCTAATAGTTCTAATAGCTAGTGATTTTCTCCCATGACTGGCATAAGGAGATGTTTCGTGGTGAGAAAACGTGTGCTCTTAAACTGAATTTAAAAGCCTGTTGGAGAGCCAGTATTGTATACTGCTGTCCATTTGGTTTTCTGCTACAGGGAAAATCACATAATTGGTCGATTTCACAGTGTCATGAGCATATGTGAACTGTGACCTTTAGTTATTACTGCTTCATAAGGTCAGCTAAAGGTTGGTGATAAAACATGAGAAACCAATGCTACTATTAGGAATAAATTATTCTCAGATTACATTTTACATTAAACACAAGTGCACTGGACGGACCAAGCCTGGCAAACATTTAAAGTGCTTCACTCTGAGTAAATGCTGTAATAGCTAAAATGCTCATGTGCCACAAAACTCCAGTATAAATGTCAAGGACCATAAAGAAATCCATTTTTAAATTTCCTTTGGTCAAGCGACGAATGTGAAAGCATCACAAGTGTAAGCCTGGCAATGGATCTATTCTCCGTGTTGACTGGACATCAGTACAGGCTCCATGGAAATCTGTTAGATCTGTTTTCAGTCCATCTGGCGGTCTTTATCTAAATGAAGAGAATGTATTTGTCTGAGACTAAAACTGTAGTATTAATGCCTAGTTAATAACATGAGGAAACTTTGTATATCTGTTTAATGTCAGAACAGATCTAGGTCAGCGACAGAATTCAAAATTCTTTCTGCTGGGCATTAAATTCAGGTCAGCTGGAGTGAGGGGATAGACAAACATAAAAGGCATCTTCATAAAGTCAATTTAAGCACCATTTTGTTGAGGACAATATACTGAGACGAGTCAAAATGAGAAGGCGCACCGATGTATTATTTAATGAATATTCTTGTCTTTATCTAACACTGAAGAGGCTTTTTGAAAGAAAAGACCAAAAATAGTCTGTGATATCACACATCTGAGAGTAGTGGCTTATGTAAGAGGGTTTTAAAGAGGGACGACCCAAATAGGATGGTGGAAAGCCCTACACAGTGTCACATTTACAAAAGACATGTGCACACACACTCACAGATCAGGTTCAGGCACCGGCTTCACACTCTCTCTTCTAAACACAAACTGCAGCAGCCACCGCCAGGAACAATTCAGATCTCCACACTGCTCACTGCAGGTGAACACTGCCCCCACCAAACTGCTCCATTTAAAGGTTGGACACAGAGAAATCCATTTTGCTTTGTTGGCTTGCTTAAGTGAGAAACTGAGCTAAATGGTTTACCACACATGTACAACAAATAATTCACTACTTTGGATGTGACATTTTGCCTGTCTGTACATACATTATGGTACACAAACAACCTTAGGCCCTTCACAACAACATATACTGCAAAAAAGTGGCTTTATTTACACACTGTACTCTGCAAAATATATGCATGGTTTGGCAGGAATTGGGAATCAATAGTGCATAAATTAAAAGTAACACGGCGTCCAACCTTTCAAAGCAGCAGCCGTTTGCAGAAAAATAAGGATGCAAAAGAGTGTCTAATCGCTGTGACAGATCTAATGGCATTGATTGGTTCTAGAGGCATTGCTGGTGCAAATGTCCGCTTGGCCTTTGAATAATGAAGTGGCTACGGAGACGGCAGATAAATAAGCACTAAACATGAGGTTGTATTTCATGTGCAGCAAGCAAAGCATTTTTCAGAGAGCAGATGCAGTTTGTTGACAAAGATTTGAAAGCAGCTTAAGATTTACTCAGTTACTACGGCAACAACTTTTGAAGATGACCTGCTTCCCGGTAAGTTTTACTTTCTGCCTAATTGCCTCTTTCCCTCCTGCTGTCTGCAGGAACTCTCTGATAGAAATAGCTCATACCAAACACATCATTAGGAGATTCAGGGAGGTTAGAAGAGGGAAATATTGTGATCAATGGACAATTAAACCACAGGATTATGCATTGTGTTGGAAATACAGTTTTATCTGATAATGTTGGCAAACCACGCTGCCATAGGTGGGATTATTTCTTAAAATGGTACTAATTATGCAACATAAATGTGCCCAGCTGGCAGTAAAGAGCAAGATGTAAACAGAAAGCCTGGTCTGTAATATCAAATTCACCAAGCCTCTGCATACAGTGGAGGTGTGCTGCAGTAAAGGCTTATGGGATATCAATAGGATGAGATTATCAGGTCACACAAGGGGCAAAATAAGTGTTGAACGCAGCAAACATCGCGATCACGCTGCTTCGGTTTTGATAAACAGTTGTCAAGCTTCCAGAGTGTCAGACCTTAATTGGATACATCCCAGAATAACACTAGTGAGGTGCTGTGAAACTGAAAATAAAGGTTCCTAACCACAAGGGACAGTTGGAAACTACTTCAAACACTCATCCTACCCTTGCCTATTATCTGCTGCTTCTCCCACTACCCTGGCAGATCTGAGCCCATCCATCGCGCCAGAGCCCCAGGACCCCAGGACCCAGTAATAGCAAGGTAATAGTAGAGCTGTTGATCAGGAAGCACGGAGGTGGTCCCGAGCTTTATTCAATATTCAAGAGAGGCATTTGGTGCATCATGGGAGCACCCAGCTGGAGAGGCAGCGGTGAGGGAGAGGCTTTGGACCCCACACCGACCACATCCAGGACTCATTAATACCACCATGAAGAGGAGAAGGAGGAGACAAACTGTGCTGGTCCCAATCCCATGGTCCCAGTACTGTTATAAGACGTACATGGGCAAATGGAAAATGATGCACTATAGGCATATCTATAAAAGCACCACTTTTCGTCTTGTGGATGATCACTTTCACATTATTGTTGCTCTCCCCCAGTGAATTACCCTTTATGTGTTGTATAGGAAGATATCAGAAGTACCCTATACATAAAAAAACAAGAGCCTACTTTGTTTTCAGTGCAAATGTCCAGAAAATAAGTATTATCTTTGGTTTCATCTGCATTTGACCAAGGCCTTTACAAATATAACAGCTAGCTATTATGAAAATTACTGGAAAACACTAATTCTTTAAAAATAAAACATCCAGTCCATTCTGCATGCGATTGTTTTGTATAAATCGTATCACCAAGCCAGTTTGTGTGAGTCTTGCTGTACCCTGTCCAACATCTGGATTGCCCTGTGCGAGCAGTCAGACGTGCATTGCAGCTGAATTGCTACTTTGAGAGGCAGAGGCTTTCATCTCGGGCGCTCAGGTATTTCAAACCACCATGCACGGACATCTAGCAGAATCACGCAAGGCTCCCTTTGCTTAAGCTTTACCCTGTGCAACTACATCCTGTTGAAATGCATCTCCCGGACAAGTTTTAAGGCACGCTGGACAAGATGTAGGAATGTGATCAGGAAGACTCAGATAAACACCGAGGAGATAGGAGGGAGGCTGGCAAATTCGGAGACAAATAAATACTGCTCACCCATAAAACTTCCATTTTGCTGGTCAACATTAAAAGAGGCTGAGACCTTGGCCCTGTCTGAATACAGAGAATGTGATCAGGGCTGCTACAAGTTGGTGCAGCTACACAGGAAGAAGCCCCAGCTGTTGTAAGGTTCAGTTGTTCATATGTCAAATGCAACATGGAGAAGTGATCAATAGAAGGCGTCACCTGTCACCGGTGTGTATAGGAGAGAAGCAGTCCCCTCTGACATGACAAAGGTTTATACGACCATTCTTCATGCGAGCGTTTGTCACACAGCGTCCTTGAGGGATGGAGATGAGTGGCACTGAAGCATTTCTACAACTAACAGGATCAAGGAAAGTATTTGGTATCGACCCGGGTCAGGTGGAGTGTGCGGTGGATATCGAGGATTGGAAATGGCATGAGAGGAGAGAATGTGACGCTCACTTAAGCTACAATCTTAGAAGTTATGTCCCAGAAATGCGGAATCTTGTTTACATTACATATAAGGGCACCCTATGTTTCATTAGAGGACCTCGGCTTTTTGAGAAATGCTGACAATTGTAAGATATTTTAGTTGACCTTTTCTTTGACTCTGTGGTAAATGGTATGGTATGAATGCAGCTACCTTAGATCCAGTGAAATCTCTGAATGCTACATGGCTCTGTAGCTTTTCTATTTATACATTGAGATTTGATACCATAACCTGAAATCTCACTGCGCTCCCTGCTGCTGCCACTTGGCTGCCAATGAATGATTAATGAGCAGATGCTGAACTGTAGAGACCATTATTGCATTCCTCCTCCTCTCTCCATTCTCTCTCCGTCCGTTCTCTCCATCCCTCGCTCTCTAGGCTCATTCCTTTGGGGAGCCAGGGGATAACATTTCATGAGCTAGTAGTTTTTTCTCCGCTTACTTGGACAGGCTATTGTGAACACCCTGCAAAAAATTGGTGATTTCAGTTATTGCAAATTTGTTGTTGTGACACTAGTCGGAAATTCCCTTTAATTACAGTATTAAAGTTCTCTATGTAAATTATTCATTTGAGGGGTAATCCTGTTGGGAAGATTGGAAACAATGCAGTGACACTTTACTTAAGCAGTAACTGTGTAAAAACATACACTCCTTGTACATTATTGTATAGTATTAAGTTGTTGTGACAGTGATTGTGCTTATCTTGGTTTCATATGTCAGTAGCTTCCTGTGCACTTCAGACAGCGCACACATACTAAAAATACATTGTTTTATTTTCCAGGGTTTAATCTTCACGTCTGAAAAAAAACAAGATCTGTCCTTCCGTGCTGGAGCTCCCTACATGTTTACTGTTAAAATTTCCGAGTGCTATATTCCCTCTCTAATAGCTTATGGATGGGCAGTGCAGGGAAGCCCACACACGGGCCATTCATGTTGTGAGTGGGCAGACACAATTCACTGGAGACAGCCAGCATTTGCAAATTACTATCTTTTAAGTTGGCAGACACTCAGCTTTTTTCTCCCCGCCCATTTTCTTGGAGAAGCATTTATAGTCCATACTAGCAGGATTCTATCTGATCCATTTGGTCCAATAACTTTAATGTGACTCTTTACCCTTGCCTTTTCAATTAAATTGTTAATGAGGGGCAATGATAAATAAAGCATGGGCCCACTGAACAGACACAGCATGTATTGAGACGAAGGAAGAAGAGACAAACACAGCTCCTGAGCCAAACCAAGGGAGGATGCTAAACAGGTTTCATGAGCAACCTTATCTCCTGCTGTCATTTTCCATCTATGGTACATTTGGTTCTCGCTTTGCTTCATCACACATCAAAGAGCTAGCAAACTTCATGAGCTAAACACAAAGCAGATTACAAACTGATAGATACGTTTTAATTAATACCTTTCCATCACATTCCAATGTCTTCATTTTCCTTGTGTTGTAATCCTTTTTGAACTCCATTGTACTGAATGTGTAAACACTGCTTCCTTACTTAGTTTCATTGATAATGATTTAAATACCTAATGCAAGAGAAGAGTGATTACATTCATTAGTGTAAAAAGGAAGCAACAGACTTAAGCACTATTTCAACAACAGAAAAGGATTCCACCATTGTAATGTAAAGCATACTTAAAAAAAAAATCAAACTAGGTTCAAAATACACTTCTACCCTGACCACTTCCTTCTGCAGTACAAAAAAAAAAAAAAAAAGAACAGAGCAGAGCAGAGCAGGAAAAGTCAAATGCAGCTCTTCACCCAGCCTCGCTCCCCAACATATGATCTGCTGCAGCTTGCTGGATTATTGCTCACAGATTATTCCTCTCAAACCAAAGGCGCCTCAGACCGTATGTTCTCACACTCACTTCCAAATGTAAATGAGTTAAGGCTCGTGGATCCACACTTGTTAGGTTTTGTGTTAGAGGAACACAAAACACAGGTTCTATGAGTTGAATAACACATAGGAGGCTGAAAATAGCACTATGTAGGTTCGTTTTTACACACAGAAAACAAAGCATATACAAATATTGATAGATCATAGAAATTATTTTCTGTGATTTGGCAGCAAAATTACATGGGACACTTTTTGAATTTCAAACACATTTTAACAGCAATATTGAGCATGTCTTTCATTAAAGATTCCAAACTATGCTTAAACAAATCATTTATTTGGCCCACATATTGCCAAACTATCCAAATTCAAATCCAGTACAGACAATAGACATGATAAAAAGGCATTACACCTCCACACTCAGGTATATTTTGGCTCTTAAATAGGCAGCTAAGCTAATGCACAACAAATACAGTGCCACCAAGGGGTTGGTGGTGCACCACAGTAAAATGGCACCACCAAGTAGGAAGAGCTGGGGAGAGAGAGGCAGACATCTAACATCTCTTCTGGGGCCAGGAGGCTACTGAGAGGGGCCCTGAAGGAGCATTGATCACAGTCATCAGATTTAGTCAACACAGTATGATTGCACATTGCAGCAGTATTGACTTTGTTTAAATCCTGGTCTGTCACAGAAACTCACACTAACATTGTCCTCCTTGCTTTTCCATCTACGTCTGTGTCCAATCTTCTCGTACTGATCGGTACACTGCGCCGGTGAATGCCCTTTTTACTTTACAACTACAAGCCTGGGGCAACAGTTAATGAACTGCTTCCAAAACTGTGGAGCAGGTGCCAAATTGCTGGTGGCATTAGCCTTAGGACACTTAACAGAAAGAGGAAATAAGGTTTCCCAGTGGCTGCTCGGCTAATTAAAGACTCAGAATAATTGAGTTATGCATTGTCCTTCAGTGTTTATTGGGGCACTTAAGTTACCACCGGTCTCTTCCAGTTCTTGAATACTAGTCAAGACGTCATACTGTACACATCTGGTTCCATGCTACAGAAATAAGCACACAAGTCACAATGGTTTCATTTAGAATCTAAGTGTTTCCATTGTTACAATAATGTGACCTGAACTAAACAGATACACAATATGCAAATAAAAATTGTAGAAACAGCACTTCTTTTGCATTTAAATATGATAATGCAATGTTCCGTGCAAACTAAACAAGCACTCTTATCTGGCCTGCTTCTTAGCCTTCTTTTCACACTCCAGTCTTTCTCGACTGTCTGACTGCATTAGCACCTTTTTGGATATTCACAAAATGCGTTAGTGCGCAGTGCAGCCTGGCCCCAGGGGAACTCCCACTTACCGCTTTCTCCAGAGAAATAGGAGAGAATAACAGACTCCTCTCCACTGCTCAACAACCGTCCACTCCTCTGGGCAACTGCTCCAGCGCCTCCCTGCTTGTCAGAACACCTCTTTGCCATACAAATTGCTTTGTTTTTTCCCGGATGTTTTTGCTTTTCCCAGGCATCCCCTCTGCTAAAGGCAGTTTGAATGAAAGCTTCTTTTCTGCCTCTTTCAAAAGTCAGTCATTAAAAGCAGTAGTCCATGGGGATAGTGTTCAGGTGGATTTATGACCACAGTGTCAAAGGGGACATGTGTTTGGGAGGGGTTCATTGTAGGTGTACGGTGGGTTCTCTGTGGAACAAGTGAAGCTCATTAAAATAATACAGTTTGAATTATGAGTGCATAAATTATCAGAGAATTGTTGTTTCTTTTCAACAGCATAGAGAGTGTCTCATGTAGTTATTTTTCTCTCTCTGTCATGTCCTAATTTCTGCTGTATTTTATTCATCAGCCTCCACACCATGTGAGAACGGGAGCAGCCTGCACCTCCCTGGAGCATGGCTGCAGGCTGCTGAGCTTCTCCACTTCGAGACACACAGACCTAGCTTCAAAAGAAACAATCCGATTTTCCACTTGCCCTCTGCCAGAGTCCAGTAGCCACAGTGAGATGACATTCGCAGCTAAATATGTGTGATTCTACAGATTTATTACTGAGTTATTGCCGTGTAATGCCATGGACACTTTTATATAAAGAATAACCTAACGATGGTACTTTGGTGTTTAAAGTTTCATCAATAGTAACAAACATACTGATGATGAACTGCAATCGATACAAAAATAATGTTCTGTGGATGGCTAATACTAGAAGACATCTGTCAAAGAAATGTTTTTATTTGTTTGAGTATAGACTGTAACTTGCTAACGGGACCATCCTGTTTTTCCAAAGTGGCTATTATTTATACCCTAAAATGCTGCAGTAGTGTTGACATTATTAACTTGTGGGCTGTGTGAGATTGTAACCAAAATTGTAAATTGAAGCCTTCAGCAACAGAGAGTCTCTAATACTGAGGCTAAAACCATGCCATATTACTTTATACTACTACCAATGACAGGGAGCATATGCATTTGAATGTCGGACGAAGGTGAAGATACAACGTGCAAATATTACCTATACCACCAACATGATGGTATATTTCAAAGCCCAATAAATACAATAAAATGTCAGCTGTGGCCTGAAGGTAATTGTGGAAATGTCTTTTTATCCACACAAGCTCCAGGAGAGCTGTGAGCTGCACACGTCCTGTTTCTTCTATAGTCTAACCATGATTATAGTGCCATACGACGCTCTGCTGTGAACGTGTCTGGGATGTCAATGCTGTTCTCACACTCAGCATGCTGAGTGTATATCAGCGACTCATCTCCAAGACACAGGCTCCAAGGTCCCTCAATGTGAGACATGCCATTAGCTCTCTCCACTCCCCCTTCTTTCTCTTTCTTTGCTTGAACTCTTGGATACCATTGCTGTGTCTCCACTCTGGTTTCCTGGTGGATATAATTTTCTTTGATGTTGTTTGCAGAGTGTAGAGAGGTGGATGCAGTTGCTGACACAATGTCATGCCACTCGTAACAATAGGGGGAAATACTGGCCTAAAAAGAACCACTCAGAAGGTAAACTGTAAATGATCTTAGATAAAACATTTTTTGTAAACCCCCTCACCTAATAATGTGAGAAAAGCAACGGTCTTCTCTGTGCTCAACACACCTCCCATTTGTGAAAGTGTCCTTGATCTGTGCTTGTTGCACTGCTGCTAAATAGATGGACACGTGCCAACCATTTAAAGGTATCCCTCTTGTGATCAACAGTTCAGTTGCAGAGGCGCTTGAGCAAAAGTCACCTTGAACGCCAAACAATCAGTCAGCAATGTTTAGCCATTAAAAGAAACAAATACGCTGCTTCTGGCTATTCACTGAAGAACTACAGTACTTTTACTTCTTACAAAGAGTGAACAATGTGACAGGATAACCGTAGGTGAGTTATGCTCACCAGAAAAGGTGCAATTATTAGAAATCTTGGTAAGCTGACCTAAAATGTATGTATAGCTCAAGATGTGTGCAGCACATGTGAGACTGGGCTCGGAGCACTGCCACCGAGGGAAAATTAATTACCACGGGTCTGAGTCAATCAGCCATAGATTTTCAATTACTCGTCGAATGGTGGCCATGAAACAGCTTTAGCCATGAAATGTGCTGTAGAGATGTCTTAAAAAAAACAGGAACCGATCAAGGGAGTCATTTCAATGAACGGCCTTCAATACAAGCCGAATTTTTCAATGACGCCAACTGATAACATCTGGCCTCTGCTGCAGAGGGGCACTGCATTGAACACAGAGAAAGAAGTGCCAAGATCGTACCACAGAGGTGATACAAAGTCTCTTCATGTCTACAGAATCCTCTCTCCCATCATTCATAGCTTTGCTGCCTCCATCGTTGCCTTAGCTCGCTTTTTTACTCTCTCTGACTTTTCAATTTCAAGACGCCTGCAGGGGCCAAAAGACAAGCTCCGAAAGGACGGTAAATTTTTAAAATTCCATCTCCTGGGCTGTGAGGGAGACATGGCTAAGGTCTGAGGTGGGGTGGTAGTCAGACATCAAGTAACATGAAAGGCCCCTGAGCACCATGACACCAGCTCTCAGAGTCACTCTGACAGCCTCTGTACTTTTACACATTTTATTGTTAAGTTTAGCAACTGCTCAAACTGTTAGGAAAAATGCAGGTTTTTAGACTATATATTATTGTGAATAAAATATATCATTAGAGACCAATGACAAGATACTCATTTTATTATTTGCTTGTGACTTCATGTCTCAGTGGAAAACATGCTCTACAGATTTAACCCCCTTCTAGACCAAAGACCTTAGAAAAAGCGCAAGAGAACTTTACCCCCATAATCTGAAAATATCCATTTAGAAAGGCAGAGGCGTGTGTTCAAGGGTTCACTGCTTACCCCATAATTACAACAATTAAGCTGATTACTCCCACTGTTGTCTGCCTGTGGGGAAAGGGAAGGGATGCCACAACAGTGCCTGGATTCAAGGTTTACCTCGGAAGTCTGAGCACACAGTTCAAGTGGAGAGTCTGCATGGATCTGTGGCATCAGGCTGAGACATGGCGGGTTGATGGGTGAAAAGGAACATATTAAGGAAACCAATGCATGGGCAACATAAAGACTGCACTTTCACAGATGACCTATTAGTGGTCTTTATCTCGTAAAATCAAGTTTGAGTCATAAATTCCTACTCTGTCCAGTGCACAGGTCAGGTTAAGGTTGTTGTTTTTTTTCCTGTGGTTTTTGCAGTGTGTCCGAATGAAATGACAGAAAATGTCAAGATTATTACTGGCAGAGTAGCAAGCCAGACAATGTGTGGCTGGCTTTGGCTTCTAAAGAGTAACTGTGTGAGTGGGAGGGGGAAAGAAGAAAGTGCCGGTGGTTACTTTCAATTATGTCCTTATTCATATTTAATGTTGTTTATTGGAGCTAAAGGTCAGCAGTGGTGTGTTTACGGGTGCTTCCTATCACCAAGGGAGGCTGATGGCATCCCACTGGTGAGGCGCTACTGTCTCTTTAAAAATGCACGCCGATGCGCCACAGGAAGTGCTGACCCCCGTTGGCGTTAACCTATTGAGTGGTAAATATCAGGTAACATGGAAAATGAGATTCCACAGCTCATAATCATTAACTTTGCGTTCAACAATTACAGAAGAGGAAACAGTATTTGTGCCATTTAACAAAAAACTGGACTGATGAGAAATTGGAAGCACGTGCATAAAATCAGTTCTGTTATCAATTCTATATCTTTCAAAAAAAACAAAAAAAACAAAGTTACTGCAAATGAGAAAAGGTGGTTTTACATACATGTACTGTTTAAGCAAGACACATAGAATGGCTTCTACATATTTTGTAAGAGAAAACTGCACTATTTAAACATGTAGGTTAAGAAACTTCAACAACAATTTCAACAAAAGTAATATAGAACCAAAAGTTAAAAAAGTTGTATTATTAAATCAGACAGACGAGCAGATGCTAAAAAGCAGTGGGATGATGAGAAATGCTTTTGGATTTAGAGGGAGCCAGCACTCAACCAGCCTGACACAAAGTTGCTTTTAATACCACAGGGGTATTTCTACATTTAATGGGAGGTACAAGCTGAGAATGCATCTACCTGGTGTGTTTGTGAGCAAGTGTGTGTCAGACAAAAATATCGCACCATGTGCACAGTCTGGGCGCTGTGTTTAAGAACAAGCTGCCCCACTTTCCCATTTGTCTTTGACCAACCTGTAGAAGGCTGATCACTAGATAAATACCCATCTGCGGGGTATGGGGTGTGCCTGTCTGTCCTAAGAATGCAGTGGGGACAACAGTGTGAACAGCACAGAAGACTAAAGAACATGTGTGTCTAAGTATGGAGGTAGACACGTGTGCAAAAGACATTCAAGGACAGCTGATTCCGACTAGCTTCATAAACCAGCTCTGCTTTGTCTCTCAGGCCCCCCTGCCTGCAAACCACTAAAAGGTTTGAATTAAAATTTTAAACAGAACTGCGCAGTGCTGCCTGCATCTCAGGACATTTATATATAAAACATACTTCACATAACCCAATGCACTATGAGTCATATAGTTTTTGCACTGTCTGTCAAGAATAATCTTCTTTCTTCTTCTTTAGAGCATGTATTTCAGAATAAGCTTGATATTTTCTAATGACGGTTGTATTTGTAATTAACAGTTGTAAAACATGGTACTCCACTGAGGCACTGACACATTGTTTGGACATTAAGTCATATTCCTGTACATCTCAGGCATATTTTGAACAAAAGTTTTCAACATACTACATATACATACTATAATTTGTTTTTCTTTTGGACAGAGACTGACTAATGTTTTGAAATAATTGAGGTCATGAGGTAAGTATAGAAGAGCAGATGAGCATGGCAATTGCCAAACTTGCTTAAAATACCTATAAGGCACTTAATGTTAATGTCACTTTGTAATATCATTATCTCTTGACAGACTTAGCTGATCAACATTATCACTGATCATAACTTTTCATGCTGGATTTCATTTGCAGTGCATACTAAAAAGAGAGATATTCAAAGAATGCACCAATAGGAAATGAATTTCATAAGGGGCTAGTGTTCTTCACTATATAAAAAAAGGATTGTGTGGGAGTAAAGACACAGCAAAGAATAAAAATGGAAGAAACTGCTTGACAAAAAGGCAGTGGAAAAAAGCCTTAGCGCCTGAACCTGGAGTTTGACTCTTGAAACAGTTCTTTACCAAACACCATACATACACTGCAGTGTAATACAGGGATGTGCAAACACAAGAAAACACAGCAGGTTGAAGGAGGAGAAGTGATAAAACATGTTTGTCAGAAGATTCAAGTGAGTTAGTGTAGCCAAAACCTTTGAGGCCAATGAGGTCCCACTGAAAATCAGGAAACATTAGTGTTGACGCGCTCTAAAGGGTAAACCACAGAGGCTAACCACAGTCACAGTCTCATCCTGGGACATACTATCATGACATGTGGTCACAGGCCTACTGTTAAGCTTTTCCTAAAAGCAATACACATCATTTTCAGTTTCTATTTCTATTTCACTATTTTTAAGAATTGAACATTATAGCCAGAGTGTTTTTAATATAATTAAATTAAACAGCAGTAATGCCCCAAAAAGCAAATGGCCTGTCAAAGTACTGTACATAGAGTAGTGTAAAGTAGGGAGGGGTAAAAGAAACAAGAGCAGTGGAAAGCCCGGAAAGCACTCAGAGACCATCTCCAGAGCATTTCTCTCTTTCCACTTCCGCTCTCTCAGTCACTGAGGTTGTCCTCTTCTTGTCTCTCCTCCTCCAGTGCTCAGTGCTTTGTTCAGAGTTGATGTTTCAGATATTAGTGAGCTGTGTCAGACAGTTAAACTGCCCTTTATCGATCCTCAAAGCTTCACTCTTTCCAAGCAGCCGTTATGGTTTTAATGGCTTGTAATGGAGCTGATCCTCTTTGATGTCCAGTTGCTGGACAAGTCTGCCCTTGCTTTGATATTTTTCCGAAGAGACTTTGCCATTTTCTACATACGATTGTAGGTCAATGACAAGCACAGTGCTGTGATTTAAAATGTCCTTTAAGTGAAAAATAATGACATGAGGAACAGTAACAGTACTCCTACTGTACAACCTATCCAGGTTTTACACACTCATTCAAAATCAGGAAATGTACACTGATTTTAAAATAGGCTCTGAATTGTTCATGTGAAAATAAGTTTAAGTCCATATTCAAAGCCACATTTTGATCTAGATCAAGTCGTGTAAAGCTGTTGCAGCTTCTATCGACATGTGGCCTAAAAAGTATCAATAAAGTAATCAATACCTGGAGGGCCCACAAGCTTAGGTTTGACAGAAAAGTAGGATTCAAGCAGAACATGAAAGTACACTCAAGATTTGTTTTTACATAAATTTGAGAAAATAGAAAATGAAAATGTGCAGTGGTGGAGAACACCAGGTTTGGTTCTACTCCCTCTTCAGACGGGTTTCCTCTATGCCACACACAGAAGAAGAATAAGCAAGTCAAAGCTCCTGTGTTCTCATTGAGTGCCTGTGAACTAGCATGTTTCGTCAATATGACACAAACAGTTGCAACATTGCATCCAAGCCGTTAATGGTTTGCATTCAACAAATGTTGCTAATGAGCTAATTACTGTGTTTCTTCAAATGGCACGTTTTCAGCACTGGGAATAGGTACAACACAGTGTGTGAAGTCAGCTTTGCAGTTTGGGCTGCTGCAATCTCCAAGTACAGGCAGCATTCATGACAAAAACATCTGATTAGTACGCAGTGACATGTAATTAATACATCTTCTTTCTGCTTCATTTTCCCCCGGAGCATTCGAAAAGATAGAGAAACTGTCAGAGACTGAAAATGGAGAAGCAATTACCACTTTTTACATTTCACTATATTACTATGTGCATTTGGGGCAGTTATATGGATGAAATTTACAGTAGCCAAAAAGCAAACAGCCCCAACTATTAAATGTTCTTCTTTAATATGTTGGTGTATGACAATCTACTGTGATACTCACACATTCCCGTCTCATGGGCTCTGAGATTTTAGCTTAAACTTTGGAAGTCTTTAAATATTGATAAAGTACACAGGAGGAATTGACGTAAGTGAGGCAGAATACAGCAGTGCTCAGTATCACATGTTTTATTGAAGCATCCCGTATAGCACTCTGGGAGAGTGGGGGAAAGAAAATGGCAAAAAGAAGAACTTGAGTTGGTGGAGGTTTCAAAGAAAGACGGGGACAGTAATGAATTTGCACTTTGCCTAAATAAAGCACTGACAATCAGTAGAACAAGGTACAGGGGAAAATTTCCATTATGTCCAGTTTTTGATTATAACAATGGTCATACTTTCTTTCTCTGTCTATGTAGATCACTTTGTCCACAATAACAAAACACATACTGTTTGCTTATTTTCTGGATCTGAAATGCATTTTAATGTTATGTGCACCAAGTTACACTCTTGTGCTGTGATCTAGTGTGACCCTCTGAAACCAGAGACACAATTATTGTTTTCAACACAAATAACAATTAATGCAGCCTTATGCTAAAGCAATGAAATATTTGAAATTTGACCTTAGTGTTAAAGGTTCATTCATCATTTCAAACTACACAGACAGATGACAAAATAACGAACTCTTGTCTTCATTGTCTCTTTCAAATGACAAGAGGCCAAGTGATTGGGAAGCATAATTTTTCATTACACACTCAATGTGGCTGAAAATGAACAGTGCCACCACTGATAGGCCTAATTTGCAAAGTGTAAAGGAGCCAGCAAGTGGCAAAGGGGTGGGCTGGGGCTATTTCCTGACAGTCAATGAGCCATTTACACAAAATAGACTATAGAATAATAGCTGAGAGGCAAAGAACCACTCATAAGTTCAAAAATACCAGCATGTTTGGTGGGAACAGATACCTGTGCCAGCAAGTGTTTCAAAACTGTGCCAAATGCTTTTTTTTTTTACAAAACGTCATGGTGAGGAGAACACAAGATTAATCACACACCCAAATGGCAGCCAAAGGGAAAGCTTCAACAGCCAGTCTTGTGAAAAATAAAATACTGCAATGAGGGACATTTATGGCTCATGGCAGCTCACAAACACAGCTGCCTCTTGCAATGTTTCTTTGAATCAGACTTTTATGTTTGCCACCATCGCCCTGTTCCTCTATCGCTGTCTCAGTCCGTGTGGCGCCATCTGTCCATCAGCTATGGTGACATCCACCATTTTAATTTGCTTTGGCGGTCATTTTAGTACAGATCAGTAGTGTGACAAAATGCAACTGAAGCATACTGGACCAAACATAGTTGGTAAAGAAAGTAGTTTCAGTTCAAACGGATCCATCCTCGTGCCCTGGACAGAAATAACAATATGCTCCTGGCAAAGATCATTTTAAACCGCCATCTGTTCATGTGGGTGCCCCAAACAAACCAGGCTGTATCTCGTTGTGGGTGAAGGTAAATTTGTCAGGCTCACTCTGTGTGCGGTGTCACATGGTCATTTGAAAAACAAAAATAATACAGTTCTACTTTCCACTGAGTTTTGTAAAAATGTTCATAAAACAACATGCAGATATGTATGAATATAGTTTGACATGTCAAATATGAGAACACAACAGATAGAGGAGTCTGCTATTGGAGAATGTGCTTTAAATGCACATGACACTAAACATGTATGGAACAAGGAGGGACCGTGCCATTTGTTGTATGGGAACATAATGCTACATGCTGGCATCAAATGTAAGCCATCCACCTCAATCAGGCAACATTTAAAGCAGTTAAAAGATTTTTTTTCTAACACATCATTGTGCATTAATGCTCGAAAGAACTCAAAGCTATTTTGAGCACAGTGAAGTTGCCTGGTGACTCATTCTCTCAGAAGAACTTAGCCGTCTGCTAAACATCACAGTCAGATGACGATGCCTAACCTTAGCTTGTAATAACTGCTCTAACAGATTCTTAATATATAAGAATCTGTGAACAATCCCAGTGTTCATGAGGCAGTCTAGAGGACAGGGGTTACAGAAACTGATTTTATGGTTTCACTTTTTTTTCTTTTACGATTTCTGCAATCACTTGCTGTGTTTCATTCATACAGTGAAACGTGCATTTAGGGCAAGATCCATACAGATTTGTAGGAGTTGCCATGTGCATTGATAGTAAAAAGAGGTTGGCTGGTGAGCTACAGTGCTCTGGAGGACATGCTGTACCAGGCAGAGCAGATGATTGCTACTGCACTTCTCACAGGTAATCACCACCAAACAAGGTAATAAATGGAGAGGGAAGCATGCACACACACAAACACTCAGTTAACATATGCACACACACACAAACACTCACTAAACACACACACACACACACACACACACACACACACACACACACACACACACACACACACACACACACACACACACACACACACACACACACTAACACACACACACACACACACACACACAAACACTAACTAAACACATGCACACTCTGCCAGATGTATAAAAACATAGCCAAATGAGAGGGATCTAAGATACAATGATGATGTGATCCTTGGCCCAAACTCAAATCATTGCTACTAAAGCAGACAAACACTAAAAAAAAAACGACTCCATTTATTTGCTGATGCTGCAGATCTTTGCTAGAGTGACCATAAGGGAACATGAAAGCAACAGTCTCACAGTAATTGCAAGTGGAAGAAAACTGTATGCAAGGTAGGGTGACATTCAATTCTAAATGCTGCCTCTTCAAATACAGCATGCTGTTTCTTCTGAGGAAAAAGCTTCACTCACTTTTATCTCTGAGTGATAACCTTAGTTGAGTTTGTATAGACAGAGTACACTGAAAGAATCTTAAAGCCATCAAACAGACCAACAGGTCAGATCACATCACACTTAAGGCAGTTATTTCCATGAAATACCAATGATTTGTTTGTGTTTTTAGTACGTAACGTGGTAAACTATTTTTACATATTTTTGCGTTGCTAAACAAATGCTAATAATCTGAAAGTAGAAGACAAGAAAAGCAACATGGGCTCACATTAGCTTTTTCTTTTTGTTTGCAGTACAGTCTCTAACACATAGACATGTGTCTTTAAGGTGGAAACCACTTTTGCATTTGTTTTGAATGGTCAATTTCTTGGTCTTTTTCAAAAGTTCTTTTCTGTTTTAGACTAAGAAGCCTCTATAATACATTGACATGTCAAATGACAAAATGTCAAAAGTAACCTAAAAATAGACTCTAGCTTTATAAATGTATTCAGTACAAGTGAAAGCACAGGTGTTCATCCCAAAATGACCAAAGAAAATAAATGATGTCCCACCTGCACCAGGTTCCATCCCTCCAAGGACTCTGCGATGATGGAGGTCACAGACGGGCAGACGCCTCCAAAAATCATCAGGTGTTTGGGGCCATAGCATATGGCATCAAAAAAGGCCCGGAGCCCTTTGGCATTATCACACTGTAAAAGAACAGAGAGAGAAGAAAAGGGAAATCTACATTAGATTTGGGAAACAATGAAGCCTGTAAAGATGTATATATACAGTACAGTTGATGAAAATGACCTGACACGAAACACCATTTAACTTGTTATGTTAAGGGGGTAGTGTCACGCAGCATAATTGCAGCTCTGTTTGAATGCACATGTTCAAAGTCTCATGTAAAAATGTAGCTCACAGGCTGCAGGAGCAGGCCCCCGCTCTGATCCACTGCTGCAAAATGCAGCCAATTCATGTCACTATAGCAACTGGAGAAAAAGCCTGTGCTAAAGAGAGAGAGTGGAATAAGACAGGAGAAAAAAGTGTGTAGGTTTCTATTGATTGCTACATGAGCTGGCTAACTGGGTTTTGCTGTGATTTCCTGATTTCCACAGTGTGTAATGATATTCCTATCAGCAGTAAACACTTCCCCCTCAGTCTTCTATTATTGCCACTCAATTCAGGATGTGCTCCTGTGTGCAGCTGGCAGATAGACGGCCACACTGACTGAATGGCAGGTGCACTGTGTGTTTGTGCCTTCTGACACAGTCAATCTCATCTGGAGAGTCATTTGACCTTGTTAGACATCGGCCAGCAACTGAATGAGATTTCCCACAGAGCAGCAGCATCGTGGGCCCTCTGCACTGTAGATCGAAAAACTATCCCAATAACACACAAAGAACCACATGTGTCATATCATTGTAACTGTATTAGAATAAGACAATTTGTTTACAGCAAACCTGCTACACGTCTCAGATATTTATTTGCATGTGCTGTATATGTATGTAACTATATACTGCACTGTATAACTAATGGCCAGTGTGTATACATTCTTAGCATTGTGCTGTAGTGCCAGTCAGAAATAGACTGAATTGTGGATACACCTCAGGTGGAATGAGACAAAGAAGATGTGATTAGACACAGTGGGTATTCCTTATCCTTAACCTAGAGCAGAATAAAACCGCAGACTATTTAAGAAGAGATCTTATTTGCATATTTTTATCCTTCACTTCTCTGGCCATATGAAGGAAAGGCTGGTAGGACAGAGATTTTCAACTGGTTACCATGCAACAGAGTGGGCATGTGGGCAACCTGTCAATGTGAGTACAATGGAGCTTGGTGATATCACAGGTTTAAGCTGATTTATTACGCACACTGACAATGTAGTGTAGGTGGTAACGGTAATGTTCCTCCACTCCCTCTATGGCAAATAAAACTGCTTTACCGCTAAACACAACCAACGGGCATGTGCAGCTGTCTGAGATTCCTGTGGCCGCTGTTCGACAATAGATCTCCACATGTAGACAGGCCATAACACTGCTAAAACCAAAAGGTTGGCAGCCAGTGGATAAGCAATCAACTTCATACTAAAACTTGACTGTGTGGTCGTTTGTGAGGGATCAGCTTGGCTCTAAAAGACAAACAGAAGCTGATTCCTATCAAGCATTCATCCTGTTTGACTTCAGATGGGCATACATGCACACAATCTGTTGGAGCAGCTCAATGGTTTTTGACCACAGAGTTGTCATGCCAACCGTGTGACAAATCCGCACTAGATGGAAGCCGCAGCACGAGTGTGCACAGATGGCTATATTTAGATTCATTAGGTAGCATTACTACTCAGACATTAATCAATACTTTTTCCGCTTTAAAGACACTATGAAGCTTTGTGCCAGAGAGATAAAAATAGTAGTAATGGACGGGAGCCCGGTGGTAAGATGTAATGGTGTAATGGAAGAAGCAAAAGGACTCTGGTGTATAGAGGATGGAAACAAGGTGACCAGGAGATGAGAGGCAGAAGTGAAAAACAGACCAGCATTGAAAAATAGTCAAGTCTTCATTGTCATACCATGTTCATGCAATGAGTCCGCACTTTCTCCTCAGTTTTGCCCTTAACCTTTCACATGTAATCCACAAGCATTTTACGTATTTATAATTTATTTCATTAAGTCTGGAGAAGAACTTTCAATAAATTCTGAGAAAACTAGAGGCACTTATGTTACAAGTCTTACGGCAAAAAATACTACTGCACTTTATTTCCATCTTCCCACTCGGAAATCTAATTCCTGGCATTTGGAGCGGATCGATGGGGTTAACGCTCGTAGTAATCTGTTTGACCGCTTTGAGACATGGCCAGGAGCATGTTCTGTGTGAGGTGTGGCGTTGGGAAAAGGCACAACTGCAGAAAAGTGCAGGGGAGGAGGCACAAAATCTTGGTGTCTAGACAGTAATTTACGTTACCACAGCAAGATATGAATGACAGGCCCTTTGTGTTCAGCCGCTCATAACAACACTAAAGCCATGTTACTGTACATAATGTCTCTTTGTCAGCTTGACATTTGGAGTTTGCACCAGCGCCATTACCTTTCAGAGAATATTACTGATGGGACAGATGGTTCCTCCACTACCCATTCTCTCCATTTCATTTGCTTCACATTGAACTTTACAGAAAGCTGTTGAGAGTATTTCTTATTGATTCATCATTGCGCAGTGACATTAGCCACGTGTTATTGTGCTACTGATAAATGTCTCTCACTTAGGCTCAATACGCTGGTTTGGTTTCATTCTGTTTAAGTTAGAAAAGATAGATCCGAAATCTAGAAAGCACTTACTCAGTATTTTAATTCTATTTATTTTTGTGGTGCTTAAAGAGTTGTATTACTGGCTAATGAAACTGTGCTGTGTCTCATTTGTTCATTTATTCTATTTAACAATATATTCAAAATATAGAAATATACTACTACTAACCTACTATAGATTATTACAGTTGATAGTCAAAGAAATCTGAATCACAGTAACGTTGTACAGACGTGTCTACATGCCTGTGTGATACGTGACAAGAGCAAGAGCGGATCTGAGCACAAGGCTAGAGTTAACCATGATGAAATGCCTTGTTAGTGGCACAAACAGAGGCAGCTGCACCTGTCCCTTGTTTAATGGCAAATTACTGTGCACAAATCAGCAACCTGAGGCCCAATGCTGCACACACGTTTATCGATGCATAACAGAGAGCTTTTAGACCGAGGTGATGACAGAGAATGGGGGCTGATCTAATGTCACAAGTAATCTGCTTGTAACGCACTGCGTTTACTGAGGACAAGGCCACCAGCACAGGCACGTACTGAACAAAACATCAGGAATCCACCAAGATGTGGCTGCTTGCAGTTTAACAAATGGCCCACACTGCCCACATTGTTGGCTCAGATATTAAGACCACGTCCTATTGCCACAAATGATTTTTGGAACATGTGAAATGTTTTTGAGGCAAAAAGCACGAGACAGACCATACACCAGCTGCCCAAGTATCATCTGAACTAGGCTTTTATACATATAAAAAAAACATTCTTAAACACAGATTCTTACAGAAGTTCCTCATCAATGAGCCACTGGGCAAATGGTAGGTTTACTGAGTTAACTCTCATGTACCTAGCTTCAATTTATAAATGACCAGGAAGACATCTTTGGCAAATAATTCACAGAAATGAGAAGCAGTGTAAAAAGCAATCAGCTGAGGCCTGAGTGAGATGCATGGAGAAAAAAGAGGGCCGAAGGCATGAGGGTTGTGTATGTAGCATCAAGGCTCTTTGTGGTAACATTTAGAAATGGGACTCCAGAGGATTGGAGGAGAGTACACACTGATTGAGTTAGAGAGGGGAGAGTACAATTGACAGAAAAAACTGGTAGCAGGGGTGAAGTAAGCCGTTTTTCTGGCTCTCACTGCATGGCTTGTGCACAGAAAAAAATGCAGCGATCCTCCGCTGGCCTTTAAAATGCACTGCGACAGACTGAGTGATGGCAGTTTGCCCTCTATCTCCCTGCAGTCTGACTCTTGTTATTGCAGTCAGTCTATCTCTGGCTTCCTGAAGAGCTCAGATGGCTACCAGGATAACCATGATGGCACGCTGCAAGGCTCTTCGCTGGTGACAAGTTTATTCCCCCTTGTTTTCACTTGAACACACAAATACGCTGAAACACATATTCATGCTTTAGCAAAGTCATGCCAACAATTAACAAATACACACACACACAGAGGGTGATACGTAAATCTGTGATAAGCTCAAATTGGCCTGCAGTACTAAAATCACAGTGCAGGAAGCAGACACTGTGTTAAGCCTATTACAAGTTGTTTTTTGACAAGGCTGACAGCAGCTGGCTACATAGAGTGCTAACCAGTGAGGGGCTGGACCAAAGAGTAATCCCACTGAAATGAGCACAGGCTGGACACACAGCCAAGAGTTCAGAAAGGTCCACAATTATCACTGCTCGATTTATTTTCTTCACACGTGCCACGTGTAGGTAATGTACTATTTAAAATTATAGAAATGACTACAGACTTCAAATTATCTTGAGTTTTCTGTCTTTTAGTGAAATGTGTGTGAGTCACCATATTTTATGCAAAATCAGGTTGTCTGAGCTGCTTTTTGAAAGACAAAGTGAACTGAATTGGTGGTGGTGGATGTATGTGCTGTTCAAGCAGAATGATTAACTCTATCTTACCAAGTAGTTCATCTGTTAACAAAATATGTTACAGTGTGTTAACTGAAGTTTTCGTATGATTATTTTAAGCATTCATAGCTTAACATCAGACATATATTTAATAAAATGTCCAAATCATATTTTTTAATTGGAGATATCAAATCCAAAAGACAGAGACATACACCATTGTCAGGTTTTAGGCTGGTACTCATTTCAGTACATGCTATGTAGATGAGAGTCTAGGAGGTGTAGGCATGGTTGAGTACAAAGTATGTACAAAATACAGTACAGAGCAGTTCAAGCAAGTTCAGGTTGTTTGCCTCCACAACCAAGGGACTCTTCTGTCCATGTCCATCAATCTTGTCACAACAGAAGGACCTCCCAGGAATCCTGGCCTGAGACTTTAAATTTAAGCCATCTTTTATCTCCCATCCACTATTCTGTTTAATGAACATCATCACTCTAGCACACAAGCTTTTCTATACTGCGCAGTTACCTCTCAGTCACAGGCTATTTCCTCTCCCCCTCTTTCATTCATCCTCCTCTTGCAGTTTTAGAGGAGCTGTGAAGTTATTAGGTGCTTTGACTGAGCATATTCCATCATTACACATCTTCTCTGCATCTTAATGCAGCAGCTTTCTGCACAGTGTCCAATTCATTTTTAAGTGAATCATCCAGAGGATGCTTTTGGTAGAACGGGCTGACATAACATGCTAAGTAAATGTGCTTATCTGTCAAAAATAGTAGTTGAAAAACTCTAGATTAGCTACTGAAAGTCAATGAATGACTGCATTTAGGTAATTTTAAAATATCCTGTAGAATTAGGTCTTGTCACTTCACAGTTGCTCTGTTTTATTCTCTAAGTAGCAGTCCCTTTGGAGGAGCCATTTTCAGTATGTTTGTATGCCAACACATATACAAAGCCATCATCAACCAGTGCATATTGAAGGAGGCCAGGCCATGCCAACAGTGTTCACAACACTCATCAATCAGTGTGGAGCATTAGCCTTCACTCAGACACAGTCTAACCAGGTGGTCAGTGCCTTACAATGGCTCAGTTTTGGCACAAATAAATTCTCCACTTAAAGGCTTCACAGCAAGTGCTTGCCGTTTGTAATGAATGGCTTATTGACTGGAGTGCTCTGAGGTGGTGTAACAACAGAGGGGCAGTAATGCTGGAATGTGACAGCCCGGGCAATCGGACAATGTTGTCTGCTTGTTTGAGGAGCTGACATGTAGCACAGTGTTGCCATAGCTACCAAGGAAGAAAGAAGGTAAGGATGATGAAAAGAGGAGGGAGAGAAGGGGCTAGGCTGCAAAAGAAAATTAATTTGTGTACAAGGCCATGTCACAAAGAAAATTGCATTTTTCCTTTGGACAGGGGCAGAGGGTAGCAGCCAGTGGGTAAAACTCTATAAGGATCTAATCCACTAGTGTCTGAGTGGATTTTAGGCACAAGTGTAGCAGAATGACGTTAGGCTCTTCAGTACAGAGGCATTTAAGTGAAATAGAGGGGAAATGTTCAAATAAGACAAAGACTAATGGATAGCCAAATGAAATGCAGGAAACTAAGAGAGAGCTGTCACTCACACACAAACATATAGGAAGCAGAAAAGAACGCATGAGCTTATGCTTTGCATGACACAGAGAAACATTTTTCTTTCTTTGTGGCATGACGAGTCGTCTGAATTCCACGCTTCTAAGTAGGTCATGCAGCCTTTTCAGAGTTTCACTCCTCCCCACGCTGCATCAAAAATGCATAAATCCCGCACAGTCTCCTTGCTAGCAGCTTCCCGGCTGGCTAAAGCACATCTTTAGTGATTCTAATCCCATCAAAGGTACTTCAGCTGGTATGTAAACACAACATGGAATAAAAATGCCTTCTCTGGCTTATGACAGTTCCTCCTTGTATGGTAGGTTTGTGTTACAGTGAAGCAAAGATTTGAACTGTGGTGGTAAATAAAACAATGTGGCTAGCTATTTCAAGTTCAAACACAAGAAACCAATGGTCCCACAGAGATAAGAACCGGCATGCTCCATGACCATGCACAAACAATCAAGAGGTGCTAGCTCTTCCATTTGGATATTCACTGATCGCATTCAAACTTTTCACTTATCACATCCACAACTTCCACCTAAAACTAAAGCACTTTCGGCTCCAACTTTTGGATTCCTAATTCCATATATGAATGTTTTCAGGAGCTAGGAAGCCATGTCTCCATTTGAGAAGGGGCAACTTCTTCAGCATTGACCAACTTTTCCAACTTTCTCTCCACGTAAACTATCGGCTGAATAGACCCCTATTTACACCGCCCTAATTTTTTATATACTAAAACTTATTTGCCTGGCACATTCTGGACCCTGCGTCTGTGTTTACATATGGGTTAAGTGACATTATGTCTTATGTCAAGAAGGACTAGCATTTTTGGCTTTGAGTATTGAGTTGATCTAAAGATGAATAATTGAGTGGATCCTCTGGTACATCCCAGAGTCTGACCACTGAGCCACCCATGGGACCACAAATCCCTGGCAGTGTGTATTTGGACGCTCATGCACGTTCAGTTTGTGAGGGCCTGAATAATTTAGTGAGAGCAAAGTACCTGTCCTAAATGACATGTCTGACTGGTCTTTAGGTTTATTCCAATTTTAGTCACATGTATTAGATATTGTCACATTGCCACTTTAAAGCCAATCTATAATCAGCAAATATGTGTATTTTGTATGAAATATAAAATTCAAACACTCTTGAGTGTGTTTGGGGCCTTTGGAGAGGTCTAAAAGTTCAATCCAATCAGTGACTCTGGCACAGGGATCACCCTGGATCATTAAAATGTAAAGTTGGACAACCGAGTGCAGATGAAATTTATAGTAGATTAAAGAGCTCCACAACAAAAGCAAGGAAGAAGAGATAAGGTGAGGTTTGATATCAGAAGTCTTGTTTCATGTCGACTGCTGAGACTGCTCAGTGAGTGCAGAGGCCTAGTTTTGCATCATCCATCTACTTATATACCGGATGGCTTGAGTGTAGAGTATGTGTAAGGGCCCATTGTGGCTCCATACAGTGGAGTGCAGAGCTTCACCCTGCAGGGCCCACCACACAGGAATGTGGCTCCCTCATCAAGAGCACAGTGAAGGCACATCCACTGTTATTTCCATCTCAGGAAGAAGCGGGAAGATAAAGTCTAATTCAGAGGTTGTTTTGCCCTGCAGGAGGAAGGACAGCAGTCTTCTTCAGTTTGAGTCTCCTAAACTTTACTGCACAAGCAGCTCAGCCTAATGAGAGTTGTGGAGCTCCAGTAAGCATGGCCTACCAGGCAGTTGCCTTCTCTCTCCACTCTGCAATGCCCAGTGGCTTCTTTTCATTCCCAGTGTGCCCAAACCCTCTCACATGCACCGTATCACACAAAGACGCTGAAATAAATCCACCCTGAGGGCCGGACACAGAGCTCCTCAGCCCTGGTGCGTGCTACCTTTCAGCATAGGCTTCTTTCACAGTGTGGTCATCTGTGTATTTAAATCTACCACTGTTTACTCAACTGAGAAAACACCGACATCCTCAACAGCCGCTGCCCCAAGGTTCACTCCTAACTGCCCCTACCACAAATAGGCCAAAGTAGTTCATCACGAAACAGAGGGAACACAAGGCAGAAGCATTCGACCGCAGGCAGCCCAGCCTCCTCCAGTTCTTTAATCCTCACAAGGCTTCAGCTTCTATTTAAGGATGTGTTTAACAGCCTCAGACAACAGTAATGAGCCTAACTGACAAACCATTCAAACTGTGGGAATATGTACAGCAGATAAGCAACAATAACCATTAGGAGAGACAATAATGAACAAATGCAAAGAGATAGAGAGGAGGAATGAAGATAAGAGAACGACAACTTGCACCTCTGTCTAACTGAATGTCTGTTTGCGTACCATTCAGTGTGCATGAGCCCGTTTCCCAGTCCGACAGGCAGTAATGAATAAAATAAGAGAGGAGGAAGATGGACCAGTTCAGACATTGGCATGCAGCACTGCCTGCATGGCTGCATCTCTGCCCTGCTCTCTGTTTGCTCCAGCTGGCAGTGAAAAGCACTGCAGGTCTACTACTGCAAAAGGAAGTTCTTCTCATTATTATCAGAAACCGTTAAACAAATATTAACCAAATCCAAAATGCTGCAGAGAATATTTCATGAGAATAATGAGTATGAATATAAAACAAATTGAATGTTTGTGTACTACAGTTCAGGTCGAGGGGTAAAGACAGAGTGCTGTGACTCTGGGGACTATTGTTTCATGTGTTTGATGTGTCTGAGAGGATGTCAGTGCCCCGGGGCAGCGGGCCGGAGCAGAAGGCCTTTGATGAGGCACCTCTACTTGCTATGATGGGATAAAACTGCTCCCATCTCTTTCACCTGTCCCTGGAGAGGCTGCCGATTGTCCACTGGTGCTGCTTAGTAATACAGGGATACAGGACATTTGTGTTGTGGAGACTAGACTGACAAGGTAGGTATTCATGCAAAGCTATATACTCTCAGCTCAGAGATCTGGTTTCATTCCCATTTACCAATAGATCAAATTCACTATTGCTTTTACTCTTTTCTGTCAATGATGACATCAAATCTATCAAGGTACGGTTTCAAAGATGCAGCAACAAAGACCCGACAAAGACTCTGTGAGGACATTAACCTGACAGTCTCAAGTGTTAGGATGTGGTGAATGCACACAGGGAGAAAAATCATTTAAAATGTGCTCTTCATCAGAAAAGACAGCGTAAGTGAGGATATGAGGGACAGAAATAGAGAAAAACCGTAGAAGCTGAAAAATGACAAACGAAGAGTGCAGGAAGGCAAGGGACACAAATTGCAGTAGCAAGCGTGACAGATAAGGGGAGAGAAGATGAAGAAAGGAGGAGTGAGAAAAGGAGCCAGGGAGGAGGAAGCAAAGTTCCATCAGTGCTGCGATGATGTGGGTGGGAGGCAGAGCGTGGGCACATTCATGGGAGACAAGAATGGAGAGGGAACTGGCTCCTGACTCTCATCCAGCCCGATGCAGAATGAGCACGAGGCACTTTCATGTCTCCATGTTGCTGTGCATGGCCACAAAACAGTGCAGGATAATGATGGCTACAGTCATTAGGGCAAAACAAGGCCTATGTTTGAGTGGATGTGTAAACCTTTGCATAGAAGTCAACTGCTTTACACAACAAAGAGTAGTGTCTGTTTTTACTCCATTCAGTGGTGGAAACGATAAGTTCAAACAGTGTTGTCTCATAAACAACCATAAGATGCATTCCAAGGTTTGTGCTTGTCTCTACCACATCACATCTTGCCTGGTCAGTCTGCAGCTCATCGCCATGGCAACAGAGAACCTGTTGAAGGGGTTGACTTCCTCTCCTTTGGGAGAAAGCTTTTTCAAAGATTATGTTTTGGGGCTTTTTGGCCTTTATTGGTAGATTAACAGTAGCTCGAGAGGAAATGGGGTGATAGAGAGTGGGGAATGACATTGGGCAAATGATCCGACCGAGACTTGAACCTGGGTCTCCCACGTACTAGGCGTATGCTCTACCTGAGCTACCAGGGGCGCCCCTGAGGTGAAAGCATTTTATGTGATGGTATTTATGGTATTTGATTTGGAAGTGTTAGGTTTGTATACTGTGTTTTTGTGTGATGCAGGGTGTGCTGACGTATTTCTGCTTCCTTTCTTGTCAACATGTGTTCATATGTCCAACAAACCCCCCTCTGACAAGAGCCACACAAATGCAAAACACAAATCCAATTGTGATTCATTCAGATGAAGAGACATTCATGTAAACAACAGAGGCAAGTTGATGATTAAGGTTACAATTGTAATTAGATTATCATCCAAAGGACACAAGCTTTATTTTAAGGTTTACCAAGAATTCAGTGGTCTATAAAGTCACAAGGCTGGTATCAGCACAAAGCCAGTCCTGCCCCAGGCATTTCTCTGGATGCAGAGATCTAACCCAACCATGCAGATCAAGTAGGGTTACTAGTCAGTCTACAAGAGTGTAGTTGAATGTACTCTATAGATCATGTGGCTAATAGCCTCAGTCAAGTTTAGAAGCACTGATGATCTGTGATTGTCTTGCCCCACTAATCACAGACAGTCCTAACACTGCTAATGTAGTGGTGTGTCACCTGTGCACTTGCTAATTGACATGTCTGTTTGAAATGTCTAAGAGTTAGCACAAACACCACACTGACAGATTAATATTTACACATACACAATAATCACAGCTCACCAAATGGTTGTGCTGAAAATAATTCAATGAGTCTAAAAAGTCTAACAAGTCTTAAAAAGACAAAGACACTCTTTCCCAAATAGGACACCTGCAAGACCACAATAACCTTAGTGACAAGTGAAATAAATGTATGAGCCCTGCACTAACAGTGACAGTGAAAAATAGACAGTGATCCGTGTCCAATTTCGGCTTGTCCTCTCTTTTCAAAGAGGACATGTTCTGACAGTGATGTGTCCTGACATCCTCAAAACGTAACTTGCGTCTGTCTGGATGTGCATGTGTGTCTATGTGCTTTATTCATTTGTTGGTGAATCACACTGCTCAGAGGGTCCCAGCTGACTTCCTTTTCCTCTGTCAACTCTAACTGATCTTAGGCCTGCACTTCCTGCCCTTTGTCTTGTTCCAGTCACAAAATAATACATAAGATTGTTCAAGCACAGACGGAACCCAAACAAGTACACCTATTTCTGCAAAACTAAAATCAGCAAACTTACTGGAACAGAACCACAGTACTGAGTGGTCCTGCCATATTTTCAAGAGTCTTTTCATGGCTTGGTCACAAGCACCAAGTGCAGCACTGGGACACTGCTGGTGAAACAGGATGTTTTATCAGACAGTGCCAGCAGGGACTTGTAAAGTCTGCCCTCTGATCTGTGTTCCCATCAGCTGAGCCAAGCTGCCCAACTAATGGGCATCTGGGTGGACTACTACAGTCCCTTACCTTCCTTTGTGAGGAAACAGTATTTTTCTCTTGACAGAGACAAACCTGACAGTATACAACACTTTTTCACACACTAAGTAATGTAAAATGTTTAGATTTGGCAATAAAACAAGCTTTAATCTTAAATCTGACTGTGCAGTTCAAACTAAGAGGACAGGCTCTGATGAATAAACCAGTGTTGTGACTCACAGCTCAGAAGAGGGCCATGCATTACAGATATGAAAAGTTAAATGCCTTGCAAAGGGAGCTGGGCTGAAGAGAGAAGAGGAGAGTTGCTGCCTGGGTTGGCTCTTCCTCTCCTCGGCACAAGTGTCAGCTGTGCTGCCCATCTTTTTAGCCACTGGTGTGGAACGAGGCCCGGCTTGTTGGGGGTTTGAACAGTGTGAGTGAGGGCTGTGTATGTAAGAAGTGTCTCCACTCAGTTTAAACTACAGCCCTCAGCCTGGGTTCAGGTGTACCAATGAACTATTTCATTGTTTTTTTCTTCAGATGTTCTTTTGAAACACAATTAATGCAAAATTTGGACTGGAGCTCTCCACACTCCTTTTTCTGTTTTACATATGCACAAACAACAGCCAAAAGACACACACAAATATACACAACAGTAAAAGATTTACAGCAGAAAACACTTTAGCAGCTTCTCCAGCTCATTATAGTTGTTCTTTGCCTAAGCCCTGCAGGTTAAAAAAAACTCTATATTAGCCATGCACCAAACAGCCACACCACAGATAGGGGGGAAAACTACATATTTCCATTATTTATGCCTTCATACATGCCATTATTTGCACATTGAGCATATTCACCAAAGAATGTTCAATGTCTGTTCTTTTTAATACACATGTGGGTCCAGATGAAAGAGCAAGTCAAGTGAAGGTGTGGGAAGCACTGACACTAGGTGCAACTGAAGGATTCTTTGGCAGGAAATAGAAGAAGATCCAATTAAAGTTGAGCACAGCTACAGGGTGAATATGTACAGATGTGAGTGTTGTCTTGGTGCACACACAGATGCCAATGTGCCTATTAGAGAGTGTCAAGGCAAAAGCAAAGAAAGAAGAAAGAGATTAGGAAAATGATGTACAGAGGCAAGATGCTACATTTACACTACACTAGACCCTGGTGCTGTTAACAGGCCAGAAGACTGCGCTTTGCATCACTGCTATAAATAAACCAGCTACTGTACTCATGGCACATAGAGCCAAATGAATGGGCTTGACCAGGCGAGGCAATACAGGACACTGTTTTACATCACCACGTCCCACAGGGAGAAAAACATAGAGCATCCCTTTGTGTTTGAATATAAAAAAAGGCCATGCCCACGGCTTAATATACACACATATGGTCAGTGTCCTGTTTCATCCTGGACTGACGCTAACAGAGTGTACATTATACGCTCCAAAAGCCCCTCACTGTCAGCACACACATTACTATATTACACTCTGTGTAAGTGGTAATGTTATCATCATAAAATCCAAAGTTAATGTAGCTTGTGTTGGTTTTAACAACCAAAAAAATCTGGACAAAAAAGAACACACATTTGCAGTGTGTAATTAGTGTCACAAAAACAGAAGCTAAAACCTCAGTGCAAAACAATAAACCGGTCATTTTTACTCCAACTCTTTGCTACAGTACATCATATGTGCAGTAAGGTGCTGTAACAGGACAAACCCAGGATTTATTTATGTCTCAGCTATATCTCATTCATCCAGAGTGCGCCCAGCCTCAAATGGATCTAAACCCAGAGGCCTGCAACTGCTGGAACAAGTGGTGTCTACCTCATTTTGAGCATTCCTCCTTCCTATCTCACACAAAGCCATCTCTTAATCAACTGCCTTCCTTTTCCTCTGAGCAGCCTTGTATCTGTCCTGCCTTTTCCCCACATCTCATCTCTTCAGCTATTCTCTCGCTCCTTTTCATTCTAAACCATAACCCTTAATCTCTCCCAGAGCCAAATCAGCAGATTAGATAGTGACTCTGGCTGAGACTTTGCCGAGCAGTTTAATGTTCCGTTCAGAGAAAGTTAGCAGGAGATTAAATCCAAGAAATCTCTTTCCCTCCTCCCCTTTTCAACCCTGGGAAAGAAGTACATCCTGCAACAAGCAACAAAACAGCTTTACTTTATTTCAGCTTCTCCTACTACTGTTATTACGCGATCGAACAAAGTTCCAAAGTTTTCTTATAGATGAAATGATATTATGTAAACCTCCATTGCATTAATCCTTCACAGTCCCAATATCAGCACAGACTGCCAAATACTGTGAAGCCTCTTAATGTTGGGGTCACTTCAAGATGGACACATTTCAGCCACAGAAATATACGTAAAGGCATTGATTGAGTTGGTGGTTAATCAATAGTGCAACAGGCAAGGACAAGCAAATATTTACAATTGGAGGTCCCAGAGAGAGGGGCTGGCCTGCCAACACAATGAAAAGGGTTACCTTCACTCAGGGGTTAATCAATCCATCTCACTATAATCAGGGACATGACGGCACCAGAGTCCCTGGCTTTAACACAGTTATCCTGAGGCAAATAATGATGATATGAGACAGAGCATTTGCCCGCGGCTGCCATACGTCACACACTGCACATATCCATCACAGGAAGAAGTAGTGCTGCTGGAGAAGTGTGACGTGTGAAAGGCTGCTGGCCTTCAGATCAAACAGAGATCATGAAGGTGATGGAAAAACAGCACACTTGAAAACAATAGAACAGTGTGTTTGTTTTATACCTATGGGAACCCTGTAGTTAATGGTTGTGTGTGTCAAAAACTATTACTCTCTCTAGTACACTTTATTACTCATATATGTAGTCCTTGTTCTGCTCTTCTTTGATAATACTTGATCTGTCTCTTGTCCTCCACAACACTGGACATCGGTCACAAGTCATCAGATTACTGAGACCTGTACTGGGTAATGCTAAATGAAATGGAAAAAACCTTGTGTAAATATAGCTATCAGCAGCACCAGAACTTTCTTCACATGCACACCTCCTTTTATCTACTAACAGTATATTTGAACCCAATAGAAAGGATTGGGCTTTTAAAAATGTCTATGTGCAGGCCCCTCATCAGCTGCAGTCTGGAGGGTATGAATGAACATACAAGAGCTAATGTTTTTAGCATGTTTTAATTTTAAGAGACAGAAGATGAAGGGTAGAATATCCCAAGATGCCCTCCACAGGACTCTAAACTACCTAAACCACATGTGAGCCGCAGAAGTGTCTTTTCGAGACAAGTCAACCGCTAAACTTAGAAGCAGCTCCAAATCTGGGATTGATATGAGATAATGTACTGTAAAAGTCTGCTGGGTTATTAGCAGCTCAAACACAGTGTTGTCTCTGATAGTCAGTGGCAGCTCTAGCGCTGAGTTTTATTTTTTCCCTTTGAAAAAGCCTGAGGAGTAAGCGCCATCCTGCTCGCCCAGCCCCCACGCCCACAGTTCCCAGTGGGTGGTGTTTTCCTCGCCCGCTATCTTGCCAAGCCTGGCATGTGACAGGAGCAGCACATGGGCTCCCTGCACTCGCTGATCCCCAATCCTCCACAGGCCTGTTTCCCCTGATTGTCTGATAACACCCCATAACCAATGAGCACACCTGTCATGTTCCTTTATCCTCCACTTCATTTTATTATAATATCATATTATATAGTATTATATTCCATTAAACTCAATAGGACAGATCTATTCAGATGTTTTTCTTTGTTTGGACTCATCAACACACTCCTCTTATACTTTGCAGGTTTTTTCTCCTCTCAACCTGTGACACTGGTACATATTCTGTTTGTATGAGAGAATGTTCTGTTAGAGGGGCTCTGTTAGTAAATAAAACATTATTTCTTTGGTGAGCCTCCAGTTTCTCACCAGCTGTGTTAATATTTCAATTACTCTCATTAATAAATTAATTTACTAAGCACTAACATTATTCCTGGTCTTATCTGTGTTGTGGGACAGCTGTGACAAAACTATTCTTCCTTTCCAAATAAAATCAAAACAGAAATTTAAGAGGCAAAAAAAAAAAACATTTATCAATTTCAATTTGAAATAGCATTTTCTGTTATACTGCCACAAAACAGAAAGATTTCTTTATCTACAAACATTTAGGAAAAGCTAAGATTAGGACATATCTTATCGTGGTTTGCCCACTTTCCCTTCCCTCCGCCTTGCCTCCAAAAAGAGTATTTGAATGCTTCCCAACTGTCACAGCCTATTCTCTGCAGCATCTGAGACTCCAAGAGCTTTCTTTTTCAGACGTTGTTGGCATTTACATTTGTCCTCTATCAAAGAAAAAAGAAAGGTCTTGGCCTGACCCCTGACGCTTTGCTGTCATTGTCAGACATCTCGCTTTAAGGAACAACTGAGCTGATTCCCCATCAGTGCAACACAACTCCCACTGCTGTTTAGACGTTCATGTTAGATGTTAAGTGTAGAGTAATCAAAAACATTCACAAAATAAAGAGATATGTTTGAATCTTTACCAGAAAAATCTGCATCTTCCACCAAGGTCTCAAAAAGAAAAAGGTAAAGGACGTAAGGGAGGCTAATAATTACAAACCATATTGTATGTAAACTAGATGTAAGAAAAGGCACAGCAAACAAAAAATGGAAGAGTCACTTGTGAAAATGTGGTTGTAGTGAGCAGAGAATACTGGCATGAAGACCTTGGAGAAATCAATAGAGAGTCCCCTGTGTGTCGGAGCGAGTCAACAGAGCAGAGAGCACAGAGTGAGGCCATACAGATAATATTTATGTAGAGGGAGGCTGCCAACAGCCACCAGGGACCATCTGGAATTCTGATTCATACATCTTAAAAGCACTGATCTAATAAATGCCGCATGTTCATTATTCACCAAGAATACGTGCAGCAACAGGTCAGTGCTGGGGAATTGTTAGGTACGTCTCCTTTAAATATTTATACAACACAACTCTGGGATTGGACCTTTTTCTTTTTCAAGTTGAAGCTGTTGACCATGTCCAAGGTTTCATTTAGCAGTGATTCTGTTAGTCCAGTCAGCATTATGCACAAAATGTCTCCAGTACCATACAATTAGAAAGCTTTATTCTCACCATTTTTACACAATTTACATACATTAGAAGGCAGCACAGCCAGAGGTCTGCACTACACAGCCAGCTGAAAAAGCTTTTTACACAGTTTGCCACTTTCCTGTTTAGAATCTCCATGTTTTCCCACAGGACATCCTTATTCCGTTAATGGCTATGCTAATTGCTATTTTTTCATAGGAATACTAATAAGAGCAGTAATTATTGTACACAGACTGCAGTTTACTGTGAATGAGTGGTGCATTTCTTTTTAAAAAATCTCTTGCAGCAAATGGACCCAGAAGAGCAGGTGTATCCTTTAGTGTATAGTCAGTACATGATGGCATATTTACTACATAGAGATATTTATGAAAAGGTCTTATCAGTAATGTCCTCTGTTCTTCCAGATGGCCCTTGGAATCATCTCTTTTACGTAGGATAATGAAATCTCACTCACTATCCAACTGCTTTCTATTGAATTAACGCGATGGGCAACCTTTCTTCACACAGCTTGGGGTGTCATCATTCCAACCAGCAGTCCCTGTTCATTGGACACATCAATCACAGACAACTGGCGTAATAAAAGCTTACAAAAGCCCTATAACCATCACAGTAGGAAAAGCAGGGATGATGCATGACGTGGATGATCTCGTTGTACTGTAAAATGGGGACTCCTTCAAAACACAGCCACCATTTTAAAGACAAACTGCCCGTCACTATCGTGTCACAGTAAAACATCTGTATGTTGCAAGTGCTGTATTGCCTTGGTCATTTACAGGTAGTATTTGTCTTGTATATTGTGTTTTGTCAGGCCAGTGCCATCCGGTCTCCTGACAGTCTTTTACCTTGGATTTTCAAACATAATGAAAGGGTTTCATAATAAAAGGCAGCGTGCTGCGTGAAAACCACTACACTGTATCCCACTGCATCTGTGATCATGAACAAATCCAGTGTGGATGGCATTCCCTTCAAAGATTAAACACTTCAGCATTTACAATCCATCAACTGACTTGTATAAAAAGGCAGTAAAAGGGTAATGTCAGCTAAATTTTGAGATTTCCCAAATCAATACACATGGGAGCCACATGTGCTTTTAAAGGAAAGTACACAAACAGAAATAAAAGCCTCTAAAAATGTCATTTTAGCTGTGATTCATAAGGATTTAATATCACATGAAAATATATCTCCCCAACCTCCACTGAGATTGGTATGATAAAAACATCTTTAAATGTATCTGCTGATGTAAATGTATGCAAATTAAATTGGTATTATAGGGTTAGGGGCATCATGAATTAGTTCAAGTGTATTTTGCACATAGTTTATTTGTAAGCTATGTACTTGGAAGCACTTAGCTAAAAAATGTGGTTTCAGAGTAACCAACAGTGTAGACTACTGTATATACAATAGTCTGAGCCAGCCTTCCCCACTGTAAGCTGGTAAATGTAAACAGTTGATTATGGTATGGGGCTTGGCAGGAAATAGACTAGTAAAAAGAGGCAGCAGGTCAAGTCAGAGCACTCACTGGCCAATAAAGAAGGCAATAAAAGGCTCCAGCCTTACTGTAACAGTTCATTAGTCAGATAGGCTGCTGTGGATCCCACTAATCACAAGCCCAGCCCATCTATCAGCTCTGTGCACCAGTCTGCACAGACACAACAGTGGCCTTATGGCCTATATTGTATTGACAAAAGAAGTACAGATAGGATGCATTCATATCTTTACAGCTATGAGTTTATGTGTAATTGTTATTCAATAGTAGTAATAGAAAGAACAAGTGTCTGTCTGTTTTTGTGTCCCATTTCCACCAAACTCACAGACGGACATATGTGCACATAGATTAGGACTGAGCAGGCAGATAAAGCTTGATTTCAGATGATCTCTTATCATCCGTGCACAGCCTGTTGTGATTCCATGTGGTATGATTGGCTGCTCTGAAAGATGTGTTTATTTTATCTGCACACAGGCACTTAAAAAGTGAGCTGCTGTGTGCAGGTTACATCTGTGATGCTACTGTCTGTTGTTATCGTACACAATGGACTCACCAACTGCTGTCCACAAAGAGGCCTCAGTAATCACCACGGCGAAGTGTAGCGCTATAAGCAGGCGGCAAATGGACAAAGGTCTGATGTGTATCGGTGAATGTTGGAGCACAGAGCTGCTGTGCACGGCCCAGAAGCATGCTGGGATCCACTACCATCAACTGTCTCTACAGTTGCACACACTGTACTAAGAGAACATACAGAGCTTAATGTTACCACCACATCAAATCCATGGCACAGAAGGTGGCGGAAAAAGATGCGTGATAGCTCTTACTTGGTTGAGCATGAGACAATATGACAATCCAATTCTAAATCTTTTGATGAGTTTTATTAACAATCCACAAACTGCCATCTGCTCAAGAAAAAGCTTTTCCACCACCAGCTCTGGTGAAATCACATAAATGGGTACCTGTAACTGTTACTATTGTATGTTCTGGGGTTATAATGGAAATGGAACATTTTTCATTGGCCACTGTGTTGAACAGGACAGACATGAAGCAAGAAACAGAGTTGTGCATCTGTGGCACCTGTCTGCGTTTCCACACATCCCAGCTGCGGCCATGACAACCAAACTGCCCCTGGGAACAAATGTTAAGTACCACTGACCCCTGGGAGTAGGATGCACACATGCTACAATCATGCACTACACATGCTGCCAGAAACACAGACACACCACACAGTCAGTGGGCTGAGAGTCAAACACACAGCGACCACAGTGTCACCCTGTCGCTACTGTTTAGCATACAATGACTTTTCCTGCTTTTGGATAAGAATTACAGGAGCTTTAATGTAATTACAACACAAGCACTGAGTCTCTACAATTGTCCTGTGCTGGCCCTCTCGAGAGTGGGCCAGCACAGCATTTGTTCAATCTCTAATGACAACAGCACACTCTTTCCATAATCCTTTCACTTATGTCCAATGGCAGGAGTGAACATGAGGCAGAGCAGAGCGGGTAGTGTGTGCATGAGTGAGTGTGCTGCAACAGGATGGACAAAGAATGATGACATGCAACCATTCAATGGTAGAGTAAAAGAATGAAGTGAACTTTTAAGAATTTTGCATAATAATGGTGGTCATGTGCTAAAGAACTGATGGCCTACAGTGATGGTGTCAAAGTTTCTTTGTTCAAAGATGAAAATTCAAACAAGATAAAAAGGAGCTGTGTGAAATTGCCTCTGGCTCAAGCTCATCCACACAATATGCAGCACTCCTTAAGTAATGGGCAACAGAGGAGCAGCTCGCTGGGGAATGGTAACATAAATATGTTACTACCTATAGGTATAGTATGTTACAGTAGCACATTTCTTGTTCACTGCATCAGTATTGCAGAGAAAAAATACAGTAAGAGTCAACATGTCTCAAAAAGTTGGCCAACTGCAGCCATATTTACCATCCTTTACAGTCATAGGGCATTTCAATATCAGAAGCTTAAGGCAATGTATGTAAGAGGAAAGGCATGTAAGAAAAAGATTTGACAGTCCGGTTGATGTCTACTATGCAAAAATGCAAAAATGCATTTTAGGATTGGTAAAGATAAGGCAGTTTTCTGATGTTCAGGAGCATGGGAAGGCCATAACTCACCCATGCCTCAGTCATGTGCCTATGAACAGTAACTGTCTCATGATCCTAGTGTTCTTTTTGTCATTATCTTTTTATACTGGGGGTATTTGTTAAACAAGTCAACCTGCAGAAACAATGCAGATGTATCAACAACTGTGTTTTAACACCACATGATAGGCTATCCCCTTTCCTTCAACAACAGCAGCACATATTGTGATTCTGGGCAAGCAACCAACAGGCTTTGCTTTAGGTGATTCTCAGATCATAATTAGTTCATTCAACTTGAGCAGGTTGGTCCTTGCACATTCAAAAGACACTGCCAAATTCTGCTCTTACGCAATCTCATAAGCAAACACCCAAAAAAACTGTGATTTATTCTTACACAGAAAGAGGAAGAAGGTTAGCCAGGTCGGCCATCTCAGTGCTATTTCTATTATATGCAAATAATTTGTCTGGTTCCTATAAAACAAACAAAAGACACAAATTAACCTACCTGTGGATGTATTTGGAGACATAGAACCAATTAAAATTATGTGTCAGTGCCAACATATGCAGAATAATCTGCCTCTGGACCAATGCAATTTAAAAAACATGAAATCAGAGATACAAAGCATTGCAAAAACTAAGCTCCATTCTGGATAAATGGTAATGATTGGTCAGGTAAGATTTCAGTGGAAATAGTTTTGAATGGGAGAGGTTCCAGACTTGATTAACAAAGTGAATGTCTGTGTGGAAAGGAAAAGAAATAGGTTGTAATGCCTGAATCATAAAAGCCTCTTGTTAGAAACTATGAGTTACATTTAGAGTAAGTTTGTATATGTATTTTATAAATTTTGATAAAAAATTTAGAGTCTGTCCCTAGTCTGTTCCTGCTCATCTTTCCTCTGGCCTTTCTCTGATGTTCTCTTCCATGCTCCCATCTCTCTTAGGAACAGTCACAAGCTGTATTATTTGAACCAGTGGGTCACCCCTACAGCCCAAAATCAATGTCACATGTGTAGATAATTTATTGGTATTGACATAAAAAATGCTGCATCGTTTGCTATGTCACAGAGGAATTTACAAAAATGTAATCAGTTTCAAAATCATAATAATGAATTTACTGCCTTCAAATGAAGACAGCACATGACCATTTCAGCTGCCTGAAGACATACAAACCTGCATTGGGCTAAAGCATTTGAAACCAAACTTTTTCTGACAAAGTGACAGCATGCTTTAGGTGTGCTCAGGCGGTTTTCATCCCTCTGTGAACACTGTAAGGTGGTCTCAGGCTCAACAACGTGAGCACAAATGTGACATGTTGCATTTCGTCTTTAGAGGAGAGCAGCTATCTGTGTGCAGATCAACTCAACATAGGTCACTGCTAATTTAGTCTCAGGAGGCCCATAGTGCTGCATGGATGGGCATGGCACTATAAATACCATATGCATATACTGTATCTGTTGCACTGTACATAGAAAAGATCTGCTGTGGTGGTCGTATTGATTAGCTTTTAAAAATACATGTGTCCTCTTCTGGCTGCTCAAGTACAGAAACATGATAGCAGAAAGCATGTGTAATTGAAGAACACATTATCTACAAATGCAAATATTAAAGCCTGTGAGCTGAAAATCTTTATGCCTTTAGTATTTTGTCAAATATAATTTTCAATTTAGATTTTAACTGTTTTATTGGTTTATATATAAAATAAAACAAATGACATACTTTCAGTATTTGTCTGAATATTATATGATATCATATTATATTGTATATTTGTCTAAAAAATGCTGAAGTAACTTCCCCTAAAGGCCTGTCAAACACCCAAAAAGCCAGTCAACTAGCGTAGCTTAGATGAAAATGCTTTCACTGGCCAAAGTCTCCAGATCCATCCTCTTCCAATGCTTCCTCTCCAAAGCTTTGATCCTCTAAGCCTGCAGAGTTACACTATCAGTGCTCTCTTATACTAAAACCCACACTCACACTGTTGAGGACCAGCTCCTGCTCCAGCACTAAGCCTTTCCAGTCAATATAATCCAGCCTGCTACTTCTCTACCTGTAACACACTGCTTTAGGAGCTAATATTAGTTTGCATGTGCACCAGCCTTATCTGATTTTATCAACATTTAAAAGTCACTTTGTACACACTATTGTGCTCAACCCTTGAATCTCATTCACTCCTCTAGCAGTTACTGGTCTCCCCCATACAGCACAAGTTCAGCTGTTAGGCCTTTCTACTGCCATCCTTAGCACCAGAACGCAGGTCCACCCCACAGAGGGGACGACCTAGGCCTCAGCTCAGCCCGGGCCTGGGCTTGCTCAGTCTCCCCACGACTCCATCAACAGAGGATAAAGGGATAAAGAGCCTCTGCTCAGGGACTGATTACTTACATCTGCCAGGCTAAATCCCAATGCCCACAAACACACTATGTGGACAACCACTGAAGAGACTCACACGAGGCTTGCTGCTGGCTGCAACCAAGGCATTGATGCGTGTATTGTTTTCTGACATGAGCATGCAGTGTGTGGGAAGGCCAAGTGCATATGTGTTCAATTGTAAAATGCAAAAGTGTCAATTTTGTATTTAGCTTTTATAAACAATACAATCAACTCTGATGAAGCAATAATACATTTGTATTCTTCTTAATACACAACAATATAGGTTATATTAATGATATTAATATTGACTTTTTCTTAGTGAGGGACACTCACTCTGCCATAGCTTGAGTCCTAGCTTGAATCAAGCTTCCTAGCTACATACAACCATTAAGTGCTTTTCTTAAACATTGCGAGCTGATGCTCAAACTTATGTTTCAAACAATTCAGTGGTCCTCAGGCAGTATTTGATAATAGCATTTAGCAAGCTTCAGCTCTAGACCACAAATGCATTAAGTAGGCCTACATGTGTTGCCGGAATTACCACTGATGCATATAGAAAGCCACCAGACTTTTGGATGTCAGGCTTAATCCCACTGACCTTTGTTTTGCGTTCATCTTTCTGCCCTAGAGGACAGCTACACTTGTAAATATGAGGGCAGATTTGTATTGATATTGTTGGGCCTACAGCATTAACCTAGAGCAGTAGCAGTAGGCTACGTTTTAACACGTTTCAGAAAGTTTAAATTTGTGTCAAGAGATCAATCTGGAGTTGGCATGGCAACTGTATGAAGCAGTAAGTAGGCATATTTGAGGACAAACAGGGGAAACACGCTTACATTATCAAAGAAGAAGATATTGTGACGAATAAACACAGCCAGAATTAGAAGATTTAACAGTGTTTTTACTTGTAACGCATTTGCAGTTCAAAAACAACGACGCAAAGTCATAATATCGCACAACCAATTACCGCCATCTTCAGGCTCCACGAAAATAGGAAGTCAGTAATCGTTTGAGATGCATGGGCTGATTCGTGACTGAAAATCTTAGCGGTGCAACATGGACTGTCGCACAGACAGCAGGGTCTAAATGAGCGGTGTTTACATGCCACGGCCAGATATGAATGACAGTTATGGAATCAATCAGCGTTTTATTGGGTGTCCCCTGCACCACAATAACCATTAAACCTGAGACACCACTAATGCAGGACTTCCAAACACACACCGTTAAAATGACAGGCCATAATGCAAACACAAGACCAGTTTTAGACGACGGTACTTCACTTTTACTATGAAAACATGCGCAGACACCAAACACACCAGACCCAAGCCTTCCCCTCGAACGCGCACAGAGGAGCGCTGCGGGCCAATGCGCGGGCACACCACACGTGCGCACACACACGCTGACACAGACAGCGGTTGTACAGCAGCTTAGTGAAAGCCTTTAGTAATGTTTACCTCGGTGTCGTAGATTTTGGTGATCAGAGAGAAGGCGTACTTCCTGGACTCCCGGATGTGCTTGATGGCCAGCTGGACCGCGGGCTCGATCCCCTGGCTGATGCTGCTCATTAGGGCAGATTCGTTCATGGGCATAAGAACCATTATGGGTAAGTTCTCCCCGTCCCTAGTGAACCAGGTGTTGTCCTGTCCGTGCTTGGTGCGGTCGTTGCACACCTTGGCCAGGGCGGGCTGGAAAAGCAGAACAGAGAGGAGCAGGCATCCCGTCGGGAGGAACATCCCCAAGCCGCCGCAGTCCCTCCGGGATGGAGCCATGCTACCGTAAACGGTGACCAAAAGGATCCCACCGATGCTTTACTGACTGGGCATCGCTCGACACTCGTCCGGAAAGCTCAGACGGCTGCCCGTCGAGGAAACGGTACGGAGTAGACGAGCGCCGCAGAAGCCCCTGCAGTGGGCAACGCGTCTTCACACACTGACACAAACTGAGCTAATGTTTCTACGCGAGGACAGCTCCAATCCACGATTATTCCGAGGACAAGGATTCGCGAGGCAGAAGAAATATATTGCCAATGTGCCTCCAGTCAGCAAAGCATCTCGTTCATCCCCCTTCACCTTTATCTCGAGCCACTTGTATCTGAGGCACACAGATGTCCCGATACGTTAACCTCTGTAAAGACGGGATCAATCACTCGTGAACAGTTGGAACAGAGACGTCCAAAGTAAATTCCCAGCGAAGAGCAACTGTGCGCATCCCTGCCAAACGCAGTGCTTAATCTCTGAAAGTAGGCAGTTTTCGCACTAAGAACAGAGAGATGAGATGTCGAGGCTTGGCCGCAGTGATCCGAGGGCGAGGTGTGGAGAAAGTATGTCTTTAGAGCAGCCAGTGGGGCTGGGATGCTCCTCTCCGATGGTGCGTCAGAGAAGCACCGTCGCTGCTGCTGCTCACGGTGCGCGCGAGAGGGAGCAATGAGGAGGAGGAGGAGGAGGAGGAGGAGGAGGGGAGGAAGGGGTGGGGGCAGGCTGCAAAGGCTTTATGTGGGCTGCCTCATCTGCGGCTTGACAGCCAGTGGTGATTTACTGAGCATTCATGTTGTACCAGACATACGACGTTTCAACGTTTCGAAAATGTTGTTAAACTGTATGGGGTGGTAATGCTATGGGTTAAACGTCATATGGCAACAACATAAAAACCCATAAAGCTTCAGGAATGACGTATCCCTGCTGTAATGAGCCGGGTTTCAGCTTCACCAATATAAGTCCTTGAGACAAATAGCAACACAGTTTCTACATGGGAGTAGAAAGAGCTTTAGACGCCATTTAAACACAGCAAGCAGCCAATACCCCGTTTCAAGAAGAAGGTTTGCTCCAAACTCAGAAGAAACGATTTCCAGTTTCACAGAGTTAGAACTGAGTTAGTTACTGTGGCACCTAACCTGAGTTTCACATTAGTTTTATGTATTTATAGTCCCTTTACAAATTCACATATATACTGTTAACAATTGGGTAGTCCATGCTTAGATGGCATAACAACTATGATAGTATTTGGTAAGATTGATATAGTACATTGTTTTATTTGTATCCTACTATCCTATGATTTTGTATCCTATGAAACACATGTAGCTGTCATGACTGCTCTCCGCAAACATGGCCTTCATTTGATTACCATTACCATTATGGATCCTCTTTTCTTGGCTCTATTTTTTCCGAAGCCATAATTAATTCATGTTTTTCTTCCCATATCTTAACTCAGTGCATGGACTCTAAACTTCCTGAAACACTGAGCAAATAATGCAAACATACTGCAAGGCTTTTCTGGATCAAGAAAAGATTGGTTCAGTACCACGGATAGCTCCATGGCCAGGACAACTACCCAGCTCTGCAGACAGACAGTATACAGCCCTTCCAAACGGGTAGTATAAGCAGAATTTCATCAACATCTTTTTGTAGTTTTGCTTCTTCTGTTGTGGCACAAAATGTCACAAACATGTAGTAGTTTCTTATTTGATAAAGATGCAAAGACCATTGTAGTCACTAGAGCCAGAAAAAGATGCGTTTTCAGCTTGGGACATTTCGCAGTCCAAGGCACAGCATTTTTTCAATCGTCATTTGAGATTTAAAGCAAAAAGTAACAGTCACGGTCGATGGCAGAGCTGACCCTCCTTGGTCATTAATCACAGGGCCAAGCAGCTCCACACACAACACCCACACACAAGTACAGCCCTGGAGGATTGCAGGACAGGGTCGATCTCTGATGAGCACAGAATCTTATTGGTTCTGCTCACCTTCTGCTTGACCTTTGTGCTCACCAATCTGAGAGGTTCATAGTGACATATCAATTGACCAATGAAAGACTGGAAATATTCTCCCAAAATGGTAAAGAAGTATTATATCAAATCGTTACAATAAATATTTTTTCCAGAACTTTTCTTATAGCATTGCCTTTCTATTATTAATTTAAAAACATTTACAATGCCTTTTTATTAACAATTTTTTCCAGAACACACGCATGCACATATAACTAAAATGAAAGATATAAAGAAGATGAATAAATCCCAGTAGTATGAAGGCAACAGGAAAACTACACAACTGAATATTATAGTAACTTCTGTTTTTGCCACTGCAGCTCAGTGTCATTTAACAATACCGCAAACCCTTGAACAGAAAAGCAGCAATTACAAAGGCCTTCAGAGTCATCTCCTTTGAAGACCGAGACAAAACAGCAGAGTTTTGTTGGGTTTTTTTTGAGCCATCACACAAGACTGATCTCAACAATCCAACACAATGACAATCACCCCCTGCACTAAACTGTGTAAACTATCTAAGTAACTTCACTGTTCAGTAAGGAGAGTTTTATAAATTTCACCCTTGTTCTACACACAGTCTCTCTTTGTGACAGTGGGAGCTATTTGAATAATTGGTTTCAGAATCAGGAGTCACAGTCCTAAAAATCCCATGCATATGCTACCAACAAGTCAAAGACAAACTTTTCTTATAAATGTATGTGTAATAGGTTTGTGTGATTGGTCAAGACTCTTAATAAACACACAACTGGTGCATCCTTTTGAGATCTACACTAGTGTTGGTCCTGCCTTTATGGCTGACACAACGCATCTAGTCACGTGTCATCCGGAGCTCTAGAGGTCATAAGTCAACAGCTGATTTTTTTCTCAAATAGCCTAATGCTAATAGAAGCTAAAAGGGTTGAGCAATGTAGCTTATTTACTATTCAGTTTCAGTCAAAGTAAAGAAAAGGTGACGTACAGGTTTTGTGTTGGCCTTACCTCTGCCTGGGTACGCGCAACAAAAGTTCAGTTAACTAGGTGGCTAGGTAAGATTTTTTTTTTTCAAATTGTCTGCCTTTTTTACTTTATTCCAAACTAAAAACCAGAGAAAGTCTAATCAGTATGACTTTATTAGTAATATATTTATTTATATCGTAATAGCCTATAGCCTATTTTACGTAATTGGCATAGAAGGGGTGAAGTTAATGCACCGGCTAGCCAAAGCAAAACAGTTAGCCTAATTAGCTAGCTAAAAACGGGTAACTCTCTTTTTGAACCAGTAAGTGATAGTAATATTTTATACTTGAACTTACTTTTATTTTCTGTGTCCCTAGGGAGGTTTCTCTGAAGAAACTATGCATGTACTCAGTTAAGGGTCTGCAAATAAAATGCAGTGCCTTGTTTGACTAATTAGCCCTCTGGACTAGCAAAAAGAGTTAGCCACCTCATTAGTTCACCTGCGTGTTTCTGAAGCACGTTTTACCCTATTCTTCACATCACGAACTAAAATGAGCCGACATGAAATCAGATGTTCCTGCGTTACAGTGGGTTCTCTCAGCATCCAGAAGAGGTTTGGCTGTACTGTGGGAAAACTGTATTTCCATTACTCTCAAGTCCTACTAACTGTATAAACTATGTCTTAATCACATGAATATTTCCATCGTCATCTGCAGCATACTCACTTTGATGCACAGTCACAGTGAATTAAGTATGATAAAAGCCAGTACTTTGTCAAGCTAAAATGGATATGTTACTCTAAAAGATACAGCACACTTGAAATAAATGTCAAGACAAATCACATGTAATACTGCAGTGCTGATCATGTGGCAAAATACTGTATATTCTAATAATAAATAAAGCATCAATGCATTAAATAAACTCTACTGGGCATCAACTTCAGAATTGTTGTGCATTGTAGCTCTGTAAAAAAGTACTCCACGAGATTTTCATTGCAGACAGGCAGATTGGGAGCCATGCATCTTGTTTCCCAGACATGTGGGGCTAAAGAGACTAGATGTAACAAGTGTGTGAAACACAGCATAACCTCACGTTCAAAGTGGTTCAATCTAAAGTCAAAAGTGACATTATGCCAGTGTCGCTTCTCTGTTCTAGAGGTCTCATGTCACATTGTCAGCTTGATAATTAGGGCCCGAGGTGGCAACAGAGCAGACTAAATGAGCTAGTAAACGAGCTAGAGTCATGCTATCACACAATAGCTGCAAACTATTGATAAAAAGTGTCGCTCTAATTAGTGGCTTAGGAATGCTTTCACACACTTCACACAAAAGCAGGGATAAGTTTACAAACCAACACCTATAGCCCAAGTTGTTAAATGAATAAAATCTTTTTAGTCATAATTTTAGTCATGCAGTGAAGTCTGATAATTTTGGTGTATTAGTTTGTTTTGTCTATATATAGTGTTTCGGAGTTCTTCTAATTTTTTTCAATGATTTTTCTCACTGCGATTGTGCTCATGGACCGTGAAGATGCCCAGCCTCTCTCTTTATCAAACGCATACATTGATCAATGACTGCAGCTTGAAGAATGATCCTTCAACTTCACTTGTAAAGTACTAAAACTGGTAAAAACTGATGGTCATACACAAAGACTTCCAAGACTCATTTCCATCTTATTTTCACTGTAACTTAATGTATTTTGTCCCATATACCTCCAAAGCAAAAGTAGTGATTTGACTAAACCTCTACCAAATCCTTTGAACCAAACTTTGTAGGCTCATGTGTCAACAGGCCAGTACACAAAAGGTAAGAAAATTGTTATTTTAAATCATTCATCGTCATCAAAATTTATTCAAAATCAAGATGTAAGCATGTAAGCACATTCAAGTATTTTGAGGACTTGACTACATCAAGTGTAAATACAACTCATAAATGACCTTAACTGTTTTAAATTTGTTTGTAAGTGTTGTGTATGTGTTGTGTTTTACTGACTACTGGTTTTTGTCTACATTTTGCATTGGATATTTAAATGTACTACTTCAAAGTTGTACTTGTATATTTATTTGCACAGTATTTGCACACTGTCAATAACTCTTTTCTATTAGATATTTTAGTGACAGATGTGAGAACCTTGTCTTATAATTTGTCCTTACAAATAGACTTTTACATGCTGAGGGATATTCAAATGAAGGGACACACTGATACTAATAATGTAAATACATAGAATTATGATATATATAATTATATTTTGAGCCTCCATATTTTAAAAAAATGCGCCTCATTCAATATATTCACAAATTTAGGTACATGTTCATTTCTACATAGACTGGCTTTACTAATCAAGCATTATTCACGACCAAGAAAAGGGAACATCTTCCAAAAATATTTTTGCAGGCAAATGGTTTAACAAATGAAAGCCATGAAAGATAGATGAGAAAGTCAGTGCTTCATTCATATTTGATAGTTAGGCTTAAGATGCATTTCCCAACCAACACAACAAGCCACAAGCTGACAGTGACTGAAATAATGAGCTTGAAGGAGCATCTGCGACAGCAGAGGTGCATGTGTGTGTATGTGCCTTATGCTGGACAGTGGCTTAGAAAAACCACGTTGACTGATGGGTGGGCAGCTGTTATCTCCTGTGACTCATCTTTCATGCACGGTGATCAAAAACAGATTTAGCTTATGCTGCATGCTAAATACCCTGAACTTGCTATTTTATAAACTTTAACAGTATAAATAATGTGTTTTAGGCTCTTACATTCCGCCAAGGCCAAAGCTACAAGTTTCTTGGAGGAAATCCTTCATATGCCTACATACATAAACATTCTTTTTCTTCTTAAAGAAAATATTATCTATCTGAATAAAGTTGATCCATGGGGTTTCTGTGAAATTTTCTGAAATAGAATTACAAAAAACGACAAAAAAACATACACATTTATCCCAGGTTCTCATTTCTCCTTTTAGTTGACTTGCTCCACCTATATTTCAGTGTATTTCAGTGAGTCCTGTGCACAGTGGCCCTTCCAAAGTCTCACATTAAACCACTTTAGGAGAGGACTACTCACTGGGAACACCTTATCTAGTCCCCCTAATTCAGGCCTTGTCAGAAAGAGCCTGGATTTTTTCTCCCCACATCAACTTCAAGAACCGACTGTTCACTTGCTGTCTGCTATAATTTCACTCACTTTTGACAGGTGCCCTAGAAACAAGATTATGAATTGTTATTCACTACACCTGTTAGCTTTTGAGCTCCTCTGTGGTGGTGTGTTAGTGCAGGAGATTGGGGATTCAAATCCCCTGGGGAGCAACTCCAGCCACAGTCCCAGTCTGTGCCAGTCCCCAGCCCGGGTAAATGGAGAGAGTTGGGTCAGTAAGGGCATCCAGCATATAAAATATTGCCAAACTGATCTATTGTGAACTACTACACTGTGGTGGCCCCTGGATGAGCTGAAAGGCACTTACTTTTTTGTCAGCTTTTGATTCAATGCTAAAGCTGACTTTTGTGCTGGTGGTTGCAACCACTCAGTTCTCACTTTCTGGATAAAAGGAGGCTGATGTACAGGTGGTTGCCAATCACTGAGTGCTCACATGTTGGATTGCAGGAGTAGACATTATGACCACTGCCACAGGACTTCTTCAGAACATTGCACTTTTTCTTTGTGCTTATACACTCCCCTGTGAACCCCCTGTTTTCCACGGTGAGTCTGTGACCCCAGGTGCCCATTACAGCCCTCCACTCTCAGTCTACCAGTTTGCCTGGCATTAAATCAGCTGATGTGGCTGAATCAATACACAGGCAGGCAGACTCTCTTCATTAGGAGTCCCTGGGGCTAGGCCACCTGCCACTCACTCACCAGCTCCTCTCTGGCAGGAGCTCTTAGTCTGCCTCTGGGTGACACCACATAGATTTTGTGTCCTCATGTCTTATCTCACATCTTTTGTGTGGTGTTGTTGTTGGTAGAGAAAGAAAATGCCACACTGCATTTCCACCATGACAGAAGAGACTTATAGCAATACTTTATGTCAAAATTATTGTGTATGTCAACATTAGGTTCAGTCTTAGGTTCAGTCTTAGTCTTGAGCTTTTTGGCACACACTCAGTCTAAAATGGTTGAAACTTCTGAAAAAACAATTTCGTCATTTGTGCAGCAAAGCAATAGTATATTATTAATATTACTGACTGTAAACTCTACTCTCTAATTTATTTAAGTTTGAATACTAAGCTGTTTTTCTCTTGTAAATATGAATTATTATATAATAAGATATGCATAAGGTATATAAGAATCTCCATAGACACTATAACCCATGACCAAAATGTTTGCATTTTTGCATGCATTTTTTTGTCAGTCCTCCTTTGGGCAGTTTTACAAAGCCTAAAGCCAAAGTGGTAAGTCAGGTTAAAAAAAAACAACACTTACAAAAAAAAAGACTGAGGGAGTGATTTATCCTCATGGATTGTTGGGAAATCAGTAAAAGTTAATCACAATAAGGAGTAGGTAATCAAAGAGCTGCAGTGGGAAGCATTTTGGGAGTAACCTAGCCAACCAGCCTGGCACATGCAGCTTCCCCCTTCAACACTGCACAAAGGTCTAATAGCTGTGCCACTTGAGCTGGATGAAAGCAGGGTGATGAAAGCAGAGTTAGGCAGTAAGTGGAGTTGGCCCTGCTTGCTGCCACTCCTCCACATGTCTGCAGGCTCATTACCAGCAAGCAGCTTCAATGAGCACAGTCCTACACGCTTCATTTTCATACCACTACCTGCTGAGCATTGCTCACCTGTCACCTTGCGCTAATATAACCTTAAAACCTGGCATTTATACAGAGCAGTGCTTGTAGTTTAGCTTTCAGGTCAAAAAGAAAGGCTTCACATCGTTTCTTACGCTTAGAGCAGCTGTTCACTTCCAGCATTTCTGTTTTGCTTTCTTAATCATCTATTATGTCAAAACAAGAGACCAAGGGCATCTAAAACAACTGTTAAGTGCTGGTCATATTCCACAACAGATGTCTACCACTCTGTCATTGCATCAACACACAGCATCTCAAACAGCACCAGCAGTTTGATTGACACTTTACATTTATACACATGCTCGTTACAGACTGTGTAAGCAGCCTTGTTTGACCCCAGCTGCCCTGTGGTCTTCACTGATTTGCAAGTCCACAGTAAGACCCAAGAGCCACTTGGATAATACACTCGGAAAAAAGCCAGCAGGGGTAGATGAGGTTAGTAACCACAAGCAATTAGCGCATCATCTGACAGTGTGAGTCTTCTCCTTCTTGTCTCTCCGCTGAGAGATTTCCGGAGCCCTGCGATGTTGAGCCTTATCGATCAGCGCGCTGGAAAGGTCAGCGGCTTGGCTCGCTGCCAGCACCACCATGCACTGGCATTCACTGGGGCGCAGCCTTCACTGTGTTACACTGGCACCAGAGGAGGCAGTCTATAGAGAAACTGTGAACTCCACTGTTTTTTAGAGAAAAGTACACCTAACCTTTCAATCAGCCGTGTCAACTCAGAGATTCACAGTACTCTTCTGGTTTGCTGGTTTTGCAGTGAAATGATAAAACCCCATCACAACAATGTTTATCAGGGTTATCACTATATCAGACAATTATTTTTCAAGGCAAATATACCCATCCGCATATGAATAGAGAAAAAGGAAGATAATATAAATTCCCTTCATTTACCACTTTCTAACAACCAACATGGTTTACAAAACAAATTTCTGAAGCACATTATTACCAAGGGCAGCCACACTGACGGCCAGTGAGTGGACAAAGCAGTCGCCAACTGTCATAGATGATTAAAACCATATGCTCAAGCTAAACTAAATTTCCATTGCCAGTGTATTTGTCTGTTCAACCAAGCACATCATCATCATCATCATCATCACATCAGCGATGAATAATGTAGAAGCAGGAATACATTTTTCCCTAGACTTAGCGACTGCTGAAGAACTTTAAGTGATGCTTCTCTCTTAAAGAAACATTAGCCAGTTCTCAGATGCTTGCACTTGGAAATGGCTGCTTCCTGTTTCTTTTTCCTCACTACTTTCTGATCCACTGCGTCTGCATCATGAGATAAGATTAATAGATGACAGTAATTAAATCCCTGGCAGGAGTATGACTATTTAATTTAGAATAAGCCTCAAACATGGCCACAACGCTCGAACATGTGTGTTTACATGTGGCATCCAAATAGACTTAAACAGGAAAAAGGCTCTGTGCACAAGTGATGAGGCGTTTAATTCACACATGGCTACACCCAGACAGCAAGGGATCAAACATTTGACCCGCATCACAGCCCCCTTAAGTGAAAAAGCCCCCTCAAGAGAAGGGAAAGAATTCAATTTAATCATACACTGTGAAGCGCTCTGTCAGTGTCTTTAGCACTGCGAGGCGGAAGGACGTCAAGGTGTAGGATTCATTCCACCTCATGGGAGAGGGACGAGAAAACAGGAGTTCTCGCTCAGCCATTTCTCAATGAGGTCTCAGCTGTGTGGAGCATGCACACTCCATCGTCTCGTGTGTGTAGGCACGTCGGTGTATCAAAGCGTTTGGACCACAGAGCGGAGGAGTGGGCCTACGTTTGGAAATACACGATACCCACGAGCACAGGGTTATAACACATAAAGAACATGTGAGTCATGTACAGCCTAAAAATACCCCACGGCATATGTAATTATATGTAGAAAATAGGGCTGCTCGATTATGGAAAAAACATCATAGTTATTTTGGTCATTACTGAAATTATGATTATTTCAAACGATTACTCATTAACTTTGGAATTATTTTGGATTTATTGAATAAAACAGTGACTTCTACTTAAGATAAATAATACTTAAAATAAATAGCTTAATAAACAGAAATGATAATTAAGATAAATAAATTAGATTAACAATGTGGTGCACTTTCACAATCTCGTGGAAAACAAGTAACAAGTAATAAATTATCTTTTTTTTCTTTCTTAGGTTTTGTGATCGTTGTAAGCCGAAATTGAAAATTCGATTAATTGCACAGCCCTAGTACAAAACATCCTCATAACAGTTCAATATATCTTTAAATTTGATTTAGGTTGGTTTATTGATAGGTGTGAAGGCCCACTCCTGCTGCAGAGTACTTTTGAATGGAGAAGCTATGGCGTTTTTAGCTCCAGATTAATAATACCTTGAAACCTAAGGTACACTTGACTGGACTGAACTACATTTTGATTGAATGTCTAAAAACTCACAAGGCAAAGGCAAAATTAATCAAGCACATCATTTTGGTCCAAAGAAAATGCACGCCGTACATTTGACCAGGGGGGGAACCAGTCCATTTAGCAAGCAATCAAGTAATCTGATGAGGTGAAATGAATGGGAGTAGGGCGGAATGGTTAATCGCCTGTGGAGGCATTTTATCTCGTAGGAACACATTAAAGAGGTATTCTGTCAATGTAGGCTCGGTTCGGGGGAGGCTGTGAAAAATTGCAGCAGCGTGAATCAATGTGACTCTGGTCTTCTCGAGCGAAAACAACGCAAAGAAAGTGCTGCATTTTAGACATAAAATAAGAAGTGGACCAACACAAGCCTTAGGTAAATGTCACAGTGAGGAGTCCTATTAATATTTCACTCCACGTCATGTAGCAGGAATCACAAATGCTGCCATCTTATTCTGTAGAAGGAATCATAAAAAACCTGTTGTAACTCATCGTAGACTCCACAGAGGAAATATTTCAACAGAAATGATGCCTAAGCACCTTTGTAATAAAATCGTCTCAAATTTTCCCATGTACTTCTCTGTCACACTTCTATCTATCTATCACAACTATCACAACTAATATTGAGTTATCATCACAGAGAAGTGGCTGGATTTAAAAAGTCAGAAAATGTAAGATGTGGTCCTACTTGTGCCTGTAGCTGCCTTATTAAAGTTTTAGTAGCAACATGAAATACAGTCTTGTGCTGTACTCAATGTTTTTCACTGAAATGGGTGGATTAGTCAAACCCAGTCCTTCACAAGTGGATTCCCACTCAAGAAGGCTTCATGGAAATAAATGAGTATGGATATATTTGGAGAGTATTTGCGTGTGTTTTTAAAAATCCAAACCATTAGTGGATGAACTGCTAATGTCTTGTACATGACACTTAATTTGACATCTACATGAAGTGATATCTCAATTGTAATTTAAGTGCAGAGTAAACAGAGATATTCTTGGCTAAGGTGTTTCTTGCTTCATAGAAATTCTGAATTCTTAAAATATAAAAAATCTTGGCTAATTAAACAGATTTACAGTTCACTGAGGTAAATCACAGCCTTTATGACACCTGCACTATATTTACAAGACCCACCTGATGATGATACATCAAGCTGTGGCAGTGCATTGGAACTGTGACGCTATCTCTGTATCTAGGCCTCACATGTTTACTGCTCCGTCTGGAGTCCCTCCTGAAAGTGAAAGTGTGTCATCTAATGTATGCAGCCACTGCTCCTGAGCTGTTCTGGGTATTGGGGATTACATAAACTAAACCGCCTCCTATCACTGTGTGTGTGTGTGTGTGTGTGTGTGTGTGTGTACGCTGCTCCTATGGTTCCTCGCTCCCTGACAACTGAAGCTTGAGCGTCTCCAAAGACCTCCCTGCAGGGAGCCCTGTTTTGCATTATCATTAAAGACACATATGGGGTGTGAGAAAGTGGAGTGCAGTATGTATGCCACAGTAGATCAAAAACATGGCATATAACTTTGTGCACACTTTTTTGTAGCTATGTTTATCAAATTCATTTTTAAACAAGCCTACTTTTTGTGCCACTTATGTCACCAAAAAGATTGGGATGAGAGTGGCACGATGGCACCATTACAACCTGCCTTTTCCTAGGAGCAGCCGAGTTGCAGAGTTTGTTATAATGTGAGGATTTCTAGAAAGATTTCCATCAAATTCTCTTCCTGCGTAAGCAAGCTCGTCTCATGTGGTGCCTTCAGTGGGATACAAATGTTCCAGCACCATTATTTTTAGCACTGTGATATACTTTAAAGCTTGGGCTGAAAGCACCGCACATATTTTCCATATGCATAAGAGAGGTTTTATCCTTTATAGACATTTCACATGGAGCACTCTAAGGACTGTGACAGAAAGTAGAACATTATCACAGAGGAACAGGGCAGTGCTTTTAACATGAGCGGAAACAGAGCGACTTGACACAGGCATCTCACTCAGCAGCTGGTGATCAAAACAATCAGATATGGTCGGGAAAACTCGGGCTCCCCCACTACTGCTCTCATTACCCTCTGAGTGTTTTGATTCACGTCTCCATCACAGTTTAATGCGTCTTTTTTTATTCTGGCGGTTAGAGATGAGTCACAACATAACGGATATGCAACGAGCATATATGGCGTGAAGAAACATGAGCAAAAACAGACACGACCACAGTTTTTAGTAAATAATCTTATTTATTGGACCCAACAACTGTAAAAATTAATTATACACATTTGTAACGACAACGTAAGGCCACTAGAATTATAGCACAATATTCTCCTGAATTATTAGTGCACATTTCGAACTAATAGGTCAAATGTCCCCACAGGGATTGTCAACAGCCGCTACATGTGATGAAGTTCTTCACAAATCATGTTTTTGTGGTGAACTATCACTTTACAGGTTCAAATCTCAGCTGATCCCTGAAATGTCCCTATTTGCATCTCTAAGGTTGGGTGACATTAAAGTATATGGCCTGTTGAAAGACATATGATATGATCCCCAAACGGTGGATATCATTTTTATTGCACCTTCATGTGGCGTGTCACATTTGCATATAATATAATGCCATTATGAAAAAGGTTTACAACAGAGGACACGTCACACATAACAGATGGTCCCCGAGGAAAATAAATAACACTCTTTAATAAGAAGGGACAATATTTGTGTCGTTGGCGAAATACACACGTGACGGAAATTAGATGACCGCCTAAGGCTCGAGTGTAAAGAGTCTCCACACATGGTCCAGATAAGAGATTTATCAAACGATTTTTCCTATGTAAAATGAACTGTGCATTTCAACACAGCAGCCATGTCAATTTTGGCTTTTTTTTTGCACTCAACCAAATGTATTATCCACTATCCAATCTTATTTAATACATTACAGTTGAGAATACTATCATGTTTTAGCTATTATTCATGTTGGTGTGCACTGCCCCTTTAGGCTTTAACCAGACTTTTTCTAGTTGGCGTTTTTAGATTTGTGTGAACTCTTTATATTTGGCAAATTACATGATTCTCTATCAACCCATGTTTTCTCTTTAGTAGTTAAAGTGTTCCCTGTTTATTTGATTGTAGTTTGAGTATACACTGAGATTCAGGAAATATTGATTTTTGTACAATCACTGTTAACTGTTAACATCAATGGCCAACACTTGAGCCCGCAGTCTGTGAAGGTTCTTAGGTAGATAAGCCTTCCTCCGACACACAGCAAGGGAGAGGGGCTGATAACAAATTGGGAGAAGACCAGAAAATCAATCAAGCTACCATCTGGTATCCCAGTACTCTGGAGACACTAACAACTGTGTGCGCCTCTGCCGTGCGTCCCTTGGTCCCTGTATGCAGCCTTGAGGTACAGCCGGGTGGCTTTCGTGTTCTGATTGAAGACAGGCAGCAGAGGTAGAGAATACAGACCAGTCCAACCCACAAGACTTGTGCACACACAACGCATAAGTGTGCACTACTACTCTATTTCCACTTTTAAATGATGCAAACGTTAATTTAATGTGATGGCTCACTTGGTGTATTAGCAGGATATTTTTATGTATCAGGCACTTTTACAGTCTACAAAAATGCATTAACCGTTAACGCTTATGTTTCCCCACATTCATTATTTGTTGCACTAAACAAGACACAAAAAAACACAAATCCAACAAATATTAAAAACAATCAAAGATGAGTAAAGTAAGTATGACCCACTCTAAAATAGATTTCTTGTTTTGAAATGATGGAATGATAGTAGAAGAATAAGGGCTTGTGTTGTTATCAGTACAGATGTGGACATGTTGAAGAGGTTGTGCTTTTCTAAGCCACGGGTATGTAAGGTGACCAAACACTCTCAAAAGCTTCTTAACAATATGCATGAAGATTTGCCCCACTTTTGACAAGAGGAAATGAGATGTGGGCCATCAAAAGAGCCTGCTGGAAGGAGCAACGAGGCCCTCTAGTGGAAAGACATTACAACACTATTAAGTGACTCTGTATGGCATTTAAAAAGTCAAAATCCTGTTTCTACATCATAACAGGCTCTATGTTTATTTATAGAAGTAAGCTGCCCTCATCATTTCAGTGTGTCCGCCTATTTTTACACTAAGTGAAGTAAACAATCTCAAAAATTGATCCTCAGTGAATAAAAAGTATGTACTGACAACAGAGACAAATGCCAGCATATCGTTATTAACGCTCAAGTTTCTCCTTAAATAGAGAAACAGTGTACACTCCAGCATCCTCATGTTTCTCAGCACCTTGTCAGCATATTCCAACAATGATTATATACAGTTTGTTTGAAATGAAGCAGAGGTCTCAGAATGGAGACTGAATGTTTTAGGACCCTCTATGGCAAAGGTAAACATATTGTTTGCCATAAATTTAGAGTTTCAATTCACCCGTATCCTTTCAAAGAATAAGAATCCTAAGGAAAAAATGGTTTGGTCCGTCGGATACCTTTAAATTCTCTCTTCAAAGTACCACTGCTGGTGAGGAGTGTTGGAACAGGCCTGTAGTGACGGGGCAGGTGTCCCATTGTCAGTCTTGTCTAAGGCGTGGACACATTTCTGGCTCATGACATGATAAAGAGTGCCATCCTAAAGAAAACAAATAAAAATATAACACCAGAAAGTGCTTTAACGAGATAAAGACATATTACAGATAGTTCTACCTCTTTAAGGATGAACTTCTGGTCAGGTGGTATAGGTTGGCCTCGTTTTCGACAGAGCTGGACAGTCAGATAGGTGCTGATGTTGTCACCAGCCATGCATCCTGCTGGTTCCCTTGTATTAAAGCGGATCTCCCCATCCATGGAGAGTTCAAAAAACTGAGGCACAAAATACAACGTTCTGAGACAGACTTTGAGATAATCATATTAGAAGAGAAAACAATCACACACACTACAGAGCAGGCACTTCCATTATGCAAATGTCACAAGCAAAGCAGGCCCATAAAAACCAAACTAAAGTTAAATGTGCAAGGCTGCTACTAGGAATGAGTTATCTTATTATATTATTAGAACACATACAGACACACACAACGTAAGGCTGACAACTACACACTGTTGAATAAGGTAATTGTATCATTGCTTAAGGCTGAGTTGGGTGGCATATGACAAATAGGAAAGAGAGACAAAAAAAATGAAGAAGTACAAAAGCAGAACAAAACCTGGTGACTGCATGTATTCTTCTGCCTGATGTCAATACCGGACAAATATAATAAGGCTCTGTATAATAAGGCTCATACCTGATTCTGGCCCATGCCATGGCAGGGGTAGAGAATGACCCTCCCTCCAACAATAGAGTGTTCCTCTCCAGGGTTGTAGTCAAAGCAATAGTTGGTCTTTCCTCGACTTTTTAACTGCAGGAAAAAAAAACCCACACAGTCTCATCATTTATTTATTTTGACTTCAAAACAAATATAAATAACCAATCCATCCTCACATTATTCCTAAGATCCAGTTATTTTTTATCCATCTATTTATTCAAATCTGTTATTTTTTTTGCCATTCCTCACACTTAATATATTAGCATCATGAGCTGAGCTTTTGCCAATTATTTTTCTAATTTTAAGCCTTTCAATTAGCAATTCAGATATCCTCTCACCATTCCGAACATGCCGGGACGATCCTCTGGGACATTAATATCGGGATAAATGTTGTCCAAGTACCACCTGAAGTTCTTACAGCCGAGCCTCTCCCTCAGCTTCCTCCGCTCTGTCACGTCGCCAAAGGCCTCCTGCAAACAATATATCACTGATTTAATTACAATAAATTAAGAGACTAGTAAGAGGATCATGATGCTATTCAAAGTGTGTACACCAGGACTTTTACTATAGTTCTGGCATATCTCTGTACACAAACATCCTTAACAAACAACCTCACTCCTAAATCCTGGTCAAACAAAAGAAAACGGATCCGAGAGAACATGCTTCCACACCTAGACAAGTGGAAAAGCAGGATGATAGATGCTGGTTGTGTAGCCAAGCACTGAAGATAGTCTAATGGCCTTTTCATCAATGTATTTGGTTTAAAAGGGGACTCCCACAGGACACAACTCTTCGTCAATGAGAAGCATCATAAAGATATTGTAAAACAGAAGATACACGGCATAAGGCCAGCTGGGACAAATGATAAAACTGAGCAGGTGTGACTTAAGTCAACAGCAGTAAAGCAGAAACGTAACAGTGATGTGTGTCCCAATGACAATCGACTGTATCGATCACAAAGGATAAAGGGGATCAATAGGATGCACTAAAAACAAACAGTTACCAATCAGAAAGTGTAAAATACTTGGAACTGTACTTGTGCTATGTTTTAATATTGATTTATTTGTTTTGTTCTTTTTTGTTGCCCCCAAAACACAAATTAATTATCAACAGCACTTTGAAGCTTCAAATTATTCATGTATTTGTTTTTCAAAGGGCACTCGTAATATTTTTTTTCTCTTAAAAAAATTAAAGACCAACACTCTAAAATGAAATCTAGCTCATTTCAGTTTACCCTAGAACTACTACTTATGTATTTACAGTAGATCAAAGTGACCATCATTCTTTAATATGCTGTTTAAGGTTTTTGTACACTGAAATGTTAATTAAATTAAAATTAAGATATTATTACAAAATATGAAAACAAAAACATATATATTTACTTTCAGATAAGACTGGCCCTTGATAGTTTTGTCAAAGAAGAGGTCAGTGAATGCTTGCTATGCAGCTTGAGTGTACTGGGATTTTCATGCCATGTTAAGGTTGGCAAGACTACCTCCTCTCTGGGAGATGAGTGCCATCTGATCTGTGTTTCAAGAGCTTCTCCTCTTAACTACACTGTTGCACAAACACAGTGGCTGAGCACCCAGGGGTTACCACAGCTCTGTCAAGGACAGGTGGGTGACACCCACTGACACTGAGTGACACGGAAAGGTGGTAATCACACACCGGAACGCCCTGACACCCCTGTCACCTTTGGGCGTCTGCCACTCATGTATCCCAAGTGTCACCTAATCAGGGGAGCTTTCACACCAAGATAGAAGCCTGCTTCTTTTATGTGTGTGTGTGGAAATGAGAGCTCTGTGGTGAAATCAGTTTTGTGACGGACACAGGTGTAATCAAACCCCACCATAATGAAAACATTCACTTATTATTAACCATCCTGAAATCAAAGAAGAGCTATGCTGCTCCAAACTATCTACACACTCACCAGTCGTGCATGTGGGCTTCGGTGGTAATAAACTTCCTTGAACTCATCCATCCAGACCTCAGCAGCTCTCACACTGTTTGCCAGAGCTTTACTCCGTGAGTAAGGGGCCTTTTTGGGAAACACATGGCCCACATGGGAACACGGATGGACCTCAAGGCTGCCTCCACACTGCCAAATCTAATAGGTTTGAACACGACAATGATTAGTGTCTTAGCCATGATTCAATCATTCAACCAGGAAACAAAGAACAGCCTTGTGAGTTTGGCCACTTGTGTTGTTTACGAGAAATAATTTTCATCCCATCTCTTCAAGAATTTGTGGTTATTGAAAAAAGAGGGGGATGCTCAAATTCCTTGCTGCATTTGACACATTAAGCCATTGGGTGATATTTACTTCCTTGGTTTTCACAAGGAATCTAATGGAAAACAGACTGAGGCCATTTTAAGTGGTTGTGGTGAAATGTGGTTTGGAGAAAAATGCATTGCATGATTCTGATTGCATGCAAAATACATGTATGCTCACAGAACAACACCAACAGGCAGATGGTAATTTCTCACCCTGAAGGAAAACTCCAGGTTTTCTCCTCCCCACACCTCCATCCCTGTGTCATATGTCCCCAGGTAATGGAAGTAGTCCTTCCTCACAGCAAACAGACCACCTGCCATGGTAGGAGACCTGCGGGAAAAAACACAAATCTTCAAGAGGAATCGCACACTTGTTTTTTATACTGTAAATTATACAAAGCTACAGAGTTGAGAGACACCAGCGCTGCTATCAATATTTATGAAATCTTCAAAAAATGTGCATTTTGTGGTTAGAAAAAATGGCTTAGTGCTACTGTTACTTAAATTAGTCTCAACTTTCCAAGGCCAATGTTAGTGTAGAAAAGACTTTCCTGTAAAAATATACAATTGTATTAAATACTTAAACTGCAGTTCTACGGCTGCTTTGATCATGTCAATTGCTAACGGTCATTTGCTCATTTGATTTTCAGATGTAACAAACCTGATGACATCGGTGGGTGAGCGCCGGCGTTTCTGTTCATAATCAGGAACAGAATGCCAGGTAAAAACCAGTCTCCAGTCGAACCCTCCGATCTGAGGCTCACCAGAGTTCCCCAGATACTGAAAGGTGTTCCAGTCGATCACATCAATGACAGGACACACAACAGCAGAGGGCTCCTCTTTAATTCTACAATGAAAGAAAAGAGTGATGCCTAATGATAGGAAATATGCTTTATGTGCTGCTGCGAAACAAAGGAGTCTCACCTTTGAAGCAGTGGCTCTAACCAGCCTTCGTGACACTCGCAGTGACAGTCCAGGAAGGTTAGGACATCACCAGTTGTAATGGATGCCCCTAGCAACCGAGCCCGCACCAAGCCTTCCCTTTTAGTCGCCCGGATTAGACGCACCTTTCTTAAACCACTGATGTATTTCTCCAGTGGCTCCTTTAGATGTTCTAATAAATACACAATAAATAAGAGTCCAATCCATTTGAGGATAGCATTTTACAGTAACATTTCTTAAATTGAACCACTCACTGAACAAAACAATATTACATAGTGGTAAATCATGGAATGTCTTTCATCACTAAAGTAAAAGATTAGATGAAAACATTAACAGGAACAACAGGCTTATGGCATTGTAAGAATACAAGATAGTTATGTTACAACATAGGGAGAGGCAGACAATGCCTCATTTAAGTGGAAACACCACCCTTTTACATAAAGAATTATATTTAATGAGCACTGTAATTAACTCCATTTGTCAGCAACCTGTTAGACAAGGCTTGTTTTTTTTTGTTTGTTTTATGTTTACCTTTTTCACTGTAATCGTCCACAAGCACCACCTCTTTGAGCAGGATGTCTGGAGAGGTCTCCAGGACGCTGTGAACTGTCCTCAGCAGAGTGGACCAGGCCTCATTATAAAAGGCGATGACCACAGAGGTCGTGGGCAGTGATCTGTAGTCATACTTCAAGTCTTTACAGCTGCATGAAGGAGAAGTAATAAAGAAAAAGGAAGTGAATTGGAAAAAAATTGACAGCACAAGTATTATTCTGGTTATTATATGGATCATTACGCACAGTGGGTTCCATCTTTCGGACAGTCTGCGGTGGAGTGAAATTTTATCACTCACATAAACGTTAATCTGGTGTGTTTTAATACTTTCCTCTTCTTTCCTTCTTTCCTCCTCGTTCAGGTTGAGTTTTACAGGTCTGCCCAGCTCACCCAAGGCGTCTAAATCCAAAGGAGGCTTCTCGTACACGGGCTTCTTCACTTCATCATCGGCCACTTCTCTACTGTTCACTTCTTTTCTTGAGGACTCTCGTTCACTGACGTCCACGGAGCTGTGGCTGGAAAATATTAGATAACCTATAAAAGTGGCACCAAATATGAACAGAGCTATCTTTGGTCTGTTCCGTCTTCCGCAGGCTGCCATCGTGTCGTTTCCTCTCTGGGTTCTGGGGTTTTCATGCCAGTGCTTTCATTTTGCCCGAGAGAAATGCGCTGGAGAGGAGTTGTTGAGCGCAACTTCGAGTGTTTGAGAGGCATTAGTTGGAGACACTCCTCCCTCTGGGCTCATCAGCTATCTTACATCCACAAGTGTAAACGAGATTAGCAAACTCGGATTAATGATCACCTCTCGGATTAGCCAGAGTGTATACGTTTCCACTGCAGCACACCAAACTAACGGAGGTCAAATCAAAAAGCCCGACTGTTTTCCGTCAGGTTTGAAGCGTCCGTGTCACCGCCGTGAGTCACGAGTCGTTTTCTCGTTTGTTCTCGTTCAAGGAGCACAAATGCGTCAAAGTTTTCGCCGCTGGCTTCATACATGAACTTGATTTGTTTGAGAACTTGTAAGAGGCAACAAGTTAAAAGAGGTAATATTAACATCCGGTGAGGCATTTTCAAAATAAAATGGTGGGCCGATTTTCTTTTCTTTTTTTTTTTTTTTAATGTTGCTCTTTTTAGACCCAACTTTTCCAGGTCTGAGCTGCAACATGACCTCTCTGTATCACACACAAATGAGGACATATAAAGGACATATAAAAGAGGACATATAAAAAAAATATCTTGTCGAAATCAGTCTCAGTCAAAATTGGGTACAACAGTACATTGGTTGTTTTTTTAATTTAATTTAACTGAAACCTTGAACCTAATTTAATTTGAAATTCCTATAAGTCTGCAATTAAGCTAGATAGAAAAATTAAATGAACAGACAATAGCAGACACTTTACGCTTTCACATGGTATGCACTCTTTACCTCTTTAGTCTATTTTATATACAGAAATGTTATTTTTGGGAAGAAAAGTTGCATAGTTGCCTAATAGTAAAACCCCATATTGCAAGCAGTGGTGTACACACTCAAATAGTAGTTTACAGGTATCACAGTGATAACCACAAGGCCAACCTTAAGGTTATCAGTGTCTGCAGCCACCCCTCCTTTGAGCTGGAGTCCTATCAGTTAGGTCATGGCGCCCTGGGAAACTCCTTAAAACAATTGAACAAAGCAAAATCCTCCCAAGGCTATGTTAGGTAAAAAATAAAGTAATGTGTTCAAACAGTTTAAGAATAATTGAATTTACTTATTAAGTAAATATTATTTCAATGCTTTTATTTTGAAGACTAAATTACTTGACCGGTAGTGGTGCGTGTTGACCCTGAACGCTTGACAAAGGTAAAGTTTAAAGTTCATCGTCACCTTAGCGCCAGGTAAATCATTAAAAAGCTCCAGGCTGCTCATGTCACAAGTAGAATTTATCTTAGACAAAGACAACGCTTTGGTTTCCGTTCGACGGTGTCATTTATTGACTTCCGGGTCTTTGCGCAACATAAAGTCATCAACAAGAGCATCATTTGTAACAGATTAGTAACTACTTGTTTGGAGCCTACTTATTGTGACATTATTTTCTTGTTTGCTAAACAATTGTATTGACCCAGAAACAAGCCATTTTGGCCTCCTTAGAGCTCAAATTTCATTTTAGCCCATAATAAAACTGTGTGCCACTCATATGAAATTGATATGAAAACTCTTGACACCAAAGATGAAATCTGACACAAAATGTATGTTTAAGCAAATTAAAATGCTAAATAATTAAAGTGACATTTTGGGGCCAGCAGGTAATTTGAGTGGCATTCAGTTTGATCGAGCACCCTCAATGTGAAAAGTACAAAGACACATGGGAAGGTAACAAGTGATGCGGCGTGTAGTAATATACCACGGTAGACTGGCTTTGTCTATCTGTCACTGACACAGGTCTGATGTTAATGCATGAGGGCCTTTTCATTTAGGAGCTGTCTGATCAAGAACAGTTTCCATGCAGCAGATATTAGCAGTGTACAAATACTGTGTCATCTTCTATCTTATCTATCACATTACCGGATATCAAGGAATACATTGCCATAATATACTTATTAAAATATGACATTACTGCTTTAAATTACGGCTGACATATTATTCTTGTGCCAGAGAGATGGATACACTCAAAATGGCAGGACTGAGGGAAAAGGGCAGGACAAAGATTTGAGCAAACTGCTCTTGGAAATGGGGCCCAGTTTATGTATCATTTATCTGACAAAATAACGGCATAGAATTGTATTGTCTCATCAACAAAAAGCACACCAGCCTTTGAGAACTTCATACAGCTGCTACACATTATTTCAAAGAAGTTTTAGTGGCCATGACCACAGGACAATCAGTTCCTGCAGCCACCCCTCCACAGGCTGCATCAAGGTCAACAGTCACAGTGACCTGAGTAACTCCTACAAAAGTACTCAGTCACATATCAAGTTTCTACGAACAGCTGTTTGTTGATAGTGGATAAATTCCTTTCACAAAAAAAGATTTGCTGCACATTATTGTTAGTTGTTGCTTCACCGGCAGCTAAACTGAATATGAGATGAATTATTTTACTCACATTATTTTATTACAAAAACTTGAGCAGCCAAGTCCAAATGACTGTAATTTGAGAAGCATAGCTAACAGATTCAGGTAAACCAGTCAGCAATGTAGTGAAGTACGGGTTACCTGAGGTACTTCAGGTAATGCCATCTACCATAGTAATTGCCTCCTAAGTGCACACCCCTGTGGAGAGTTTTTGCTTTTCAACCACTTGGTGGCACCAAATAACTGGGCTAACTTCAAGCCATGTCTGACAGAGGATAACACAACATAACCATTTGAACTATAACCCAAAGAGGAAACACAATGCTTCTAATGGGTGTATAATGGTATGCAGGCTGACAGGCTCAATAAAACTTCAGACACTGACATGTTTGAATTCACTTACAATATATTTGTTGCTAAAGAAGATAGCAATATCATTTGTAGTTAGTATGTTATTTATTCAGTTTCTCCAAATCTTTTCTTTTTTTTCCCAAATATTTATCCCATTTCCGTTCCACTCTTCTTCACATCAAGTAATCAACATTCCCTTTGCGTGATCAGTAGTCTGAGAGGTGCTTAGTGCACTGCACCTCTAGTCCCTTAAATCAAACAGAACGTAAAAAACACAAAACATCTCGCATGTTTACCCATGGCATCATTTGTCTTTTTCATAATTGCAAAGGACCGGAGAGCTCAAACAATGCTCAGTAATCCTCACCAAATACAGCTACTATTTGGCAACATTTTACCAAGGGTTACAGTGCAGCTCTTGGTCTGAATGCTGAATCCCAGCAGACATCAATGGGGGAGTGTCTTTGCGGTTTCAAGTTCACTTTACACACTATGTAGCACATCCAAAGTGTAGTATTAAAAAAGTGCTTACTTTAAGACTTGTGATTATATATTTTTAAGTGCATTAGCCCAGTGTTCTTTACAGCATTTGATGCCCCACTGAATCTGACACACTAGCACAATCCAGTTCGGCACAATTACTTTTAACATGACAACCATTTTAGAGGCACAGTGATGGATGGGTATGTTCTTAATTTTATACAAGGGTAGATTAGATACAACATTCCTGTCAACCACTAAAGCTACTGACGCAAAATTGCACTTAGTACAGATGCTTAAAGAATGCATCCAGTCTTGTTCAGGCAGCATTTTACCGTAAAACTAGCTCCGCAGACACAAGATACAATTGAGAGGCAGTCTACTATGACCACAGCATTCTCCCTTTTTTCCTCTCACATGATGGAGCCTGTTACAAAGTGCCTGGTTTAAGGCAAAACACAGCTGAACTTACATTCCTAGCACTTTTTTTTCAACAGTCAGTCTTTAAGCTAGTCATTTGTCCATCATTAAAAAGACAAGCATAACAATTAAACAATAATTTATATAATAATTGCAAACTAAGGCAAAATTTGGTAGTGCATTAATGATGTCATTTCATGTCCAAAAAGTCTTTAAAAGGCACTTAAACACACGTTGAATGGTCCCATCATTTTGTAGCTTTGAAAAGCTTTCCTTCAATAAGCATTGCACATGTATTCTACTGTGGTCTTCAGATGCAGAGGCATGAGGATGAACAGGCTTTAGTTCAAACATTGTTTGGGATTTTTATCAAGTTTGATGTGTCCTTCTCTATTTCCCAAAGACAAGATTAGGGCAAGTAGGTGAGTCACTGACTTAAAAGGACTTTTCACCTCTCTTTAATCTGCTCATTGTCCACTCCTCTCAGTTACATGAAGTGCAGACCTGAACTGACAGCGAGCAGTAGAGGAGACTTCCAGTGTAGTATAATTGCACTGAGGTTGAAGAGTGTCAATCAACTTTCTTCCTCTGACTACCACTCGAACTTCCACTGCTGGTTTTTGTCTCCTGGATTACATTTCCTCATTTGGGCGTCTGTGCGGCCTTCTGCTGTGCGGTATGCTGTAATGCACATGTCTGAATGTGGCTGGTAGATGGTCCCATCCTGGTACGTTACAGAAAAAGACCCACAGATTAGTATATGTTTAAGTTGAAATGTCCAGTTGTGTTTATGTGAGAGCACTTACATTTCTAAATTCCCATACAATGCTTGGTGGTTTGACGTCTCCATCACGAGGACAGTGTTTCATTCCGATGGAAGTCTGTCCCTCAGGCACTTCGGCACACAACTCTGTCACAGAGTTAAAGCGGATCTCCTTCTCAGATGTGTATTCAAAGTACTGGCACAGAGAAGGACACTTTCTATAATTACTGTTATAATGTATTACCATGCAAAGTGTAATTATCTGTGTCCTTAGGACTAGGGCATCATCTCTATTGTAGGCAGGTAGGGCAGGTTGACATATCTGTCTGCAAGAATAACAGTTTGTTTTTATTGCATATCTATGAGGCATCAGATACTAGACTTAAGCCAGTGCACTTCAGATCTGCATTTGTTTCAAGGGAATTTCTGAAAAAAAGAATTTCTATAAATGTGTTGTTTGGGTGTCATTGTAAGATACTGGCCCATTCAGACAATCAGTCTTCATCAGCTTTCATTCAACAATCAGATCCATTACAATATGTGATGACCAATTTTATAATTTTACCCTGTTTGTCCCATCCTGGCTAGGAGGCTCATGGATCATTAAAATACAATGTGGTTCTTATGTGAACAGAGTTTGGGGAACAAAAGGGCAGTGAAGAGCCTTTTTTTCAGCAGGGAGCCACTGAAAGATTGATTTTCAGTCACACATTGTGCTTTCTGTGTGACTGAGACAACTGATGCCGTACATCAGTGGGGTAATCAGAGGTATCAAGTTGGTTAGTCATTCACACAGAGTCCAAAATTAAATATACATCCTCACAGACAAATGACCTGCTGGAACCATCCAGCACTTCTACTCACATGAAACATACCTAACGTACATAAACTTGTTTTAAAGTTTAAATTATGCTGGACAGTCCAACAGTGTGCAATCAAATGAAGCAGATTGTTTCAAGCCTTAGCAGAAAGTTAAAATAATTTAAGATCCCTCGTAGGTCCAAGGAATACGTGAGAGACAGAATAAATGAAGTGTCAAACATTTTACCTGATTGCCTCCTTGACCATGGCAACCGAACAGAGAAAGGTGGGCACCTGTTGGACTGTGCTCTGGAGCATTGTAATCCAGACACTCTGAATGAATGCCTAAGTTACGCACCTACAGGGAAGACAACCATTAGGGTTAGCAGAAATACAACCCTGTTCCTTTTATTTTGTTCTTTAAAGAGGGGACACAATTTTGGCATTAATAAAAAAAAAAGGAGAATTACAGAATGTTACTGACTAAATTGTAAATTAGGGATACTCTCAATATGGGATAATATTGAAATACTTTTTATATTGAAATTATTTTGTGGTAAACAATGGTCGTACCTTAGTTATTAAAATCATAATTGCATTAAATCAAACCTGCCTCCGTAACAACAGTCTAGCTTTGCCAAACTGTGCTTTACCGTCTATGTTTACTGTCCAGCCTTTTCCCTTTCAGCAGGATTTTCCAATATCGTGGATCAGTCAAATGCCCATCCAAACTGAGGCTTAGAGAGATTTACAAAAGAACATTTTCAGCTTTTTGTATCGAAACTCACAGCGCCATGCCAGCCTGCCCTGTCCTCAGGTACATGCAGTTCTGGGTAAATATTCTTCAGATACCAATCAAAACTGTTGCACTTCAGCTTGCCCCTTAGCAGCAGGCGATCGGAGATATCCCCATAATTCTCCTGCAAACAAAAATGAAAATGAGTGAGTGATGGATATAAGACTGATTTAGACTAATTGAATAAATGTAATCTGTTATTCTGGTGAACATATCATTTGTGAAATATTATAGAATATACACAAGACGATGCTAAAAGAAAACTGCCACAACATAAAAGTAAATATTTACATCCTGAATATGAGCTATGTACATTCCACATGTGGCCTATTGTAACAAGCAAGAACCCAAAGTCTCATGTGATTGGTTGTTTGTGCATATTTAAGATAGCTGCGTTTGCCCAGTCATACATAGCTAGATACACACCTAAAATACACACCTTACAGTGTACTTTTGCACAGCCTGAAATGTGGCTGTCATCACAGGGTGTAGCTGATATAATACATGACTCCATAGGTGGTTAGAGCTTCAGTTAACATCTCTCACCTCCACCATCATTGTTTAAATGTTCATTTTTTAAGTTTTTGTTCCTCTCTCATGAAAAACAAAATACATTTAATATATAGCCATAAGACGAAACCATTATTGCAGCTTCTGTACACTGCTGTATTCAATCTCTCCCCGAGCAAGTAATTTATTGTTTGATCAAAGATCCCGGACATAAATAATGTACTTTTTCAGATAGGTGAAACTGAGATACATAAAAGTTTCATGGTGCCCAATGCTCAACCTGAAAGGCACTCACAAACCACAAGAGTATCCACAAACACACACCCACACACCCAGACACACACACAGACAGACAGACAGGCCAAACAAGTATACCGTATTGCATGAAATGCCACAATATTGCACCAAAGCAAAACAGCTCATCGCAACAAATGACTGTGGTATTACAGCCTTTTGCAATGTGACACTGAATTATGTTTCTACAACACTGACATAAAGAAGCTTGTAAAATGTATATGTGTATATGTATATATATATCATGCCTTTTTCGCCGGAGGATTCCTGTTGTAGAAGTGTTGTTTGTAAGAGTCCATCCAAACCTCTGCAGCTCTCACTGTGTTTTGGAGGAAGTTCGGCCTGGCATAAGGAGCTTTCTTAGGGAACACATGACCCACATGAGAGCAGGGGTGAATCTCCAGGTTGCCCCCACACTGCCAGACCTGATGTGACACAGGAAGGAAGGACTTTAACATGTTTTCATTGTAAACCAAACATGACATTCAAATATTATCTCAAGGTAGTTCCTTTGCAAACAACTCATTTCAGATAACAAGCAAATCTGTTTGCTCCCTGCCTTTCACACACTTCCTGAACTGGGCTTGTTGCAAATGAATACGTCCAGCAATTGATTTTTCACCACAAAGTAGATGCAAAAACACCATTAAATAAAAAGTTGGTAACAAGGAGAAGAAGGTTATTTGCCATTAAAAACAACATTACCATATAACCACAACCAAAGAGCTGAATTTATCCAGAAAGTAGTTTTAACATTTCAAAACATGATTAAAGCTTAGTTCATTATAACAAATTGTTGGCACAAAGTCCAAGTAATAGGCGTTTGTATTTCCACATGCATAACCCATTACTCAGGAGAACAGCATAGTTATTTTCACATGACAACCACATACACAGTGAAAATCCTGTTTTACCTTGCATCCTTTTGCAGCAGGTTTACAGATAAAATAAAAACTGTGAAAATATTTAGACAATCTTATGCCAAACATTAGCTTAGAAAACACACTGTGCCTCTCTGATAAAAGTGAAGTCTCAGTCTAGTTACAGTGGCTTTATTCCACAGAGCTTCTAAAAAACTGCACACAATTTTCATTCATGAACCTTATTTTGTTATGGTAACTTAACCAAATAAAACTTCACTCACCCTAAAAGAGAGCTCCAGGTTTTCTCCTCCCCACACCTCCATTCCAGTATCATATGTGCCCAGATACTCAAAGTAGGCCTTGCTCACAGCAAATAAGCCCCCAGCCATTGTAGGAGACCTATATTCAATAGAGAATCCAAAAGAGACAACAATTAGTCACATTTATTTTGGTGAGGTTATTACAAATGAGTTCAGTGTCTCACTGTTTAAATTACATTCTCCATCAGTGGGGTGTAATACAGCTAATAAAACAGAAAGTGTTGATGTGATAATAAGAGGAGAGCAGAGTACTACCATGCCTACAGCTAATCTGATAAAGCAGTCCATGTGAGCAGGCCTTAAAGTATCATCGTGTCACCTGATGGGGTCAATGCGAGACTTGCGCCGCTTCCGTTCCACTTCAGGGACTGAATGCCATTGAAAGGTGAGTCTCCAGTCGAAACCTCCAATCATTGGCTCATCAGTCTGCATATAAAACTCAAAGGTGTTCCAATCTATGGTGTCAATAACGGGGCAAATAATGGTACTGGCATTCTCCCCAATCCTAAACACAGCGAGACCAAAAACATAAAAGAAATGATTAAAAGAGAACTGCTATATGTAAAAAAACACACTACTCATTTGGGTAACCCACCTTTCAAGTAGTGGCTCGATCCAGCCCGGGACACACTCACAGTGGCAGTCCAGAAATGTTAGTACATCTCCTGTAGCATAGGTGGCACCGATGAGACGTGCACGTACCAAACCCTCCCTTTTGTTGGTGCGGATAAGACGAACACGCTGCAGATTACTGATGTAGTCCTCCAACTGAGACTTCAGGTAAACTTATATTTACAGAACACACACAAAGACACATTATATTCAATAGTTCATACTTTTAAAAATAGGCAATATTAAAACAGTCCGTAAACCTGTTAACAATCAAAATAAATAATTCCAAAGTTCTAACACATGGCAAAGAAAACGGTTATTATTCATTCATTAAATGTAAAGTGACACTTTGTTGCCCCAGCTTTAATCTGCCTAGAACAGATAATGATGTTGTAAACATCCCAAATCAAAACAAACACTTTAAAAAGAGACACAAGCACTGCCCAAACCTGTCTTCTATGCAAGTTTGTCAGTTTAAATGCCAACCAGGACAGGTATTACCAGCTGTTCTATAAACGCAGACATTAAAAAGTTGTTCCACATTAAGAAAACCAGGCTCAGATGTTAGCTAGCTCTCGGGTGGCTGTGCGTCTGCAGTGTTGTGGTCGGGGAGTGGCGTGTCTAGCATTCCCTTTGGTCAGATGAGAGGAAATGATGTCATGGCAACTCAGGGCACACTGAAGGCATCACTATAGTGTAATGTCTCTGATACACACAGACAGACTGGCAGGGAGCAAATACTAATTTCATTAATGCAGGCAAGACATGAAACTCTAGGGTAGATCTAGTTTCGAAGTGGTATCATTGCAGTCTTTGCAAACCAACACAAATTACTTCACCTTCCATTCTCTGAATCACTAAATCTCACAAGATGTTAGTAATTGGAGTCTGTTTTGTACTGCGTATTAGCATACCATGCTGACAAATGAACTTGAGCCCTAAGGTTAACATCACTATACAATTTTACTCTTTTTAAGTGAAATATTCTTGAAATCAAAAACTGTGAGCCCTCCAGTTAAAGAAGTAACTGTTTAATCTGTTATTTGTCCATATATAGCATCCTTTGTCTAAGAATAGTTCACTGTACGACATCAAAGCTTTATTCTTAGCTTACAGAGTTTTGTATGATTTGTTTTACTCTGGCAGAAAACTCACCTCGGTCACTATAGTCATCAATGAGGATGATCTCTTTCAGCAGGATTGCAGGTGTAGTCTCCAAGACACTGTGAATCGTCCTCAGCAGAGTAGACCACGCCTCGTTGTAGAAGGCTATGATCACTGAAGTGGTGGGCAACCGCCGATAGTCATACTTCTTGGTCCGACAACTGACAAACATTTTTGTATTTTTGGGCGGAAAGAGAAAAAGGAGTCATCATCATCAAATGTCATCATCACTTCAATTATAAATCTTTTGTACGTGAAGAGAGACTTTTTTTGTACATGGGTCGAGTGGTATTAGCAGCTGCAATGGCCGAAAGAGATGTATGGTCTTAATCCAGATGGCAGTCATTAAAACAATAAAAAGCCGCAAAAGGATGATGGGGGCGGGGCGGTTGTTACACCACAGAGCAACATACCACAGCAGTGCTAGGAGAGTCTAATGAAACTTGAGCAAACAGACAAAAGGGCAGAACAGAAAAAAAAAACAAACCAAAAAGGGAAATGTATGAATGGCAAAAACTGTATAATAATAAAAGGAGGCTTGGGGGTAGGGTAAACTGTGTGGCTATGAATCAGTGAGACAAACTAGAGAGGAAGTGCTGGCAGAAGATATATGACTGGTGGTTTTGTCACTGAGGCCCAACCCAAAAGCCTTTGGAGCGGGCCACACTATTTTATCAGCTTCTCCATAGGGGATGAAGAGCAAACGGGTGAACAACATTTTGCTGAATATTTATTATGAAATTGTTTGTCATTAAGAGAATTTACATGAAACAGTTACGTCATATTAAAGGCATATAAAGAAGAAAATTTGTCCATTTAAATTTTTATCCATTTATATAACAGGTTTGTCCTCACTAATGAATACGACATGTGGAGTTCATTATGAAGGAGTAAAGGATAGGGGAGATGAGAAAACCACTCATAAAAGTTGTAGTATGCACTGAGCCGCCAGCATGACAGGGGCTCGGCTGGGAATAGCTGGGGAGAATAACACAGGATAAGATAAATGTGTGCTGGAAGAGTTGCTTAGACCAGCTTTAATAAGTCCAGCAATGCATTGTGAGAGCCTTCATCCTCTCTTTGCTCTAGTAAAGAGCTCAGCTTAATCCCCATTTAAATATCCCTGACAGTTACAGTATAGTTTATGATGCAGTGTTAGAGCCAGAAATATATGAATGTTTAGCTGAAAACATTGAGTAGTAGTGATTTGATCATCAACTAAATCCTGACACATGGTTGTACTCACTCACTCATCCTGTTGTCTTGAATGTGTCGGTGAAGTGAGATCTTGTCACTGACAAAGATATTGAGGGCGTAGCGCTCGACACTGTCCTGCTCTTGTTTCTTTTCCTCAGGGCTGAGGCTGAGGTGTGTGGCCCGGCCCCACTCGCCCGCTGCATTCTTGTCTGGTGTTGGTTTAAGGTACAGGGGTCTAGAAAGCATGGCTTCAGCCCCAATTTCTTCTAATATTAACTGTCTAGCTTTAAGGTCCTGCTCCTCATTGTCATCTTCCCCAGCTTCAGGGAAAGTGGAGCGAGCCAAGAAAATGTATCCCAGCCATAGTAGCCAGAGCAGTAAAGTGGCCTTGGCCAGCACACCCAGTTTTCGAGAGCAGCGCCCCCTCATGACAGCACGGGAGGGTGGCGTGTACAGTACTGAGGTACCCTACAAGACATAGGCCTCTGCAAAACAGAAAGAGAAACATTAAATTAAAATTTCAAAGTATTCAATCAGGAGCATAAACAAACAATCAATCAATCCGCTGAATCATATAGATTAATAGTTTAGAAGACATATGAAACTGAATTTTTTAATTATTGTGACACCCATTTAAATTTGTTCATTATACCACAACTCACTGTGACACCAGTAAGAATGTGTATGCCTCTATCATCATTCTGAATGCACTCAGGACACAGCTACTAACACTCAAGGCATAATCTATGCTGACATCAATATAATGGCATGGCTGAGGCAGCATTAAGACTCATTATGAACTAATTGTAAAGACAGACAACACTATGAATTGGAAACAGTAAAGTAAAACTGATAAACCACAGTAAAACAGAGAAAAGTAAAGCTAAAGAAAAAAGCTATGTTTGTTTAATCAGCTTATTCACTTCTTTTTAATAAGAGCATCATAAAAGGAATAATGTATATGTAAACACCATTTGCCAACATCCCACTTTCCAAAGACCACAGGTACAGTGTCTCTAAATTGCCCATAGGGAATTCATCTTAGGCTAAAAGGTCTGCTATTAACTGACAATTGTCCACCTCATACACAAAGCAGCCACTGAATAAGCAGTGAGTGATTAATAGCTTAGCGTGTCAGATTTTTAAATATGATGTGGTGAAAACAAACCACTTGGCTAGGTTTACTTGGCAAAGCATGTAATCACATAATTGTGTTGAGTTACTCTTACAACAGTGTGTCATTTACAATTGTTTTGGCAAATGTCATTCAGGCTTATCAGGGATTCAAATACAAATGCACACAGAAGCTGTCTTTACACTTGCATCACAGCAAGGATGAACAATGTACAGTTGTGCAAATATTGGTACAGTTGTCTCACGAAGGCTGCATCTTAAATGGCATTATGTAAAGCACTCTGGAGTCATAGAGTCAGACAGAGGGAACTCAGTTTCAACTGGTGTCTTTTATAGCAACACCACAGCCCTTTCACTCGCCTCTGGGCTGTGGCCAAAAGACTGGGGAGTCCTGAGGTTACAAAATGGAGACGCCTGCAAACAAAACCCTCTTTATTGGCTGTCCATCACACCTTGCACTCTCTCTAAATCTGATAGCCTTACTGGGGAGATATTTAGATCTGGAACAGCTTTCAAACAGGATGGGACCCACAGCTTAGAATACAGTTTAAACCCTGGCCCACTTTTAGGCAAAATAAACCAATAAAAAGTGTACAGGGATAAGATTTGCATTTGTCCCTGAGGATGAAGTCTCTGCTGTGTAGAAGAAATGTAGGTCAATTCCTATGTAAGTAAGAAGAACATCATTTAAGGTTAAGGCTGTTAAATTCTCATATGTCTGCATTCAGCTTTGTGACACAGGAAGAGACACCATAACTCTGAAAACAACATGGTCAGTTACTGCCATTTCCCTGTGAGAGTAATGCAACATGCAATATCCAACAAGTAGCAGTGAAACAGGTTAAACAAACAACTGAACAAAAAGACAAGCAACTACTGTGTCTCCCAACCAGCTGGTGTTTCAACTTTGTCATAAACATACAAAACAGGATCCATGACTTCCTTTCACATACAAACAGCCCTCACACGTTTCAAAGGTGAAGATGAATGAAAAGATGAACATGGAAATAACACAGCAGCAGATTATCTCAATGCACTCTCAGACTATGACTCAGCTGTCTGAATAAATGCAATTAATCTTCGAGAGACACCATTTCTGAAGTTGTTTTGGCACACTGATGAAAGAGGATGATTAACCCAGAGTTCAGTACACAACTTGACAAATTCAAAAGTTAGCCACCGTCTTTACAAGTGTAGGTCAATGCAGAACTGAAATGCAACAAGTTTCCTGCTTCGACTGTGGTACGTTTGAAAAAAGTTAATTATTGATGTACAAACGCGTGGCTCAGATAAACTTTGCAATACTTGAACAACTTGTCAACCCAGGGTTATGTCGCGATCGTCCCACCGAGATTAGCTTTGGTTTCACGTATCAAACTTCTCTAATCAAGGAAGCAACCGCCATCAAACAAATTAACACACGAGAGCTGTTCTTAAAAGCTAACAATTTCCGAACAGAGTGTACAAGACAAACCCAATCTTACAAAAACAAACTCAAAGTAAGCAAAAATAGCCATAACAAGTGTACCGTCTGAATAGGTCACATGTCTTGGAGTTCCTAGAGGCTGTAGTTTGTCTGCTTGTTGCGGTCTTGTCCCTGCTACACCTCTGGCTTGCAGATGTCAGCAAACCCACATCCTCTCCTCCACGTTTGACTGGGACTTTTAACATCGCCGCGACACAATCTGAGGCGCTTCCGGTTGGTATATCACAATAAAAGTCTGCTCCCTCAAACTAGCATCAAGTAAACACCCGCGAAGAGAAGTCCGTACAAATGTGTCAGGCTACAGCTCGGCTACGTAGTGGAAATAAGCTGTGACTACTCGATGAAGAAAGTGGTGAGTAGTTTAAATAGAATATGTTGTGTCTACTTCCTTACTTGATATTACTTCCGGTATCAATACGTAATATATGAAAATTGATCAATACGGCTCAAAATCCACTTGGTGTTTTGTAGTTTATTAAAATGTCAATTTCCACAGATTTTTGTCTGTCCCCTGAAAGCAATAAACAATTTGAACACACACTTTTAGAGTTTTATAACTTTATACGTAAACAGTCACTTGCTTGTCTAAAAAAGACACTTGAAACAGTGGTTATAATTAAATCAAATCTGTGGCCACTTTATTGTTGTGTCTCCTGTGTTTTTTGTATTTGTTTTTCTAGTAATTGTGTTATTTTGTGTTACCGGCTGCCTGGGGACTGCTGATGGAAATGAGCAATTCTGCTGCAATCAGGCACATTTACAGCTGTGGCATTTGTTACAGATGTTCATTAATGTGCACTGTGTTTAAATAAATAAATAAAATAAAATCAGTTGCAATGTCAGCAATGCTATAAAACCACATAATGCATTCTCAAATCAGATTAAAATAGTTTGAACAGTTATTTACCATATGTGCTGCTTTTACACATCAGGACATCCGTTAATGTAGTGAGAAAGAAAGCTCACACGCTGTTAACAAGTGTGAAAGAAAAGAATAAAAAGAAACAAAGGTCTGTGCAATATTGATGTAGCTGCGACGTGGCATTTTTCTGGCAAATAAACACTCCCAAACTAATACCATTCTCTTCAGTAGAGTCCTAACTAACAAGTTAAACAGTTCTCTCTGCATGAAAACACATTATTGAGACCTGTAAGTCCAAGAACAATGATCATGTATAGACCACCATATGTCAGATAGTGCCTTAAGATTTCTAGATTGTTTATAATAACTTGTTTAAGATTACTTTCAGTTGTGTCAGTGACTCTCACTCTTGACGCAGATCATTTCAACACTCTTCTCGTTGTGGATTTGCTATAAATCCACTGTAGGCATGTGTTGTTTCAGGTCTTGCTCTGGTTGGACCACTCTAGCCTGGAGTATGCAATGCGCTAGTGCAGCCTGTTGTGAGGCTGACACCTGCACCACTTGGTAACTTGCCAATGTCTTTTATTCCTCCTCTATTCCTTTCCTCTCTTTCTTCTCCCCAGTTGAAACCAATTGACACTTTTCTCTGTGTTGAGCTGATGTGCCCCCATCCGGAACTGAAAGGGGTCCCATTTCCCTGATAAGGATCTGGGGCTTTCACGTCTACAAGGAGGGCTCTTGTACAGGTCTTGCATTTCAACCTTTCTCTTATTCATAGTCTTCATTAGTTTACAGATGGGACATGTCCGGTTTGCTTCACATTCTCTGAATAACGAAAGACAGCTCATTAAAATGTTAATATTGTATTATCCTCATTGCTAAAGCATAAGTCAATTGAATAATTAAAGTAAAATTGCAGTATACAAAGTTGCTCTTAAATGAAACACAAGTCACCTAATTCTAAGAGGTTTTGTTGAAATCCAGTGTTTTTATCCCCAGTAAATAGATTTCTATTGCCTCTTGATCTGTTGCTCAGAGACTAAGCCTTTCTGTGTCTTTGCAGTATTTGGACTCAGCTCAGCAGCTGCAGAGATTATGATTGAAATCTCTCTCATTTGAAGAACATGAGGCAAGCGGATTTGAAGAACGCCATCAGTGAGTGTTTGACCCTGTGCCATAATCAGGAGGATTAGTGCAGGGACAGTCCAAGCACAGAGCACCATCTAGTGACTGGACTGAATATAATGGTGCTCCACATTTACAGTAACACATGACCTAGCATCTCATGACACGCACACAGCCAAAACCCAACTGTATCAAGAGTCTCCACTTAGCTAATAGACTCAAAACAGTGAGAGAGAGAGTGTTGCAGTGTTGTTATTTTTTCCACCCACATTCATTTCATTACAGCTCCATTCACATATCAGCTAACCACTGATTTCATTAGCCGAGTGTTCTTTTTATGCTTAACATTCATTTCCTCTCATGGTGCAATAAATCACAGTGCTGAGAGGTCACATTGTAGGACCAGGCTCCTTTGCATAATGGAGATGGATTCTGACTTGCGCTCTTTTTTTTTTTTACTTATTATCTCCCACGGAGTCTGAGACATGGTGACCTTTAGTTAAAAAGACCAAATAATACTTATCAATTAGTGATTCTCATAGTAAGGGTCAAGCTTTCTTTTTGACCTTGGCCACAACAAGCTTTTATTAAACGGATAGCTTCCTGAACTTTGTGACACCTAAATAGTGGCATGCTGATATGAAAGCTGTAAATATTGTTTGTGAATTGACACGTAAAAGATTAAAACAGTTCCAGTGTCACCCAGTGTCTTAAATATAATTCTTTTAACCTTGGGAGAAATGCTGTGTACAGCTTTTACAGCGCGGTACACAGTGAGTGACTGAGCTGTTGGCGCATCGCTCTTGATTCGGTGCCAGTGCTGTTGCTGGCTCTGCCACTGTGAGACACCTAAGTCACCGCACTGTGTGGCGTGTCCACTTTCTAATGTTTCAGCTAATTAGTGCTGTCTTTAATGGGATAACAGCAGAGGTGCCAAGTAATTGTAACATTAAGAGAGTGGGAGAAGTAAATATAAAACATAGCTTATTCCAACATAAAGAACAAATTTATGGTAGTTAGGGTCAGTGTTGTCTGTGTCCTCTCTGCTTGCTAACTGTGTAAAAGACTCTAATTACTGAGGACAAGTGTCTCTTTTTCGTAAGCAGTGCAGTGGAAAGGCTTGTGTCCTGTGTGGATGTGTGGATGTGTGTATGTGTCGGTCTCTTGGCCGTGGTGTATTAGTCGGCCGGCCGAGCCAAGGTTGCAGGACAAAGCAGCATCCACTTGTTTATGCAGCTGAAGTAGAACCACAGCAGAATCAGCATTATGGAGTGAGGAGGCGAAAGACGAGAGGGGAGATGAGCAGGAGGGAGAGTACTGGGCAGGAGGGTAGTGTGTGTGTGTGTGTGTGTGTGGTGGGTGGGGGTGTTGTCTGTATGCCAATCAGCCCACTCAGCAGTCAGTCCTCGCCAGCTGAGGGGCCCCCAGTGGGAGTGTCCAAAGAAGCACACAAACTCACATTCACCTCAAATCTCGTCCAGCTCTAGACTCCCCAGGCCTGTCCCTCTGTCGCCCAGGCAACGCATCACATTCAGTCCAGTGAGCTTTTGGACTTTCACTTCTGATTCACTATTGCATCAGAAGGCTTGAGAGATAGAGAGGGCGGTGTGCAAAGGGAGCTGCTTGCAAACTTCTGAGTGCTATGCAGGCAGAACGCCAGGTCCGCTCTTTTGATACAAGATCTTTACAAGAAATAAACACAACTGTTACATTGCGATAATTGGCTCCTCTTCAAATGAGACAGCTGCCGATGCTTCGCTCCACAGGGTTCGGGAGAGCGTCTCTTCTTCTTTGTGTGGGATGCCATTTGGGCGCGCTGAGAGAGAATAGGTGGACTGGAAGAGAGAGCTGTTCATCAGCTTTATTTGTTGGAGAGACAGTGTCATATTTGTAATTAAGCAAGACGGATACTCATCATTGGGAATCATCACACAGCTGCCAAAGATAAAAGCGCAAGTGAGTTTCAGGAACCAAAGTATTTAGAAAGGAATTCCCACATAAATCATGCAAGTGTTTCCTGTCACAACATTTACATCTTGAACAACTGTGAAAGTGAGTGAGGTAGTGTTTTTGAGGCAGTCAGTGAGACAAATGGACTGTGTTGGCAAGGTCAAACCAATCAGCAGTTAAGTGCAGTGGAAGAGAGATTTTCAATCATCTGGTAAACACAGGAGCAGAACTCCCTCCGACCCAGCTGCAGCAGAGAGTGGGTAAACACAATATCAATCCAGCTGTTTGAACCACTGCCAGGCCCTATGAGGACACACTGATGGGGCCGTCGCTGAGCTCCGGGACCCTTGTCTAGCCTCTGTTTGCTCCTGATAACACTGTTGCAATAGTTCCTCAACCAAACTCTACATTAACCAAAACCCTGGGACAATGCAAGTGTTCAGTGGCTTTTCACAACACAGAAGGGCTTTTGTAGCTCCTGGAAACTATTGTATTGCTATATCTTCAGCAGAAAAGTCCTGCTGTCACATAAACTTCACAGAAACGACTTGACATATTTTTATATCTTCCTAACACTATAGCTACAACATCATGTCAGTGTCAATTCTCTTTACACCCCTCTTTTCTATTTTTTACAAGCAAGCAATTCTCTTTTCTGATCTTTTTTTCTGCCAACATTTGCTAAAAAACAAATTGTTCGAGGCAGTGAAGAAATGCAGCCATTCGCCAGTGAAGCCATCGAACCCATTGAACCCACTGAACCCATTGAACACATTGTTAAGCTTTGTCCCTTTAAAGAACAGCCTCATTATTGCCCTGGCATTGCTTCAGGTGTCCACACAGAAGGAGCTTCACTGCAGAGAAGACATCTTTAAAGTGGAGTGTGTTTTGTGAATGAATGAATAAAGGGTAATAACAGTGCAAGCGGTTGGAGCTGGAAGTGAACACCTGTCAGTGTCAGCAGCCTGGATGATTCTCAGAAGGTCACCCTGTGTGTGTGGGACCTGAGCACAGTGCTGGCAGCTGATAACTCAGCAATGTACTATACTCCCTCTGAGGATAGAGCGCCACACTCATCACAACTGACCCCTATCTGCTGTCAGCCAGGGATTTACTGTATTCACATCTTTTAAAGCTTGTATCACCTCTCTGTCCTCTATTTCCTCTCCCTTCCCTCTCCTGTCACTGAAAATGTTCATGTTTTCGCTGTCAGTTTTCAAATCCTGTGTTATAATTACTTTTGCCTGTTTTCCTTTTTGCATTTTTCATGTACCAGTTCTGCCTCTGCGATTTTCCCTGTATGTGGATGCGTGATAACTTTTATATCTGTCTTACTAAATTTAGTTCCCTTTCAACACAACCGCAATAAAAATCCTGTTACATAGCAATGATGTGGGGTTTTTTTTATCTGCACAAACACACTCACACTCTCACTAGAACTCAACACAAATGCCGCAGTTGCACCATCCGAGTCCGTGCTACACACTTTTTTTAATGTGACAGTCAAAACACGAGTTCATTTAAGTTTAGTTCAATATTTGATTAAGTGGAGCCATGTGTATACTCTCACCGAAAGATATTGCTTTATAACCGAAGGAAGCGTGGAACTGATTTCAAGCGAGGTCACAAACTGCTGATGAAATATGGGATTTCATTAAAAGTCCCACAAAAAAGTGAGGAGACGCGGTGAAGCTTAGCGCATGTTGACATTGGCATTATCAAAGTCACTCATCCAGCAGCTTACAAGTGTTCGCAGGTGCACCGCAGAATGTCTGTCTGCCCGTACCTGGGACATGGTTCGGTGGTTTAACAGAAAACCTGGGGTGCCAGTCTCTTCATCAACTCAATGAACCCTTCAAGGGCATCATCAGTGCCAACCAGACCCATGAGCCCACACACATGTAGAGTCGGTGTGCTGGGATTGTGTGCAAATGTAAATTTAGCTGTGTTTGTAGCTCTAATTGATTATTATTATATCACTAATGGATGAATCAGCATTTGGCTCTCTGCCTTATAGTGCTGCCCTTGTGCAATCTTTCTGAACTTTCTTTTTTATCATGTTTCCTTCTTATCTATTATTTAAAACTGCTTCTAGAGTCTGCTTACATGCGCATGCAACTTTTAGGATATATCTAATTGAATAATAAAGCACAAGACTCTCTCCAAACCTCTTCTAATACAAAGTCTAAAATGTCACTTTCATTTATTATGTAAAAGTCATATTTTTGACCCTTGAGTGCCATGCTAAAATAGTTCAAATCCCACATCTGTGCATTTTTGCCTTCCACATTTCTATCACGCAATTGCCACAAACTAGAATCACAGTTAAAGTGTTCAATTCAGTGTTTATTGTCACGTGTACAGTATAGAAATAGGTTTCTCTGTACAGTGAAATTCTTTCTGTGCTATCTACAGTGAATGCCAGGTAATGTAAAAAAAAAAAAAAAAAAAATAGAAACAAAATAAAACCCTAAGTGTAAAATAGATAAATAGGTCTAAGTACAAAATATACAAATAGAAACAGAAAAAATTAAAAAGCAGCATGTGAGGGGGAAAAAAAGTAAACTCAGTAAAGTGCAACATAAGCTGTGCAATCGCCAATAAATGTGCAAATGTGTTTGTGCAAAGTGAGGTATATGTAAACAGTGAACTGAATGGTGAAGAGTGGGGATAGTCCATGATGCTAGACTCCGGTCAGCTGTTTAGGAGTCTGGTGGCAGAGGGAAAGAAGAAAGAGCTCTTTAATCTTGAAGTCCTGCATTTCACACTCCTGTACCTGTGTGTTCGCTCTTGCTGCAGAGAAAAACCACATCTCAATGTCACCAGGAGTCACTGAAGAGTTGAGTAAACCCTTGCCCCTGACTGCTTTCACTTGGCCTGTCTGAAATCCCAGTAGAAAGTGTCAGCTGTCTGTCCGTGAAGTGCTCCTCAGCTCAAATTTATTAAATCATCCCTCGGCCTCTGTATTTTCCACTCCCTTCTGTATCTCCGTCCTTTTCAGCACTTATCTGAGCCTTCTTTTCTCTCCTCCTCGCCACTCTCCCCGTTCCCCCATTTTGCATGTCTTATCTCTCCCAGCTGCCACTCTCTTCCTACCCCTTCTCTCTTGCTCCTTCTTGGCTCTCTTTAGACTCTCTTTAGAAGCTCTTGTAGCTGCTACGTTGCCAAAAAAGAGCCACTTCCTCTGTCATCTCTCCCGGGAGTGCTGTTAAATTAGCCTAGAAAGCTCGGGTCTTTGGATGGAGTCAGGTAGTGTGTCGGCCTTAGGTTGTTTAGCGTAATTATAGCAACACTTTAGACTTACTTGATTCAGCATCTTTTATTTCATACACTGCCTGTTTCCTCCTGTGGAAAAGCTAGTGACCTTGCGAGTGTGAAAGTATTTGCAGTTGGTTTAACAAGCCGGGAAATGGAGATGCTACACTTCATGTAAATGAGCCTGAAGAGATTGTTATTCCTCTGTTAATTTTATGATTATGGCCTTGGAACAAACATCTTTTCATTTTACATAAAAATACTATTGTGTGTAATATGGCAACATTCAGGTGTCTCTATCATTACTGGGATTCTGATGGTATTCTAAAGTGCATTGTGCTGTGAATGGAGGTGACAATAGGAGCAGTAACAGTCAATCAGATGACCTTTGACTATGCTGTACTGCATATATATAATGTACCACGCCTTCCTCTGCATGAATAACAGCATAAATTACCCCTGAGGTAAGAGGAATAACACAAGGATATACTTTACACTGATACTCAAGTAATAATATCAGCGACTACTTTTTAATTCCGCTTGAGCAAATTGATTTTTACTGTAAATTAGCTTGAGACTCAATTGTTTCATTTCAATAATTCTTCCTCTTTACTTCCACGTTCTTTTACGCCTTTCACTGAGTCCATTTCGCATCGTGTCATCATCAGACCGACATCAGCCTTTTAACCCGGCGGTGTGACATCCAGCCAGGGGAGCCTGTGATGTCTGCGCCGCACAAATCCCATCTAACAAAAAGTGACAAGACACCTGTAACAAGAGGACTTGGCTCCCTCCCACTCCCTGTTCTGCTCTCTCATCTCCCCGCTGAATCTGAATGCAATTTTTTTTGTTCACTTGATATTGTCGTCGTTGTGTTATTCCCATACCAACTAGGCCGTTAAGGGGGGTTCTAACAGGGCAGCAAAACGAGGGGGGACTGCTGTCTCTTTCTCAATCTCAAGCTGCTGATTACAAATACAAAGTGCACCGGTGTGGAAAAGAACGCACCGCAACAAATCCTTGTTAAGACCGAGCAATCTGTTAGACCTTAGACTTATCTGTCTTGCTCACGTCTCTGGGCATTAGATGCAAATTATTCATTTAGCTAATTAGGTGTTTTACTGGTTTGGCTTGAGCCTGTGAGTGATTTGAGGTAAATACGTCTTCTGAGCAGAGGGTTACTTTGATATTAATTTAGCCATAAGATCAAAAAACCTATTTCAGCCTGCAAAATATCAAAAAAAGATCCAATACCCAGAAGTGGTTATAACTGCTTTTGTAAAGGCCACCAATGCAATACACAACTCCTAGTGTGATATTTCCAGGTGAATTCCCTTTTAGCGCAAGGTAATATCGTGCCGGGTACTTTTCTGCAAGGTATATGCTACACAAATATTTGTCACCCTCTGGCTATATGCAGGTAAATAAATATTATTGCTTGTGAGACATCTGCACCGAGGCGGCATCAGCACCAGCAGTTGATATGAACTCGCATGACGCTCGACGCATGACCTGCTGCTGCTCCCTCGGCAAACTATTTGTTCGGAGGGAAAGATTGAAAACAGCAAGCATCTGCACTCGGATTTACATTCCAATCAAGTGAGGCCCCTGTCAAGAAAACACATTCGTTTTCTTGACACTGAGGCTAACACACAACAAACATATTAGAAAAACAGTCCGAAGGCTACCCTCTGTGCTCCTTCCTTAACTGAAGCCTCACTGTGAACGCGGCCTGACTCACTGAGAGGTGCATCGCCGTTAACCTGTCACAAAGTACCGCTAGGTGAGGATATTTGTTGTAAGTGCTGCTTTATTTTGGCACTAGACACACCTCATTACAGTGGAAAAAAACCCAGAACAACAACAATAATCATACAATGGTGCTTACTTTAAATGCCACAGTCCAAATGTTGGTATGGGATTGTTTTCACAGGGCTTTTAGCTGCACATTGAAATCTATGGTTACTTAAATGAGTTCCTGATCTATATAGCAGGTCAGCATCTTGATAGAGAAAGAGAGGAGTAAACTGAGAAGAAACCTACTTTGAACACAGGAAAACGGCAATGTTACTGTTAGTTTTAGCAATCAGAGAAGGCTACAGTTAGTGACAGTGACCAGTCTTCTGTGGAGAGATAAGCGGGGTCAGCAGCAGCAGCGGGGTCCATCTGTCCTTGGAGGGGACGACAGCCAACGGGGCAGACAGGCAGCTCCACTGGCTGCAACACAAGACACGAGCGGGCTGGACAGGCAGAACCCATGTCCTGTGTTGCAGCCCCTGGCCCAGCCAACGGGTCACCTTCAGCTCCGGCCTTACCAACAGCTGATCCTCTGCGAAGAAGGAAACAAGGCAAAGAGATAAAGTCAATTACAATAGATTCGGTGTGAGGGAATGAGAGCAGAGGGGGGGGAAAGGAGAGGAGGGTGACAGAGTGAAACGGAGAACGAGCCGGGGCGCGGGGAGGGAAATGAACGACAAGGGTAATGGAAGAACGGAAGTACTACTAATGGGGAGTGAATGAGGGCAAGAGACTGCCAAAAGGGCAACGCACCTCCACTGACATCACATTCATCACTTGACCAATGAAAAAAAAGTCCCTTTCACCTTGCAAAAAACGGGAGTCGGCTGGCTTCATCTAATATCCTACCAGCTCCGGGACAAAATGCTCTGCTGGCCTAAATTGCCTGAATATAAGGTTAATGACTTCTAGTAGCACCAGTCTAGAGAAAAAGATACATCTGTAATGTCCTCATATGGAAAGCCTGCGGTAGAAGTGGAGCACGTCATTGGGAATAAATGTAATGATTATTATCCTAAAAAGAAATAAGTTCTGTTATGAATTTGGACATGTGACAGCATGGTGTTCATGCCGTATGCCGCTCTCCTGGGAAAGCAGTTTGTCATCAGCGACGTGCAATCAATTCTCAAAGCAGCCGCATGCCTCAGTTATTCTCTCTTGTTTTCTCGCTGTCTCTCTCGGGAAGACTGCCATGTAACAGACATTAAAAGGTCATAGCTGAGTGAACCCTAAGCCGCGCGTATCACAAGCAAAGGTCTGAAAATGTCATAGCTTCACAGACGTGTCCTTGTGTCTGCAGAAAGAACTTCAACAGGCAAGATAATAAACACAACTCTTTTATGTGGCTTTTACCCCAAATCTAGCATCCGTATTCATGTCAGGGTCTCTCTGTTCTATTCAGAAGTGTTTACACCGGCCTCTCTGCTTTAAAAGACAATTTGGATGCTGCTTGGTTCAACAATTCTAGCTTTTTTTCTTCTTCTGTCTGTGAAATTGAGTCCACCCTAGATTTGAGACTACAGGGATATGAACTCACTCAGAGGACACATGAAAGGAGCTGAAGGACAAAGCAAGAAAAAGGAAAGAAAGAAGTATAGCCATGGGCAAAATTCATTTGAGTTAGCCCTTTTTCCTTATTCCAACTTGAGGAAATATATTTTAAAACGATGTTGAAGAGGTTTGGGGTCAGAGAGATGATCTCAAGATAAAACCAGCAAAGTTTTTCATAGATATTTTATCAGAAAGGAGAGAGAAGTCTACATGATACCAGCGTGTGATCCTGTGGAAGTGTTTAGAGGACAGTTGATCTCCTCCATCAAGACTCGGGATTCTTAGTGCATGTTTATGTCTTCATTTAGGACACAGAACAATGGCAGGGACTAATAATGGACGGCATACGACTGGAAACTGCTCAAGGCAAGCATGTGGTGAGAAAGAGGCCACCTAGATTCTAGATTTAATCGTTTACATGAATTGCCTTTCATCACAGCAGCCGCAGTAGGCTTTGACAGAGCTGGAATGACTTCACCAGGCAAAGCCCTCAGACACAGAGCACAATTAATGGGACTTATAATTGAAGCATTAATGTTGAGTAAAAAGACGCACGTATATGGTTCAATCAGTCACAATGATGGCATAGAGTGTAATGGATATGAGCTTAGGATGCCTGCACCAAATCTGTATCATTTGAAAAGATCTGTCCCCATTCAAAGATTCACACAATGGAGGTTTCAACAATGATACATTGTGCTCGCTGTAACAACGGCATAGCTCCACTGATCTAAGATAAAGAGGTAGACTTTCCGTTTGAGAGCTGATCATAAGTATCTCAAATTCATTGAAAAATATGTCCTTTTGCCTTTCAAAGAACAGGACAAAGGAAAGCCCACAGAACAGATTTTTATACATTTGCATAATTAGTGCTGGCTTTCACTGGTAATTAATGCTAACTTAACTTTCCACAAAACACACCAGGTTACATTTTATTCAGGCTCCAAGTTTAGGTGCTGGGCTTCTTGAATTAATAAATACTGATGGAGAAAAGAATCACGGTTCACAGTTTGGAGTCCAGAGGCTTCAGGTCTGTAAGATTTTAATAAAAATCAGTTTGTATATGATTTTTGTAAATATCTACGTGGCATGGGGCGCTGTACCTCTGTGCCTCTTAATCTAAAGTCTTTCACAACTTGACCTTAATGAAAGAGAACATTCACAGTGTTTTGTTATTTATGGTTATTTCATTGCCTTTTGAAAAAGCAAGAACAGATCAACTCCATGTGCACCAACCCATTTGTCAAACATTGAAATGCATGTCATGTTATTGGTATCTGTCAAACCCAGCAGTGGGGTGTTTATTCGAAAATAATGTGCAAAGAGGCTTATTTGGATTTGCCTATGAAAGCTGAGCACATCTGTAAAGCTTTTAGGCCTTTTCAGAACATGTCTTTGAACTAACTAAAGCACATAATGGTAAAAGCTTTTACTTTTCCTGCTATTGCTTTCCTTGTTTTTCTATTAAACCTGTTTTTCTCTCCCCAGCTTCTTGTGAAAGAGCTACTGTTCTCTTGAGCTGTGGATGCTGCGCTCCCCTCAATCCAAACAAACACTTTTTGTAAAACCAACTCTTTGTTCTGAAAACGGATTTTGCATGCCGTACGAAGAGCTCTTTAAAAACACACCAGGCAGCATATTCTGTGTGTCCATATATATATTAACGCTCTCTCATCTATGTGGATTGAAAGAGATGTCAATAGTATTTGGAGTAATATGTTGCCAGCCTACTGTGAGTGAATAAATATGTGATAATGAAGAAAGACAATAAGTGACTCAGCCATCTTTATCCAACATGAAAGTAATATTATTAAAATCAAATATTTATCAGAATAGATCAGGCAAACTCCACTTCAAAGCTATTAGACATCTGAACACTCTAAACAAGAGCTTGTCCCTCTTGCTCATCCACAAACTCTTCAAGAAGCAATGTAAAGACACCCTTCAAGCAGCTACTTTACAGGTGAGTGTGACCTTGGTCTTCTTTTCTATTATTAGGCTGCTCACCCTGTGGAGACTGAAAGCTGGCAGTCTACAACTACAAAGCAGAGGTCTAAAGACACAGTGTGAACAAACAGGGTGTTTGTGTGGAGAGACTGACATAAAGCTCCTCCAGAGATTTAAACACAAACAATGCCCTGATAAGAGAATCAGAGGAAGCAAGAACTGACATAACAAGCAGCAACTTATCAACTGTTTCACCAAATGACCTTATCGTGGTTTATCATTAAGGCAAGTGGATTATCATTGTCATTTTAGAATATAGACTGAAATGCTGACAGCCCAGTCAGACCACATATGATTCATCAGAATGAAAGCAGAAACTGACTGAAGTGGACCCTTATGTGAAATCAAAAACAGTGCACACAACGCGCATAAGTGTGCACTTGGTGCGATGTGGCATTTCACCGGAGCTTCCTCAGCACTATTGGAGTTGGTGTTGCATTTCAGAACTGATAGCTGGCTCAATAGCTGCTGGGATTGGCTGTTCTCTGCAGATGCTGACAGGACACTTCAGAATGTATCACCACCCGCCCCCAACCAGCGAGGTCCTGGGTGAAAGAGGAGTCCTGCTGGCACTGAAACTGTCTCTCTACAGCACAACAGAGGCAGGTGTGGTCTGCTGTGGCTCTATGAGAGATACATTAATACAGTCAACACTGCAGGTTACAGCCTCTGTGTGACTTTGGGTATAGATAGCACCCTAGTAAAAGAATTTAAATCCCATGGGCTAGACTTAAACTAAAATATGCCCCATAATGCATTAAAAAGTGCACTCCATGAATGTTTAAATATTGTTGTGTGAGTTCCTTCGGAGCTACATTTAAGTCAAATTGCATGTGATTCATAGGCTGTACCAGCAGATTCTTCCTGACAGCATCAATTCATGGCTATAATTACGACAGCTCTTACCATTCTATTTCATTTTGTCAGCACGTCAATAGGACAGAAAGAGGATGTGATCGTATGAGCGTCTCTGCCGGGTTTCTCTGCTTTCAGTGTGTCTTACAAGTCAGTGAAAGGCTGTGGTAGAGCAGAAATCCGTTTATCCACGGACAACACTTTCGCACACGGTCGTGGTGGCTATTTCACTCTGGTGCGTCTCTGTGGGAGCCTGACAGCGCCTGATAAAGTAAGGATTTACTCCAGGACAAAGTGAGAAGCAATCAGTCTCACTTAAGCTTACTTCATCAGGTTCTTTAGCCTCTCCCCCTGTCCTGTGATATTACAGTCAATGTCTATGGCAGCATCACTCTCTCCTGACTACATTAAGTCACTCACTCACGCAAACACTGATCACCTGTGCCAGATTTACATTGTTTAACTGAATACAAGTATTGTTATTGATGGAAAAAGCATGAAAGCAAACTATTAATACAACGTTACATTCACTGAAAATGCATTTTGAATTATGAAAACAAGACATGAAAAGACAGGCGTTTGCTTTGCTTGATGATAAATGATTACGCGTGGATGTCACTGGGCAAAAGCCGCACTTGTGTGGAATAAAGACGGTGTTAACTTACCACATATTTTATAGGAAAGATTCCGGGTAATGATGCGCGTAAAAGGCGCCAGTCCAACGACCAGAGCTGCATTTTCGCTTCTTCTAACTGACATCAGCACATGTGCAACAGCAGCACCTCTTCATAACTTATCTCTTGTCATGCCGCGTCTGTATTCCGCCGGCTCCGTGTTTGTCTGAGGCTTGTTTGATGGATCCGCACCCCAGCGGGTAGGTATAGGCTGCCCATCAGTGCGCACGCAGGAGCTGACTCTTCCTCCCCGCTGCTGCTGCTACCGCTTTAAAATATCCAATTTCAAACTGGAGCACACACGCGTCTCTCTCCCCAAGCTAAATTTCCTCTTTACCCTGATAGGCTATAGGATAATCATGATTGTACTGGACCAGAGCCGTTCTTAAAAAGCCACTGTTTTTGGGGGGTAAAGGATGCTTGATAATCCTTTGATATGCGAAGAGCACAGCGTTAATGATGTGAATAGGCTATAGCACTCTCTTCTAACATTGGTAATTCTCCTATCCAATAAGATCTAAGGAATGATGACATCAAATAAGCTGTGCACTGTTCAGGCTACTGGGCAAACTAATATACTGTGCCAAATTAGCCCGTACGCAGACTATTATTTTATATTAGATTGTTTTATGTACATTTATTAGACTCTTATCGGCAATTGACAAATATAACTTTCAAAACTGCCAATGGAAAACTTACGCAGTGAATCACAACTCATCCTACCCATATAAATATTACACATATATATTTGTTTATATTTCATTAATGGAATTAAAAGGCAAATAGTCCAACTGTGAAACAGAACTGAGATTACATCAAACCAATGTAGTAAAAAATAAACTTGGATTAGACTGAAAACATTCACAGTAGAATCCTGGCAGCGTACTTCGACTTTACTCCATCTCCCACAATGCACTGCCAATTACGTCAGAAACTGGCGCCCAAACGTGGATTTTTAGTGCATTTTAGCTGTTCTCGACGCCTCACACGGCATTTACAGTCTTTTTTGTAAGTTATTCTGGAAATGTTGTGATTATAACTTGACGAAAACCCTTTAAGAAGAGATTCTAAACAAAACCACCGCTTTATCCTTGTTTCATACTCAGCACTGCTGGAAAATGAAGACTCCATTTGATGAAAAGGCATCCAACTTTCTGATTCAGGCGGCTCTGTTGTATAAAGAAAAATGCCCGGAGCTATCACGACACTTAATGTAAGAAGTAGTTATGATATCTGCTTGGCTTTCACTGCTACTATGTTCATCAGAACGACTTTAGTTTATGTTTTCTGCAGTTCCTTTAAAGCTGTAATTTGACCGTCAGGCCGCTTGGTGGCAGTCATGGCACGAGAATTACTGTCGTCCGATTAATCCGCTGTTTTCTTGATATGTTTATGAAAATATAGGCCTTTAGCTCAGTATTAGTCGACTTAAACTGCGCTGAGGGCTGAAAGGTTTATCATTAATTAAGATAAACCCTAATGCATATGTATTTCCAATCAATACTGGTTGTTATGCTAACTCGCAAGTCTTAAGTGTTTATTGATTTAGCATAAATTAAGTGGGCATTAACTGCATGAATGTTCACCAAGAGTGATTTAACAAGGCTCACATGTGTTATAAATGTGCTGCTTACTAAATATTTGCTCATAAGTTTATAGTTTCCTAGTATTTGAAGTATTAAAAAAATGGCTGTCCTTCAAGTCCAAAGTGAATTATGGTTTTCACGTTGAAGCATAAAAATAGTAGCCAATTCCCTTGTGAAGTGTTGCATGCCTTCTGCTCTTTCTATTTCATGAATGAGTTGTTCAAGCACTTTAAACCAAATGTGACCAATGACTGGTCCTTTTCAGGTGTTAAACAGTCAGTGTGTGAGCTATTATTGACTTTGATGAAGTTTAACTACTGCCATTCAATTTTCTGTGGTTGCAGTCCAGAGCAGATTTGATTGCTCAAACCACTGCTGGGGTCTATTAAGGCTTAAATTGGAAGAAAAGCAAACTAAACAAACACTGGGGACTTTATTCTTGTGACCAGAGAGCCAAACAGTCTGCAGCATTTTCTTCAGCCCTCTCTATCCTTGGCATGCTTGTTAAAAAAACGCCAAACCAAGCACCAACCTTGTCCCTTGGTAAAAGCTGTCTTCAACTAATTAGCCTCCTGTAGTCAAGTCTTTTCATTCCTTTGGAAACAACACACCCTTGTAATTAATGGTGGCTTTTAATTTGTCTCACCATTTGCAGTTCACTGCTTCACTTGAGCTCTTTTTGTTATAATAGGAGTTAATCCATTTTGTTTCTTTCTTTGTAATGTGGAATATAATGTGTAAACGAATGCCAAAAGGAATACTCTTGAGCTTTAGTTTTGTGCATTACAAAGTGGATTTGTGTCTGTCATGGTGGTGTGCAGTACACTTTGTGCCCTTGTCTCATGTTTGAGTTGAGTTTAATTCACGTCCCCTTATCCATAGTTTGTTTTTACATTTACCTGTGCCAGGAATTTTGTGGGTTAAACCACCAATGGAAAGCCAAACATGGGTTTCAATCATGAAACCTCAATCTGTATCATTTTACAGATGCGTGTGTGAGCCTGCTGCTACATTTAAGAATTGATGTATACACCATATTTTCTTCCTAAGATAGAAGTTTGAACACTTAGTTCAAACTCAAACCTACAGTAGGACCACTTGTAGTGAGACACTGTTTTTGTTACGCCCTGGCAGCCCTAGTGAACGTTAGCTTCAGCCACAACAATATATAGTAACTGTTTAAGCAGTAACTGAATGTAATTGAATTCTTTTGCTCATCAAGCATACTTGACTGGAGCCCTGTGTTCTTCTGTGTGCTTTGAGTGTCCCCCTTCCTCCTGTCACAGACTCGGCCATGCGTCAATGAAGTGTTTGTGTCGTGGGCGCGTGCATGCTATTACTCATTCTTACTATTTTGCATATTTGTTAGAGATCGTGTTACTGCCTCCTGCCACTGTCCTCACCTTCTGTGAGCTGATGATGACAGCGCTCATCTTGTATTTGTTGTATTTGGGTTACATTGGATTTTAATGACTGTAAGTTCTGTTGCTTACATTTTAATTTAAATGTTGTTTTTGGTCATGTATTCAATTTCAGTAATGTCAGTGGTTTGTTTCTTTTTGATTAAAGTCTACTATCATATTGTAGTAAACATGGTTATGTGTTATGCTGTAGTTAGTAAGCATGACTGGCTACTCCACATGTATGCATTTGTCCTTGAAAGTTGACTCGTGAGCTTATTATGGCTTACACCGGGAGCATAGTGAGTACTTTCCAGTAACAATATGTACATGAGTCCTGATGAGAAAAGTATGCAGGACGTCTGCAGGACAAATACAGTTACTAATATGTTTGTGAAAAATTAAAAAAAACTTTATAGGTTCTGTTTTCGTAACCATTTGTTTGATCTTGTTAGAATGAAAACATTCGGATATGTTTTTATTATTATATGTTGATGCAAGTTGTGTGGTTTTGGCTGTGGTATGTTATTCAAGTGCCTCTCCAGTGATTCATGATACTGTCTGCACTGATTATAATAGTGATAATCCAATGGAACTCTGGTTTATAATAGGAGCTTTATGTCAGGCTCATCATTATTACCATATGTAATCCATGTCTACCTCATTCTGTCTATTTCTTTGGAGTTTAGAGCCAGCCATTTATATTGGCATCAAATTATAGGTGCTTTGTACACATCTGTTTATGCTTTTTTGTGATTTGTCTTTGTGTTTTACTCGCTGTCAACTCACCACCTGCTTTGTCTTCTCCTGGTGTCTGTTATAAGTGAGCCCAGACTACAAGGCACCTGCTGGCCTCTTTCTCTCACATCCATCTGGTAGATGAAACCTCACTGTCCTGTGGAAGAAGAACTGAGCACCCGCAGTCTTCACATAAACACTTCACATTAAACTAAACAGACCCACACAGGCTATTAATTTAATGTGCTTTGAAAAAACAGCTTGTGTGATTTCAACTTAAGATATTCCCCAGCCCTCTAACTATCCTTTGCCCTTTAGCATCATCCAAGCTACATTTTTCATACTATCTCCCCCTGTCAGAAGAAGTCTATGTTCAGGACCCATATCTTTAGTGTTTATCACCAAAGCCTTAGTGTGCACTTAAAAGGAGATGCATGGTGAGTGTTCTAATAAGATTAGTGTGGTAGAAGAGGGCTTGTGGTTCTGAGAACAGACTCCTCATGAGTGTTGTTTGTAAGAAAAGAGAGTAGTCCCAAGAATTGTTTTTTTGATACTCAGGTCCCCATTAGAGTTTCATTTATGCCTTAAAAACCAGGATCTGAAAAACATTTTATCTTTTGAAGTGTTAAATAGTGCTTTCAATATGCAAAAAATGCCTAACAAGGCATATATTATAATTGGAATAACAGGTGACTTCTTTATTAAAGTCAACTCATCCAATTCATTTATACAAGATACATACACATACAACCTAATCTATGTAGCTAACAAACACTGTATAGTAAAACACAGCTTACCTGCCAGATTCACATTACTTTTGCCTTGGATTCCCTATTGTTTGAAACGCTGCAAACAAGGGTAGACACTATTATATACAGACCTTTCTCTCCTAAAATATATTATGTCTGAAAATATGTTGTAAACTAGGGGTCTAGGATCCTCTTAGATCTGAACTCTATTTAGATGTTAAAGTTGTGAATGTTCAAGGTCATTATCATTCCTCTGCGTGCTGGCATCACATAGTTTACTTCCAGTTCCAGTGCTTTCTGACAAGGCATCTAAATAATCTGACAGTTTAATCCAGTCATGTATTATTAAATTGGGGGATGAGAAATGCCCAGTGAGTCAGACTGTGGAATGAGGGATGACAGCAAAGGGATGTAGCAAATGTTTCTTCTTCTTCTAACTGCATCCAAAGTCACAAACAATGCACAACACCTCACATGTGGGATGACTGAAAGCACAGAGTATCAACACAGAGCTACCGCTAGACGCCAGAGCGACAGCCAGCGGGTCAGCTCCAGATTAACACCCCCCTTACCCAAATACAGCCAGGCTCATTTCTGTCTCTCGCTGCTACACGTGCTGCTGGATGGACAGGATATTTCCCTTCATCGATTTTAGCCCATGGCTAATTTTAGCAGGACTTAGCTGTGGCTTAGTTAAAACGTTTGCTCAGATATCTCATTGTTAGTGATTTAAAAGTGGAAACGGGCTTGGAGAGATGCCCTGTATAGTTCGGAAAGGACCCATTAGCTTTTCCGCTTGCATGTTTTCCACTACATGTAAATACAATATTATTGCAATGCCAAAGTTAATAATTCTTGGAAAATGATTTACACTTTTCTACATTTTTAATGAGTCTATTTCTTTTTTCTGTTTAGGCAATGGCCAATAGAAGCTAATGGTAAGTCATAAAAACTGGAGAAGCTCCCCTACCATTTTTTATTTTCTCTCCCTTTATATTATTTTTCCTAATTCAAAATGTATTATTAACCAGGACCTTGTCACCAGATTGTCAAGGTTAATAAAACTCACTAAATCCTCACCCCTGCACATAGAGTCAGCCAGCTGTCTATAGCAGACTGCCTGGTGGGATCAAACACAGTAACTTTCTCTCTACACACTCTATACACGCACAGCCGTGTGTGCCAAAAGTACATCAGTAGATGGTGGTTTCATCTAGTAAAGCATCTTTTTCTTTACATAATACAAGTGTTGAGCTCTTAAAATAAACATTTGTGTGACAGATCAGCCTAATGATAGTCACTCCATATCTAAAATTTCTTTAAACTTTTCAGTGAATATGTATGTAACTCATTAGTTTAAGTCTTTATTAAATGCCTATTAAAATACACAGTTGTTTGGCAATCTAATTATTGTCCTTTACTATTACTGTAGTACTCACATTAATTAGAAAACTGTTGAACATGTGGCAATGGGTTTTAAATAATCTGCTCTTCTTTTCAGAGCCTTCAAAGGAAAAATCCTGCACTGTGTTGGCAAACACCTCCGTCTGTCCGTTCTGTTATCAGTGGCTGCAGCCTGACAATCACAGAGTGCGAGTGCGCCCTAAGCAGCGTCCCTCAGCCCGGGTGCAGAGTGTACTACGCAGGAAGGCTCGGGGAAAACACCTCAGTCTGGTGCAGAAAAATCTGCTGCAACGGTTTTACAAGTCCTCCTCAGTATTGGTGAGAAAACAACACAATAACCCTGCAGACCTGCTCTGTGCCACTGCAGTGCAGCATATTGTCCTTGGAAAAAACACCAGGGGTATTTCTTTTCAATTTTCTTAGTCTGCCCTCAGCTGCTGGGGTGAAAGATTATAAATTAACAGAACAAGCCTTATTTTACACACTAATTTAAAAGAAATTTCACACAATTTATTTATCAATTTTATATTACTATAATAACCTGTACAATATGTTTTGTTGTATATATTATCTGCTATAAATAGCAGAAAAAGTAGCTCAGATTACAAGGCAACGGCAACATTGACAAAGCATAAGTTTTTAGAGAACAACAGCTTCAAAATGAACAATTCATTAATACTAGTTCCTACTTAACAAAAAGCAAAAGCGCGTGGATAAACATACTGTTTGTTGATTCACAACATTTTTTTGAACATGAGATTGTTATGTCTCAGTGTGGATCTTGTATACATCAGAGTGGAGTTGTAGTGGAGTGTCTGGTCAGTTGGGTCTTTGAAAAGGGTGGTAATATTTTTTTTTTTTGTTAGGGAACCACCAAAAGGCTCTTTTATTGACTTCATTTGATGTTTTTTCAGGTTTAAAAATCTCAGTATTATTTCCTATTTGAAGCATGTTGGATTCCTGAAGTGTACGACTGTATCCATGTGAAAAATATTAAGAGTCAGAGGTCAACAATGGCTAAAGGCAAAATTGGGAGTCAGACAATTTACCTATGGAGTTGAAAAACCCATAACACCATAATTTATTATTAACTTAACCATCCACTGCCTTTTAATGTATTGTTTCCAGCCATTGTTGCACTTTAGATTGATGAGGCCATTTGTATTCATTCCACTGAGAGTGTCTGGTTTCATTATGCTGCTTCACTCATCATTGCATCCTTTACTGTGGTCCCATTAAGCTAAATTCTAAGTGTCATAATGTTTCTAGGCTGTGCTTTGTCCACATTCACTCCGCTCCCATCCACACACTTAAATCAGACCTCTTAGTCTTAGTGGTTCACAGCAAACTGGTGACAAACCCAAAGCTTATATTGGCCACTTCCCGTTAACTGTTGTAATAAGCCTATTTCGATGAAGCTAATTGGGAAACAGTGGCATTAGGGTAATTTTGTCACTGCATTAGTGAGTGGTGATGGAGGAGAATGAGTGTGGAGGCCCTCTGTGGTCATCTGACATCCACTTAATGAGTGACTGTAGTGAAGATGCTGCTGCCTCATTAAAATCTGGTTGGGGTCATTTAGCAGGCAGGTTACCAGACAGACAGCACTGACCTGCTTTACCCCCTCAGGGCAACAATGAGCAGAGATGGAGATAGATCATGGAGACAGGGCAGAAAAAATAAGCGAAAAAGATGTAGACATGTCTAGTTTGCAAATTAAAGGCAAAATGAAGAAGTCAAGAAGATTCGGAGTAAGTGAAGAACGTTAAGTAGAGACATGTTAGTCAGATGTGCATGCAGACTCCCCTGTTACTCTTCGTGGCTTTAGTTAGTTTAGATCCATGTTGATAGAGAACACATCTGGGAAAACAACATCAAAGAGTACTCATTTTAATCTCATAATTTAAACATTTCCCAGTCAACCACATAGTCATGCACTAATTTATGTCCAGAAATGATTAGCTATTCTGTTTCAGGCTGCTATGATAATCTCCAAATACTTGGTGATTCATTACACTACGTTGTGAGTCATTGACTGGAAAGATGTTTTTAACGCCGTAGTGACGCTGCTTCTTTCCTCATTCCCTTTTGTACAGTATTTTGGTCACTAAGAGGAATGCTGATGCTGACCGTCACGTCACTTCCTTGTAAACCAATGCTCCCAAAGCATCCTCACCAAAGTATTTTTACCTCCTTGTTTTGATAGTCACTTGACTGCTTTATGTTTGGGGCTTCACTGGTAATAAGTAAAGCCTTGTTGTGTACAGCAGCACACACCTGTGCTCAACATAAGGTGATAGTGAGATGATACTATTAAGATGCAGAGCAGTGGAGCAGCGAGATTAAATGAGGAACGCTGACTCCTTGCCCTTTTTCCTTGTCTGACCAAGCACAATAACACTTACCGAGAAAGAAGCTCAGCATAAAAGCTTTGAGAGACTAATATCTATTCATTCCATTCTTAAAGACGTATTTTTTATTGTATATTGTTATTGTCATGCTTTGGTTTTATTTGTCTCTTTGTTAAGTCAACTGTTCTGACTGTGGACGGTGTTTTTCTTCACTTACTGTTGGTCAAATGGCATATGCAGGAAAGAGTAGAGGATTTATTGGTCATAAAACGGATTTGCCACATTTCCCATGTCTTATTTCAAACAAGGTGTGAGTATTTGCAGACCGTTAGTGCTTATATTCTTGAAAGTGTCCATGCTATTCTGGGATTTAGCCTTGAAAAGTTTGGCGGCTGCTTGGAATTGCCAGTTGTTATCACTGCTTCTACGTCAAGCCTCTAATCATCCTCCAATCATCCTCCAACGGGAAGAACCATGTGATCAGTAGAGTCTTTTTCACACTTATACATATTTCTGAAAGGTGTAAATCCCCTTCCATTTAACACAAGATTGCTCATCACCTTTTAGGATGCTCATACCCGCACACAATAACCTTGTCTGTGAGATGAGCAGTATAATAAATTCAATGTGTTGTGAGTTTATGCACCATTGACTATGGAAAAAAAAGAATCATAGCCCAGTGAACGGGACAGAACAGAGGCCTTAAATGGAGCGAAATGGAGTGTGTTGTCCTCTGTCATTGTCCTTGTACAGTCTTGACTTGTATTTCCAGGCAGTTCTAGTTTACAGTTTTTTTGTTTGCTGCAGTAATGTTGTCAGGATAGATTCAGCATAAACTCTATACTTGGAAAACAGCTAGTGATTATGCTTAATGGGTCACAAGAAGAATCATTTCTGTTTTTAATAACATTGTTTACTCAGTGTGTTGAAGGTATGAAAAAGTATGAAAAAAGACATCACTGAACAACACTAAAGTGGTTACTTTTTCCCACAAGAGCCATTTCTCCCTGACAGAAATCCATCCTCTTTGCAATTGATTCCACCGCTCTTCCCTGACCTCAGTGACCAACTCACAGCTTGCTCATTTCTTTTCCCTGCACTCTTACGATCTGTTCTCCTGTGTTTCACCTTAACTCATTTACCCTTGCATTATCTTGACATCTCTTGACCAATACATTACTTTGTGGAGAACTCTCGGAGATTGCCCGTCTAGAGGAGATGACAGGAGTCAGGAGACCGCATCGCCAGGCTAAATGTTCTAAATGTTGCCTCACGGGGTGAAAAGGAAGCTCCACAGAGGATTTGGACACCCCAGGGTTGTCCAAGAAGTGACTTAATGACAAAAGGAGACACAGGAGAGCTGGGGGGAATCTTGAACAGCAACAGCAGCCAACATTGGCCTTTAGTTTTGAAACACAAATAAGAGACTTGCCAACTACTGAAAGTAATTCTGGCAAGTCTTGTGTGGACTTAGTAAAGGGTGTAGTGTCATTATGACAAGCCTGCGTCTGCTAGCATAGTGTCTGGTAGTCTTCAGGAACCTCAGATACAGATATACTCTCACACGAAAAAAAAATCTGTCCACATTTCATGTTTCAATGCTTGTGTTTTGTTTAGTATTCACCTTCTCGTGCAAAATAAAACCCACCGAGAATAAGATACTCTTCCTCCACACATTCAGTTGTTATCCCTCTCATGAGTTGGGTAAACCACATTGGGGAAATTTCATTCCTCTCGTTAAGACCATGTCATCTCCTATTTACACACTGCACCACAGTTGTTTCCTAAAAATAGACCTAAAATTCCCTTCTGTAAATTTAACATCAAAGCTCAGAAGCTGACGTTAAATTTTTTACCTTCTCACTCACCATTGACAGAGGATGTTAAAAGGTACTTAAAACATATCAGTTTCACGGTTACAAATGTGACATCGGCCGCACTACCTCTGATCCCAATCACTGCTCCAACAAAAGATCTGTCTCTAAGCAGCTTTGTCTATTTCTGAACTGCTTATAAGTAGTACTTCTTAAGCAAAATAGTGTTGTTTTTTTTAAGAAAAGAGCTGTCAATGTGGCTCTTGATTATCATAAAGTAAAAAATTGCTAAAATATTGTATGTATTGCAGTTATATATGGCTAATTGTTGGTTGGTTTTATGTCTATTTGCCTTTTTACCTGATATGCTATATTTCTGATGATCACAGTTTTAAATGGTAGAAGTGAGTAGAAGCTCTGCATTCATATCAGGTTGCTTTGTGTATTTACCAGGCAGATGCTTCTAGACACTGTGACTGTCTGCTTCCTCTTACCACAAGGCCATGTTTAGAGGAAAGTTTATACTGCTTGACTCTTATTGATCCCCAAACTGCTTTTCTGCTTTGGGCTTTATGGTGTAGTATTGACGTGTTCTCAAATGACTTTACCCCAGAGCGCCAGGGTGTGTTTGCATGTGGACACTCTCACGACAGAGTTGAAGATGATGTCACAGCCTCAGTACATACCACATTAACCATTGTCAAAGATTATATGTGGGGTTTTTTAAGCTGCTAAATTCTTTCACTCGTCTCTCTCCCCTCTATTCCTCCTGAGTGGTATCGTATACTGCCAAGGTCAGGTTAATCAACTCTGCTGACCTCTGGCAGCCCTGAGAGAGATGCAGGAAGAGTGGTATTTATGGAGCACCGGCTAATAATAGAAAGAAAGTCCATCTGCTGAATTGATTTATGTGGGCTTGTGTGTGTCCGTGTATTTGTGTCATGCTTTTTGCAATTTCACATGCAATTTTTTCTCTCACCATACTCAGAAACTATGCAATTTGTGAAATGGTACCCATGCAGTCCCTTTAGACCTGCAATTCATGCAAAGATAGGAATGTCTGTCTCAAGTGTCTTTCACCTCACATAGACAAAGACCAAGTTTAGTTACGAGGCTGAGTCTATACTCCACTTGTTTAATTCCCTCCTCTTTTTTACTTCTTGCATTGCACACGTTTTGTCCACCGTTTCACATTTTTCTTAGAAGAATGGACTCACTCTGTCGTTATGACATGAAGGAGACTTAAAATAGATGTAAGGAGGGCTTTTTATTGTTGCATGCCTGTTTTATGATTTAGTGCATTAGTAGCAGGGGTTGACACATGACATTTCCTTTGCTTTGTATGATTGCCACAGCTAACTATGCATGATGGATGGCATCATGGTTAAGTGCATCTCTAACTGCAACATGTGTGTAATCCATAAGGTGCAAAGAGTCCAATTAGGAGCATCTTAGGGCTGTAAACATGGTAATGTAGAGAAGTGACTGAATTTGATAAGTTGCAATTCATTTTAATTTCTTATCATTTAGATCTAATCTTATCTTTGTATTAAAAAGAATCTATAGCAACACTCATTTGAAAAGGCAAGAATCTTAATCAGGTGTATCTTAAATGGCCCATTGGAGTTGTCCCTAATATTCCAGCAGCTGTTTATAGGTAGCCGCTGATCCCCTGGCTATCCCAAAGACTCAGCCCTCTCTAGCCATATGTTTTACTGGCCTCTGTTTAAATCCGTCTGCTGCCAGAATGAGCGACCAGGACGAGGAAATCAAATCCACCTCTGGCTCACGTGTGGGGCCAGGAGTGGATTTGATGCGTTGACTACATTTCAGAGGATTAGTGTCAATTAAACAGCTCCACGTGACGTATACAATTTCATTTTAGAGGATTGTTTCTCATGACATAGCAAACACACCCCAACTGTTATGGTTTGGTTCTGTCTTATTTCTTAAACCAGTATATTTCCTTTTTTGGTCTTTAAAGGCGGTAACACAAGCCTCTTTTTGTGTGGCGTATCAGTGCCTCAGCGTCTATCTGATGAGAGCCACTAGTGGAAACCAAAGGACGAGAGATAAGCAGTGAGAGGTCATTCTAGCTGTAAACATCCATCTGCTGTCTGTCTATATTTGAGTCACTCGCATAAGGTCCTTTGTTAATTTTTTGCAGAAAGTTAAAATGCTAGTCTGTCCACTGTCACAGTTGTTTTACAAATTGTGACCCTTATTGTGTGAAAAGGGAAATTGTCATAGGAGATGATGGGAAATTAGAAAAATAAGACACTTGTAAAATGTAATAGAGATGAAATACTCATATGACAACCTTAACCACGTTGCAGCATTAAAACTTGCCTAGAAATGTTTGCTTTCAACACCTTCTGCAACTCACATAATAAATTAATGCTCATATCAACAATTCTTAGGTGAAAACTTTTTCCAGTCTGCTAACTTACAAAATTTCCCTTCTTTTAAAAATATATTCTCAACGTAAAAGCCCAGATATGTGCTTGCAGCCTCCACTAATCCTCTAATTCAATTGTTGTGGCACTCTGCAACCATTAGCATTGTACTGTCGTGCTCAGGAGACCAATAGCTGGATGAATATAACTAATCTGCACCACAAATACATCACAAGTGTTACCTGGAAGAGGTGTCAGTATTCTGTCACTTATAAGAATATTTAATATGTATGCTTCTTTTGGAAACAATTCAGGGAAATGTCTGGGGGCAGACTGTTCCTTCCTGATAACAGATTTATAATGACCATAACTATTTGATGTAAAACTATGTAAAAATATTCCGGCTGTACCTTTATCTCTTATTATCATTTTTTATCAGTTGAGTAATTTAAAAGCAAAACTGCTATTTCATAATTTAGAAGAAACAAGGTAGAACAAATGGTTTGAAATGGTTTTGATTCTTTTGTAATGAAGGGATATATTTAATGTTGTTTATTTTAAAGCAGTTTAGACTTTAATTACTTTTCATGTGCATGATTGTGGCAATGTTTTTTGAAGTTTGAATGTTTTTCTTCAGTTTCTCTGCAAGCAGATGTTTAAGATAAGCTCAGTTAGTGTGTTATTAGAGTGAAGCAACAGCAGCAGAGTGCTGGCGGTGGCCTCTTTTTACAGAGCATTGGTCAGTCTTGTTTGAGCCACACCCCTATGCTTTGAAGGGTGGGCCAGTTGTTCTGTATAAAACTGGACATGCAGCCTCAAGTAGTAAACATTTGACACACCATCCCATAGAGCGGAACTCTGTCCTCCTCAGCTTCAGATTTGCAGACAGACACCTGTCACAATCTGAAATGGCTACCTTCGTGTCGGTGAGTTTTCCATCTCATCATTATTCAGAACTGTCAACGACTTGGCTCATATTTACTGACTTCTGCAGTGGTGGTCTGTTGTGGCCAGTTTTGCGTAGTTATGCCTTGTCTAGATGGTTTTAGTCATGAGCAATATAGTCCTGGGGGGAATGAATCCTGAGTGATAATTTGATCTTTCTTACACACTCTTAACTCTAATGTTTTTTTATTATTATTAAAAACTTTGAAGACTTAGGAAAACTTTGAAGTGGAAAAGTGGTAATTTAGATGACTGTACTTGATTTAAATCTGTTTTTAGCCTGTTGTTGGATTTTATGAAACATTCTATTTTGCATTAGGTTCTTATTGATTGTTCACTGCTGATTTCATAACACACTCAGTTTAGCTTGTTTGACATTTCAGGTAGAGATGTGTAGATTGTCCTTTCTCATAATGAAACACCTGGCATTTAGGAGAACATGCTGCTTGTTGTGTTTAAGTCAGACCTTGTACTAGATCTTCTTGTTCTTTGTTTAAATTCTCATGTCAGCCTTCATGCAATAAACATAATTTGTGCCATGTAGAAGGATCTTATAAACCAATAAAGCAATGTGTTAATTGCTTGTTTACAACAGGTCATAGAAAGAAGTTGGTCAGTTTTTAGATCATTGTAGCCCTGGTAGGAAAACTGCAACAAACCCCTTTTGCCCTCTCAGCGTTTCACATTATATTTTATGTAACATGTAGCGTGTATGTGTCAATATGTACATGCAAACATTTCTAAGGGATTTTTGGCAATGCAATGGAAAGAGTCTTAGCTGTAAATTATACCCCGTTGAACTCATTTTACCTTCCATGCAATGGCTAGTCCTTATATTTACCTTGAGTCAATGCAGTCGATGTCCAGATGAGGTCACAACAAGTCTAGTGTGACTGAAATAACCAAAGGCTTCTGCTCCTCCCTGAAGTAGATAAGCTAGTTTTATGTCATTAAAAAAAACTTGCAGGTCTTTGAATTCTTTGGAAATTTCTACATCACTTTACCTCAAAACGTCATTTTAACATGAGTAGAATACAGATGCGGGCCAGGCGTTATTAATGATTCTGTTCCTCCTTTATCCCAGATGGCTACCTGCCACACTTGCAATAAGACGTCCAGACACAAAGGAATGAGCAGAGACTTCATAACTAGCCTTGCAAAGGCTCACAGCACACCAGGGAGTGCTGGCAAGCACAAGACGCCACAATCATCAAACAGATCCAACATGACCACCCCCAAGACTCCTGGGAAAGACAAGACGCCGGTTCACACACCTAGGTAAGTTATTTAAGGTTATTAATACATGTCTATGTGAGGCAGACCTAACAGATCTCCTTAGATACCACCTCTCACTTGAGAGGGGTGTGTGTCATTTAGTGGTTAAAGTTTCTGTTTATTTAGCATTAAGTGTAACTGTAACTAGCAGTACGAGCTGTACGTGTTGTTATTCATGCTTGCCAGATCATATACCTGTTGACTACCCACTTTTAACATTTCCTGCCAACCAACAGAATATTAAGTTACTGTATCTACTTCCCTTGGTTGTTTTTTCATCTAGATCCTCCATCTCGTCCACCACTCCAGGCTCGGGCTCAACTTCCTCCAAACCTGCTCCATCTAAAAGTAAAAATTGGGTTGTGCAGCGTCTGAGCAAAATTCTCATGCGAGAGGACAGCCAAGGCAAAAAAAAAGGTGGATTGAAAGATTTCCTCTCTTCACTCTGAATATTCCTAAACTAACACTGTGATATATGTAAATTCAACAAGAGGGTTAGAAATCACACCCATGTTGTGACCTGATTGCTCCAAAGACTGAAGGGAAACTTCAGCCAGTGTTGGAAGTGTTTGAGTTTGCAGAGCTCTTCAGAGTACTGCCTCAGGAAACCCAAACACTATCACTGAGCAATGGAGTCGTGCAGTTATTAATAGGTTACACCGCTTTGTGTGGAGCCATTTGGTGGTGAATGCTTCTTTTCTCTAATTCAGTATTTTGAGGAATAATTTATCGAATGACAAAAAAATCCTTCAGCCCACACTATGCTGTGTGGTTGCTGCAAATATCCTTTTTAGGATAATCATTTTGGATTTAATGTTTAAAATAAGACTCTGGTTTTCATGTTACTTGATGTCAGAACTTTTGTATTTGAGGTTTCTTTTTTGTTCTTCTCTAGTGAGGAGTTGTAAATTAGTCAGGTTTACAAATTTGGCCTTTTTATGTTTTTTCTAATCTGGCATTTTTGTATTATTGATACAGATGGGTTTGAAACCTTTTAAATTTTAATAATCGTTTTCTGAAATATGATTTGCTGTTTACATTTAACTGGCACATGTGCCACAGGTTTGTACAGATGACTGATAAGGTTGTCTATACATAACAGTATGGTCACTGTTATTATTCTTATTTCATTTGTACTTTTTATGTTTTTGTTAAAACCTGCTATTTATATTATCTACTGCATTTTGTACTGCCTGATTACCTTCTTATTTTCCATTAGCTGTTTGGTGTACAGTGTGTGTTTATATCCTGAAATACCTCACAATTATATTGTAATGCCACCTTGTCTCTATAAAATTAAACATTTTTGATGCATTAAATGTGTTGTTGTGTTTCATAAATGGTATTAATACATGGAATTAAATGTTGCACGAATCGCTCTTCTGCAGATTTGAAATCGATTTAATGTAACTATTGATTTAACATTAGCCAACATTTAAAATGAAGTGAGTGAAAATCAGTGGTAAAACAATAAAAACGTTTTATCGTTGTTTAACTACTGTTTGTAATGCTCGTCTTGTCCTGCAGATGTCGCTGGACTTTCATTTTCCGAAACAATCGTCACAGGAAGTCCAGTGTTAATGTAGTCTGTGCTAGCTAGCAGCGATGTAGCAGTTGACATGAGAAACTGAAATAAATCACCTGAAACGCTTTATTTTAAACCACCAAAAGGGTTTGGCGACATTATTCGTCCACGTACCGCAGTCATGTCTGACAGAAAGAGAAAAAAAGAAAAGGACGATAGAAGAGACCACAAGAAACCCAAGGCGTGCAAAGATGATTTGGAAAAACTGCACACACAGACGAAAAAACTTAACCAAGAGGTCCAAAAACTAAAACATGTGGAGACATTGTGAGTAATACCAATCAAGAGCTTTGCCTGATTTTCCAAACCTTTCTTTAATAAGTGTAATTTATCTTTTTGCATGTGGTATAACTAACTTTCCAGTAATAAAGACTTCTTTTTGTCTTCTCACAGCTATGAAAAACCTCCGCCAGGACTCATAAAGGTAGTGGTATTAACGCGTTGTTTTTAATGGTTTACTGTTGGATGTGCGGTGACAGAGAGGTGTCGTTGCAGGAGCATGAGGAGAAGCCAGAGGACTGTATTCCTGCTGAGCCTGGAAATGAAGACGCCAGGAACTTTCTGGCTCATGCTCCCACCAGAGGACTGTGGATGCCTCTGGGGAAAGAGGTCAAAGTGATGCAGTGTGAGTAACACTATCTGAGACTCAACCTACAGCTTAAATGATCTGACACACCACACTAATCTTTGTCAGACATACATATATTTACATTAGTCTTTTATTCAAAATGTCAAGTGTGTTATATTAGCCTTCATCGCTTGAATTTCTTTTTACACAATCATACCTTTCAGTGAAAATGCAGAAAAGTTAAATCTCTATTTAGTGTCCTTCTGTGTAATCAGCCAAGGCTCTGAACTTTCAGTGAACACACACAGAGCTTGGTTCACAAGCTGAGATTTGACTAGACCAAATGTTTGAATATGCCTTCCACTTTATGAAAAGCAAGTGAAGATGTTATAAATATGTAGACCAAATCTCTAATGCAATTCATCATATATTTCCCTAACAGGTCAATATGCTTTTGAGTTGCTGTTGTGTAAACATGTAATAAGAATGTATTTTTTTTTCCATATAATTTCTTAATATTATTTTACAAATGTACCAGCTAGTTTATTGCAATACTTACTACAATACAAAACTTACAATACAAATCACTTTCAGTATTTGTACCTCAAAGACAGCTTAAACTGCAAACAGAAAAAGACAAATGATGGACACAACATGCCTTTCACTCAAAACCTTTAAACAGTCAGCAGAAGACAGGAGCTACTCTCAAGTAAAAATCAGTTTAATTAGAGGAAAGTACTTATTTTTAAACAAGTTTATTGTCTTTTGCCACCAGGTTGGAGATGCAAGCGTTATGGCCACAGAACCGGAGACAGAGAGTGTCCTTTTTTTATCAAAGGCAACCAGAAACTGGAACAGTTTCGTGTGGTGAGTTGTTTTTTTTTTATCAGCAGAACAAACGAAACTAGCCCTTCTGTAGTTATTTAAAGAACAAATTCATTAATCATGCGCAGTCAGAGAATGCAGGTTAAAGCCTGTTGTGGCTGGGTCACAGAAGCAGAAGTTTGTGTCTGTGTTTAAGGAAAAGGTTGGGACATATTTGAGATATTCAAGATAATTTTAGTCAGCAGTTGTCTTCATGCACGTTTGTAATGGAACAATACCCACTGCAGGCACAAATCCACATGGACTGAGCCTCTGCAATGATTACCATAAATGCGTGTATCAAATTTCTCTACCCAGCATTGTCATAGGGATGTTATGTAAAGTGCTGACAAAACATGAACAAGATAGAGACAGTTTGTTAAAGTGAATGCTAGGGTTTTTGCATTGATTTGACATTGTTTTGTTTCCTTTAGGCTCATGAAGACCCTATGTATGACCTGATACGTGAAAACAAAAGGAATGAAAAAGAAACCAGGTGCTTTTCTCTTTTATTATTTTTTGTGGCTGTTTCTGTCGTTTAAAAATAAACAACATAAAAGAACAAAAGGGGGGGCAGAAACCAGTACAGTCTCAAATGACCTGGAAATTCACTTGTGGTGGCTGGTTCGCTTTGCAGGTTTATAGCTTTTGACACCATAACATTAGACTTTTTTATTTATTTTTTATTTTTTTTGGAAAGCTTGAGTGTGTGCAGAGCAGCAGCGCACACATTCACAAGTACCCTGTGTTTTTGCATGAATTACTAAAAAGGTTATTCAAAGGCCACTAGTGCTTTGAAGTCACATTTGTTTCTTTGTGCCATGTTCATTTTGGCATCAATTTTGAAAAAAGTGTCTGTGCCACCTCACATTCTTTAATTGTATGCAGTGTTGGTTCATGAATAGTGTTTGTAACAAAGCAAAAAGAGAATTACGTAAGAAGTGTCATTTAATGAGATGTGGTGCAAACTTGTAAATCTTGTTTAATTCTAAAATGGTATTTGTTCCTAGATTGTTTAAGATTGTCTACATTTAAATGACGTGGAAGGTGCAAGCTCACATGTCCAAGTTACTCTGACTAAAGTCGGATACTTTTTTCCTCTGCCATGTGCTGTTGGTTTAGTTTACAAACCACTTGACCTAGTTGGGAGCAGATGGCATTACCTGTAATCATGCTTGTTGTGATTTTCTCCAGATTTTCAGATTACTGACAGCTTGCTCTTGACTGACATCCTTTTTTGTTCAAGTCAAAACCTATATATTCTGTTAACAAAACACCACTAAGTCTCTGTGTCTCTGCTAAGTGAAAGAGTTCAAAATCACCATATTTAATAAATCAGAACTAGACTTAATTATCCAAATGTTTTCCTGTCTCCTCCACACAGAGATTTAAAACATACCTGCGTGCTGTTGGAAATTACTGTACACACTGGAACATAAAAGACACTTTGCAAACTGCGCAGCCTGGTCAAAGAGACTTTGTCAAGGCTTCTTGACATTCTTGCCAGCAGAGTCATTCAAAGCTCACATCACTTGTAACCTCACCTTCTCCTTTGCTCTATTCAGGATTCAGCAGCTTCAGCAGCTGCTCCAGGACACCACCTCCTCATCCTCATCTGATTCAGAGAGCTCCTCCTCCTCTGACCACCGCCGCAGCAAGAAGAGGAAAAAAAAGAAGGAGAAGAAAAAGAAGGACAAAAAGAAACGGAAAAGGAAGCGAAAGCACAAATCCTCCAAAACGAGTGACTGCTCTCATTCAGACTAAGGCTCTGCGACATGTGCGGTAAATGTCAATATCTCTGTGAACAACAAAGAAAGGGTAGATTGGTAATTGTACATACTGTGCAGTGCACTAGCAAGAAGTGCACTCAAGAGACCTCTTGAGGGTTGAAACACCCACCATTTATATCTACTGTGCATGACAGTTATATCCTGGTTGCCAACTTACATTTACAACCTCTGTACAGCACAGGCCTGTATGGAAAAGCTGCTTTAAGTATGTATGCACACATGTCTCAGTGCATATGTGTGTCACAATGCATTAGCTACATTGGTAATGAGTCTAAAGTGGCCCTCTAGTGCAGAAGAAGGTGTTCTTTTACCAGGGTCTGATAAGTAAATATAGTGTGTCATTAAGAGATTGTATTTTCCACCATATGTTGGAGCCCTTATTTGATTTAAATGGTGAAAAGGAAAAAGTTAAAGCTAAAATTTGTTTTCCACTCAGCTCTGAATGTTTGAATGCTTGTAACTGTACATAAATATTTGGAATGATTTGAGGTTGGCTTATGCTTATTTGCCCTGGACAAAGCCACAGAGATGGGGAAAGAATGTAAGTAAATGTGTTTCCTTATCCTGAGAATAAAATGGCTCTTATTTTTCAGCCAACTGTGTTTTGGTAAATGAAACTGGTCATTCTTTGACATCTTACACAGCTGCTTTGTATGTACAGTAACTATTACTATTACAAACCACCATCTTGGTGAGGAGAGCTAATCCTTCTCCCGAATGGCACTGATAAAGACACAATTATAGTTGATCCACAGGGACTAACCAAACTAGATTTCCATTTAGATTAGCTTCTTATAGTTTATGAGTTGCTAAAATGCTACAGGGAGTGAGAAATTACAAATCCACCAAGATTAATAGATTATACTGAAAAAAAGAACATTTAAGTTGAGAATGTATTTATTCATCTACTTTCTACAGCAGCTCTATCCATCCCTTTTTCTAGTGTTAAACCAAAACCTAAGATAAATTAGCTTTACTAAAGCAATATGTTCCATGTTAACTTTCTCCTCTGTCTCTACCTCTGTCTGAGTAGCACAATGAATCTCCCAGATGAGATTCAGTCACAGAAGCAGCTCAGAGGGAGGTAGTGCCACGTATAGAGAGTTTGGTCAGTGGAGAATCTTTATTGAAGCACTCTGTCTTCGTGGAAATGACCAGGTGAACTTAAGTGTGGAGGCCAAACTCATGTGCAGTGAGACGGCCGACATATTTGCAAAAATCAAAAGGAATAAACCCAGAAAGGTGCAGTGTTTACCTCTTGAAGCATTTAAAACCAAAATGAAAGGTGTTGGAAATGCCTTTACTTTGCTCCAGATGTTCAGACTGAACAAAAAGGTAAAAGGGATTCTTCCCATAAATATGTGTGCTGTGAAATAAAAAACTAAACAGAGAATAGAGATGCCAGATTGCTCTTGTGGGTATTGCATCTGCATTATATTGAAAGAATCATGCTGTACGTTTTGACCATATGTGCTGGCTTAAAACTACACTGTAACCTCTTTACTGTCTCCTGACCCCTCCGCAGCTTAAAACAGATGTAAATGGCACCATCATTCATTTGTTGTTTTATGGCCGACCAACACAACTACAATCCTTTTATGTACAGCACCTTTAAACAAATATTCCACCGTACCAAATGTATCATCTTAATGGGACCTCCAAAGCTATGTCCTTCTCTACTGAGTGAATTTATCAGTTTGATGTGAGCTTTTTGGAAGATGAGGTTTTTGTTTTTGTTTTGTTTTTTTTGGCTCTGCAGTCCATCTGTGGAATCACATACAGAAATTTGTCTGAGTGGGCAGGCTGTCGTTTAAATAAACACTCTCTGTGATACAAACAGAGAGAAAAAGAGTGAGTGAGATGGATGGATGGATGGATTTCTGCTGGGTGTGTTTCACCAGATTATTTTACTAGGACGGGGTTCCTGTATTAATCCTCCTCCTGCTGCTCCTGCTGAGTGGAGACAAGGATGAGCCGCGGGACTGTCTGCATCACATGAACAGGCTTTTCACCAGCTCACAAACATGTTGGTTTGTAATAAAAAAAAAAAACAGTTTGAAATCACTACAAGATAAAATAAACTAATTTCTAATTTCACTCTCCTGCATTTTGCATTGTTTGTACAATTTTTTTTAAATTTATTAATTGTTTACTAGTAACTGTGCATGCTGAGATGGGATTGCATTGGAGTGGAAATGTCGAGCCTGTTGTGTTGTTTTATGTGTATTTTTGTATTGGGTGTATTATCTGTAATGTTTTTATTTCTTGGGTTTTAGGACCCCCTTGAAAATGAGATGCTGCATCTTAAGTGGCAATCTTTTAATAAATTCAAATTCAACCAAATAAAAAAAGCAGCACCAAATCTAGTAGAACTGTTGTATAAAGTAACATGAGAAGGTCAAAATCTCCTGCTTCAAACAGTGTGCTCCATGCCACGCTGCATTCAATAACCATGAATTATTAACACTATTATCCCCCTCTGCTGCAAAAGGAGACAATCAAACTTTAGTTCCTCAATTTCTAAGGCTACATGTTTGCAATAGCCCTACTTTTTACACCAACTATTCCATCATGAGGCCTAATTAATAGATGCAGTTACTTTAAGATTTCACCATTGATTCATGGAAAGTTGCCAATCGGTGTTAAACGTAATCTTGACATAAATGTGGCTGTTTAAATGCAGAGTGGTGACACTAAGTGATGGGGCAGTGCCTGTGTGGGTGCAGCCTGGCCCTACCCCACACTCCGTGAATGTGTCCTCTTTGTGGCATCATCAAGGCACAGCCAGCAGACGGCAGAAGAAAGGAGGAAGTGGAAACATCAGCACTATCTCAGGGAGAGAGAAAACCCCGCTGACTGACACACACAAACACACTCTCCAACTCTGGACATTAAGCTCCTACAGTGGATCAAGAAGTGGCATTGCCTTCGACAGGTTTGTTTGCTTTTTTCCTCATGTTGTTGAGCCACACTTCCCTTTTGCGCTGCTGCTTTAGATTGGCTGCAGTAGTTAGCGCTTGTCTCTGTCACACTGCAGGCAGGAAAACACACAGGATTTTCTCTACTGTGTTTTGTTTTTCTTCCCATTTCCATCTGCCAGTCTTTTTTTGGATGAAGTGTCTTTTAAAGGTTTGGATCGCAGTTATTTCATTTGCACGCATGTCTGGTTTAACATCGCAGCCTCACTCCGCTTTGATTGTGATAGACGTTCAACTGCGGTGACGATAAAGTAGCACATGAGTAAAAAATCATTCGCAGTTTAGGCTTTTGAAACATTTCAGCTCCGTGTTATGTCTGCAGCGTTAGCTTTGCGTTGATTAAAGCTGTTTTTCGTCTCATTTGTTCATTAGTTGGTCGCTTGCTGTACGTACGAGTGATGCGCTAAGTCTTAATGGGTTCGGTGTTTTCAACGATGCTAATTAAAGGGGTGCTCTCTTGTATATATTTGTTTTATTTGGGCGGTTTTAGTGTCTAACTTTAGCCCACAGCATTGAGCCGTAATTAGCAAAAAATGGAAAGAAAGCTAACCAATGCTTTCACATGAAGTGAAAAGATTTGAGTGTTTCTGAACAACCTTTTCAAAGTGGAGCTAACTTGACTGAGCTAACTAGTGACCCAGTGCGTAACGTTTATTTATTTATTTTTTGCCGATCGTATTTGAGGCATCCTTGCGTCTGGCAAGTACTGTCACGTCCTAACAGTTTCGTGTGTTTTTATGCTCATATTTAAAGATGTTTAGTTTGCCGTCTGGCCAGTTGAGTCATTCAGGTGAATCAGTTCAACAGGCTTCTCGTTGTGGAGTCTTAAAGTAACAGCTCACAGCAGGCGCCAAACAAAACAGTCTGCTTTAATTCTGCTGCTGTGTTGATGTTGTCTGGTTTTTTGTGTCCTCTCCCATCTAAATGCCCCGTTGCACCACGCTGTTGTGATGGAGAAGGATGCAAAACAGTGCTGTTGTGCCAATTGGACAATAAGTACGGCAAAACTAGACACGTGTAGAGACGCACATGCGCAGAAAGACAGTTGTAAGAGTTGGCTTTAATGCTTGGAGACTGCAGATTGTGGGGTCCTGATATCCTGATTGTTTTCGTCTCAAACATGAGGATGTAGAGTTAATGAACGATTCATTAATTCATTTCATTAATTTTTAAGGTTTATGCAATAGTCTCTGACTAAACTTTGGGAATAAACCACTGAAGCTGAAGCAGTCAGCTCCTTAAGACAGGACATGTGAGTTAAATATAATTATTTATTTTATCTATAGAGCATTTCCATCCATACTAATAGGCTGTTGTAACCCTAGAGCAAAAAGTTTAAAGTAAAAAGTTGTAGCCTTGACTTGCAATATGGGCCAAATAAACTGTGTTACTGTCATCTTTTGTTTCGAAGCCAAAGAATCAGTTTAGTGGAAAGTAACAGATCACAGAGTGCTTTTTGGAGCGGGCAGATGCCACTTCTCACCCATTTATTCACTTGCCTCACATACAAGACCCCGGTGTGTATCTGTTTGACACTGCCTGCTGTTTGGCATCCTCTCACCTTCTGAAGTGAAACCTTAGCAATTTGTAATCTGCCTCTCTCTCTCCTTTCTCGCCTGACAGTGCCATCTCTCTTTCTTTTGCAGCTTATTTTCCATCTCTCATCAGTTTCTATTCATTTATTCACATAGAGTGTTTCTTTTCTTTTTTTTTTTTCGTTTTTTGCTCATGTCACACCATGCCAGTTTCTCACACTCTCGCTCCCTTGGGGAAAAGGAGGTATGTTAATTGTTTTCCCCTTGCTATGTGCTCGTTCAGTTATCCGTCTATCTTAATGAGCCCATTTCCTCCATTTTCCCCAAAAGCTTATGATTTCCACATGAAAGAAAGTAAAAGTAGCATGTACAAACTTCAAGGCTATAAGTCACCTCAGTGTCATTTTTCTATCCATTTGTGCCTACAGCTAAAGACTGCTCATAAAAAAAAAAAAACTAAAAAAAAAACTCACTTGGCATGTTAATGTAGTGGCATCTTCAGCTGCAGTCTGCGCTGAGCGGCTTGAGCTTAGATTAATTTGCAGTTTCCAATGAGATGAATGTTGCCTGCCATAATTGCTCCCTGTGGTATCAAGTTAATTAAAACAGCAGGTAGGCACTGAGGGTGTGATGAAAAGGTGCAAGATTGTCAGACAGACTTAGGTGGTTGAGAAGAAATCTCCACCACTGCTGCCACGCTCTGCTCTTTATTTATTGTATTTGCATGTGGCAGAAATCAAGACTTAAGCAACAGCATTAAATTCTAATCCGTGGTGTTATTCTTGTAAGTCACAGTTTAAGGCAGAGAGTTGCAAAAAGACTACCCTTTACCCTGTATTTCTTTAACTGTATATTTTGTTTCCAGAGCTTAACGCTGTACTCTTCCTAAATCTGACTTTCATAGCATCCATAGGCATGTTTTTCTGTTAAATTCTAGACTTTGTGTGTCATGAAACAGCCCTAGCTGACCCAGAAACTGATATGGTTCCCTGAGAGCGCTCTCTTTGCCCGCTGCATTCCAGCTGTGGTGCTGCTGCAGAGCTCTGTAAATATTAAGTGAGACGTTAGCCAGCACTGTAGCTCAGTGTGTGCCTGTGTGTTTGTGGTATTTAGCATCCCATTGCTAAGAACTGCTCACTGTTGAGTCCACTTACCCAGTAGGGTAAGTGGCTCTCAGGCTATAGTCTATATGAGCGAGGTAAGAGGGTTGAGGGTTCAGCCATCTGTACATTTAGAGTTGGATGCTTAGTTGCTTAGTTTTGTATCCCCATAACTGATAGCAGCTGTTTTGATATTGTGTGTTTATCATGGATGTTGACAACGTAGTGTGTATGATTTATTGCACATGTGCATATGCCCTGCAGAGACTTGCAGATTTTCAGTGTTATAGTGCTGTGTCAGTTTTTACTTTTCCACAAAGCACTTCTGTGTCATTTTCACAGTAGCTCCATGCTGGTGTGTCAATATGACCCAGGTGCTACACAGACTTATTCTTCAGCAGCACCTAATTATAGCCTCTCTTTAGTATTTGTGTATTGATGCGTGTCTTCATAATCATGTTTCTTTCAGCCCTGATGAGGTTTAGAAGCATGGGTCGTAGCTTGATGCCCATATTGTTGTTTTACTAGATGGTTACCAGCTCATCCTGCTCATCCGCTCATGCACGTGTGACCTGCACCTTTTGTTCTCTGCTACAACAATTCTGAGATTTATACAGTTATCTGAATCACCAAGAAGTGCACACATCATAGCTGCTTCTTGCTCTATGATATAAATGGCTCAAAAAGCATCAGACGTGCAAGTGTGATCCCCCAAGGGTCAGCTTTGCACTTACCTTGTCTTTTGCCCAGCACCATCTCTAGTGAGTCAGTGAAGTTGCCCTAGTTTCTAACATGGCCCGCCCCAAAGTGTACACTTGACTTATGTATCATCTGAAAATGATGAGTTTGTTGTACTTTAACTGTCTACCATTACTATCACTGTTAAGCATGGCTGGAACAAACAGCTTTTGCCACAATTATACGAAAGTTTTCATTTTCTATTCTGTATAAAAAAAGTTGAAAAAGTCAATAAACCATGAGTCATATTTCCAAAAGCAAGTTTGACACAGTGTTGTAACCCAGCAGTATTCAGTATTGTAACAGTAATTAGACAAGCACAATGATAAATACCAATAAAGACAGTGCAAATAGGATAAACTATGAAGACACTCATTATTAGGAAATTGCATTGTTTTTGATATTATTTTATGCTGAACAAAATGCTTTTAAAGTTCTGAAGCACAAATTGAATAAAATAAATTTTCTCATTTTCCTTGCCTGTTTTTTCTATTTTATTGTTTTTGCAAGAACAGTTTTAGGTCCTTGGCATACAGTTTATTGTTCTTGCTCCACAGTTGTGCAAATAAAACTGGCCTGAATTTTTGTTATAAACCACATTGTACCAGATTTTCTTTTTAGAAACAGTCACTCTTTTGCCTGCTTTTGAAAAAAAAGTGACATAAGGTAAATGCCAACCAGCACAATTAATTTTGAGTTTCAACAAATTAGAAGCAAGGAGTCCTGTGGCCCAGCCCTAGTGTCCACTCAGGCACACAGAATTAGTGTTTCTTAGGAGCTTAGGCCCTGAAGAAAATGCCTGGGGGCTCTCCTGGTGATTCTAGGAGCCCTCTCTGTGTCTATAAATGCTGCAGCTTTTGCCTGAAGGAAAAGCCTACAATCCACTTGTGTTTTGGAGCTTTGAATGAACATTAACAGAAACTGTAAAACTGTAAATGTTACATTTTTTTTACCACTCTATATATAGGTTTTTATGTGCATGCCTATTTGATTTATGTGAACATCAGGGCCCTGTCAGAAGCCTGCTCCATATTGTCCCTCTGTGTCTGAAAGCACACACACAATAATGACATTGTCAAAGTGATATCTTTATGAGAATGGACAAATGTACGGATGACTGGAGGTTCAGTCAGATGGACTGAAAAATAAAGCAGACTGTTGTTTTCTGGATATAAATGGACATGAACATTTCACCATCTTCAAAAGTATTACCCTTTTCAGTTTAAAAGTTAACTTTGCTAATCTATTCAGATGGTAGGAAATGTCGTGTCTGTCAAAATAAAATGTTACTATGTTACTTTAGTAATGACGATGACCAGGACCTGTTCACTCATTGGATTTCATTTTTTTCAAGGTCAGTATAGCCATGCATTTAACAAAAATGTTTTGCTTAATTAATGCATGGCCTGTGATTAAAGAATTGAACCCATTCTGTCAGGAGGCAGGCCTATGAGATGACTTCCTGCCTGTGCTGTGGTCTGTGGAGGTTTCCATTTGTTTAGTACAAGGCTACTTCAAGAAACTGAGGAGAAGAGACCTGATGTAACAAACCAAGGTCACCATTTCTCGATTTGGCAGCAAGCTGCACATCTTGGATTGAAGGTGTACTGCTTTATATCAGGCTTGCCTATGAGACTTTGGATAAATCTAACAAATAAAGGGCATTTAGAAAACCTCCCTCTCAACATTATTTTTACTTACTTAGTCTCTTGTTACAAGCAGTTGACTTCACTTTAACAAATGGAATGATAATATAATATTTAGCTAGCAGCTAAAATATAATGATCTTCATTCTATTTCTGTTTTCTTGAGGTCCATCTGTGGACTAATTGTTGATCCAATTTTGAGAAAAATAACATGCTGATCACCGTTATTTAAAGACAGATTATACTGTTGTGACTGTGCTTAAGCTTTTTTTTGAGTCATAATCTCTATAATGTGTTTCACTAATACTTTATGGAATTCACTGACGGCAAGCATCACTTGTAAAATAGGCCATTGCGTATATAAGTATTAGATTCTTTAGCATCTCGCTAATCAGGGACGGTCACCTTCAAACCAATGAATTGTACATGTATTACATGGTAACACCACTGTGTATGTGGACATTTACCTAGACATCTGAATTAGTTTTACATCTGATAATTACTTTTGCAGAGCTGTGGGTTGGTGTTGACTTATGCCTCCTGAAGTATGTCTTTTTAAAATGATGGTAATTACTGCCTTTATAGCCCCAGTCTTCCACAGTTACTGATTGCACTTTATTGTGATGTTTGTTAGTTCCACATGAATGACTCTGAAATGTCTCTGCACAGTGATAGTAAACTCATCACTGTGGTTCTAAAAAGTTTCATAACCAGCAAATGACATCACAAATTGATGTCCTAATAATATGGAGTCTAATGCTGCATTCGATGGTCTGGCTGGTGATGGTCGCTGATGCCCTGCTCTGTTTCCAACAGGACAATGCAGTCCTGTTGGAAACAGCAGCACTCAGCTGTGCTTCTGGAACAACTGTCTTACATGAAACTCCAGTGGTCAATTCTCCTGCTTCTCCTTGAGGCAAAGTTTGTTTCTGTTGGCTTCAAACCAACCATAATCACCCTCACACCCGCACTCTGGCTCTCATCACCTGCGGCAGCAGCTAAATGATGCATATCTGTGTACCTTTCAAGAGAAAAACAGAACAGAGTTCTTTTTTAGGCTGTTCAAAGAAACAGTGGCATCAGCTAAGACTTATATGAGAAGTCTCCTGAAGTAATTGGTAGCTCATATTTGCTTTTGCAAGCCTTGCTTTTACACTCAGTGACTTTGTGTTTATTTAACATCCTCTGTTTAGTGTGAGTTTGATAATGAAACTGTTAATTTTTTCAGCCTATTGGAATCATTAAACATTTCAGCTATGTACAAATTGGAGCGCATAAACACACACACACTTTAAATTAAAACCATTATTTGCTTTGTGCCTCATGAGATTGGAAGCTGAATAATTATAGCAACATATAATCCTATTTGCTCTTTAGTGGACCTCATTAACTGGGCTCGGGGAATATGACTGTGTGGAAGTGTTGCTGTTTAATACTGACAAATGCAGCTATACTTTCCTGTGCTGATCAATGTTGTTGATTCATATTGTTTTATCATATTGAAACTGCCTGAATAGACAATGACAATTTAAATCTTGTTGAAGATCAGTTTTCATTTTAACTTTTTTAAGTATGTTATTCTATATCATACAGTTATTTGCCATGTGGTTAACAGCTTGTTTCAGCACTGGGCTTTATTGAAGAATCAGGGTATTGTAGGGGCAGATGAGTTGGGTTTAATGCTGCCTTCAGGGCTTGTTGCTGTGTCTGTTCCTTTGTTGTCTGGAGGGGAAGCGTAACACTCTGTTTGTGTTTGTGTGTGTGTGTCCAACTTGTCTAGCTGCATTTTCCTACCCAGACTGTGCAGTGTGAGAAAAGGCACAGGAAATACCATGGTCACTTTTAAAATAGAGCAACCGGACACATTTTCTACATCTGCTGGAAGTTTTGCTATGTTTCCTTTTATTTTTACTCGGAAAGTAGGAAAGATGTCAGGTGTGGGTTCATTCAAACACGTGGAATTTCTACAATAACTTAAACAGCGTATGAGCCACTTCCTGTTGATGCCTGTGTGTGAAACTGTGAGACTTCCTGTGTTCAGATAAAAAAAAAAGGTCAGTCCCAGTTGTACCTTATGTATTCTGATGAGGTGTTAATGTTTTTCATAGCTTTGAGAGAGGCATGCTGACAAGTGAAACATGTTGTGTCTTGTACAGTCCATGAATGGAAGTGGAGAGGAGCGGGAGGGGGGCTTTGCAGTGCAGAGATTACATCACTCCAGTGACATCGTACCCACAGCAATGAAAGCCTGGCCTTAAGGAATGCCCCCTTCTTGTGTTTTTCTCCTCTGCACCCTTCAGTCTTGATCTTTCTTCTGTGCATTTCCCATAAGTGTGGTTTTTACATGTAATCAACCCATAAAAGGACAAAACTTGTGTCTCTGAATTCTGTGCCTTCAACCAAAATAGCTCGATTTGAGACTCATTTAAGTTGTTGTCACAGCCACAGAAATAGCCCCCACCCTTGGCTTCAGTACAACTTGACAGTAATAAGGCAGCCACGAGCAAACCCCCAATGAAAGGCTGCGCTGGGCCGGGCTCAGCTTGGACGCACAGACTGTCACCACACTTTTAGGGTGGAGGCTGAACTGGAATTGACTTGTGACCGGTCAGGAAAGCTCATTTGGGGTGAACATACAGTAGAAGCTTGTAACATATGGCTAACAACAAAGACATGGGTTTTGGTGTGTGCATGAATAATGGAAGACAGTAGTGAGAGAGTGGGAGACTGAGGGCAGAGCTGTGGGTTTGTAAATGAATGGGTGAACTTAAAGAGTGGGCACAAAGCATCTGTCAAAGGAGGACAGGGCGTTGTGGTGACAGGGTGTGGCACAGACATTGGGCAGCACAGAAATAAGTCGACAATAAAACGTTTGCTTGAAAAGGTAAAGGCAAGTCTTGTAAAAACGAAGTGCAGCATTTCTTTGTGTGAGCTCCTGTGTTGTGGCTGGGTGCATTGGCGTGCTACTGATGAGCCTTCGAGCGGTGGCAGTGAACAGCCCTCTGCCCCCCAACACTGCAGTCAGCTACTGCGGCGGCGAAGCAAAGAGCTCACAGCATGAGCCGAGAACCACCCAACACATGGGTGTGTTTGTGCCGAAGTAAGTGATGTATAGCCACAGCTGGGGGGGATCCATGGAAGGGAGGGGACGGCAGGACAGCTGGTAGAGCGAAGGCTGTGTGCAACGAGCAGTGTGTGACGGCCACAGTGACTCCTTTGTTCCCACTCACTTGTGCCAGTCACAGTGAGTACATGACTGATCTGTTGAACTGACTGAATCCTCTCACACCACAGGAGCAGATATGCTGCCTGGCTGAAGCATATACTGTCTGTGGGCCAAATGTTAGCCTACTCTTCAGTAGCAGTGGCAAACTTCAACTCAAGAAGAGCCACACTAGTAAAGAAGAATAACTGAATCTAGCCTTATAAACTGTATGAATGCAATTTTATAACACTTGTAAGTGGTTTGTTCCTTTTCAAGGGACCTTTTGTTATTTAGCATTATTATGGTTTTTTGGTTTTTTTTGCATTTTTGTTATATATTATTGTATGTATCAGTCCTGCAACTAACTGGCCATTGTCCAGGGTGTACCCCGCCTAAGGCCCAAAGTTGCTTGGATAGGCTCCGTTCACCCGTGACCCCCAGTGGGAATAAGCGGAAGAAAATGGATGGATGTATTATTGTGTAAATTGTATGAATTAAATAATTATACTATTATTGTATTTGTAGGATGGGCAATAAAAATAAAAAGGAGTTTGACGTGTGCCCTGTAAAGCCTGTTATGCCATAGGAGAGCCATAACCATCTATAATGTCACTTGTCCTGTAGAGGGCCAATTACACCTGTGATGATAGTCATCTTTAGTGTATAATTGTAGTGGCAGCTGCACTGAGCAGCAGCCTTGTTGCTATATGCTTATGTAATGAACGTTGTTGACAGCACACGTTCTCTTCTGAGTTAAAGTTTAATAAGAGGGGTCATTTTTGCTCTGGTGCTGTCTCAACCAAAGGCTGGTTTTATCGAGGTTCAGGTCACTTGAGACTGCTCTTCCCTCGTTATTTTTATTAAACCTGTCTGCTGTTTATGTCCACAAGAGAATTTATTCTGTCCATCACATTAACTCTGCCCGATGAGAAGTCCTTAAATAATAGGCCAATGGACGAAGGATGCACTGTAGCACATTCCACTCCACTATTAAAAGGTGCTTTTTCCCCATTGAAAGCTCTACACTAAAGCGTTACTCTCGCTTGCCTTTTAGCTTCCCAATGATTTTTTTAAAAACAGTTCAATAAGCTTTTTCAGTGTCTGACTTCGTCCTATGAGCATCAGAACCATTTAGTAGGACAAGTAAAAATAGCCACAAATCAATCCCAAATGTTTTTCTCACATATCTCAATCTAGGCTAGCACAAGCCAACAGGGGATAGTGTGACATGGCATTCAAAGCTGGGCACAGTGACTGGCAGGACTGCACTCTAGATAAGAGTTTGTTCATTAGAAACAAGGCTTGTGGCAGCAATTGGGGCCTTGACACACTTTAAAAGCCATTAAAGAGACAGTAAGGGATTATGGTTTGTTGAGTTATGATGATAATATGACCTTTAGATTATTACATGCTTCAGTGAAGATGGTAATCCTTTGAGCCACTGAATTTAGTGGAGACCATGTTTCCATTAAGAGATGTACAGTAATTATAGCAGAATGCTGCAGCAGTTTACAGCACACCATGGACTGTCCACTAACATCACATACTGTAAATGGTTGTAATGTGTCCAACTGAATATTAAGACAATCTGCATAGAAGAATAGTGATTTTGGCTGATTTGCTTTTCCATATTGTCTAGTCCCTGGGTAACAATGTTTTTACAAAGCATAAAATCTAAAATCCATTGATGTTTGCAGTAAACACCAGTGTGTGTTGTAAAAATAATAATAATACCTTTGTTTTATATAGTGCTTTTCAACATGCACAAAGACGCTTTACATTTACTATATCAAACTTAATACTTTTAAGTTGTCCTAATTATTTCTATTTCAAAGCAGTGGCAGGATAATGCTTAATGTCAACATCAGCAAAAAATGCAGACCTGTCCACTCTCTAGCCTTTTAAGAATCTGATTATGACATGAAAGATGCATTGTGATTTCCCTATTGTGCCTGCCATATAATCATTTTTTTTTTTTTTTAGTTTACATGTTTAAAGTAAAATATATGGCATAATGGGTTTGAATTGCTGAGTGAAGTGCATCTGAGCAGCATCCGAAATCTTCTATGTGTATAAATGTCTGTTTGGGCTTCCCTGATGCAATAAAATCTGAAGGCAATCCCAATTGTTTGTTTGAATGAGCAAAATGAAAGCATGGCCTTGGTGGCTCTGCAATCAGTGGCAGTGGAAATTCCCTGACCCGGGATGCCTGATGCTTCACATCCCATTTAACACAGAGCACATGCCAGCTCTGGCCGCTCTATAAGCAGAGAAAGCTAACTCCTACATTGCAAACAACTTTTCCGAACGAGAATAATAATAGATCATAAAGGTGTAAATGTATCTATTTTGTTCCCGGAGGAGGAACATAATATTACTCCAACATCTACAATGACTGGCACTGGGAACAAAACTGTTACTCATTTAAAATGAGTCAAACCGTAAGCCCTAAGCCACTGCATTATTCTGTTGTAATCCCTGTTGCTCTATTGTACGTTGAGTCTCTGTCAGCTTGTGGATGAATGCAACCTCTCATCACACCTGTCCATTTGATTTTCAGCTGGTACTGAACCCACATGATCTTGTTTCTGTACAGTGATAATCTGGTTTAGGCATATCCCTTCTGTCTGTTTCATGAATAAAAATCTAGTCAGAGAAGATTACAAGAGGATATTTTACTTCTAGTATCTTTTGTTTTTTTTGGTCATGTGAGCTCATTCTCTGCTAAATCTGTTTAGTATACTTTTTTCAGTCTGGCTGGAGGGTAATTTTAGCACATTGAGAAAGTAGGATTTCAGTAAACTGTTGCCAAACTATGGAAGTGAAAAGCACTTCATGCTGCTTTAATGAATGGACCAGTTTTAGATAATGACAAATACAGCTTTTGTTGTGCCCATGCCTGTTTGTATGAACCTGTAGCGAACACACACCTGTCTTGATAGTATTGGGTAAGAGCTATTTAATTGCCCTACACTAAAAAACTGCATTTGGTCATAGCACTCAATATATGACAGAGAACTGCTGTGTCACCAGTTTCACCAGAAGCCGCTGGTGCTACTGAAGCTTAGATTTTCTAAAGGGTAAAAAGAAAAGTGTGTTAAACGATTGGCATCAGTTTCCCAAATGGTTGGATGTCATTGTTCTTATTGTTTTAATACTCTGCGTTTTTTATCTTTTAGCAGAACTCCTCTAAAGAATCATAAATTGGTAGCTATTGGTTATAGTTATTATTATGTGAGAGATGGTAGTGGGAGAAACAGAAGACTATATGTGCAAAGTCTATATTAAGCCAAATGTAAGGTCACCATAATGTGTAAATAATCCTAGAGTCAAGAAACATTTTTAGAAAAAAGTCTAATAAAATCAAGAGCAGTCATGTTTAATCCACTCTCTGTTTTATAACAGATCAATGGTCATAAACTAACAGCTATTTTTTCAATGAACACATCCTTTTTCAACTACAACAGAGTCAGGATGTTTATAGATAAAGGTGGTTTATATTTATGTGGATGCTTGGCTTGTATAAAATGCACCCACTTGGAAATGAGACACTCGCTGTTCTGCCAGAGTAGTCAAGGTCACTTTATGATGGAGGCGTTTTGCTGCTTGTGAATGAGGAATGCTGCGCTACAACAATCCATGGCTCCTGCTTTTTTCAGTGCTCTCACACAGAGGCTTCACAGTTAGACAATGGGCCTATAGACCTGTTTCTATGCCTTCCCTTCCCTGGCCAACCAGCAGGCACCATTCATCCCTGCCTCACTCACGTGACCTGTCAAAGGTTTTGTGTGGTCCATACCCATCCTCTTTGTACTTCCTCCCATACACACCATCAAGTAGGGGTCTGGGTAACTTCAGTTAGTGGCCTGCTCCGTGAAGCGTGGTCCCACAGACTCAGATCAGTGTTGTCAGTAGTGATCAGTGGGGGGGTGGGGGGTGAAACCCATTCCCTGGTCAGCTCCCACATGATACTTTTGAAGACTCTGACTTTTATGTATTTGTGAAAAACAAAATGTTGTGCCTTAAGGGACAATGCACACTTTGTACTGATATTTTCATGTAGTCTTACGTTTCATGCAGTTTTAGTTCTGTTTAAAGACAGATTTTCTTTCCAGATTTCCCTCTTACTTATTAATTTGTGTGGAATGGAATGGAATGGAATAGAATAGAGTGGAATGGAGTGAAATGGAATAGAATAGAATAGAATAGAATAGAATAGAGTGGAAAGGAAGGTAATGGAATGGAATGGAATGTAGTAGAATGGAATGGAATGTAGTAGAATGGAATGGAATGTAGTAGAATGGAATGGAATGTAGTAGAATGGAATGGAATGTAGTAGAATGGAATGGAATGTAGTAGAGTAGAATGGAATGGAATGTAGTAGAGTAGAATGGAATGGAATAGAGTGGAATGGAATGGAATGGAATGGAATAGAGTGGAATGGAATGGAATAGAATAGAATAGAATGTAGTAGAGTGGAATGGAATGTAGTAGAATAGAATAGAATGTAGTAGAGTGGAATGGAATGGAATGGAATGGAATGTAGTAGAGTGGAATGGAATGGAATGGAATGGAATGTAGTAGAGTGGAATGGAATGTAGTAGAGTGGAATGGAATGGAATGGAATAGAATAGAATAGAATGTAGTAGAGTGGAATGGAATGTAGTAGAATAGAATGGAATGGAATGGAATGGAATGTAGTAGAGTGGAATGGAATGGAATGGAATGGAATAGAATGGAATGGAATAGAATGGAATAGAATGGAATAGAATGGAATAGAATAGAATAGAATAGAATAGAATGGAATGGAATGGAATAGAATGGAATGGAATGGAATGGAATAGAATAGAATAGAATAGAATGTAGTAGAGTGGAATGGAATGTAGTAGAGTGGAATGGAATGGAATGTAGTAGAGTGGAATGGAATGGAATACAGTGGAATGGAATGGAATACAGTGGAATGGAATGGAATAGAATACAGTGGAATGGAATACAGTGGAATAGAATACAGTGGAATGGAATAAGATGAAAAAGAATAGAATGGAATGGAATGGAATTAATACATGTATTATGGTTAATAAAAAACAAAATTCACTCCTGTCCATTTTTAACTTTTCCACCTTTCAGTTAAATTCATATTTCTTATTTCATTGCTTGTCACAGCATCAAGATTTTCTGGTGGGCTGGCTATGTAAGTTGGTCATATAATTTTAACATTATAGCATTAAGACCCGCAGGCCTGCAGCCAGACCAGCTCCTGCGGTGGAGTCCTCTAGGGACTCTCATGGCATAGCTGACATTTTTATCTGCACAACCCGCATCTATCTATCTCACTGTCTCTCTTTCGTCTGGTTAAGCCTGAGGTAATTTAGGGTTATCATTTTTACTATCCCTGGAATTTTAGACTAAGGGCTGTAAAATCCTTCTGTTGCAAATCACAGTCAATGGCTAGGACATTTCGAGTGCACCACCACCTAAATGCCATAAGGATTCTTAGCCTGCTGTCTACACTCAATACTTATACCTCTCTTATCTTTTGATTGCAGTCAGGATGTTCATAATGTCTCATTGATTGCTCACATCGCTGCTTGAATTGCTGTAATGTTAATGCTTCTTCTTAATGCTTGTTATAGTTTTAAAGACAGTGTGAGATGTTATAGTATTTGCATAACTCCATCCTTCCTATATCTTTTAGTTTGTAAGCAGTCCATCGAGAGCAGTAGGTGTTTGACTGGGTTAGCTGTTTTCCACTGAGCTGAGAAGCCTCAGAGCAGAAGGTCACACTGTTGGTGAGTCACTAAAGCCGTGGATTTTTTCTCCCCTTATTTTTATTTTTATTTTTTTATTGCGCTTGCACACATGTAACTGACAGTAAAAAGGCTTGCAGGGTAAACACCTAATTGTGCTCCTCTTTTCTGTTTAAAGCTCTCGGAAGCGACCTTGATGCTGACTGATAGGGAGTTATGCAATGAGAGGAGGACGGCGTGTTATTTTTAAAATCTAAAACAGAATATACCGCCTATTGTCTTTCTGTTAGATGGCCAATAAAGGAAAAACATTTTGTGTAATAATTACCTTGCATAACACTCTTGAACACACACGCTGTAAGTGTAGCTGATTTTAGCAGCAGATTCAAATATATCCACCAGTTGTAATGGTACCATTTTATAAGCACTGACACATCACAGGTTTCTATGGGTCAAACTGAAATGCCAAAACCGTTGAATATACAGTATGTTTCATAAAATCTTTCAGCAGGATGTCTTAGGTAACCATGAAAATATCTAAAACATAAAACATCTGTTCTTTAAAAGCAATCTGTACCACAGTTAAAAAAACAAAACAGATAGCAAGCAACATTATTAGAACAAGCAAGCTACATTATCTCTTACGGCACTGACAATGTGCAGAACTAGCTAGTGTTATTCTTCAAGTCTGCAGAATAAACAGTACTTTTCTCCTATTTTCTTTATTCATTTATTTGTCTTGTCATGAATGAACAATTCCTCAAAAAGTCAAGTAATGTAATACTTCATATGGGCTGCATCTTGGCTTCATATTTTTAAGCCTCAGAACTGTAATGGTGTAGGATGAGTCACAAAATCTGAACAGCCTTAGAACCAGGTTGTTGTTTATTCCCACACTTTCACATCAGTGCATTTTTATAGTGTGTACTGTGCTGGACACACAGGTTTAGTTTAGTTCAATTTCTTTTTGACTGCGTTAGTTGCATTTTCCTGTGAGACCTATGTTTTAGTTCTTATTATAAATGGCCACACTAGAAAAAAGGGGTTATTATACCTGCACTAAACAACAAGACAAAACTCTGCTTGAGGTTTCATGCAGCAACACCCAGGAGCGTTTGGTCCAATTAAGTCGCTGCTGGTGCTAGCAGGTTGTGTTCATATTAACTTTGCCTGCCATCTTTACTGCAGGCTTGGCTGTTTACTTGTACATAATGGTGTGATTTAGACTATTAGTTTTGCTCTGAGACATGTTGGTAATTGTTCTGTTTGTCTCTTTTCTTTCTTTCCTAAAATAAAAACAGGATACATTGTATTATAACCTAAAGATTCAGATGTTTTTTTTCAACAGGCTTCTAAAGTGAGCATGTGTTTTGTTGGTGTGCAGCGTGTGCTTCCAGGCAGATGTGACCTGGGCTTGCAGCTCTAATTCGATGAAGATCCTGCGCCCAATAGGGATGTGCTGGTGTTATTACATCAAACCCATTATGACTACATCTAATCCAGTCATATACACTGTCTGCCTCTGCACAAGTGTCTCCTTGGGGAATGAAGACATTCTGCCGGCTAATAGCTTGGCCGTTATGTTATTCATCTGTATGTGGACATTACAGCATTTTACTTTAGCTTCAACACAGCGACCATTTATCATGTAGACGGCAAAGAATGAGAATGCTTGTTTTTATAGCTTAGTATCTGAAGTGTTTGTGTGTAGTGGGGAAAGCCAAATAGGAGTTCCGTGTTGTCTTAAATGTGCACATGCAGCACAGACTCCTGCATGTTCAAAGGCTTGTTGCCCAGATCATAAGCGGCGCGGCTTGAAGATTGCGACTAAAGCCTTTTGCGTCTCACCAAAGTGGAATAAATGAGAATGTGGCTTTGAATAATAGATGATCTCCTGAGGTTTTGCAGAATTACCTTTTGCCTGTCAACCCTCCTCTGCTTGTCAGCACTCCTTGGGTTTGTGTAAATTTATTTTTTACATCTACAAAACATGAAAGCGCATCTGTGCAGAAAAAGAAAATGCCTTATAAAACACTAATCAAAACTGTGACGTCAAATAACTTTGATATAATTCAGCATCTGCTTTTTGGGTATTCTTTATTTCTTCGTCCAGCTTCATGAATCACAGCGCAACAGGTAGTAATGTCGGCCAGGGTCAGAGCTACAGCAGAGTGATAATAGTCTCACTTCAATATTCCAAACAATAATGACAGCTATTTTGATAATTAGCTGTATTGGTTTGCAGCAGAGAATGAAGTCGTTTCGCACACAATTATAGGTTAACTGTGTGACTAAAAACAATATGCTCAATAGAAAATGTTCCCTGCCTACCTTTACCACAGCTTGACACAATAAAACACATAAAGTCAGTCACCTTAACAACATGTCTATTAAAATAAAAATTTGTGACTTATCGGATCATCTAAGCTGTCAGTTATTCATCCTTTTAGTTTGACCCTAACACTAGTTTGACATTTGTCCAAGCCTAAGTGGTTCTGGAATTTTAAAAAGGCTGATGATGGACATAGTGCAGCAACGTGATGGGGAGAGACAATACAGAAACCATGCTTCTCATGGGAGAGTTGAGATACTTAGATTTTGACATGGGGTCCTTAGTGAGCTCTCTGACTCAGCCCACTTTGGAGAGAGCACGAATACATTTGACAGACAAGCCATAATTTCACACTATTTTCTAAGCTGTCTGTAAGGAGTCAAAGTACTGTTGTACTTCATTTCTATGAATTGCTAATGTGCACAGCTCTGTATGAGAAGTGAGCTCATTAATGATATGATGTGTGTTTTCTGGAGTGTTTTCTTATGCATAATCCGTCAAAACGGTATGTCCTGGATGGATTATATTCATCCGAACCAAAGTTGACCCCTGTTTGGGTGGAGTAAACACCTGTTTTGTGTCATTTGCCCAGAGAGTGGAGCCAAGTCATTGTCTTTATCTAACTATAAATGTTTCATTTGTGCAGATAGCCTCCTCACTTATAATCAGCTCTGTTGGCTGTAGCAAGTGTCTTAGTCACTGTTGGCGCCGTCTGTTTATTACACTCTTTCATCAGAGGTGATAAGGCAAACCTAAGCATGTGTTATTTGATGGAAATGAATGCAGCATAAAGTTATTTGTTGGATGAGATGAAATGAATTTTATTGTTTTTGTTATTTTGCAGATATTGCAGCATTCAGATCAACATAAGAGGGACTGGCCCAAGGACCAACCCTCGCTTCATCCAATCAGTGTATTTCTGCTGTTTCTGGTAAGCATCCAATGTCTCATCGTCTCATCCAGTGTCTCTCAAAACTGGCCTTGTAGCAGTGTAATTAGTTTTAATTTATTTAATAAGCATGTTAATTACATAGAGATGATCTACACACCATTAGGGATTTCTACTTAAGCTTGACGTCTGTTCTTACGTGCTGTCAACTTATCTTTAAATTTTGGCGCTATTTGTTGTGAGACCTGTTTCCTCTTTTCTGAAGAACGCCTACTTCCTCCTTTCTCTCTCACTCCTGACACTCTTGTGCTCAAGGCGACCAGTGCAAAGACCGTTATGTTGTCTATGACTAGTAATACTTAAGTCTTAATGGCTAACTAAAGCTGCTTTGATGCTTCATCAGAAAACAGGTTGATTGCAAGAGTTCTTCTGAGTTTATTGTCACATTTGTCAGGTAAGTCCTGTCTCATATAGTTTTTGGTATATTTTTGACTTGTTCTATACATTTTACATCCTGTGTAGGCCTCAGGGTGTGGCCCTGTGTACTCCACTGTCTCCTTTACCTTTACCTACGTAGCATATCTGAAAGGCCCGAAAATTGCAGTGTAAATTCTGCACATGCCTGTTGGTTGATCTGGGATGACACTGTTTTCCTGCAGCCCAACAGAATGAAAACATCTAAGAACGGATGTTTCCAAACTTTTGAGGGTTGTGGCCTGATGGTTTGTGGAAGAGAGGCAGTGGAAATGCGCTGTCAGTATTTTATAACTTTGGAAAGGGTAAAGATTCTTACTCTTGGAAAGTAATTATGTAGCATTAAGGATTAGCTCTGCTTGTCAGTTTTATTTTGCGTCCTGTTTTTTTTTCTTTCCTCTTTGGCAAGTGCGTCCTTGTGTTTTGTCTGCAGTGTTTTGATTATCAGGGCTTTACAAAATGCCATCCAAGTATCTCTAATTGTTTCTGACTCACTTGTTTACCTCAAATTGCTCCCTTGCCCAGTGCTCAACACACTATTTAGACTTTGCTACTACCCTGTTTGGCGTGTTGTGTCTGCATATTTAAAAATACTCTGGTCTTGTGTTTCAGGATGAGGTAGATTCTGTTAGCATGCTAACAAGTCAGTGGGCGGCTGTTGAACTATCGCTGAGAGATGTTACATGTTGCTGCCATTGACATTTGACAGGATATCCTGGTTGTGAGTGCAGCCTAACCCGGTGTTAGGCTGTACAAAGTGGCCCAATGAGACAGCTAACCACTATACAAACTGTTAAACTTGTAAAGAAAAACTTTTGTCTTGAAGATTTGTAGCTTAATACCGTAACACTTAATCTCTGAGGGCTTTACACTTCACTGTTTGGTTTTATGTAGCTGCCCTAATGTCTAAACCCTGACCCAAAACCCTCCTCCTTTTCCTTTGTCTTCTTCCTTTATTTGTAGCTGGTTTATTCACCCATTGTCTCAGAGCCAAAGGCTTTCCTGTTGGCTGGACGTTGGGTGTATACATTAGGGAGACACAGAGCATCATTTAGTGCATTTTTCAGATTCTTTTTACTCTTTGTGTCTGACTTTTGCATGCATGCATCTCCTGTGTGATCCGGGTTGAATATCCTGATGCGCCCACCTCTCCTTTGGGCTGTAATATGACTCTCTTGTGGCCATTGTGTGTAGGTGTGTGAGGGCGTCACACTCGGAGCAGCAATAATTCTGTCCTCTGCACCGTGACGCTGCCCTTTGTTTCAGCTCTTAGATAAAAAAAAAAAGTGCTCTCTCTTTTTGCAGACTCAATACACACACATTCACTCATGTGCCCCTGCGGTGAGGTGGGCCCTTTGTAGAGGCATCAGATGAAGAGCTAAAAGGACCTCTTTTGAAATCCACACAGCAGCCAGGTTAATAGATAGCGTTACATGCACTGATGCGCATTAAAGATCACACACTCAATGAATGGAAATGTGAGACTTGATGGGGAATACAGACTGCAGGCATATGAAGGCAGAGGCACTCACATGTGAACTAAGAGGATTAATTTTTACACCAGCCTTGACTTGAACCGACAGAATGAATCCTGAATGTCAGTAGTTAAATGTTCCACTTAAATTAAAAGCTATTAAATGCTGGAAATGTTAAGTTCTTGTAACCTTGAATCTGTAAAAGGAAAACACTGGGAAGAGTTGTGACTTCATCATTAGCATTTTATGTCCTAATCCAATTCCCAGTCATGGAGAAAATATAGTTATTACTTATCATTTAGTGGCAATTGTTCAGTAGGGTTGGAAAACATGTCTGTAGGAAGGTCATTTTTGTATGCAACCCGGTCACTCTGACTTTGTATAAAAACTGCTGCCTCATGTTCTCTTAGACCATTATGTCTCCAACTACAAGGAGTTGCAGGACTGTGTGAGCTTTACTTAAGTTAACCCCTCGAAGTATTCAAGATTTTAGTCTCTTCACAGTGTGTATCACAATTTTAAATTTCTTTTTTTTTTTTTACTTCTCTCACCCTTTTTTTAAATCATCATCTTTTGGCTGCTTGTCTGTAATGTAAAAGCTCCAGTCCCCTTTTTTCTCTCTCTCTCTCTATCACCTCTACACTTCCTCTGCTAACAGCGTAGCTAATGTGACCCTCTCATTACACATTATGAATTATTTAGGTGAAACCCGGCACCCTGGCGCTGTCCAGCAAATCACAGGACTTCATCTCTCCTCTTTGGCCTTTTTTGTTGATGGCTTTGTTCTTTCATTTCGACCTCTGGCAGCATATGGGTAACATGAGATTGGTCTTATCCCCCACCTTTTTTGTAGCTAATCTCTGGAGTTATCATCCCTCTAGCCAAGTTGACACATATATTACAATACTTTGGAAAGGAGCCCAGTTCAAAATTAGCACCCATATATATATTCATATTAGTGGGTAGTAGCTCATTGATGGCATTGCTATAATGTTCCTGGCACAAGAGTTTATTTCAGTGTCCTTTGGCTTCTAAAGTTGCATGGGCAATTATTTATGTTAAAAGACTTTCACTTTACATTATTTCACAATTATTATTATCATCATGGATTAAAGCCAGATATGCACTCCTTAAACCTTGTCAGTAACTGTGAAGTAATTACTCAATAATATCTTTCTGTGTGTTACAACTCTGACCAATGGGTTTGAAGGATCTATTATTAAAACAGTGAAAATACAGTTTTTATCCATTCAAAGGATTAAAAGTCAGTTGATAGAGCAGTGTTCTTTTTTCTGGAGATCCATATTTCAAAATGTCAAATGAATCATGACCCACCGTTCACCGAGTGGACTTCCTGGTCTGTTTGATTTCAGTGCCCTTTAATTTCTGCTTACATTGTGTTGTTGGTTATTCCTGTTTCCAAACTTCTTGCGACATTGCTTTTTTTGGTTTTGTTTTGCATTTGTGACATTAATTTAATTAGATCGGTAGGATTATAAATGATTACGGTGTGTTTTAGGTTAAGAAAACCAAAAACTAGAGACAGACTTGATGCATGAAACCGAAAAAAGATGTATGAAGAAAAGCGACATGGGATGTGGTAAATGAAGAGAGGGAGAGATTAGAGGAAGTATTTGCTGAAAAGCTGTCAGCACTGGCTGTTTGACCTATAGAGCAGCAGAGAAAAAAATGATGGAGAGAGAAACAAAAAGTTCTTGTACTCACTCACTGTCAACTAAACCATGTTGCTGCAAATCACCTGCTCGAACACTATCACCTCTGACAGCAGCTACCTTAATAACAAAGCTCCATTTACAGCGGAAAGAGGGCTGGGATGAGCTATAGTAGCAGCACATTAGAAACTGATACTTGCGGCCAGAGGTTAGGGTAAAAACTCGTGATGGCTGTGAGATATATGAAGACAAACACACACCTCAGGGTAATGCCTTACTGCACTGAAACTGTTACCTGGAGTTGTGTATTGATGTCTAGAAAAACCCGTAGAGCTGAACATGGCGTGCTGGTGTGTCGAACCCCTGCGTCTCTCAAATACGTTAGAGTATAGTTTTCAAAGATTTACCGGGCCTGTCAACAGTAGGTTATGTGTGTGTGTCTCCGATCAATAAGCCACAAGGCCGTCCATCTCTGACTCATCTGTATTTCTCAGAGGATGATGACAAGGTGCTTGAAATACAGGCGCATGCTTTCCCTGTTTACAAGTTAAAAACAGGAGCCAGGTCTGCAGTAGTCACACAAATATTACATAGTATTTTGTGGAACTTGTTGCTTTTGGGATTTAATTTCGATATGGATGCCAAACTATTAGTCATTGTAATAATTTGATGTAAAAGAAAAGTTTGTTCGCTGTTGCTGTCTTTATGGTAAGGTTGTAATTTACATTCAATCACCAATTTCAACAAGCTAACTCATTAACAGTTTCCGCTAAGGCTATATATCCTTGCAATAATCCAAACTGACTGAAGTTTACTACTCACACAGTCATTTCTGTCTGTGTTTTCAGTTAGTGCTTGGATAGAAATATTCAAGATGACGAACATGCTATTTTCTGTTCACTGTTACACAAACTAAATGACTCACACATTCTGTGCATTGGTTCAGCGAGACTGCTAATTAATGTAAAGTACTTGAAACCATGTGATGCTGCAGAGAGCCCCTGTTTACCCAGATGTTTGTGTGAGTATCTCAGGCAGCGTTTCTCTTTCCCTGCATAACGTTACAGAAAGGGAGAAGAACAGAGAGCTACTTGACTGCATGCATTTTCTGTGCAAACCATAGTATTTAACATATGCCGTAAAGGTTCTCTAATCTTGTGTGAAAATAGTCGTCTTGTCTCTGAAAACATTCAAAGCTTTGGGGTGGAGTGACTCATTCTTTTGGGCGTTGTGACAAACGTGACTTGAGTATGACATGTGCTTTGCAAAGGAAGATGCATCTCAAGCTATTGATGCAGTGGGTGCCATGGTAACGGGCCCTTGAATAAAGACGATGTGGATTATTATGGGCTGACTCACACACAACACCAGGCTAGTCTCACGATGTATACTACGCTCGGATGAATACATGCCAATCATATGTATGTGTGTGTAATCCTAGTATGTACGTGCATCACAGATGGCAGTTTAGTCTTAAAAAGGCATCCACATTTTCACTGACTCCCTGCTCTGTCACACACAGTATTACCCGGTGGCTGTCTCTCAGGAAATAGACAGAACCGGCCTTCATGCATTATTGATTTAGATTAAATATGTAAACGGGCTGCTCCTCCAGGAACTACGATGATCCAAGCTTTCCAAACAGACCAGCGAGTAAATAATTGATGTTTACCTTGGTGAAGTTTTGGGTATAACTATGCTGCATTTCACTTGATATCAGCAGAGAGGGGTTTCATTAAGCCCTTCTGCACACAAACAAAGGTGTCTACTCTTGTGTGCTTCTCGGTGACACTGTGATTTGGCTGTTTTTCTCTTCATGGTTCCCTTAACTGGCTTATCTGAAAAGAGCCACAGAGTTTTTGTATAGGACTTGTGTTTCTCTGTCAGACATTGTATTTTCTCAAGAGTTATCTAAATAAAAGAAAAAATCCTGGCAGCAACCACCCTGAATTATAGAATCAGTGTGTGTGAAACTGCAGCTTGTGTTGGTGCGCTTAAGTTTGTAGGTGCCCTAGGAAAAAGCACAGATGCAGTGAATGATTGCGACTGTCTGTTTTTTGACCTCACACATTGCTTTCTTTGTCTATTTTTGCTTCTACCATTGCATTGCATTCACCCTGTCACATTTTAATCAGTACCAACTTTTATTACACTAAGAAATCAAAAGCTATGAGTGTTTTACTTGGATAATAAACTTGACATACAGTACATAAAATGCAGAGATGAAAAAGCCTTGAAGAGGTCAGTAACCGCATTTACTTTAGTAGCACATTTATGGTGTGTCTTATGGCTTTGACCAGAATGCCATTACTGTTAACTAACCCAGTTCCTATTAAAAATACTCACTTTTCTATTGTATCACCTGGTGGCAACTCATCAGTAAACGCTTGATCGTCCTGTCTGAATGTTTTATGTGTGGTGCACAATTCAGGCTTGATTTGGGCAAGGTAGTTGTAGTATGAAGAGGAATTAGCAAAATGGACTCGGTCGTTTAAGGTCAAGCTTCGTAGCTTTGGGCTAAACACTGAAAATGGCTGTTTATCATAACCCTGATTCTTCCCATCCTTTATTGTTGGTTGTTCAGACTCATATAAATCATCATATATCATATAAAATTGGATGCTAAATGTATAGGTTTAGTGCTATATTATTCTGATGTTTTTGTGTATTTTTTTAACAGGGCCCTCATTTACCTTTTTTCTTACAAATCTGCATTATTCTTTAAATTTAGACAATGCTAATGAAAGCAAACATATATCAGGCAAATGAAGCTATATTTTGACTAATGTGTCCTATTTTCTCCTGTTTTTTTCTTCTGTCCTCCTTTCTCTCTGTTGTGTCCCTATAAAGCTTTCACCCAGGTTTGGATGAGCCACATCCAGTAGCAGTAACTGAGGTGTGAGGCAGCAAGACCCACACCACACACATCCGGCAGCATGCCGCCGCCGGCAGATATTGTCAAAGTGGCCATTGAGTGGCCGGGAGCCTTCCCTAAGCTCATGGAGATAGACCAGGTACAGCCCACATGCTCAAATATACAGTACATACGGGTCAGATTTTCTACAAATACCATAAACATGCAATATAAGTTTGGGATTAACACAGTAACTTTGGTACATTTAGTACTATTATAGTCTTTTAGTCTCTTATTTTTGAATAGATCTGTTTGTGGACTTTTCTTAACCTTTATTAGACAGGAAAATAAAGTTAGTGACTGATGGGATGATATAGGACTGAACTGGGATTCAAACCCAAGTTGCTCCACACGTTTATGTGGTATGTGCTCTACCAGAGTTTACTGGAAAAAAAAGAAAAGAAAAAATGAATCTCTAAAAATGCATAAAAACATGTAGACAGGTATTATTTGTTCCATGTCCCCTCACACTACCTTCATTTCTTCTCTCACAATTGTCTCATTACCAATGAAGGACAGAAGCCCATAAACATATCTTTGTTAGCATCTTTGTGGTTCATACATAATCTGACCCACATAGCCCCTATGTTCTGATTAAGTCACACTGCAGCTTAAATCCTTGCATGCTTTGACTTAACACAGACTTAGAGTGGTTCATTGTTTTGTAAATTTGTTTTGGCAGCTTTGGATCACAGATATCCATGTCCAAATGAACAATCAAAGTCTATTTAGCCAATTTCTGTTTCAGATTTTTTAATTGTTTGGTTAGTTAAAGCTGGCTTTTTAAAAAGAAGACATTTTAGACAACTTGCAGAAATATTACCTCCTGCCAACTTCACATAGGTACAATGATAAAAAGTTATTGATAAAAAATTCAGTTATTTTAACTGAGCATATTCTTTAAAGAGAGTGACCCATAAGTCCCATAAATTACCATTTTTTATGACTTTTAAGTGAGCACATTGCTGGTGGATCTGAACAGATCAGAGCAGCTCTGACATAGTTTTTAGCTCTCCTTATGGACATATCAATGTCATCATGATCTAACTCTTAACATTACAATACATCACACAATATGCACAATATTCAAATTACTGCCATCCATGCTGTGTTATACAGGTGTAAAATGTTTTGTAAATTTGTGTAAATGCAGTTAAGGTGATGGTGTGTTGATTTGTATTGCTGTGTTGACCAACTTTTAGTAATTTAGGTCAGTATTTCCGCAGCTGATCCTCTGCCTCAGTGCATTTACTGTAATGTGCTAAATCTCCAGCTAAGGGCATACAACAAATATTAATGTGTACTCAACGTCCCTTTTCAGGCATTACGATAATTGACTGGCTTCTGAGCATATGCCAGCTCACTTACAGCTCCACAAATAAAGGCCACGTTGTGTGTCATCAATCATCAAGGTCCACCAAACACAGGATAAGAGCCTAATAAAATAATGAGCCCAAACAATGACTATATTAGTGTGTGGGGGGATTACATGTTTACTGTTATGTCACCTGATTACACATCCAGTGTGTAAAAGTGCCTGGTCTGTGCGTGTGTGTGTGAGTCACGCATGGGCTTACGATTGTACAAACCATGAGTCACCGTGGCAACCATGATTGCCCTTCTCAATGGATGAACTCCTGAATGATACTATACACACTCGCAGGTTTGCCTCCAGCTTAAACTGTCAAGTGTAGATTTAAGAATGTAATTTTGGTTTTAATGGGCACAGTTTGAGCCTGATCTAAAGGACTGCTTCATCCACTTTTGTCTTCACTCCTCTACATTTAAGTATATAAGTATACCACTACTACAGACTATTTCAGGTTCACAAACTAGCCAGACTGGACATTGCACATAATTTATTTGAGGAAAAAAATCAAAAATAGTGAGGTTTTTTTTTTCTTTCAATATTTTTACTCATATAGTTATTAAGGCTGTTACATCTAAGTGAGTCATTTTATTTTTGATTACTTTGTGCATATTCTGGCTACTCTACCCACCTCTGTCTATGAGCTCCTCCTCCACTTTTCTCTGCTGCTTTTGTCTATCCTTGCTCATGTTCCTCCTCCTTCTTTTTCACCTCCTTGTTCTTTTCTTCTCTTTTCACTCCTCCTCTATGTCTTTTGTTGAACCTGTTAAAGTTGCGTTGTTCATCCTCCTCCTCTTGTCCCCAGCGTCAGCCCCCCTCCTCTGTGGCTCCGCTGTACAATGGGCCCTGCAGCAGCATATGGCTGTCTGAATCATAGCTTTAGCAGTGGGCTTCTATCAACTCACGCTGCCTTGAGACCACTGTGTGCATCATTGTCCAGAAACGTGGCTACTTGTCATGTGGGTTTAACACTGCATACGTCAGATTAAGTGTGGGAGTGATGTGTTGTAGGTATGAAATAGTTTTTGTATAAATGCAAACATAATAAATATATTCAAAGGATTTATTTATTAAGTAGATGTGACTTTTTCAAGAACTTGAGAAATCCTCTTTCATCTAAAAGGTCACACTGCAAAGCTGTTTTACAAGAAATATAGAAAACTGCCATTTGTCTCAACAATTACAAGGAGTTTTATCGTTGGCATCTCTTTGAAATATGATGTGCATGAAAACAATTTAACCTGAGGGCAGAAAGCTATAAAATGCTCTTGTTGTACCTCAACACTCATAAATCATTTATACTTTGTTTTAATTTGGTGCAGAGAGAGAAGCTGTGTGTATATAGCATGATCAGTAGTGAAAGAAGTTTAAGTAGAAATATATGTTCTGGTGGAAGAGATGAAAATGAGTTTGGAGAGGAGAGATGGGATGGAGGCGGGTTAATTCCATGGATATAAGCAGTATGTATTTGTGTAAATCCCAGAGGCTAAGAAGGGGGCTGAGGAATGTGGAGGAACCAATGCGGAGCAAATGCCTTTAAATTAACTGCAGCGATTGTAAAGAATAAACTGTGCACAGGTAATTTAGGGAGACAGTACCTTTGCTATTGGCACCTATAATTATCCGCTGATAGCTTTATTGGGCATAACTCTTCCCAAACACTAGGGCTGTAGTACACACAACCACTCTTCATCAAAAGACATGCCCTTGAAGCACTTTGCTCAAGGTCTTGTATTGAAAACATCTTTCCATTGCCATTCAGAAACACTGATTTCTGCATCTTTATTGTTGTTTGATTGGCCTTAAAACTTGAATTTTGATTTATCAAGAATAAGCTATGCACATATGAATGTCTTGAAACAAACCTAAGCTGTATCTTGCCGTAAATGAGAGGCTGAGCATATATTGTAAAAAGGTGAATCATCAGATGAATCACTGTGTAGTTTTTAGTTCTACCCAATGGAATAAGACGATAGTACAGTATGTCATTGTATATGCTATAAAAATTACACATTAAAAAGCCCAAGATTTTTGCATTTATGACTGGAAGATGTTTGTTTAACGCTTACCACTCCCTAGAAAGTCAGCGCTTGCAGTGGAGTGGAGATAATTAAGATATTAAATCCACACACACACACTCTATATTTCCCCCCATATCCTTCCCCTGTGCATTCAGTGAACTCTTCATGGTGCTCCAGTGCCGCTACTTCCCTACAGCCACTCTTTCACCATTATCATATACAGTACTCTCCCATCTTGCTGTGTTTGCTGTTGTTTTCCCTTCATCCTATTCTGTTTGCTTATTTCCTGCTCTTTATTGTCTCCCCTTTGCTTTGTTCACATAAGAGCTGTACCGTCTGCCTCAGATGCCTTTACGCCATTCTTTTCTCTACTCGTGTGTCCACTGTCCCATCACAGTTATTTCCTTACGAGCCATCTCTAGCGCTGCTGTTGTTTTCTTTGACTTGTGTCTTTTCCCACCTTTCTCAGTTGGCTTTGTGAAGAATGATGTCTATGATTTTTTCTGTAGATGTGCTTTCTGTTTACTACAGAAAGTACATTCATAGGCAGTGTGTGTCAAAATTATAATTTCACCAGAACACAGGAACTAATGGTTATATGTGATGAATGGTTGCGATAAACACAGCGGCCTGTTGAAATGCATCTCATTGTACCAGCCCTGTAATATCAAATAATTGCAGCCTCTATCTTGACTGCTGTTTTAAGAACTAAAGCTAAATGCAGATTTATGTTTCCCTGCAGAAAAAGCCGCTCTCAGCCATCATTAAAGAAGTATGTGAGGGGTAAGTCAAGTCTTGGGAATAATTCTCTTTTCTGCAATATACCCCGTTCTCAAAACAGAACATGCCCCACACTTTTTGATACAAATGTTGCAGTGTTTTTAATCTGTACACTGTTTTTGTTCAGATGGTCCTTGGGGAACCATGAAAACTTTGCTCTGCAGATTGCTGACTCTACAAATTTCTACATCACTGAGAAGGTATAGTTATTGTTTTTTTATTAACAGCAAACACAATGTTCAAGGTTAAAGAAAGGCTTCTAAAGTAATTGTATTCTCCACAGAACCGCAATGACATCAAAAACGGCTCAATCCTGCGCTTGACCACCTCTCCGGTAAGTTTCATTAACTCCGAATGCTAGACGTACATGATAATCAAGTTTTTAGTCTGTTTCTCATTGGTTTTGCTCCTTGCAGTACCAGACAGCAGTTCAGCTTCACGAGCGAATACAGTCTTCAAGTATGGATGCCAAGCTGGAGGCTCTCAAAGACCTGGCCAACGCGTCCCGGGACATCACCTTTGCACAGGAGTTCATTAACCTGGATGGCATCTCCCTGCTCACTCAGATGGTGGAGAGTGGCACTGAGTAAGTCCAGTTCTGCTTTAATATAGTCTTGGAGGCTGCTGCTGCAACAGACACAAGCCAAAGTTATGGCTTGAGAGCATCACAGGAGAGAATATGGGGCTGGTTGCTTTACATTCATTCAAATTGAAGATGTCATGCATACTGTGACTTTAATACAATTAAATAAGACTAAAACATATTGTATGATATAGAAATAACACAACTGCAACTGCGTAAGTTAGGCGAACTAGGCTCTAAACAACAACTTTGCATCATCATTTTCAACTCAAGTTCAATCCCTACATTTTCAAATAAAACAGCAGACATTTCAGAATGGTCCATAGAAACACTATTATAATAGTGTGTGTGTGAGTGTGGACACCATCTGAATCTATCTGAAAGTGCGCAGCGACATAATAATGATGATGATCGCTGTATATATTCCCATGGTCACTCTGAGTAGGTGATGACTTCCCTATAGCAAAGCAGCTGTATGCATATGTAGCTCTGCCTGCATGTGAACCCTGCAGATACATCCTGGCCCCTAATGCATACACATACACTTTTATTCCCAAAGATAATGTTTTGCAGGTGTATAAAGGATGAAGAGATAAGAACATGCTCATACAGCGCTCACCCAAGGGCTCTTGTTTCTCCTTTCATATCCATACTAGAAGAACTATAAAAGAGATGAGTTTACAGTAGTATGTGTGTGTATGGAGGGTGGAGAGCCCCAGAGGCTATCTCAACTGAAGGTTAAATAGAGGGCTGTTTTGCTGAGGTGGATTTTCTCAGCTGTAATACCAAAAGGGAGGGTGTGTCTGTGTGTACGTTCAATAATCATTATGTCTGAAAATTAGGCACCGACAACACAGACAACAACCAAAAGCACACAAAGAAGACTGCTGGCTTTTGCAAATTAATAACCAGCAAAGAAGAAAATAGATAACGGTGTCACAATCCAGGTCACCTAATTACAAATTTAGACCTTTACTGTGAGCACCCATCTTCAAACATTAGTACATTAGTTGACCCATCCAAATAGTACCTGACTTTTGCTGAGTAAAAATCAATATCTGTGATTTTAAAGCCACACCAGATCAGACAGCAGCTCCTCTCATATTACACATGCTTTACTTCTTTAAACGGAAAGCACCAAATGCTCATTTTTTGCATGTAATGTTTCACATTATCAAGTATTTGACACTCTTTGATCTTGCTGCAAGGAATGGCACTGATGTTGACACCCCTCTGCTGCCTGTCCTTTTCTCAAATATGTTTTATGTAAATTATTATACTCAGCTATAATAAGCCCTGTGTGAATGTCAGAAGGAGGGTAAGACAAATAGAGTGGTTCTGTGATGCATTATCATTTTAACAGAAGGAGCAGATAGGTATAAGTGTCTCACACACAGAGGAACACATCCTCTCATTACTGAACCTGCCTTCCAAATTAGTGAACTACAATTATTCAAGAGGCCCCGGGGCCACCACACTGGAGAGGAAAGTGCTATTGTGATCTCATTCTCTTCTTTGAAGACGTTGTAGGGTGTTTATGTGGCACTCTGACCACAGGCTTCTTTCAAACTAATCACATACTGCCCTCTATTGGCCACAATGTGAGCCAACGTCAATTTCAGCTTTTCTGAATGTTGGTGCAACTAGCTTTTTAATCAAGTATAATGATTTTCTTGACTGGATGTGTTATCATGATACCAAGCAGATGTATATTTAATGAATAAGCAATAAGATCCATGTTTTTTAATGTAATGTAATTACAAGCATGACTTAATTGTGGCTAGTAATGGGATGATAGAAATATGGTAGGCTATAAGTAATGTTTTATGATTGAATATATAACCCTTTTTAATTCCTGGGTTAACTTCTACATATATTTTTGTAAATGAATAACATAGCTTGGTATGCTTTTGTATAAGCTTTGTTGTTTAATGATCTTCAGAATAAACAGCACACACACTTCCATGATACTTTTCCAGCTGAAGTTTGGATTATATTTGCTCTCTGATTTTCCACCTTGATTTTTGATGCCAAAGTTTCTTTGAATCTTTGCAGGCGTTATCAGAAACTACAGAAGATAATGAAGCCATGGTAAGCTCCGTTCTTTTCCCCAGCTGGGTAACATTGGCTCTATGCTCTTTTCCTAACCTGCATGATTAAGACTCTGGTCAGTGCCTTATGGGGAATGATATATGCTTAACACAATCACTTACAGGCTTTGCATGTGTTTTAGGACAAGAAAAGTATTATGTTTTTTTCTTATCTTTGACACAGAAAGAAAGAAGACCAAGATTTTTCCTACATATGTAATTGTATTGCTCTGCAACAAAATTACTTAATTACCCACACGTAGTAACTACTTACACAGTATTTACTTCTTATGTTGACTTGTGTTAGTGTGAAATCTTGGTGTTCTCTCCACAGTGTTGGTGCAGGTTTTCACTTTCTTTCAGGCAATATTAGTCTCATAACTGAAGGATCATGATCCAAATTTGTCTCTGTCCTCTTCAGCTCTCAATATCATTTCAACTGCTTTATTATGTTCGCCAAGTCCCATCTGTAAAAGCCTCGCTATTATTTAGCTCTGATGTATTCATCCTAATACCTGCTACTATACTAATTCATGATTCATTCTTTTATCCACCTTGCTTTCTTAGATCTAAATCTTTCCTATCACGGATGTTATTTGACAGTGACTTTTATTTAATAAAGTTAAAATGTACCTTTTACATTTTTTCTTTTTCAGTGTCACCTACAATAAACTTAAAAAAACTTCAAACATGGATAAATATGAATATGAAAGCACTTAAAAGATTTGTGTAAAGCTAAATAAGAACAGTAGAGGTCAGTAGTGTGAAAGTGTTGGGTTATACGTTGTGAAGAGTAAAACATTTGGGGTTACAAGGCATTTACCAAAGAAAGCAGAACTACCAACCTGATATTTATTGCAACACAAAACATTAACTTTAAGATTTTCCACATTTGTTATGACTGCTGATTTTCTCATTACTTTGTGCTTGAGCAGTAATTCATCTTGGGTAAATGGCTGTTTAATGTGTACCTTGCTTTGGCGTCCTGTGACTCCTGCAGAGTGATGGATTTTTTCTGATATTTCTGTAACTGCATGACTTCACTCAATAATGCAGCTTTCTGGTCCTGATTGAACTGTGCTGTCCAGCCCCTGCTGGCCTCCTGATGGCCTCCTGGTGTGTTTTAAAGGCCAGTCTGCCTGCTCTGCATAGCAGCTCTTTGTAATTTCTTCCTTGTGTCTGTTTTCTTCAGAAAGCCTTGTTGCAGAGTTGGTATGATGCTCCTGTGTCTCCTCTCTGTCTGTCTGCTGACCGCCCATTCCTCTTTATGTTCCCAGCCATCTGGGCTTTGTCAGTGGTCCAGGCCATCTGCTGTAGAGAGGTTGCCTATGGTCTGTGTGTGTTGTCTTGTAGTTTCGGTGACCTGCTGTCCTTCACTCTGACGGCCTTCGTTGAACTGATGGACCATGGCATCGTCTCCTGGGATACTTTCTCTGTGGCCTTCATCAAGAAGGTCAGCTGAGCAACTGTCTTGTTTAACAGAACTCAGTTTTGATGCTTCTGCCACATTGACCTCAGGCTTACTGCTATTAGACTCAGTAATAAATACATGTTTGAATGTTTGATTTAACCCCAATAAAGTTTCCTGTGATAGTATAATAAACTCTTGCAGTTATTCCTTGCAGGTAAAATAAATAATGTTCAGGAAAAGGGCTTATAAAATAGTGCTAATAATTTGGATTAAATACATTTAGAAAATAAGATGTAATTTTGGTACAGAATATCTCTGTGGTGATGTGATCATTTTAGTTGTTCCCCTTTATTGTTTGGTTTCCACATACCCCTTCATTCCTCCTACTGTGTCCCATGTGCAGATAGCCAGTTATGTGAATAAATCTGCCATGGACACAGCAGTGCTTCAGCGCTCTCTGGCCATCCTGGAGTCCATGGTGCTCAACAGTCAAGACCTGTACCACAAGGTGGCACAAGAGATTACCATCGGTCAATTGATCCCACATCTTCAAGGGTGAGTGTCCTTATGTGCTGCTGAAGAGTGTTGGTCCTATATATATATATATATATATATATATATATATAGTATATCGTATTAAATATTGTCTTGTGTTTATTTTAGGACTGACCAAGATATTCAAACTTACACTATAGCTGTCATCAACGCTCTTTTCCTCAAAGCCCCAGAGGAGAAGAGGCAGGTGAGGATTGCCAGTATGCCAACACTAAACATTAACCATTATAAACATGTACCATCCACATTTTGTAATAGTGTCTGTCTTTGTTTTTTTGAATGATGGATAGATAAGTAAATAATGAAATGATAATGAAATAAAAATATGAGTGAGATGACCTTTTAAAGAAATACCACCTCCCCTCTCAATACTCATCCTTATTGCTCTATACAGAAGAGCTGTGTGTTTCATCAGTTTCTATTGTCATGACTCACTCCCTCTCTTTTATTTATGTGATTTCTTATCCTGTAGCTAATCACATGATCCCCTTCATCCCACACTGTAAGCCTCTAATGTTCCTTTACATTAATTATAAATAATGCAAAGCCACAACTTCACCATAGTACATAAGATATAGCTCTTCTTAGTTAAGAGAATATTTTATCTCTGATTAAATTACATCCACAAGGCTCAGGTTGGTCATTAAATTAGCTTCTTTTAGAGCCATTTTATTTTTTCTACTAAGTTCTTGCTTAAAGGGTAATATAACTTTATAGCTGCTCATTTGATTTCTGCAGAGGAGAAGTTTTATAATAGATGTTAAGAGACAGCACCTGCCCAAGTTCTTTTGTTTGCAGATAGATATATGGCACATAATAAAACCTGCTGCAGGAAAATTACAGTAGTTGAAGCATCTCTGTACAAATATGTTGTTATGTGTGTGTAGTCAAAAGAGTAGTCAAAAGATTATAATTATAATTACCCAGCCTCACATTTTTGTTGACTTTGTTGTCCTGATTGTGTCCCTCCTGCTGAAGACCTGACACAAAATGACTTTTTGTGGCCCTCCACTTCTTTGAATTCATCTTTCTACACCCACTCACTCACCCTGTCTCTTTCTCTGTTTTTAACTTTGCTTCCTTCCACCGCACACGATTTGGTAGTTTGATGAGCACATTGTGGACATCCTAAATTGTCCCCTGACAGTAAGTGCATCCTTGACCCTTTGTAGTGTGCACTGTAGAGGATATTGGTTAGTATCCCTGTTTCTGGGATGGCTTGCATACTTTTCTGGACTATCGCTGCACTCATTGCAGTCAGTTGCTATTGCAGGCTTTCTTTATTTTGCCCTGCATTCATTCCCCATTTCAACATCCTCGAAATGTTTTCTCTCAGATGTTACTTTGTCTGATATTTTTTTCCACTTTTTCCCTTCCCCTGTTTTTTACCTTTTCAGGAGATGTCCCACATTCTTGCCCAGAAACAACTGCGTTCCATTATTCTCAGTGTAAGTCCATGCAGTTCATTCACAAAAGTCTATATGCATATTTTTTATAATGTAATCATTTAATTATGTAATCATAGAATATAATAATTAATGAGTTAATCACATATAATAAATATCATTTTGTATAGTATAATTTTATTAGTATTAACTGTGTTTATAAATGAATGACAAAGAAATGTGTTATGCTTCACAGTTGAACTATTGCTTTTGCTATTGTGTAAATATTAAGCAAGATAACAACACCAAAATAGAATATCTTCCTGATTGCTCTTGCAGCAGTGTGTTCAGACACCTGTGACTTCATCCCATGTGTTACCTTGTTGGATATTGTCTACTGTACTCAGGTCATCACACCTGTTCACTTTTTCACTTTCCGACTCTGTTGTGTCTCTCATTTGTCCCTCTCATATTTTTACTTCGAATTCTCAACCACTCACTCCTAAATCTTTTTTGATCTCTCTTATTGTCTCTTAAAATCCATTTCCAGATTCTAACTCTTATCTCTCTTTTTCACTTTGATTGGATCTTCCAACACTTTTGCTCCCGTCTCATTTACAGGCCACTCCTCTGTTTGTTTCTCCTGCCGCTGCTAATCTCCTGTCTGTCCTCCACATCCTGTAGAATGTAATCCGGAGCCCGACACCTATTAATGATGAGATGGCCCACCAGCTCTATGTGCTGCAGGTGCTCACTTTCAACCTGCTGGAGGATCGCATGATGACCAAGATGGACCCACAAGACCAGGTGCAGAACATGCACACTCCTTACAGGATTGGCTGTTCAGTGAAGAGAATGCATAAGTGTACCTAAGTCTGTTAAATCATGTTAAAACACATACACACATTAAAAAAACATATTTAGATTTAAAAGTGGTATTGTGTTAATATTTTGTCGCTATTCTGTTCCAACCGCTCCGTCTACCCTTGGCTGACCTGGATTGTGTGGCCAATCTCAGAGCCTCAAAGTGAACAAAGACAAATCTTGCAGTAAAGCTTTCAGTTAAAGAATAAAGGTGCCATAGAGGGACCCCAAGCACGGCTGCTGAGCTGCTACAGCTGCCAGCAGTAAACATCATTAATCTTTTATTCGGGAGCTTGTGGGCAGTTTGGGCCATTTCAGACAGGTTTGAAAGCCACTTACTGTAGCTTTGGCCATGTAATAAAAACAGTGGAGCGACGCCTTGGGCACTTTAAGACCCCTATGTGGGGAGGCAATACGACCACCTTCTGAAATTATAAAATCTTGTCTAAAAGGCTGCACAGATGGACATTATTACAACTAACTTTTATATTTTTCTTTCTGCATGTGCAGGCTCAACGGGACATCATTTTTGAGTTGAGGAGAATTGCCTTTGATGTGGAATGTGAACCTAACAACAGTGGCAGTATTGAGAAACGCAAGTCCATGTACACACGTGACTACAAGAAGCTTGGTTTTATTGTAAGTTGAGTGTGTGTGCTGACCTCCATTTAATATTTAATTACTGGTTAAATATAGCTCACATTCTTATGTCCGAGACTGAGCAGCCTGTGCAAATGTACACTCACAAAAATGTTAAATGCAAACTCCGTTCCCAAAGTGACTTCAGTGTGCATGATGTCAGAGTTGCATGAATTTCAGATTGAGATTGCATCCCAAACCAAATGCGATTGTGCAACAATAAAACAAAAGTTAATTTCTTGATGTAATGCTTTTGCAGTCTGATCACGTCTTCTTTCTTGGAGGAAAAGTACTAGCCTTAGATTACAGAGTGTTATTTATTCACACAGGAGCATCTTGAGACTCAAGTCGCTCCACAGAGGACTGCTGTTAATTAAACATGATTGTCCTGTGCAGATTAGACCATATTGTTATCTATTAGGGCATGTCTGGAGAGAAAACTCAGTAAAGGCATATTCTTTCCCATTTCTTTATTTTACATTCTCATCCTATTTCACCCTGACTGACCCTGGTTTGTTTGATTTAGTCTTTCTTTAAATTTTCCACCTCTCTTTGAGCAGGCACACAATAGAAATATGAGGGAGGGTGCCCTTCAGTTAAATGTAGTAGTTTAACTTTAGCAAGACAGCCCAAACTAAACCCTCTGTGGTTTGGTGTAAGCCCAGGGCTGTTCTGGGGCTTTTCCTATCCCTACTTCCACTGCAGTATGTTCACTAAAGATAAGGCCAGACAGACTGCCTTGTTTCTACTGCCTTGGAGAGAAAATGGAGCAGAAAACATCATCCGCCTCAGCTTGCACATGCCCAAATTCTCTGGATAAAACTTATCGTTGCTGAGATAATGTGTTTTTTCTTGCGTTGCATGTGTTAAAACTTGCTGTAGTTGAGTCTGAGTTTGTGATCCCATTTTAAACCTATAAGTCTGCTCTGCAAAAGTGATGAGCCAGACCTCGCTGTCCTCCATTTCTCTTTCATCCGCTGCCTTCCTTCCTCCTCATCCTGTCGCTTTTGTCTACAATATCCTGTCTCACCTTTTAAACTCACACAGAGCTCATCTTCAAAGTGTTGTGTTTGCACGCTCATCCCAAGATTTAATTATAAGCTGACAGAATTTGTTTCTGTACATGAAGAAGATTACTGATGACAGCCTATGACAGTGCAGTCAGTGTCTATCTGTTCAATCCTAATGCACTATGTAGGTACTGTCTATTTATTTGAAAAAAAGTTTATTAGATTCATTTAGTGGCCTAGGAGGACATCTTGAGCTCCATATAAAACAAATAACAGTTTTTTAGTTATATAAAACCATAACTTTGGTAGGTTAAATATATCAGACAGCCAGTGTGTTGATAATAATTACACTAATATGACATCAGTTTTACCTGTGATTCCTCACTGTGTTATGTGAGACTATAAAAATATAACGTTGTGAACTTTGTGGTTGGGTGTAATATAAAATAATATTTCAAGGAAGTTTCAGTGCTATTGTGGTAATTGTGGTAAAACAGTATGCACCTTCTAATGTACAGATAGACTTTCCCTTTTCCAACACAGTTTGGATTTTGGGAGCTGAACAATCTTGAGCTTATTTTAATCCCTGCCAAAAGCTTGTTCAATTGATTGCAGCTAAAAAATGCACTGTTTTTGGTAGTGTTTGTTTTAACCAGTTTTGTTCCGTGTCTCAGAACCATGTGAATCCAGCTGTGGACTTCACCCAGATCCCTCCCGGCATGCTGGCTCTGGATAACATGCTGTACTTTGCCAGGCACCACCAGGACGCCTACATCAGAGTGAGCACACACACACTGGCTTCTACATGATCCCCACAAACACACTCAAACACAAACAAACACAAACAAACACCGACTACTCAGGGATTTTGATGCTTCTTCCTCACAAAGCTTTCCTCTTACAGTTCAGTTTGTTTTATGAACTCTTGGTTGTTGCCAGATATTATTTGAGCTAAAATTTCAGTCAAAAAACTGAAATGATTTAATTATTTTAATGCCACTCACATGTTGCATTTGTCATTTGTACTTGTGTATAGAGATAGTTAAGCCATTGTGTAAAACAATAAAACATTTATGTTTTATAGACATTATGACGTTTAAGGGACTAGTGTTGCATTAACTCTTGTTTTGCATTCAATCGTAATGTGTATAACGTTATATATGTAGCATTATACAATATATAATTAATCAGACATTATAATCTCACAAGTGTCTGTATGATTATGATGTGTGAGACCTTGATGGCTTGGAGTTGTCAACCATATAACAGAAACAAAACTGTTTTCAATTTAAAGTAATAGTTAAAGTAAAAGGGTCTGATTAAGCTGATACTGTTTTATTTATCTAGATAATAATGCGGGATTAAGCCTTTCTAGCGTGAACCTCATTTAATTCAGCATTTTACAGTAATTAAATTTATCTGTGTAATATAATAATCTTTTTTTCTTGGAATTCTTTACATTTGCAGATTGTTCTGGAGAACAGCAGTCGAGAAGACAAACATGAATGTCCATTTGGCCGCAGCAGCATTGAGCTGACCAAGATGCTGTGTGAGATTCTCAAAGTGGGCGAGCTTCGTAAGTGTTTGACACATAAAGTCTCAAATGTTGAAGTGAATAGACACCATTTTACAGCTTTTATGTTAATTACGCTCAGACAGAACGAATAGGAGGATGACTCTGTGACTCATCTATAAGAACATGATCACATTAAGGCAGGGTTCAGGGATTGTTTACAGATGCACAAACAAACAAACTTAGCCATAGTGTTCAGAATAGACAGCCATTACCCTCAGTTACTGTGCTGTCGGGAGTTCATTATGTGGTGATGGTCCTTGGCTCCACTGGACCTCTTTCAGCCTTATATACCACCTCTGGGAGACACACTGTGCAGGAAAAGAGATGCCGCCTCAACATCCATTTGGAATTGATGTGCCCTTTCCATTTGTCTTGACTTGTTTAAATGGACAAAATGGTCTCAGTGCAGTTCCAGACTGACCCCTGCTGCTCTCTGTAGGGAGGGAGATGGCATTCTAAGCTCAATCTTAAACTGATGTGCCCTTTCCATCTGCTCATTTCTGCCTCTCGAGAATATACGAAAAATGCACCATTGTAAGCTTTTGCACTATATTTTAGAGCTTCCCCTCCTTGACTCCTCTTTAACTTCAATATAAATGTACTTTTTACTAGGCTTTCCTGACATGATGGGTTGAAGTGTGATGCTGGGTTTTAAGACAGGCTTACTGTTTGAAACTGTACTGTGCACATAGTACTTCTGTGTCTGCTTTTAATGCACTCTTATCTAAAAGACTGCTCTAATGCATAATGTCTCCACCTTTTGCCTTGTTCTCATTACATTCTGAGCAACTAAGTGCAAAAACTATTTCGTTTCTCCTGGGAAAATGTGGTCTACACAGAGTTATTAAATAAATGCACGAACTGACCTGACCTGTACAGACAGTGTCCATGTTCAAAAGGGTTTAGTCAAGTGAGTGGAGATGTGGGCAGGGCTAAGTGTTGCCATAATTTACAGTTTGATGCTGCAGTGTACAGACAAATGCTTTGGCTCGCAGGCACTTCACCGAGGGCTGACCTTTAGCTTTCAGTAATATTTTTCCACTGCTTGTGCCCTTTTGACCCGTTTCCTTTGCTTCCCTGCTTCTCCAGATTATTGTAATGCAAAAATACCAGACCTTCATAATGAATCTGATTTTGTTTAGATAAATACAAAAATGACCGTGGATCTAGTTACTGATGCTGTATCCTCCTTCAAATGAGTGGTTTCAAACATTTCAACCAGTTCAATCTAAATGTGCATGGGACTGTAAAACACTGGAGAAGAGTATTTACACATAAAACCTCAACAAAAATGGCATCTGACTTTTGCTGTAGTCTTTATTAAACACACACATTTCCTGGAGTTTATTATTTATTGCTTAAGCCGTCTGTTTTTTGTGTTTTATATCTGACCATCTACAAGCATTTTAGGAAGGTCAGAAGCATTTTTTATACTGTGTCATGTGTTGTCTTGTTATGGCCTTTGGGGCCGAATTGTGCAGAATCAGAAGAGTGACCTTGACTTGTATCACTGTGCTTTTTTTATATCCCCAGTGGCTGTGTAATGGCCTCTTTACTGTGGCTGTTAGCCTAGAGACTAGCGTTAAAATTTATGATGCAGTAGTGTGTTTATTTTGTGTACTAATTGTTAAGTGCTCCCATAATGCACAGATATGACTTGTATATCAGTTGTTTCTCTATTGTGCAATATTAAAGCACACTGTCTATACATACGATATACAAATAGGTCACTCACACAGTAAAATTTCAGAGAGAGTGAAGTAAGGCTCTAAGGAGGAGAGAGCTGACGTCATTGTAGTGCATTTATACTTACAGCGTCCTAAAAGCTAATGTCGCCATCTTTCTTTGTCACAACCTGAGTAAATATTTGTAGAAAGTCAAACTCAGTGATGTGCTTCTGGGACAAAGCGGTTGAATCCTTGAGCCGTCGTAAGCCACGCTGCACCTCCCCTTGTGCTAAGTGCATTTTCATACACAGCCCATTAGCCCTGTGTATATTAACACACTCTGATGAATGCGTACGAAGGGATGAGTGTAACATGGGCTGGGCAGGTGGAGATACTTAGTGAGTAATGCAAGTCATTAGAGACTGCGTGTGCGAGAGTGTGAAATGTATTTTCCGCAGGAAGGCAGAAAGAGGAATGACTCTTACACTGGCTGTCATCATTCGCTTGACCTTTTCCACAGAGAAACAATAAAGCACCTGACACTAATGAGCGTGTCGCTGGGTGTGTTGGTAATGTTTCATTGCGTTTCATAGTGCTACATTCGAGTCACAGCAACATTCGAAAGTGCAGTGTGGTGTTACGCAGTGACCTCGAGTGTGACAGTGGCATTTAGGGTGGGCCATTTTCCTGTGTCTGACACTGCAGTAGCTATTAAAGTGTGTAGAAGTTGCTGTTTAATGTACCCTAGACTGATGGTTTCTAAGAGGTTGCAGTATGTAATAGGTCTATTTGCTTTCATAAATAAGCCTCTGAGCTAGAATGCTAAAGTATGCAACAGAGTGGAGTGTCAGGGTAGAGCTGAGGCGGTGCAAAGGAAAACATCGTTTGAGTTCGGCTTAGCTCAGATCTTTTTGGTGAAATGTTTGTGCAAAAACATTGATTTTAACTCCTTTTTTTAATGTTGTGTCATTTTCTTAACACATTTACATCATGGTTTGCATTATTTAGAGTAACAGCTCTACTCAACATACATGAACCAGAATAATATAGCCACTGAATAGTTGTTAATACGGCATGGACCTTTTAAGTTGTGCTCTCCCAGTAGTACTCAGGGCAGCCTCTGACCAGACGAGGACAAACTTCAAAGCTTTAAGTTGTCAGAAGCTCCACAGCTATCACAATGTTCGGAAAAAATGTTCACTCATTGTCTTTCCTGATTATCTTTTTCTTTCATCATACAGTGCACTTCTTTTCAACAGTTGTATAGTGACAATCCTGCCATATATGATATTTTTGTGACATTGCCCACCCCTTACTGTGTGGCCTAGTGTCTGTATGTTATTCACTTCTTCTTCAACATACTGAAGGTTGTAAGATCATGTTATTTGAATATACTAAATTTAAAATGCATACATATAGGCTACCAAATTATACATATACTAAATATTTATACCCTTTTAAAAGACATGTGGCCTCTGAAACACTATTTAAGAAAGAACAGATTATTTAACTTGTCCCAAAAAGATTTCCAGAAAAACTTAAAAAAGTTTTAAAGATCCTGAATTATTGGTGCACTGTTTCTTTGTGTGAAATGCCAGGATGACTCTCTCAGGGGCCAGATTCTGTCCTCGGTTTATTACCAGGTTTAAAAGAGAACTTTTTTTTTTTTTAGATTCATCCTTTTACTCTTCACTGCTCTTCAAGTTTAATGTTTCCCCTTTCATCACTGAATACTCTTTTCTTGGTTCTCTGGCTCTAAAGCACATCTGTCCCTCTGAGACTTGTAATCATTTCTCATGCTTTCATGCTTTGACTCTGTGAATTTGGAAATGGACATAATAGAGCAAGAAACCTCACACTTCACAAACAACTGAAGCCTCTTTGGAAATCTGCTTTGACAGTTTCTATAAAAGCGGATAAAAGCCATTTCCATTTGATGTCAGTTTTCACAGTGATGCTTTCGTATTTGTTGCTTGTTGACATTTCTATGGAGATTTTCAAAAAGGATGAAATGGAGCTTGTTTGGTTCAATCAGCTGTCAGCGCTGTTTGCATAATTCATAACACTGTGCAGGTGTCGCTCTACCTTCTTCCATTTACTCTTTCACTCCTCTCTCCACATCTCTTTGCATTAGTGGCTGCTGCTGCTGCTTCAGATCCTAAAAGATTAATTGTCTTGCTGTGTTCTTCTTGGAACACGAAGCTTAATGGAATCCATGTCAGTGAGGTGCCAAGCCACGACTTCTTTTCCTTACTCCCCACTTAAAGCCGACCCATGGAATATTTATGAAGTCATTTAGAAATCAGGCCGGGTGCAGTGAGTAATGGCCCCGCTTGGTGATTCACAGTGTGGCATCTCTTTGGACTGGGTGGGTGGTGGTGGAAGGGAACATATGACATACAGGACACATATGCTAGTATGTGTAACCTCTTCATGTCCCACAAAAAAAAAAAAACGGATACATGGTGATTATTTTTAGTGCATTTGAGCCATCAGCTGAACAAAAGGCCTTATTCAGCACCAGGGACAGCACCACAAAACTGTATGAAACACGTCTCAATAAAAAGTCATTTCAAACCATTGTCCATTTCAGATTTACTGTTTTTTATTGGCTATTGTTATTGTTTGTTATACAGTTTAGTCAGGACCACTTTTTCAAACGTGACATTATTTATTGGTTGCTATTGGTTCCCTACAGCATAAAAAGCAAAACGCATTCAGGATGAGAAGGTCATGGGAAGACATAAAAACAGAACAGGGCAAGCATTGCTGACCACTAATTTGGTTGTTACTTCCTGTTTAGTGGGTGGAGCTTGACAGCTGTGTTCAACTGGTGCTGCTATTATATTCATGCTTAATTGCGTTCTCACTTTTTATGACTTCTACTGGTAGATAGAAAATAAGCTCTTGTAGCATAGTTTTCTGTTCTGGATTTCTGTTTACCTTTGTCCTTAGCAGCAGATGCCGAGTGCATGGTTCACGTTGTAGAGTTCAAAAGGCAGTGACAGTCCAGAGCGCTGAAGCCCATGTTCACAGAATATAGCATGTTCAAACAGAGCATGTCCTCCAAACTCATTTAGTGGACAAGTCACACCTCACCAGCAGGCCAGAGTTTACCCACTGGGCTCTCATGAGAAATAACAGCACATACACAATATCACACCTATCTCTGGGGCACCTGTGTGAGACTGAGACGTGTTTGGACTGGCCTTCTATGGTTACAGTGAGGTCAATTTAACACTCGCACTGACATGGCTGAAATTGAAAGGCGTGTTTGGGCACAAAGAGGTTTAAAAATATTGTATCGCATTATAGATAGATGGTTTACCACAACTGACTGAGCCTACAAAATATATAATATATATAGCTTTTTGCATACTTGCATTTATACGAATATGGTTGCAGCTCCCTGTCTAAAAAATATTTACAAAATCATTAGTGTTTTATTAAATATTGCGTAAAAAAGTATTTCAAGCTCAGCTGAGCAGGGCTTTAACAGGATTCATTACATTTCTGACCCATTGAAAAAGTCATTTATCCACTCACACTGAAAGTCATTACATTATCGGGTAATTAGTATGATGTATTACCAGTTGCTGAAGCATTTTCTCTTTAACTTTTTTGCTTATTAACATGTGTGATCTTAAAGTCCATGATCTTCTTGAATGGTCTCCTACATGAAGCCAGAGCATTGTTTGTGGCTCACTGAGTCGAGTTGATTTTGTTTTAGCACTTACATAGTGTTTTTTATGGTTTCACTTTCAAGGTTGTTGCATTAATTCTAAGCAAATGGCACTTATGAATCTGTACATGAAGGTTTCCAATGCAGATTCATGATTTTACAACAGCTAATTCATATTCAGAAGCTTCAGTGCTCTTCTACATTACCTGGAGTGCCTGATTATAAGACCTTTGGTGATCATTTTGCAATTCAGTATCCCCCCAAACTTTTCCTCACTGCTCTCTCGCTGGTGCACATGAGTGAAGGTGAGATCAAACAAAACAAAAATAGCTAGAACAGAGCAGAGACATTTCTTGGTGCTTGCATTTTAATGAATTTACAAAAAATAAGTCGTTTGGAAACTCTATACATGCTGTTTTTTATTTACAAGGGGAAGTCTCATCAATTATTCACAGTAAAGCAAGGCACCAACAGATGCATAAGCAAATGTACTGTATACTGTATGAGAAACTTTGTGGACATCTATCTCCTCAGGTTTAACAGGCTGCTGCAGCACTCTGTTTGGCTCAGCCCAACCCAATGACTATAAACAAGAACTGAAGGAAGCAGTAAACACTTTGGGCAAAATGTTTATCAGTTCAAATAGAGATATAACAAACAGGCTCGACGCTGGGAGCTCCTCCATTAGCAGACTTTAAGTGAACCACAACAAGTTTGAGCAATAGCAAATGAATCTCCATAAAGATGTCCTGTCCTTTGTAGATATATAGATAGATGTATTTCTATCTGGACTTGGATGTTTCTCAATTGGACTCTGACCTCAACATAACATAGATAGTCCTTAGACTCCACCCAGACCAGACTTTGGTGACTTGAAACTCCAGAGTAGCTTGCCCTTGAATATTGGTGACTATATCACTAAAGTAATAATACTTCTAATTTCATTGGGATTATTTCGTTTTGTCACCAGCTTTTTTCTACAACCTGTATCTTGTATCACGCACAGTACACTCTCAGATTATTTTGCCACAGATTCCTTGGTTGATATCTTTACCGAAATTTGTCAAATTTGTTCCCTAATGTTTGCTATATATTTGTTTTATCAGAATGAAAATTGAAATGTTATTGACTTTTGATGCAATGTCAATTAAGACATCTATCTAAAAAAAAAATCAAGGACACTTGTCACTCTGATTTACTTGCTTCAGCAGGAAAGTCATTTGCGGTATAAAAAAAATAGTAAAATAGTAAGTGGAAAGTTTTAAACCTCCACTTTAAAATATTGATGCTCTGACCTAAAAGTGCTTCTGCTGCTAAATCTGTAAAATAGCTGAGTTTAAACCTTAGGTAAGCAAGCTCTTCATTCGATTCAGGCTGTTGTTTGCTATGGCATGAGAAGAACACGGAGAGTGTGCTTACTCATGCAGCCAGCCGTGCTTTGCATCTCTGTGTTCATGCTGTCTTGGCATCCTGCAAACAGTCGTGCAAACTGTACTGGAAAGCTGGTGCTGACGCTGCTCATTGGTCTCCCCTGTCACAGTTGGACATCAGGGCATGCTGGTATTGTAATTAGAGTGAGGATGACATGTTTTTTGTGTATTCATCTCGTGGCATCGCTACAAGGTGACTCTCGGGCTTTTTGGGTTTACTTTCTGCTCACATAGGCAGACAAATACACTCTGGACCTTGACAGATGTCACAGTGGCACTCAGCCCACATCACTTTATCTTTTTCTCTTGGACTAATTTATACCCACTCACATGCTTACTCACCTCTTCCGACCTCTAGACTTATCTGAGCAGCAGACATTTGACTATTTAACTCCAGTTTAGTGTTGCACAGTGGACAATGGATGTTCCACTTCTGTCAGACCTTCACACAAACACACAGGCCTACATCCTGATAAGGGCAAAGACAGTGACTCCTGGCCTCAGCAAAACTGGACATGTCCCAGGTGATGGATGACTTTATGGAGAGAAAGTAAGAGGTCTCTGCAACCACTGCACTCTTTCCTCAATAACCTAATAAATGATACTGTCATATTATCAATCATTATTTCACACTCCAAGTCAAGTTTAGAGGAATTTTAAGCAAACAGCCCATTATTCTAATGCACTCATTCATATATTACTCCTAATAACTATTCTAAATCTTACCCCTGCTTCTCTAACTGTGCATCATGTGCACATATGTTTGCAAACTGACCATCCCAGTGTCCCGTTACCTTTAGGGGCAGCACGGGCACTGAACATCTGGCAATGCAGATGGATACAAAGCAAACATCTCGCTTTCCATCTATCTTTATTGTTTGCCACTGATCCATATGCTCAGTCATAAATCGTTACTTAAATTGAGAGCAAGCTCATATCTAGCCTGCTGTTTTTATGTATGTCATTTGCAACAAGCAGAGATTTGTGTGTCCCTTGCTGTGTGACTCATCCATCCTGAAAGTGCCAGACTCCCCCAGCACTTGATGTGTCCAGTTGTCCACCCCATTTTTCCAATGTTAGTCTGCCAGTGGCACAAAGGGCTATCTCACAGTAAAAGTAACCACTTACAGCCAATCAACAGCTCTACTTGAGAAATATAATAAATGTTAACAGGAAATTATAGCTGTTTAAAAATCCAAGGTCGTCTTAAGACTTGTAAGTAGTAGGCTTTAGTAACCTAATCAGAATAGCATGTCTGTGTCACTCACACAGTGGCTTCTCCAATCAGACATGTCAATCTCAGAGCTTTTGTGCAGTAGTGGGAATGATTCAGTCGTGACATTTCAGCTCGAAAACAGCTGCCACATGTTTTCGGCAAATTGGATTTTAGTTAAAAGGGCTGAAAATTAACTTTGAGTGAATATACAAGGTTTAGTGAAGAACATTGCTTCAGATAATTTGGACATTTGATTTTATATGGGCTTTGTATTTTAAAATGCAAAATGAAAACAGTGACTTTGAGGTTAATTCAGGAAGAGGACACTTTCAAATACTGTGACCCTCTCACAAAATACTCTTGTGATGCAGCAGACAGTGTTTGCAAACATCTTATGTCCCAGAATGAGCTTGACCCACATGAGCCAACTCACTGTGAATTCCCTAAACAAGCCTTGACTTGTAATTTCCTTTACCTTGACACCTCAGGGCTCTGTTAGTGCTATCAATAAAAGGCCTATTTAGCTCAGAGGTCACTCCAAGCTTCAACACCACAACTGTCAAGCAAAATGACTTTTGAGAAATCCATCCGTATTTCTTCCCTTTTTTCATTTGTATCCCTGAGGACAGTGTGTCGTTGACTAAGCATCCAGTCAGCATGTGTTTTGGCTCCCCTCCATTAGCTTTCTGATTGACTGAGGGCGATTGTAGCACATCCTGCTGGATTCCTCCACTTCACCCTGGTTTAATCTCTCATCCATCGCTCCAAATCAAGGCACAGGTCACTGTACCCATGGCCTACAGGCATCACTCATTATACTGTGAAGTTTCAATTGCAGCTCGACCTCTTACATCCAGTTTCATGGCTTCTTGTGGTGGGCCCATGTTCCTGCTGTTCTGCTGTGAAACTCCTTAAATAAACCGACTCTTTGCTCAAGGCCACCACTCATCTCAGGAAGACGAAGGGGCGACAAATTTTGTTCAAATCAATGTCAAGCCTTGTTATTGTACCACCTTGGTGAATACAGTTCGGCCACCCAAGAGTTCTGGCTTTCCGTCTCTGGCCTCATTGTTATTTCCAACACAGACTGGCAGCATTCACAGCGACTGAAATGCTTTGACATATTGCTAATAAAGAAACTAAACCTGCCACAGGCTTTGAAAAATGAACCCTTGCAAACTAATCCAGTTTTTGGTGCTCACAAATTTGCCCATAGCGGCATAAGTTGATTCCAGGATGTAAAAAAGCTTTCACACTTGTCTTGACAAAATAAATGACCATATATCATAAAAAACAATTTGTCGCCTCTAGCTTCATATAGCATCCTTGAAGTGATTGGCACAGTGGATTTATTTGTAATGTTTTTCAGCTAAGGGATGTTTGCTTCCAGTAGCGTTGTGTGGGCAGCTTGTCCCTGTTGTTGTGCATTAGTCAGATGTTCAAGTCCAGGCTTTCGTCCCATTTATGTCTTTAGAAATTCAAAGTCTGAGCGTTTACACAAAGGAGAGAAATTAGAAAAGAGTAAATGTTTGATTAAGTTGTGTTTTCTTACATCACGTGGGATGACATTGGTCCTGTTCTAGTGCTGTAGTAAAAGCTCTTCATTTGTTTGTGTATAGAACTTATCTAACAATGATCGTACAATATTTAGGTGTCAGGAGTACATACAAAATCACAATGAATGTTAACCTCACTTTTTACGTACACATTTGATTCAAAAGTAATTTTGCGTGCGTTTCTTTGTGTTTGCAGCAAGTGAAAACTGCCACGACTTCCATCCCATGTTCTTCACCCACGATCGATCCTTTGAAGAGTTCTTCTGTATCTGCATCCAGCTTCTCAACAAAACCTGGAAGGAAATGAGGGCCACCAGTGAAGACTTCAATAAGGTTTGCTCCTGTTTTGTGTCTAATACTAGCATAAAACTTTAAAGGCAGTGAGTTCACTCTGGAAACGTGACGAATTTAGGTACACCTCATGCCCGTATGTTCATTTAATTAGGCTAATTTTTCGTCTAATGGTGATGGATTACTCACAGCTGGAAAAAGTAAAAACTCTATATAGACACACTGCTCTAGGATTCTCTCCGAGCTACAGCGTACCCAATTACCTGCTAACTTGCTAATATTATTCCACATTTATGTACAACATGGCAAGCTAGTCCACTTTTACTACCTGAATCTTAATAAAGTTAAGGGTCATCATCTTATAATTTTTTTTCTCAGACTATTATAATGTTTTTGTTTTGTTTTTTTCCCTCAGACCTGTTTTAACATAAATAAATAGTTTTCCATTACCTCTGACACTGATGAAAAACTTCCCTTGTCTAATGAGGAGTTGACTCCTACAGTCAGACAGTAGTAATGATAGTAGTGATAGTAATGACTGATTGAGTGTATGGCGTGTTTGTGCGCCAGTATCCGGCATATGCTGTATATATTTTCCTTGCTGTTTCAAACAAATGATCATTATCTGCAAGATTCAGCCACACAAGCTACAACCAGCTCTGATGTCAAGAGAGCAGCTCATATATATTCATTTAAAGTAGAATCCAACTCTTGCATGTTTTCTGGTTAAACTGGGAGAAACAATGTTTTTGGGGTTTTTTTCAATCCAATTCAATTCAATTAAACCTTATTAATCTCCATGGGGAAATTCAGTTGTTAGGTCTCTTCAACTGATTGACTGGCTGATTGATTGTAAAGTCAATTGTAGCTGCAACTTTCTGTAGGAAACACAGTTGGTTCTCAAGGGCTAACTGTTGTTATGTTGCTGCCATTTTGTTGTTAAGGCAAAAATTATGCATTTGGTTGCTTCCAATTGTGTTCATTAACTGCCCAATTTTGTGATACCTATGCTCTTAAAAAAACAATACATGTTTGTTTATTTTTAGATAGGACAAAATGTGAAATAAGTTGGATTTCTACTGTGTAAGGATTTGAACAGAAATCCTAGATGGTGCCTTTAATGAAGCATAAAATCAACAGTTTGGATGTGCAGACAGTGTTTTTAATGGAGGATGCTTGAAGAGAATAGGAGTGTGTTTAATGGAGGCAAGTCTGATACTCCCAGGGCACAGCTCCGACCGCCAGGCAACCGTTTCCCCTGTTTCCATAGCAACCTCTGTCCAATTACCACCGCTGCGCTGCACTACTCTGTGGCTCTAAGATGGAGCCGCTTCTCCAGTGTAGCGTGCATTGTGTTCGTGTACTTGTGTTGTTCTTTTCACGGACTGTCTTCGGGCTTAACGTCTCTTCCTTTTTAAACGTCTCCGCTCATCCCCAGCAGAGGAGAGAAGAGGAGAGGAGCATCCATCTCTGAGCTCTGTTCTCAGGCGCTTGGAAGAAAAATGCCTCACTGATGTAGCAGCTTGGAGCCACTCACGTTACCCTCCTCCTCCTTCTCTCATCCCACCCCCCCATCCGTCTAAACCTCTCCTCTCACTCCCACACACACATATATACACCTGTCATGTGATCCACTTGCCGCTCCGCCATTGGTGTCTCTGATCGTGGCGTGTGTCCAATCAGGGCATAAGCTCAGAGATCAACATCAGCGAAGCAGAGCAGCCTGGTTGATGCTCTTAGAGTCACACAGGGAGGGGGCAAGGCAGGCAGATTTAAAGGGATGCAAAAAATATTAGTTTACAGAAGATATTACAGAGAGAAGAAATAAAAAAAATACATTTGGGAAGAAAAGAGAAGATAAACAAAAAGTGGTGGACGAGCTTTGTCGATAGACCAGGTTTCCTCTGCCGGGGCTAACACTGAAGCTAAGTGTCCACTCAGCTAAAGCGCTCTTCCAAACCTGCCTTCTCCTTCCATCGCTTGATACCAACTCGTTCCTGGGCGAAACCTGAAGGATTCATCCGTCACTGTGGAGAGTCGCACACCAACCTTGGAACCATGGAGGTGACATGTAAGTACTGGAAATCAACAAAGACACGAGAACGCTGAGGTTAGAGAGCAACCTGAGATGGTAGTAAAAGGAAGAAGAGCGACTGTTTGTGTTGTTGCCTGGCTGCGGAGGAGAAGGAGGGGAGGAGAAAGTATAGGAGAAATGAAGAGGCAGGGAGGGATAGACAGCATGGGCCGGGGGGGACAGATGGGGGCTGTGCAGACCCGGCGAGGCGTAAGCAAGGATCCACAACCCAGTCTTTTCATTAAGAAACACACTCGCAGCCAGCCACATTGACATAATCCGCTGCGATTTCACCCCCCACTTATAAGCTCTAAATACTCATCGACACGCATTCAGACGCACATCCCCACATCATCCCCCCTTTAAACACACTTGGGGCACTATCTGTATTCTAGTGTACAGAGCGTATGGATGGGGGTGGGGTTTTGTTGTGAATGGGATTACTCCACATCTCCACCATTTGTCACCAGAGGAATTCAGTGCCACTATGAGCTTTTCCTCTCCTTCACGCTGTGTTGGATGAGCTCTAACCAGTGTTTTGGCCACAAGGGTTTGACACTGGATTAGAGCGGGGTCAGTCCCAGACTGTAGGGCACACTCTGTGAAACACTGCCAGTACCTGGATTCATTTGTTTTGGACCGGAGCACTCCTTTTGTTCTGTTTACCTGCTTTATACTGAGGAATTAGGGCATGGCCCCTGGTGAAACCTACTTTATTTGTTTATTTCAGAAGCTCTCCACTCGGGCAGTAATCAAGCATAATGACAATTGATTCAAGCCTCCTAAATGTCTTTAAGTGTGTTAAACTTAATAATCATTTCTGACTCAAAAATACAAAAAAAAAACAACAACAAATTGCCAAGTAGATACAATCAATATATGGATGTGTTTAATATTTTAGAAAATGTGTGTAAAATGAAGCTTTGTTTTTGATCAAACCAATATTCACTATTATTATTATTATTATTATTATTATCTATTATTATTTAAATAATATATTAGTGTTGGTAAGGGATATTTGGTAACTTGCAAAGTTATGTACTTTATGCTTAAGTTAAAAATTTTAAATTAAATAAAATAAAACTTCTGGGAGTTATGGTTTTTGTTCAGCCCCACAGCTCAACATTTATTGGGCTCTAAGAAATTGTTATTGACTTAGAAATAATCATTTCCAGAACTGCCTGTTTCAGTTTTTCTGTTGTTGGTAAGAAACAGACCTTTAACCTCAGCCATGTCCAGCCATTAAACCACGAAAATATTTAAGTCCTTTTATTTTTTGCTGTTGACATTTGTTCTGCAGCCTGCAGTGCACCCGACTGGAGTGGATAATCAGCTTTGTTCAGCCATGTTGAAGACTGACCCGTCCCGTGTGGGATTATTCACATGTCAATCTCCCTCATCAACCCTGACTTTTTCTGTCAATTTGTCTTGTATTGTCAAATATACTGAATAAGGAATTTAGATTCAATTTCATTACAGACTGTACATCACAAATCTGTTAAGATTTGACTGCTCTGCCACACGGTTAACATGCACACATGCGTGATAAATGAAATGAGTACCGCTGTGTCCGGTAACAGGCACAAGCCTGTGGCAGTAATAATGTGGGCACAGGTGCCAAAGGTTTTGGGCAAGAGCCATGCTTGGATTCCATGAAGCAGCTTGGGCGGGTTGGTGTTAGTGTGGTGCACACTGCCGTGTGCCAACATCTGTGACTGCGTTTCTGTTGCGCCTTACATGAAACGCTACATCCATGACGTGTATCCAGACACAGGAGCAGCCCCTCCCACTCTCCTCTCCTGCACGAGACCTGCTGGGTTCATGATTTACCTCCGTCTGTCCACATCCCTCTACAGCACTGTTGTCAAGCTGAAATTTATGAAGGGCCACACTTGGAACTAAATCATGTCAAGGGCCAAAGATACTTGTAATTTAAATAGCTTTGCTTAAGTCAGACAATATGCATGACTGTGTTGGTCCATGTCCTTGTGGAGCCTAGATTTGTTTTGTATCAGTTTCTTAGTGCAATTATTACCTCTTTTTTCTTCAATTTTAGTGAAACTATATTGTTAATTTCAGCATACTTTATTTTGTTGTTTGTGTTGAAGTGTTTTTATATGTATATCCCCATTAGTATCTACACACAAATTAACAACCATAATGTATTTGTGTTTTTCAAAAGCCCAGTGTGGCCCCTAGGCCTTGGTTTGATGTTTTTCAGTAGCAGTTACCTTCCCTTACAGCTCTCTCTTGTCGTTCTCCTCACCTCCCTCGAGTGGTCTCTCCCCTCTATTCCTCCTCCTCGTTTGAGACCCCCCCCCCCTCTCCCTTTATCCCTATTGTTGAATTCAGACAGGCTATTTATATCTTTCTGCCTGGCTGCCTCACCTCCCACTCCCTTAACAAGCTTTTCTTTTATTGTTTTTGCACATGTGTATGCATGTTCGGACACTGCGTGACTCCGCTGAAACAAATCGCCTCGTGTGCGTTTGTGTGCGAGTCCTCTTGGGGATGTTTGAGATTTTATTAGTTTGTTTTGGTTTGTTTGAATCCATAACAGCTCATCAATGGAAAAAACTATTATTTTTTCCCCTCTCTGCATTACTTTTTATGAGCGTATGCCTCAGAGGATGGTCTCTGATCTCAGCTATGTTAGCCCACTCACACTGAGAGCGCCACAGCTGAGCTCCCTAATCAGACAAGAGAGATTATGAGCCATTAGCGTCAAACCATCAGAGGTGCATGAGCAGAGATGAGGAGCTAACATTTGGCTGTTTCAAGATAATGATGCTGTTGTCTTCTCTACAGCGTGATACTACACATTATTATTATATTTATGTGTAGCCTATACATTATTTTGACATGTGCACAGTTTATTGATTATAATTTAGTACCACAAAGCTTTTCATCTGTGGCAGTGTTGTGGAGAAATGGCTACTGTAGGCTATATCATGAGCACATTTCATAATCAGCAATATTACTTGATTTTAGCTGACATAGGATGCACACCATCTGTCTTTGTGTTCACAGTAAATTTGGAAAGCACCTAAATTTGGATCCACTTTGTCAGGTTGGTATATTTAGATCTAAGCCACCAGGCTCCAGTGAGAAAAGAGGACATTTTTAGCTTCATATTTATGTGCTGCATTGTTTTTCTTAGTTTGAGTAGTTAGTCTACAGGCTTTGTAACAACAGCTTTTATCCAAGAATACATGGGGACCAAAGGCACTAGCAGTAGCAGTGGCATCAGCAAGTGTTATTTTCAGAGCTTTATTTTGCATTGGTCAACTGAACGAGGAAGCAATTGGGCATTCAGTTTCTCTTCAATATATTCCTTTGTGTTCAAACCAGAATGCTTCTCCAGTTTGGGGCTTAACCAGAGTTTTTTTTTAACTTTGAAACCCCATACTGCACACTGCAGCGTTTATGAAATGAAAAAGAGTACATGATTTAATTATTGTTATGTTAGACCGTCACTTGAGAATTCTGTCAGATAATGAAATAATCCCTGTTTGGATGTCCTTGAATAGATTTCTAATTACAAACAATTTCCTCTTTCCACTGGGGCAATTAATACACAGTGTTCATGTTTTCACTAACATTTATGTCATAATGAAACAAACATTAGTGCAATGCTGTGCACAAGGCAAGGTCAAAACTTGGCTTTCAACAGCATTTCTTGATAAACCCGACTTGGTAGTGATTTCCCAGGCGACCATACTCTCTGATCATCCATATGGGCTGCACTATGTGTCACACAGAGTGGCGTGTTGAAATAGAGCTCCTTTGACAGTTTGTCTGGGTGTGCGGCACTGACCCTCTAAATATGGGAACAGTAACAGCGAGCAGCAACAGCAGGCAGTGCCATCACATCATTCAAGTGGAAGGAAGTGACCAAGGGTGGTCCAAGATGGATTTGATATGTACAGACTCCTGATTCATTTGTGCTAGCATGAGAAATAGTGGGTTTTTAACCTCTTAAGGTATTTGATTGAATGAATATTTGGTGAATCAGTGAATACTTTTTTATGCCCTACAATTTTTGCTAATCCCTCTCAATAGTGTTGTCAAGAGTCCCAAAAGTATTCCCAAGTGAAAAAACCTGTGCTGTTTTACATTGCACTCAAGAGTTGCTTTCACCCGTTGCCATTGTATTTCATTTTGCTGGAAAACCCAGATACAAGGACTTTTTACATTTGTGCCATGGGGGGTAGATGCATAATTGAAAATTTAATGGAAGAAACTAGTGCCTTTCCACTCAGTCGCTTTTAACAGTCTTAACATGGCACAATGACAGGGCGGTCAGGAGTGTCTCACAGAGATGAATACAGATGTTGAAGTGTGGCTTTAGGGCGAGTGTCTGGTCTTTCTCAAGAGATTTATGCCAAGCATCAAAGACATCAAATACAGGGTTATTTTTAACTCCTTTAGTGACTCATAAGGGTTTTGTCATTTGACAATCTTTATCCCAGCGTTGAAGTCTAACTGGAGGAAAAGGTCAACCCATTTCAAAGTCAGAATATTTTAGTGTTTATTTACAAATGTCATATCTCGAGAGACAAAACTTGACATGCACAGAGCTGTCAAGACTGTTTTATAGTTAAAGCAAGTCGTTCGCTTTAGAGGCTTCTGACCAAAGAGAATGTGTTGTGTGATGTAGATATGTTTATTGCCTGTCAGGCGGATATCAGTTGTGCCCTAACACCCTTTTCTGGGAGCAGATATGAGAAAAATCTGGCTTTGTCGTCACTCTTGACAAAAACAGGTGTCATAATTTACTCAGCAGAAACAAGGAATAAACAACATCTTTTGCTAAGAATACGCTTAAGGGTCATTATTGATACTTCAGATGAAGACATGTCACTGGCTGGATTCTCAGGGTCAAAAACCTCTTCTACTTGAGAGGGATTCTGCTGTTCTAATAAAATGTGCAAAGCTTAAGCTTAATAGTTTAGTTTCTCTGATCTATTATGTGAGGTTTTGCCAGGTTTTGCTTGATATTCTTGTTGCCACAAAAGCCTCTGTACATGAAGGCCTGAATCTCAGGAGGAGGCCAGACTGCAGAGATCAACTCTGTGCAGATCTAGCTAGCATGAGCTAAACAAATCAGTGACACACAAAGTACATGGAGTGCCATTTCTGCTTTCACTCATGATGAGAGACAGGCATGCTTTCATGTTCATCTCATGTATTTTTAATGAGACTACGGTCAACTTGAAGAGTTAATGATTAATTGAACATGGAACATAGACACAGTCAGGAAAAATGTACTAATCATTTCAATGGGGGAAATTCATGTAAGTGTTTTAATTTATTTCAAAGTTGACATTTTTGTGCAGTTTTATTCAACATGTCCACACCTAAATTGCATACTTCACAGATGGCACAATTATGGCCATGAAAAATTGACTTTTTGATAGCTTTGAGGGAAAATCACAATGTCATTATGGTGTGATTACAGCCTTATTATTTTTCCAGTGACGTTTTTCTCACAATCTCCAGAAATCCTTAGCCCAAGCGGCAGTGGTGAGCATGTAACTGACAGCTGCTAAATGACGCCATTACCGTACTTTCAGGTAAATGAAGCAGAGGTGACAGTTGATTGGTTGAATGATAATGTGTTGCGGCTGATGGTCCATCCATGATGAATGGATGGAGGTGGCTGACAGTTACGTTTCAGTGAAAGAGGAACAGGAGCAGACGAGGAGTCACCTCTTCATTATGTGGGCTTGATGCTTCGTGGGATAGGGTTTAATTACTTGCTGACACTTGCTCTACTGTCTGTGCAGAGGTGGAGTAGCCAAATTATGAGAGAGAGCCTGATCCAGTTTTTATGGAATCAAGCACATTCATTTTTAGATGCCAGGCACTGTCATTATTGCTGCGTATTTTTACTTTTGAGGTAAATGTAATGGAGTAGATGTGCGTGAGCTGCCATCCCCCTCTGGCGGTGTCTAGTGAAGAGTAGTGTTTTAAGAGAATGTCGGATAAAAGAAAAAATGTCTGACAAGATGACAAGTGATAAACCATGGCATCACAACATGTTTCGTTTTGAAGACAACAAAAGGTGAATCATCTGAGTCAGTCTGAAAAAGCTGAGTCTAAATTTACCCCGAGAAGTTTGCCTTTGCTGACGTCATGTCACCTCCACCAAGGTGCTCTCTGGATGAAAAAAGGCTGGAGATAAAATATTCATAGTGCTCCCTACCCTGTTGTGAAAGGACCATGTGTTCGTATTAAATGTGATGAATATTCGCTGTGTTAATTAGCATGAGTGCAGCCACATGGGCCAACAGAATTGTTTTCCTGCCGGAGACACGGCTGCAAACAAGGCATATTAATGAACATTCCCCAGGGCCGACTTCACTGCAACTCCTCTAGAGACACACATTATGATAGAGCCAAGCAGTAGACAATAAGATGACTAATACCACAGTGTACAAAATATGCACAATACATGTCACTTTATGACCTCAGGGCAAACTAGCTTTGTTTTGTTTACAGTCTGAATTTGTCATTGAACCACAAGTGATAATTAAACTCAAGCAGAGGTTATCTCTGGGAATCTCACAACAACAATACAAAACCCCCTGCCTTTTGTCTCATTTGTAATCTTGATGGGAAAATAAATTAATTGAAGGCGTAGTTATCTGTATTATATAGACCCTTGTATGTCATTTATTATAGTCACCTCTGTGTGTAAGTGATTAAAAGTAGTGAACAGGAAGGATGGACCTCTTGTATCATGATTATGAGCTTTGGATTCACTCATTTTTCTGTGTGAAGAGTCCAAGGGTCATAAATCTACAAGACACCGGTTTCCACATAAAAGGATGTCCTGCAGGAGCAGTAATGAGAGTTGTATCTATAAGGAACCTTTCCATCTTAAACAAGAGCTTTTCAGTGATTTACAGGAAGCCATTTTCAATAACAGAGCCAAATGTAAGTGATTCAATAATAATCTGACTCAAGGATGATTTAAGAGTTCAAGAGTTTGGCTGACTTTAGTTTTGTATGTGACTTCCAAAGACATTGAGAAGTAAACATCAATACCATATTTCCTCAGACCAAAACGTTCTCTCTCTTTCTGCACACTGTAATAGCTGCTCAGAAACGGTTTGTTGATATAATAAAAATGGATAAAAATGTGTAATTTTGTTGGAGAGTTGCAGATTGCAGAAGTCTTTTAAAAGCTTTAGTGGGGTTTTCTGATCTCACACTGAGAGTAGTGCAGATGAAGAGCAGTTAAACAGATTGAAACAGCAGCAGCAACAGCAAGTTCATTTCTTGGCTGTAGTTGCCTAAGCTGTTATCCTGTAGCAACACCATTCAGTGCATGTCTTGAATGTGATGCTACTTCTGTAGGATAATCCCTGTTGTCTTCAGTTTAGGTTGCACGGATTTTGGGCCCTTTTTAATAAAAGTTAATCTGACTGCAAGAATTTAGCTGATAATGAGTTAATCGTCTTACAGCAAACACAATGAAAACAGTACTGGGAAGAACCGAGTTGAGTTCCTTGGCTTACAAGTATTGGCATAGCTTATTAATATAAATAGCTCCCAAAAGCCAGAATAGAATTGAGCGGGACAGCATGCCAGTTCTACAAAACCCATCTCATTATAACTGAGTCTACACACTGTGAAGAGGTGTACTTGCAGCTTGTTGAGAATGGAAATATTTGTGCTATCTCCTGCATTTGATCAACAAAGCAGGCAACTGAAAAGAGGCAGAAGAAAAGTCGGTCTGGTTCTCGCTGTCATCTCGGTATGATCTGATGCGGTGAATCAGCATCTGCAGGCCCACAGGCGACTGCTAACGAGCCTCATCCATAATCAAGACTGCGTGTCACGACCACCTTCACACTGTCTGCAGTCGAGTGGAACAGCGCCAGCAAAGGCATGTTGAAAAGTCAAGTCGGGTTTAGAATGTGGAGCTCACATTCACATTCACGTAACGGCTTCATATGAGGAGAGTTTTGATTTTGAGCTTTTAAAATCGAATAAGAACGGTGCTTCTTCTGAATTGAATCCCTTTGTTTGTCAGTTTAATTCCTTAATAAATAATTGAATTTGGATGACAGTAAAGCTACATTCTAACTGTTATTGACTGCTTGCAGCTGAGTGTTCATGTATTTTGAATAATTACATTAAAATTTCGTGACTGGGCTAATTGATCTGGACATGCATGACGTGTCTAATGTGTTGTTGTGGAGATTCATCCTTTGCTATTGTCGAGCACAAAGCCGTCTCTGAAGCCGGAGGGAAACTGATGAATTGGAACGGCGCTCGTGTCATGCTTCTGCAGCCGTAGCCAAAGTAATGGTATTAGCTCACTTGGGATTATGGACTAGTTCTGTCATGCATTTCACTGATGCATGATACTCAGGCTAACAGTTGACTAGCCACTATTGAAATATTCTGCTTTGCTTCTAAGGTTCGGTGCACCCGACTGGATTAGAGACTGTTCTTCAGAAAGTCTAAATGTCTTATTATTTATCTTGTCTGGAACAAAAAGAAACAAAAGCCACCTCCCTTGATCTCTCAGAAAAAAACATGTGTTAGTTTCTTCACTGTACTTTCTCTTAATGACCTCACTGCTCTTGGTTCTCCAGGTAATGCAGGTGGTGAGGGAGCAGATCATGCGAGCGCTCACTGTCAAGCCTAATTCCCTGGACCAGTTCAAGAGTCGCTTGCAGAACCTGAGCTATACAGAAATCCTCAAGATCCGTCAGTCCGAGAGGATGAATCAGGAAGACTTCCAGTCCCGCCCCATCCTGTAAGTACCATACTGTCACACCACTACATATGCTCTTTCTCTGCTTCTACAATTTCAAAAGTGTCCAAAGGATTTTTTGGAGAGGGTTGGGATTTTGGCATACCAACCTTCTTCGCACAATTTCAAGAAAACAATATACGTATATGTGAAATTGTTGTTGATGCTAAGATGATGCGTCTTTGGATATTTAAATCACAAGCATGACATTCTAAGTTTTGTCTCCAGTCTTAGTCTACATGTGTCAAGAATGGAAAACATCACTCCTGCCATGTTTTATTCCTTTTCTGGAATGATGGTGCTATGATGTGCATCAATATTTAGGATGTACTTGCCAGGCTGCAGTGTTATTTGATTTTTTTTGCAGTGAGGCACAGCATGCAGCAATGCTTTGTTCTTTGTCTCTTGCAAGTTATATCACTGGTAAGAAAAGAAAGCTTCTCCTGATCCAATGGGAAGAGCTTTTTCGGTTTTGCTTCCTGTTTGGCATGGCCACAACTTAAAAATAAAACTTTTCTGTTAACATGAAGCCTATACATTTTAGGTTTTGTGTAAAAAAATTTTTTAAAAAGCAACCAGAGCAAGGTGTTGATTGAAATTAAAAACATACTGTAAGACCCCACTGTCAGAAGGTATTCGCTGATATTCCATTGCCACTAATACCCTTTTCCCCTCATCTAACTAATCAAGGAAAAAGACACAAATGGCTCATAATTTGCATCTGCTAAAAGACCTGTGGTTATTAATTTTCTCATAATTGCCTCTCTTTTCTGCTCTGCATGCCATTTGTCATCTGAATGCTGGGATTGGCCTAAAGCTTGCCCCACCTGGGTGTTTCCTTGTCATAGAGAATGTGGATCATGTTTAAATGGTCTCTAAATGACATTCCCACTGAATAGTTCATTAATGACCCTTGGCCTCACTGCACATGGAGAGATAGGCTTTGACTCTATAGATCATTCATTGGCTCATCATGGATGCAGTGGCTATAATTGAGAACATTGTTTTGTCCTGGCTCTATTTAATGGAGTAGCTAGCACTATTGAAAAATTGTTTCACTCAGGGGCATTGTTCCTTTGAACAGTAATCAATGGCCAGAGGCTTACTGAATCAATTTTAGAAGGGTAGAGAACACTTTACTCGTTCTCCTTGTTGGTAGTTTAAAATAAAGGCAAATAAAATATCACACTGAATCTGGTTACTGAATACAACGGTCAAATTACATGAAATGAAATAACATGAAAAAATATCTTTTGGTGTCATTGACGCCAAGTTGTGCAGCATGAGGCCAGCCGAGAGTGGAATTTTCCTCTAATCAATACAACAGTACAGTCAGGACTGTAATGAGCGGAGCATGTCACACTTAAAGGGGAATGTTTCACCACAAATGAGCTGAAACCAAGACCTGGAGTGTCACATTCCTACAAATGGACAGCTGACAAATGCTGAAAAAATAGTTGCATTTTACTGTTGATCAACTTCTACCTGAGCTTCTGTCATGACTTTACATTCGTAAAAGCTTTTTATTTCTACACACAGGATATTGTATGTTATTGAGAATTGTATGAGAAGAGCCATGAACAACTCTGTGACACAAAGCTATCACTATCCATCTTTCCTCTGATTAGCCACGCCTTTCCCACTAGCCATTACTTTAAAGATGTCAGAACCAATGTCCAGCCACAGATCAATGTAATGACCGCAATCACTGATGAGGCGACTACACGGACAGGGAGAGGCTCGAGACAAATGAGGGGAAACCAGAACTGAGAAGTCTCAAGGAGAAAAGGAGAAGGAAGGAAGACAAAATGCAGATCTCATGTTAGATATTCACTGCGTATACATGTCTGGAAAACTGAGTTATCTAGTCACTCGTTTCAATACAAAGTCTAAATCAAACCTGACAGAGTGCAGTTATAATGATGGGAAATAAAGATGCGGAGCGGCACTGCTGGAGCAGATTATATCCATTATTTATGCTGACTATTGCTGTGTGCCTGACATTCATAGCAACACTGACATGTACATGCATTAATAAATAACAGCACAGCACACTTTCCACTGATCAGCCTTTTTGGGCAAGACATCTCTGAGTATATACACATGTGAATGAGATTTTTTTCTGCATAATCCAAGCTATTAATAATACATTCAGCTAGAAAATATAGAGATGTAATGAAATACATACGCCCATTAATGGAGTAATAACTATAATGTAATATCTGACTGCCACTGAACCAGTCAAATTACTCCTTAAACCCCAAACAAGGTGGCTCTATTGAATGTAAGGTCTTTGACAAATAAATCGTTTTTATGTCAAGATATAATTTCAGCACACTTGTCGACTTGTTTTTATTGCTGAGACATGATTGACTGCAAATGTTATTCCACAAGCAACTCCTCGTGGATATACCTGTTTTAATGTATGAAGGATTAATGGCGGAGGTGCTGGTGTTGCTGTAATTTACAGAGACAGCTTAAGTTGCTCCCTGTCTTGCTTTGAGTTTTTGCTTCCTTTTTATCCCTGGGGTTTGTCTTGGAGGGAAAAATGTCTGTACTGTTTCTTATAGTAGGCCCAGATAAAACATTCGTTAGTGACTTTTGTGAGCTCTGATCAACTGCTTTGAGAGGATTTTCATTTGCGTTGATATTAACATACATGTTTATTGTACTCCACTCTTATTAGACGTGGATTTCCTACATTTTATTGAGTCTGTGAGTGTTCCAACCCATGTAAAGAACCATACTCTGGATCTATTCCTGTCATCTGCAATCATTTTTCACTAAGCAATTTAGTTTTTCCCGTGACATCTGTGTCTCTGATCGTAAGCTCCTCTCATTCCTCTCTGTTAGTGCTGTATAATTGAAATACATAGTTTGCACTCTTCTTTGCTGGATGTGCCGTACGCAGTCAGTCATCGTGATGCGTTTGTGTTCATCTCATGTTTCTGCAGGGAGCTGAGGGAGAAGATCCAGCCAGAGATCATGGAGCTAATCAAACAGCAGAGGCTCAACAGGTTGTGTGAAGGAACCTGCTTCAGGAAAATCAGTAGTCGGAGGAGGCAAGGTGAGACGCATACATCCTGCCTTGATTCTCCAGTCACATAGACACTGGCCTTCAAAACTTCAGTCCATAAGAAGCCCATCTCTGTTCTTTATGAATTATTTAGTTTCCTCTACATAATCCCACACGACAAAGCTCTAATCTTATGCTCTTATCTGGTAATGAAAGCATACAGACATATACAGTAAGTAAAAAATGTTGCTTCTACAGACGAATTGTAAATGTAGAACAAATCCAAAGAGAGTACTACCTAAGTTCCCTTTGTTTTGACACATTTCCTTCTTTTGTAAAAATATCTTGCATAGAAATGTACAGAGGTTTTTGGGGTTTTTTAAGATACACTTTAACTACACGCCCTTTGTACCAAATTCTATATTGAGTGGATGGTGAATTAATCGCAAGGAGTAAAAGGAAGGTAGATATTCCGAAGCCACATCAGACAGAAAACTAATCTTTCAGCCTGATATCACATTTCACACTTGCTGTGATTGGAAAGTAAAGCAGCAGTCACACTCACATTTAGCCTGTGTAATATATTGCTCTTGAGTCAAAGAGGATTTTATTTGCTGAGAACAGATGCTGTCACTCGTCTGTCCTCCCTCATGCACTTTTCTTCACCCCTTTTGTCACTTCCCACCCGGCAGCAAAACCACAAAATGAGAAAACGTTCAGTGACAAGCTTAGCATTTTTTTTGGTTTGTTATAATCCTTATCACTTAAATTTAGCTATCTTGTCTTTGTGGAAAAAAGTAAAGAACTACACTCTGTACAAAATAAATCTTTTCATCTGTTCAGGAGCTGTATACAGCACTTTTTACTGGTCCATAAAGCAGAAGATGAGCCTCACCAGATTTGTTTACCACTAGCCTGTAGGAATCCACCTGCTTTAATCTGCCACAGCTGCTTGATGTTCATGTCTGTGTCTTATCTTTTTGTTAGTTTTTCTTATTCTTATATTTGATTATTTTCCAGGTGTATTTGTTTGTATCCTCTTGCAGTTCAGTTCGGTGCATCTTCTCCCCTTTCCCTGCCTTTGTTTTAGAGATAAAATGTTCATCAGGGTGCACCACAATTCAGAATGTTGAACTCAAATAGATGGCAATACATATGAAATCAGCAATTTTTTAAGATTTATATTATTTTTAAGATTATATATTTTCTAGTACATTTTTCTGACACACTGGCACCATCAACTGTCTGTTTTCAGTGAGTGGGATTTGGCTTATGCTGCTAGTGCACATATGCCAGCCACACCTCTCTCAGTCTGTACACAGTCCCTGCCAGTTTAGCACAGTCCCACACTGGCAGGAAAGCCATAAAGAACAGCAGAGTGGACAAAGAAACAGAGCCGTGAGCGCACTGACCGACCCACAGCAACTGCGGCTGCTGGTTACAGGCTTACATTGAGGTTACCTGTGCTAATCCTAACTTACTTTAACTCTGTAACCTACTTTTTGCTCCGATTAAATAATGTCTTTGTGTTTGTGTGCTACGTCAAGTCATTGTTAAAATGGTGAAGGCCAAGTGTCTGTTTTGTTGCCTCTCAAGATCCCTCCATGATGCAAGGAATCAAGACCCATCTGTGGATTTTCCTCTAGGCAGATTTTTTTTTTTTTTTTTTTTGCCACACTAATTTCCCCTCCTGATGGTGACTCATGCTGTCCCATATGATGCCTTTGCCAGCTACTGACTCACTTCACTAACTTCTTCAAATCTGCTAAATCTGCCTCTTTGTTGTTGTCCTACTTTCTTTCAGATAAGTTTTGGTATTGTCGCCTGTCTCCAAATCACAAAGTCCTGCACTATGGAGATCTGGAGGAGAGCCCCCAGGGCGAAGTGCCCCACGATTCTCTACAAGACAAATGTGAGCGCAGTTTTATTCTGTTCAGACTTGATCTTTATTCTGTTTATTTGACCATCACCTAGACGTCTTGCCTTTTAAAGTCCTGTCAAAGTCCTAGAGCAGGAAAAATCTACCTCATCATTTAAATAGAACTGTGCAATTAAAGTTTTTGTCATAAAATTGCTGCAGTAGTAGTAATAATCATCTGTTGTTGTTGTTGTTGTGTCTTCTGTGCAGTGCCTGTGGCTGATATTAAAGCTGTTATCACTGGCAAAGACTGTCCTCACATGAAGGAGAAGGGAGCCCTCAAGCAAAACAAGGTGTGTGTTTGTTATGAGTGTCTGCACATGTATACGCATAAGCAGGTGTGAGTCTAGTTGGAAGAAAAGGATTTTTGTGCATAATCTGATGTCCCTTATGCAATTTAGCTGCGTACAATAACACACTCATCTCGAACAACAAGCTGTGAAAGAAGTCAAACAAAAACATCTTGAGTATCAGCTTCATTTTGTTTCAATTTCAAGGAAAGGCATTGACCTCTAAGGTGTGTTCAGGATGAAAGAGCCATCAGGCCATCGTACAGAACACTCTCCCTCCACAGACCATCACCCAGTCCCTGCAGACTCTGATATATCGTCTGTTGGATAAACAGCCTTGAAGACAAAAGTGCACCCCTCCTTCCCGCTTTGTCTCTTTTATTGCGTTGTCGATAAGCACAGGTCTAGGAGAACGACCTGACGGGAGGGGTGTACGCCGGGGGCCTGTCTGGTTGGGCCCATCCCGGCCGTGTGAATGGGAACATGAGCACATTTCATTACTCACTGCTAAAGGCTGGCCAAAGTCACCTCCAGGACTTTAGAGCAGAGAGTCAGGCCGATCGTAAGTGGGACACAGACCAGACGCTCGCCCTGTCACCGTAATGAGACGCACTCCTGTCTCTTATTATCATATGCTTCCATTTCTAATTACTTTCTACAAGGATGTCCTCTTGAATATATTCTCCCCAGGACATGTTTGTTATTTAACAGATGCAGTGACCTGTGCCGTGTGCATCTGTGTCCTTTATTGTTACTTGAAAAAGTCACGGCTGACATTTACAATAGCAGTGATAGTTTCCTCAGTATTAACTTACGCTCATGCAAGATTAATGCTACTTTTATGAAGTGGTGACATGGAGGAGGAGAAGACGACAGTGTTTTACTGAATAATGCATTAGAAAAAGGAAGAGGAAGCACTTAGATGTTGCAAATACACAACAAGAATAAAGTAAGGGCAATATAATGAAGAGAATCTGCTGTCCTTGTGCACATAAACATTTATCAGTGAGTTGCTAATGTGCTCTGGTAATTTATGGGGACTTTTTAATGACAAAATGTTTCCTTCAAATATTTTTGGACAACCAACTGTCAAAAGAAGGCTGTCTCAGTGCCGTATTTTATGATAAGCCTATGCTAATTTCTGAGATGCATGATAATTCAACATTCGACACATTAGATACTGATTCACAAACTGGTCTGGCCCTGGTCGTCCCTGTTATGGCACCAACATTGTAGCGTCAACTCTCCAAACTGCTTGTAATATTTTTGTTTTTGCAGTTCCCCATGCTATTGTATCTTTTCAGGCAATAGAACTGGAGGAGATTGCTTTTTGTATGGCAGCTCTGTTTTACAAATCTCAATCATTTTTGTTTTCTTCTCACCCTGTCCCGTCTGCAGGAAGTGTTAGAGCTCGCCTTCTCCGTTCTCTACGAGTCGGACGAGTATTTAAATTTCATCGCTCCTGACAAACACGAGGTAAGGAACCAGTCTCCTGCAGTTTTTTACAGTGTCAGATGAAGTCAAATATACTGGTATAGTATTAGAATTAAATAAATTATTATCTCATTATTGCACCCGATGTTAGGTGGAAGGGAAATTAGTCAGCATGTTAACATTGTTTTCATTAAAAGTGTAGGGCAAAGTGGGGCTGTTTGTAAAAATGCAGCGAATAAAATGTTGTAAATAACTATAATGTACGCAACATTCAGGACAATACTTTGTAAATCTTGTGGCATCCAGGCTTCTGTTAAGTGTCAAGCTTAATTATGTCTGCCATTTTGTTTTCCCAGTACTGTGTGTGGACAGATGGTCTGAACGCTCTCCTCGGTAAAGAGATGACCAGCGACTACACCAAATCTGACATGGAAACCCTGCTCTCCATGGAGATGAAGCTCCGCCTTTTGGACCTAGAGAACATCCAGATCCCTGAAGCTCCGCCCCCAATTCCCAAAGAACCTAGCAACTATGACTTTGTTTACGACTGTAACTAGACCATCTCCGACCGCCACTAGCTCCTTCTGTACTCACTGGACCAATGCCCTTTTCTTGTGAACTGGAACACAACTTCATTTTACCTATAATCTAAAAAAAAAAAATGAAGTGGGAGTCAAGTGATTTATGGGACTATTTTCCTTCTTATGCTTCTTCTTAAAAAAGACATTGGTGCGTAGTAAAAGTCTCACTGCACTTAAAAGGGCGGTTGATCGGAGATTCACTTCAGGTTGTCATGGAGAGAGAGGAGAAACCAGGAAGTATTGGTTTGTTGTTTTTATGTGCTCTTCTTCCTCACTCTCCTCTCGTGTCTAATGTTTCCAAACTGGCTGAGGTCATGTTTTGCTTGTTGTAGATAAATACATAGAATTTGCTTCCTATTTGTCATTTTTTATGTTTTAATTTGATTATTTTTCCTCAGGGCTTTTTGTGTAGAGGGAGCAGAAAGTAACAAGATAAATGTATTCTCCAGCAGTATTGCCTCCCACATTTCCACTTTTGAGCATTTGTGGCAGCTTCGTCTGTCTGCTCTGTCCTGCTTCACACACACACACTGAAGACTGTTACAAACGCATCAACAAACCCTCAAAATCTGCACACTGTACTCCAACACAAACTAAAAAGCCCTCGTCCTGAATGAAACATGGTATTATTCCACCTGGCCACAGAGCAGCGTTGCCATAAAAACACCACAATGTGACTCACATCCACTTTTTCCTCTTCTCTTTGAGTCTTGAGTTTTATTCTGATGACTGCTGTACACATTCCTAAGCAATATTTGAATTTTTTTGTGACATTATTAAGCGATCAAAAAATTGTGAAATTGCCAAGTTGGTCAAGGGAAGTTGTCTTATTTTGTGTGTTCGGGACTGTATGGCCACAAATTAAAAGTCTATGTATTTTTTTAATTTAAATCAAATCATTGTTGTATTTCTAGTATGATTTATATATTTTCTCCCCATTCCTATTTAATACCTTCAGATGTTTTTCTTTAGGATTTTTCAAAGCTCAAAACTGCTGTTTACATTAAAGATTTAGGAACTGTAACAGTGTCTGGTTCTTTCTCGTCATTCAAAATGCACTGAAACATTTTTTTTTTGACCTGATTCATTTGTCCAACGTCCCTTTATCATCTGTAGCATATAATCCCAGATTTAAATATCTCAAGACTTTAAGAATAATTAACAAAAAACATAAAATAAAAACATCTCAGTATTGTTTGTCCTGTCGACTAGTACCAAACGCTGCTAAGTTGTGCTACAAGGCCTACATTTGATTCTGGTTGGGCCATTTATGAAGAATACAATAGCATTCACTGACAAATTTGTGCAAATGTTGACATCATTGGGCAATATTAGTATTATATCACTTTGGTGATTCCTGAGAGGACGGAGGATGTGGATGGCTCTTCGTCTTTTTTTTTTTTTTGGAAAGGGGCAAAGAAATAGAACAGAAGGAGTTGTGTTTTTGTCCATGTAGAATTTTTTCAGCCCTTTGAAGCAATTGTTCTTGTGATACTGGGCTATATAAAAAAAATGAATTGAAAAGCCTCCAAGCAGCTAATAAAACACTGTCACTGTTCTCTGTATCTAATAGTTTAAACAGAAAAATCCACCGCCAACACTGAACTGTGACTACTTAAAATGGCATGGGTCGGCCACAAATCGTAAATGTTCTGTAGCTTTTATTTCAATAATTTTCCTTCAAATCAAATGCTTTTTCTTGTCTATATTTTGTGATCTGGCCCCTATCTCAGTTGCTTGGAGTGTTCTGCAGCGTACACAGACTCACAGTCATTCCTATGAGCAAGTTACCAAAGAGAATAGTCAATAACACAGCATAGGAAATCAAATGCATGATTCTGCACCGCTCCACATTCTTCCTGACCTCTGCTCCCACTGCCAGCCATGTCTTATTCAGTCCGTGATGCAGGTCTGAGGCACATGTCTCACATTCAATTATTGTTTGTCCCTGCCTTTTCAACATTTTACTTTCTCATTTAAAAGACACTTGTTTGTTATTGATTACACAACACACGATCTTCTGTGCAGAGGTGTTCTTGTATGTTGGAGAGGAAAGATCCAACGCTTGGGATTGAAAGGAGCTATTTTTATGCTCTTGATTCCCTGCGGTCCTTCATCGCTCTGTGTGTGTTTGTGTGAGCGACAGGAGGAGAAGGGACTTGGCTGGCCTCATTACAACTTGTGCTAGACTTCATGTGGAGTGTGTGACAGCCGCCCGAGGGCAGCAGGCGGCAGGGAGTAGCTCCTCCTCGTCCACCACGCAGTAATCAAATCACATGAAGGCTCCAACCCCGGTGTGCGCCTCCTGCACATTCTTCCACTGCCGGCTCTGAGACAAGGTGGCATCCAGATGACTCCTCTTTCAGCCCTCATTACTGTTCACTGGGCAGAGGCACAGTGTCACTTTAGCCACACACACACACTACACACTACACAAAGTCCAACTGTTCCAATATTATGTTATCAAGTGACATAATGGCCTTCAATGGGGGACAAGCACCAATCTGAGGAGAGGCCAGAAGATGAAGTGTGTCACTAAACAAATCAGTGCAGACATATCAGGAGGTGTTTAAACACAAGAGAAGATAAAATTGAAAGTTCAAGATGGGAAGGCAAACAAAGAGCAATAAAGATCTGTTTTTATCTACTCGCCTGAGAATAAAATTGATGTTGTTGTCCTTGAGCAAATCACAAATCACTGTTTTCTGTGGCTCATTACTGAAGACGTTTGTGGAAGGCCTCAGAGAATAATGCTGTGCTGATGCAAGGACTGATCTACTGTATGTGCTACAGTACATTTAATTCACAGGGGCCCAGGCCAACAGAAGGCAGACTTGACACTGGATCCAAACGGGGCAGGGAAAAAGTATTGATTACAAATTCTTTAAAAGTGCAGTGGTGCAGAGATTGTGCACAATGTAAAGCTACAGAAGTTTGATCAGTTACTCATACTTAAATGTGCAAAGGAATGAAGCAAATAGAAATACAAAGTGATTATCAGAGAATGTTTAATGAAGACACATGTGATCTTAACCCTAACCTGATAATTGAGACACCATTGTGCCTATTTAAACCAGCTAAAATCTAATTTCTCTTCCTTTGTTCTAAAATTTCTACTGAAAAAATGTTTAATACCTTTGTCTGTCTTCTATTTCCGCTTTCCCACACACTGTATCATTTTGTTCTATTTTGGTAAGAGGAACTTTGAGCACACGACATATCACTTTTGAGTCTCTACTTCCACCATGAGTCTCTCTGGATGATATTCCGGTGTAGGCTGACAAGTGTGGATGTTGTTAAATGGACGAGTGCTTTTCCAAGGCTTTGAATACTGAGAATGGAGCAGTGGATGGAGGGAAAGATGAGAAGTTGAAATGTATCTTCAGCATTTTCCGGCTTTTACAAAAGAGATGGATGGATGTGGAAAGGAGACGGGGAATTTTCGTCTGGTGTGCATAAAAGCCTGATCCAAAAAATACTTCAACCCAGTGATCTTATGATTAAAGTCAGACAATTTTACTGTACTGTGTCACTGTTGACCTTAAGTATCTCCAGATGTCTTTTTTATAAATAACATAGCAAACAGTAATAATAATTATTTAATCTCCAACAATTGTAGACTTCTGATCTGTTCACTGTTGAGCCCAGTGTGGACATAGCCTTACAGAAGTCTATTATCCTAATACACTTTCTCAGGCTGCATTGTGTGGGACTGACACAAGACTGAGCCAAATCCAGCTCTGTGTGAGTGTCTATATTTACCTCTGTAGGAGCAGCCCGTTCCATTGTGTGTAGGACGACAGCAAAATATGGTCAAGAAAAAGGAATAAAAACACTGCAGCAACTTCAGGTGAGACGAACCTCGAGAGTGCAGCAACCTTTAGACGAGTTCATTTGAGTTAAATGTAACGTACATTTAGCTTAATTAAACTCTTAACTGATTGTCTAATGGTAAATATTTGTCTAGTGTTGATATTTACCAATCACAAGCAATAGCCCATTAACTCTGATAGTTAGTTCTGATGGTTTTATTATACAAATTCAGTGCTTTGCAATCCCTCACAACGTGTGACTCCCTACACTGTCTCCCACCTAAATAAACAACAGTGATTTTCTAATGTAATTATAGATTGCTGCATTGTAATATGTTGCACTGGATGAACGATAAACGTCTTCACCTTCAAACCTATGTCCTTTGAGCCCTTTTCTTGTATACAGCACGTGGCACTGTTCACAGAGCTGATTGAATACAAAAAGAACATGGTTTCATTAGCTTTTAAAGTCTGACTTCAAATGACTCCAAGCGCAGCTCCTTTTCACCAAAGCTGAATCTCTGCATTAATAAATAAAATGGCTTGTGCAGCAGATTTTTATTAGCTACTCACTTATTCAGTTTTACTCTGGCTCCATCCAGTGGCAGCAGAAATGTACTAAAGCCATTTGTCAAATGATTCAGAGAGGAGGGGTCACGATCTGTCAAATTTTACTTTACAATTAAAAAAACCCATTCTCTGACATTTAATATATGTACAGTAATTACAAGTTTCTGCATTCATTGATATTAATCTACACATTTGCAATAAAATAATGACCCATCTGCGTCATACATTATTTTATACAATCTAAATCAGTGATTGTTAAATTATAAATAATTTAAATCACCAAACATGTGGATTATTCAGGCTAAAGTTACTCGTTGCCCTGGTTTAAATGTCTGCAGAGGTTTTCCATCTCCAGAACCACCAAAGGATTCATACCTGAAAACAAACATACTGTATGTTACTTATGAACAAAAAGGGCACTTTATAAAAACATTATTTCATTCAATAGTCTGAATTATTATGGGTTAGCAGAGTGTAGCCACTATCTGTGCAATTTATCTTGTGCACTTCAGCCACAAATTACATTCAGGTGGCTCTACATTTGTCTGAAAAGCCTAGGTAAAATTCAAATATCTGATCTTGCTCTGCTCATGTTATGACAACAGCTTCTGTGTTGGATCGTTCTATATTCTGTCAGTTTAGACAAGCCTAAGTTCAACAAATGTTGATGTAGAAAAACATGGTACTATTTGTGAAGTAAATACTCACAGTTTGGTGTATCTGTTCCAGTCGGCTTTGCTGAGCGACGGTTTGGTCGCAACCAGAGCAGATTTCACATGAGCCTGACACAGCAGCAAGACTGGCTGGCTCGATGTTGAACGCACCTGGACGCTCTCCTCCTACACACAGACAGATACACATAAACACTTTTTACACAGCAGTACTAAAACCGGGAGAGATTTATAAAATCAGATTTGTTTTCTTCTAACGTAACACCCCAGAGAGAGATGTATAGACAGATCAAAATACAACAAAAACAGACTAGACTAGACTAAGTACACTAACCTTTCTACAATTCTTTTTGATAATATTTATGTCTTGAACAAGATTCTCCAGCTGCTCAGGGCTCAGCTCCTCACATCCACTCTGCAGGGAGGACATGTACAGAGGAGGGAGATAGCTGCCAGGATCACGTACACATGCAGCTGTGAAGTCACGGCTCTCTGAGTTAGGAGCAGAGACACACCGAGAGTTCTGCAATAAACAAGAAAAAAATAAAATAGAACTAAAACTGCTGTGGTTATTTTTTGTGTAATACTAAATTGAGCTTACATTGACTACTAGCTCTGGTGAGTTTCCCAGCTCAGACTCATATGAGCTTCCAAAATAAAGCCTCCACACATTGCTGCAATTTTCATCATAAGCTTGGAGCTCCCTGGTTTCCAGTAAAACCATGGACTGGTCCAGAGTTACACCAGTGTCTCCCTCCTCTACTGAGTCGTCAGAGCCACTGCTGTGGTTCGGGAAGATCATGGAAGAAAGGCTCATGTCGCTGTCTGAACCCGAGGTAAGCTCCTGCTGTAGAAAAAAAAAAAAAATGTTATTTTTTTAAAGCCATTTAAATCACAAAGGCTTTTTATACTGGAGTAGACAGCAAACATCAGCGTTATTAAGGCTGATTCCTACCCTGACTAAATTATTCAATCATACTCCATAGTGCAGAGTATAAATAATTTGAAAGCTAATTACAAGCTAAATACATGCCTCATAAACCCCAAATAATGTAGAAATTGTCTTTTTAACATTTCTTATAATTATGTGATTAACCACAGCCAAATCCGAGCAAGTCTCCAAAATCCATTTATTATTTTTAAATTCAGAGTTACTTGTGGGATGCTGGAGTGGACAGCCTCCAGCTGAGCATTGTACAGTAAGGCTTTTAGGTCTGCTCCGGTGAAATGCTCTGTGACTGCTGCAATCTGCTCCAGGTCCACATCAGCCGCCAGAGAAAGGCCACAGCTTAGAGCCTTAAGAATCTCCACACGAGCCTCCTGTAATCACAGTACGTCCAAATTGTCTTTTTAAAAATAATTTTGCCTTCTTTTTTATTATGGTAATTTATTTTTCTTTGTGTGAACCTTGCAAAGCACTATAAAAAGTAGGACATGCTTCTGAATTTACAAACCAGATCAGGTGGAGGACAATACAGTGATTTGTCCAGCCGTCCCGGTCTCAGCAGAGCAGGGTCAATTAAATCTGGACGACTAGTTGCTGCTAGCACATAAACACCTGCAAAAAAAGCACAATATGTTACACAAACGGTCTGCTTTCAGTAGAGGGCACTGCAATTCTATTTTTAATCACTTCCTTATTGGAGGCTGGAGTCTACAATAAACTGACCTTGCAGACCCTCAACACCATCCAGCTGGGTGAGGAGCTGATTAACCACGCGGTCAGTTACTCCAGTGCTGTCATGGCCTCTCCTGGGAGCCAAAGAGTCAAACTCATCAAAGAATAGGATGCATGGCTTGGCAGCTTGAGCCCTGCAATTAAATCAACAGAATTATACAGTGAAATTAAATTATACCACTAACAAGGTCTGCTAGAGTCAGAGAAAAGTTTTGACTAACCTTTGAAAGACGTCTCGGACACCCTGCTCACTGGCTCCAATGTATTTACTCAGGAGTTCAGGGCCCTGGAAACATGCCTCTGAGTCATTTCCTTTTCAATATGTAAAAAAGAAGGCCTCTGACTGAATAGAAAGTTACCTTGATGCTGATGAATTTCATACCACTGTCCTTGGCTACAGCCCTGACCAGCAGTGTTTTCCCTGTACCAGGAGCTCCATACAGCAGTACTCCAGAACGATGGCGAATAGGAAGGTTGGAGAATAGGATGGGATACTACAACACACCAAAACAATTCATCATTATATTACTCAGTATTACTCACTAGTTTATAATTAGCAGATAAAGAAACAAAAACAAAAGATGTTGAGAGATTTCAGCACCAAACATTATGTGCAAAAACATTTACTGATAAAGATACTGACCTTAGCAGGAAGCAGTATAGTGTCCATTAGCTGTTGCCGCACCTCTTTCAGACCTCCAACCCTTTCAAGCCCAAATCCACTCGGGCAGTGCAGCTCCACGCCCCAGAGTGAGGGAGGAGTGAACCCCTTCAAAGCCTGGGAAAAGTCCCTCAAACAAAGCAGACCATCTGTGAAACAAAATAATAGTCAAAGAGGGCCACCAGAAAAGTAATAATATAAATGAAAATAAAATCCTACACAATTAAAAAGTTTTTCTTTTACCTTGGTAAAAATGTGCAGTGCTAGCATGGATGGCCCGCTCCAGCAGCAGTGCTAGATCTTGAGGAGTATAGCCCTCTGTCAATTTGGCAACCTCACCAAGATCAAGAGTCTGTAACGTGTCCTCAGAAAGGAAACGTTTTCTACAGATGAGGCAACGCAAGATATCTGTTCTCTGAGCCTAAAAACACACACACACAATTGGAGTAACTCTTATACATTTCTTAATATCTGAGCGTAAATCTGCTGAATGATGTATAAATACTTACCTGATCCGGTGGCTCAATGTGTGAAAATTTTTGGAAGAAGTGGGAGCCTTGTAACTCAGTCAGAGATGGATGGATGGAGTGCTCACTCTGGCTGGTAATTATTAGGCTGACAAGGCTGGAATTAAGTACCACTTCATCCACAGCATCTTTCAGACCTGAAGGAGAAACACAGGAGAGACATATAGACGTGTCAATAATCTTCAAGAACAACAAGGATCCACAGGATACACACAATATAATGAACATGTGTTACTCTGTGCAATGTGCTGTTGTAGCAGTGCCTCAGGGCCATGCTCATGTTCTGCTGAAGATGGCGCTCCTGTTATTTGGTCCAAGTCATCAAGGAGAACTACTGAGGGCTGCCTCCACTCTGCCTGCTCAAAAACATCCTTCAGCATCTGCCTCACTGTTTCTGCCCTTTTACCTGAAAAATATGACAGTAAATATAAACAATGTTCTGCTGCCAATAAAGATATGTTATTTATTTATTTTAACATATTGTTGAAAGATTTATTTGAAAACCTTGTAACTTTTTACAGTCCAACACCTCCACGTTGGCATCAAGATCTTCACTGGCTTTTCTACAAAGTGCCTGGGCAAAGGTACTCTTGCCACATCCCTGTAAGTCATTTTTATTTGATCAAATGAAATAAAAGCCATAGTGCACTTTGGTTTTCCAGCATTTATTTGTACATTTTTATTATTACATTGGTTGAAATAATTATCATTACTGTCATTAACTGTATTAATGTATTTACCTTGGCTCCAGTGATAAGTAAAGCTCCTCCTTGAAGTCCTCGTCCTGAGGAGCCCAGCTCCTGTGAAAGGGGAGTACCCAGCAGACTCTGGGAGATGAACTCAAATGCAGTTTTACCAAGTTTATTAATCCCACTGTGAAAATACATAACCAGAACAAATCCTTTTCTGTTATTGATACACTGGACAAGTTTAAATTATAACTTCACGCTGACAGAGAGCTTACCCGAGACTGCTGAGAGAAGGGAACTCTTCTTTGGATGTTTTACTTGGATTTTTCTCAGGTGGGGTGGTTAATGGCTCTCTGTTTATCTACAAAGTATATTTAATTAAATTACAATATAGGACACCCCAAATCACTGTAAAATAATTATGACACACACTTACATGTATGTCTTCCTTTTTGAGGATTGCGGATGCTAAAAGAAACAGCTGATCTATAGGATCATTCTCTGGTTCTGGTTTCAGCACAGTTAAGGCAAATTCTAGTTTGGCTGTAAGACAGAAACAAAGATGGAGAGGCGTTAGTTCACATTGCACTGTTTTTAAAGACATTATATTTTACTCACAGATAACATTTTTACCATCAGTTCCATGTAGAAGGATAGTGGCCGATCGTGCAGTTAGACAGGATAAGGGTTCATGACTCTGAGTGTGTAGCCATCCGAGGAACACTGTCTGGATCTCCTCATCGTCCTCTGACTGCAGCAATAATGTCAAAGATCACAAAGCCACAATAAAACATGAAGCTTGAATCTTCATCAGCTGTGACAATTAGCAGTTCAATAGAGGTTCATTACTCACCATAGGTTTTAGGAGTTGTAATTGAATCACTGAGGCTACTTTAACAGCAGATTTCACAGGCTTAATTCGTACTGTTGAATGAGGAATAACATTTAATCTCGTGGTCAGCGGCTGTGGGATCTGTAAAGAAATTACATATATGGTTTAAATTGTAAAAACTCAGGAATCAAATTTATTCATACAACATACAGTACTCACCCATACTTTTCCACTGTGGATAGCTCCTTTAATAAGACTTTTGTGTGGCAGCTTCTCAATAGCACGGCACACAACCCTAACCACAACTGCCTCCTCCTCCTTTGATGTCTCTACTCCAGCCGCATCTGCAGTAGCCTTCGAGACACTTTTCTTATTGTCCAGAGCTTGTGTAGCTTTGTCCTTGGCTACTTTAGGGAAAGGGAATTTAGAAAGCACTCCATATGTGACGTGTGACTGAACTCCTGCATGCCCAACATTCAGTTCATGGCTCAAAGAAAATACATGGACAACATCGGTTGCCAAGTGGCTTATTGTGCAAAGAGAGTCTGGAGGTGCACCACACACTCTGTAGACAGAATCTGTGAGGACTGCAGGGATTTCAGGAACAGAGGGAAGCTCTTTGACTGGACCATAAGGCCTATTTAGCATGTAGCGTAGAAGATCAGCAATACCTTCCCACTTTTGGTTCTGTGGTACTGACAGAGAGGAGTCATCCAGGTTTTGGTGCCTGTGATGTTGTTTTTGAGTCTTGCTTGGTTTTAATGGGGACCCACTGAAGTTGTTGTGGCTTTTGGGAGAGACAATTAGTTCTGTAAACTGCTCTAGGCGACCAAATGGCACTGAGGGCAGGAATGAGGCTGCAAAAATGAAAGAAAGATCAGATTTTGTTTATCATTATGACATCATTATAAAATTTTATATTATAGTGCTTAGTGGAATGTATAGAGCTATTGCCACTAATTTCTATTTTAGCAAATAGAACAGCTGCCCTAAAAAACTCTAAAATCCTCACCTATTTGGATGTAGATAGCTGTGTGACTGTCCACCCACACAGGGAACACAGCATCCTGGAACACAACCCTTATCTGATCAAGCAGCTGTGTTTCCAGTGCAGCACTGTGGAGCTCCTGGGGCATTTAAAAAGAAAAGGGTGAGAAAGAGACATTTGAAGATTATAAGTCATTTTTACTCTACAAGCAACTTGACCCACCAAGATCTCCCAGTCATCAAATGAGAGTGGCTCCACAAACACTTGATGCACCGATGAAACCTGGCGACATGGTTTTATGAAACCCTGTTTGAGAAAACAGAGTAGTCGGTGTGGGCAAGTAATCACTCAGAATTAAAATTGACAATAACAGTAATAAATAAAATGGCAATGTTGTGTAGTCTTACTTGCTCTCCATCTTCAAGGCCCAGCTTTTCTCCCAGTTGGCGACACAACTCAACTCTATAGGTATCATTATTACAGGAAGGTCTATTATGTGTCCAGCTGAGAAATGCTACAGAACCATTTCCCCAAGATAACTCCAAGGCCTGATTCTGCAACAGAGAAAATGTATTTTATTTTATTTGATCAAATAGCACAGTTATAAACAGTTATCAGTACAAAAGCCATTGTACAATTCTTCTGTTAAATGCACAAACACTGTTTAAGGAAACGTGTCACATCCGTGTCCTGGTTGTTTTTCTAGTTTTCTAGTTAGTACTGCATTGGGAGAACAGAACATTTGAATACAAGCCGTAAATAAATTCACAAACATTATTCTATAAATAAGTTCACATTTAATATTTTCTAGACCAGGCAAACCTTTATCACTTCACCCATTTATTACATATATTACCCATATATTTACAAAATGCAGAGCTAGGCTAAACTTACCTCGTTCAGTAATAAATGCGATACTAACTTCGGAGGAAGGTGAAGAAAGCAGTTTTTTGTGTTGTTAAAACTAATTGTAACGGGGTGAATGCCCTGGTTGGAGAACATTGCTCTGACATGGCCTTTCTACCTTTTAAAGTTTACACGCTGCTCAGCTAACACAACCCTCACAATCGATGAATCTGCTCTTAGTGTGTTCAGCCAGACCAAAGCAGTCAATAGGGAGCAACGTTTCTTCAAAATAAGAGATTTTACGCGCTCCACTGTTAGGAGAGGTGTGCACAGCAGCTACATTAAGCTCTTATTCTGAAACAGCCACAACAATCATTGAAACAAAGATGGCGGCTCCCGTCAGCAGTAAATCTGACTGTTGGACAGCTCCAGAAGTGTACAAACATCACGAACAGCGGAAAATATGTATTTCTCGGCCGAAGTATAGAGAAGGAAGAAAATCTAAGGCAGTTAAGGTAAGTGTAGGTCTTAAATATGTACAGGCATCCATTATGGTAAGAGTCGCTCCGACTAGTAGCCAACCTATCTTACTATTACTATAAAGTTTACAAAAGGATACACGAGTTCACATACACTAAAACTTCCCAGTAAGCTGACTGAACCCTAGCCTGTCCCAGAAAAATACATTTTAGCTTTCGTGATGGATGGAAACAGGCTCCAATACAGATGATGTAAAGAGAGAAGCAACAGAGTGAATATAATCTTCCTAGCTGTGCCGTGTTTTTATTTCGACCATTTTTAGCAGCATATTTTTATGACAGACACTCTCACTATTTTTATGGTGATTTTAATAAGCGCATATTTGTTGCAGGTGTATACCATCAATCTAGAGTCTCGCTATGTGATGGTCCGAGGGGTCCCAGCTATTGGAGTGATGTCTGAGCTGATCCAGCTGTGTGCTCTGTATGGGACAGTGGAGGAGTACAGGCCTCTGGACGAGTATCCTGCTGAGGAGTTCACCGAGGTCTACCTGGTCAAGTTTCAGAGACTCACCAGTGCCAGGTAGCCTACATAATTTAGTTTCTAACTTTCATTGCTGGCTGTATTGTAATACGTTGAACAAAACATCCTAAAATATTCTGTTTCAGAGCAGCAAAACGGCACATGGATGAGAAGAGTTTCTATGGAGGGGTTCTGCATGTGTGCTATGTCCCAGAATATGAAACAGTGGAAGACACCAGACTAAAGCTTCTGGACCGAAGGAAATACATAATGAGGACTGTTCACAATATAGGTAAGTATATCAAATAGATTTACTCACCAATAAAAACCATTATAACGATAGTACAAATGCATTTAAAAATAGTTTTGTACTGTAAAAAGAGGAAAAAAGTAGCTGTTTTATTAGTCAATTGTACTGTCTAACCAATACCATTTATGTTATCATACAAAGCAAGAGAAAAACAACACAAAGAAGAATTTACCAGGGAGAACAGTACATCAAACGCAGCATCACCATCAGAGACAATAACCCCCAAAACTGATGAAGCTGTTGATGATGATCCAATAGAGTGCTCTGCTGGACATTATTCTGGTTTCCCTTCACTTCCTTTGCCTCCTCGGGAACTCCATTGTTCAGGATATAACAGTCAACATGAAAGTTTACCAACTGAGGATAAAATGGGAACATTACATAATGCCATTGTTGATAAAAGACCGGAGCAGAGTCCAAGCAGCCATCTTTTACACAAATACAAGGACCAAGAGGACCAGTGTCTTACACAGTCTCCTTCTGTAAGGTTTTTACCACGTACAACGCAGTTGGAGAAAAGGAAACGCAAGGCAGAGGAGCACATTGACCAATCACTGAAGGATGTTACTGGTCAAAATGAAGCATTAATCGGACCAAAATTACCAGAGTTGCCCAAATTGGACATGGAGGATGAATCATTAAACACAACAGTAAACCTGATCAGAGGCACTATGAAACAGGTAATGCATCTTTTATCTTAAAATAAATCAGAAATTGTATGTCATAGTTAATTTGATCAAAATAAATGTCTTTTAGGTGGAATCAGTTCCTGAATGCAAGCCGGTGGAGAAAAAGGTGAAACCACGTCGTCGGATCTGAGAAGACTCTTATACATTTTGAAATTGCTATGTATTATGGCTATTAAAAAGATAATACAACAGCTTTACTGTTCTTCTTCTTCCTCTTCCTTAAATACACGTTGTTCAAATTGATAAATTGCCTGAAAGGAAAAAGAGCAAAAAACACCGCAAGTGATTAGATATGTCAATTTACACTACAGATAGCATGTTTTACTACTTTTGTTTTACCGTTTGGTCAGGGAGACAAAGCCCAAATGCCTCAAGCAATAGGTTCTCCTCTTTTACTGCCTTTACAAAATCCATTAAAGACAGTTTTCCATCATGGTCATGATCCTAAGGAGAGAAAGTTGTTAATAACTATAATAACTAGCTTACTCAGACTCAACCATTGAACATTTATTTATATTGATATCACAATGTAACAAAAGATTGATTTTGATTTTAAAAAACATGCCAACTGACCATTTTCTTGAGTGTGATTTCCACTAGGTCTTTTATACCCTCATCAGGGTCCTCCTCATTGGGCTGTCTGGTGAGACTGTTCTTCAGTAAATGAAACATCTCTTCTCTAGAGATGTAACCGTCACCATTTAAATCATAGACAGTGAAACAGTCTGGAAAATGTGTTGTTAAAAGGAAAAAATGAAGCATCAGTTGCACATGTTGTCTCAAATCATTTGTACAAATCTTTGAAGCAAGTCTAAAACGTACATTTCATTTTTTCCTCTAATGTCCCTCGTAGAAAAACAGACAAACCAGCAATCCACTCTTTAACACTTAGAAAACCATCATTGTCTTTATCAAACGTTCTGAAAACTGCAAAAACGAACAGAAAATGTGTTTCTCATACATCTACATCTTTCTTTGTGGCTCACCTACAGAAGAAAACAAGTTACCTCCATCCATGATCATGTCATCTGTAATGTCAAACGCATGATGGAGCATACTTCTGAACTTTCCTCTGTCCAGACCTGGGACAGCTTTTCCGTGGGCGCTCTGTTCCCCCAGCAGCACGTGAAACTCTCGTATCAGACACTCAATCTCACTTTTGTTGACTGCATTCAGAGCAAAAAGGGTAAAACACGCGAGTAATCCACTGATGAATGCGTCTTTGTTTTTTGTTTTTTTATCAGTTAATACTTACAGTGCTCTGCGTGTTTGGACAGTTCGTCAGTAAGACTTTTCATCAGCTTTCTGTTCACTGCAGACATTTCCGTCCCGTCCTCAAACCTTCATAGAAGAGTTATTTCTACAATCATGTGTTTATACCGCTGTCACCATGGCAACCGCGCAAGACTGAATTCTCAAACTCCATTGGGCAATCAGAGCAGCAGCTGTGCGGATTAAAAATAAACGGTATAATGGGGAAAAGGTAGAAAACATGTGGCATATATTATACGCAATAGGCATCTAAAAGTGATTTACGTATCGTAATCTGTTTATTGCAAAAAATTAAGTTTACAGAACGATGATGGCCCACTTTTGTCCTCGTAGTGCTTATAAAGCCTCATATACCCATTGAGTTCTACTAGACAACTTCAGCAACTACACTGACAGCATTATAAACTGTCTGTATTCTTCCGCAACAAAGGTTTGGTAAAAACCGCCACCTGCTGGACAAAATTATAGCCCACCTGATAAAATTGTTTCTTATGTAATTATGTAAAAACACGCAAGCACGCAAACCTTTACACGAGGCCAGTGGTCATCAACTAAATTTGCGTGAGGACCAGCCTGTTATTTCACAGGTGCTGAGGGGGGGCAGACTTTAAAACTAAAGTATATAGTTAAATAAGTAAATAAGTTTTCTTATTATTTTATCCGATTTCTTCACAGTTAAATATCTTTTGTTGTTTTTCTTTTTTTAAAAAGAAAGCTTTGATAGGTAACTGGAAGTTTATAGAAAACGTGTTTTGAAGTTTTTTTCATTAAAAAATAAAACAAAGAAATTAACAAAGAGAGCTGCCAGTTTGTCGTCTTTCTTAAATGTAGACAGAATAAGTCACAAAAAAACACTTCAGTGAAATAAGAGGAGTGTTGCACAATCGTAGACTATGACAACTCCTAGTTGTTGCTGCTCAAACTGATGTAAAGATCTGTACAGAGGATTAAAGGTTGTCATTAGCTAAATGAGCTCAATTCCAGTTGTATTTGAGAGATTTTAATAGCTTTGTTTATGTCCCTGTTTTTCCCCTTATGTTTTCTGATTTTGATAATGTGCTGGGGCCAGATGGAAAGCTATGGGGGCCTGATGTGGCCCCTGGGTCGCCAGTTGATGATCACTGCAGTAGACTTGAATAGTAATCCAGTGGCTGAACACAAGGTGGTAATTAGCAACAACATCAAAAGTAATTTTGCCATTATTTTATTTTAAAAAAAGCAGTTTGCTTCCATATTTCAAATAATCTTATTAGTACAAATACTATAATATGTTTTAATGTAATAACAAACTACAATGTGATTATAAAATAATCAGATTAAGACAAAGATGCATTCAAAAAACAGACAGATTTGTGTTAAATAAAACCACACCTCATTTAAGCTATTTCTAATATTGCACCTCCACGTTGTGCCTACATCATGTGTATGTGTGCATAAACAGTATATGTTTATAGAGACTTTTGTATCCATGTTTTACTATGACCTCTTCTTCAGATCAGTCCTGATGGGTAACATGGCATCAATCCAGTGGTTTGGGTTATCGATCAATGAGTTCCAGAGAGTAACCTCATCCTCTGTTGAGTCCATCCATGTGACAGGATCACCATAACTCTTGCCTACCAAAGAAAAAAAGTATTATTGGTGCGTCATTCACCTCTCTTGCACTGTCTCTTGTCTTATCTCAGCATTATTTATTGTATATTGATTGCTTCACTGATGGGTTTTTTTTCTTTTTTTGTTCCTGTAAGCTTTTGCTGAGCTAATTACTCTCAGTGCAGCAAAGACTAAATAATTAAAGATGGACTTAAAAATAAAGTAGCTAAAACTAATTTAGTTCTGTGGTTATGGTAAATGATTGATGAAGCCTGTTATTAGATAAGTAACAATTTAATCATAGGGAATCTAAATCAGATATGATACTAGTATTTTAACTGCAGCAGCACAATGTAAGAAGTAGTACACACTCTGTGGACACAGAGAAATGACCTTGCTCTACTAACATGACCATCCGAAATGCCTGAAATGCCAACAGTGAAATCTGCTGCACCATAACAAAATACTAGCAGGGCACAGTTCAAATACATATACAAAAGAACATATTTTACATCATTCATAAATTTTAAATAAATAGCGACAACGCCCATTAATACCCAATTGTGCCAGCCATGCAGTTTAATCTAAATTTGGTAGAATGAGTCTCACCAGTTCCACAACTCAGACGTATCCCACCGAGAATGTGCGTCTTTAAACCTTCGCGTTGCCACACTGTAAGCTCAGCACAGGCCTCTCTCAGGTCACTCATGTGGAAGCCGTCATACACCATAGTGTGGTTGTATGTCGGGCTGATGGTACGCTTCACTATACGTGTCTTCTGACCGCTCTGACGACTGGCATCTGGAAGGATGTAGCTTATGGTGAAGCATAGGAGAAATACTTAGTTAATTCTAAACTGAAGATGGTGGAAAAGTTCATGTAAATAGTATTAATCACACAAAACATATGGCTGTCAGTGTCAGAGAAGAGGTTCAAGACGTTTTGCTTTTTAATTATAATAGATTTTTTTTAGATGCACATTATGCTCTTATGCATGAATAACTAATAATAAAAAAGAGCTCACACACCATCTAACAAAGGAATCTAGGGGACCTCCTTTATTACACAAAAGACCTTGAGCCTCCCGCAGCCAAATGTGAAGTTCCCCGGTCAGAGGCAGACCACCACCTTAAAATAAAAAATGTCAGTCACAAATGACATGAGGTTATACAAAAGACATCTTAATGGCTGCCTTTTTCTCACCCTCAGATCCTTCAGGGATAAACTTGATTGATAACATGATGGTTCCCCGACTGCTAAGGGCATCTGGACTTAGATGAACCTGTGGACAAAGACGAGTTCAAGGATGCAGAAAAATGAATGGACAAGGGAGAGGAGAGTGTGAGAGGAAGGAATGATTTCAGTTACGTAAAGACTTAGTTGAAATTCACAGCATGTCTTCAGCCCCCTTCAACTCTACCAGACACGAAAACCAATCCCTCCCAATTAATTTGTCTCCCGAACTGCTGTTGCACTATTTTAAAATCTGAAACAAATAGTGAGTCATATTTGTTTGGTAAATATATGTCAAGGCGTGTGCAAATATATGTGTTTGTGTGTCATTTGAGTGCTTTCCAACCCTCGGCTGCAGATCCTGCCAAAGCGGCTGAGTGCACGTCCAGTCCCAGACACCCAAAGACAATTCCACTTCCCCCAGAAACACGTTCCTCCCCAGGGGCTCGGCATGCCACACAGACAAGTTTAATGTCCGGCTGCGCAGCTCTCCAACACGCACCTTGTACTATAAGACAGAGGGGCAGATAGCTCACAAAAGAAATGTTATGTACAACTTGGAAGAACATGACCTTCTTTATGTAATGTAGTTTCTCACTCTAAGTGTCTGATCATAGACTGGGTTTTGGGTCTTCTTCTTCACTGATGTTTTCTTCTTACTGTGACTCGACATGTCCGGCAAGAGATAGGTTTTTACATATCTGACAAATACGAAAACAACTTGAACTTTGACTGTCCTCTGTGTGACATTGGTGGACACATTTGCATGCCACATTTCGCCACTTACGGGTCTGAGCGGTTCTTTCGTGCTGCAGCGATGTCCTCACAGCGGTGGATTTTGATTTGCAGCTCCTCCTTCTGCGTGTGATAAACCAATGCGAATTGGATACGGCCCCTCACCTCCACCACTCCGAAGTCTCCTGAGCTGAACAGACTCATCATGCTTCCGCTAAGCTAAAATACACGCACAACAGTAATCAGCTCTTACGTCAGTGTCCCAAGCTGAGTCATCTTTGCGTCGTCAGTAAGGCAGTGAACCTAAAGTGTGTGTGTGTACCGTGTAGCTTGAGTAAAGACTGCTGGCGGAGCTGCTGGTTTTTAAAGATGCTGGATCCAGCTCAGTCAGGCTGCTGCTGAGGGAATCACTGTCTTCATCACGGCCATGAATGCCAGCCTAAACACACATACATTCAGTATTATTCTCAATTACGGCATGATACTATACACTATACAGTTGCAAAATACTGACATTATTTTCTGTCCAGGAAATAGCTTTATCCCATTACTTAGGGCGTACAGTCAGGTGAAAGAGTAACTGCCCTTCCTCTGAATTTTTGATTACCATGCCATTGTTAATAACACAGCATCAACAGAAACACAACATAACCACTGTGGATGCATTATGGTCTCGGACTAATTTGGGATTGTTTTGTAGCCACAGGACCTGGGTCACTGAATTAATCATAAAATCATCTGTAATAATAAAATAAATAACATAGCAGCACATGTGAGGCCTTATGTCCCACAGCTAAAGCTTGTTCCAAAGGGGGTCATGCAAACAAAACACTGCATAAACAAGCATAAAACCAAAACTGTATCAGAATGGCTGAAAACTTCCTCCACAGTGATGTGAGATATACATTTTTACTCCTCCCTGAGGTTATTGTTGTTAAAATGGATTTACATGCTGTTGCATCTGAGGTCTACTTTGTTGTCTTCATTTCTATCAATTAGTGGCACAGTGAAATAATTTATTAATTATTATACAAGTACTTTTATTTTCTTTAGCTGAGATTGTATTTACCTCACTGTAAGTCCTACTGCAATTATTATATATTTTTTATTATCAGATTATTTTGTATTATTGTATAATCAAAACCAAAATTCAAAGAAGGTGCAGTCACTAGTTCCCCTGATTGTGTATAAACGTGACACTAAGCATTACCTCAGTTCCTTCTGCGTGGCTCCCATTACTTGTCCTGTCATACTCTAAAGCACAAGAATACATTACAATGTAAATGACCGGCCCTGTGAACAATATAGATATAGATAATATAGAGACTGGTCAGAGAAGATGTTTATACCTTTAATCAATGTCACACTAATGCTTTCATGTAAAACCTGCACAGAAAAATTTATTCTGTATTTTTGTTCAAATAAATGAATAAAATCCCAGTCACAATGAGCACACACCAACCTTGGCTTCTGTATTTTTTGTTCTGGGTGAAGGTGCAGGTTTCAAAGTTTCTTGGCTCCTAAAAACCCATACACACTTGCAGTTACACCCAAAGGTTCATCTTGTGAAATTGTTTTTTTAAACATGTCCACACTAACCCTGTTGTATTTTCTTCGTTAATCTCTGTTAGTCTACTCTCTGCCACAGGAGATGTATTGTTGTTGCATGAAGACAGGATTTCTTGTGTTTCTCCACTGAACAAGCCAATCAGGGGCACATCTGTTACTATAGCAACAACCACAGAACCATCACTGGGATATCCCTGCATCACCAGAAAACCAGCCTCCAATAATGTAGAGAGTTAATTGCATTAGGTGCATTAAACAAAGCTCACCTTTGCTTTTTGGTTTTCTGAGACGCATAGATGCATGGACAAGGTCACAGCCTGACGTCCAGTTGTAATGACGTTTACTGCACTCCTCACTAAACCATGCCCCTGACAAAGAGCGCAGACGTACCAAATCAGTCTCCTTCTTCTGAAGGTTCCTACAGATTTGAAACAGTGCAAATTAAATACCAGGTGATATTAGCACAAACAATATAAGTCATAACAGGAAGCTTAAACATAAAAAGTGCTAATAATTCTAATCTATGCATTTAAACACTTAGCTTGTTCTGAAGTTCTCCCTGATGTTTCTATTTTTCCTATGGCTGTTTTTCCTTAGGACACGGTGTCCTGTACAGTCTGTAAAGCCCTCTGAGGCAACTACTGATGTGATATTGGCCTATACAAAAATTAAATTTCTACTCTCTATCAAAAGAAATAAACACAAACAAAAAGTATGATTTACCTTACTGCAGATGTAAACATACAAACAACATTCAAAAAGTCACAGAAGACACAGAACCTTGTAGTGGCTCAACACTGAATACATACATATATAATTTGCAGCAGCATACAAACTGGTGACAAAGAGGTGAAGGGCAAATCACCTCTTTGTCACCAGCTTGTATGCTGCTGCAAATTATAAACCCGAACTAGCACCTAAATGAATAAATAGTCACCTCTGACCTTACACGTCCTTCATCGAGACGCCGCAGGTCCAAGTCTCGCTGTAACACCTTCAGGATAGCTGACTGCTCATCTTCTGTCAGGTGGCTGAGGTCAAGAGAGCCATCTGAGTCTCCCTCCATCTTTGAGACTGGGGCCCAGCTACAACCCACACACAAAGGATTACTATTTAGCTTACGTAAAAACAAAAATCCATATTAAACAAATCATAAACTTCCTTGTTTCAGACCTGGACTCTCTTATTTCCATCACTGTTTCAATCATTTAAAATGTGCCCTCCAGTTGTAAGGACAAATGCAGTGTCAACCTAACTTTACTGTTCCTTTCTGCTTCACTTACTTTCTTCATCTTCAGCTCTCTACTTTAGACTGGCTAGCACTCATAAAATTGATGATGTATGTAACATCATGTAAAAAATCTAACGTACACATTCAACAACACCGCGATAGTCATTTTTGTTAGTTTATGAGTGCCTTGGGGCCAATTGCTTTTATTACATTTACGCATGCGCAAGGCGACTGTCCAGTTGCTTGTCCAGAGTTTAACCTATGAGTGTAACCAACGTGTGCAGTAAACAAAACTAACAAAAAGAGCATGTAGACTTAATCGTATAGCCCTATATGTGGGCTATAAACTATATGCGTGATACTTATTGTTTAAGAGGTGCCCTGTTTTAACATAAGAGGCTGTTTTGTCAATGCATATTAAATAGAAATTTATTCAGTAACTTACAAGCGTAGATGAACTTTAGCCTTTAGGAAGCTAGCAGCATTTCCCCATCGTGAGAACTGACACCTGTCGCTGGTGTTTCTCCTTTAATTGCACCGAGAGCTCAAACGAGAGTTAAAAAGTTTACAATCGTGCTCGCCTGACGCCTCCCAAATTAAATCCTGTTACCTTATTACATTGATTCTATCAGTTCCATCCGGAAAAAAAGTTGAGGAAAAAGTTTAGAGGACAAGTGCAACGTGTGGGCGTCAGGGTTTGTGTGCTGAAGAAACGGTGTGAACAACGGTGTGAACACGCCCTCTTGACTGGGACGCACGGAGCTGGGAGCAGAGCGCACAGCCAGGCGGAACAAACAGAAAGGGAACGTGTGCGCGCTCCAGATTGCTCACCCGTGTTTGTTTGGCTGTGTGATAGGAGTGTCAAACACGGATGTTTTACCAAGCGCAGGGTGGAGGTGGGGATGAAATAACCCGGTTAGAGGTCCACACCTGTTAAACACACATGTAGTGCTGTTTACTTCTGGACCTTGATACGCCTGAGGTTTTATTAAAGAGAGAACAGCCTGAAGCACGTTGACCAACTTTTTTGTGGACCTATGCTAATAAGAGTGTGCAAGGCTTCCCTGTCTTTGTATGTGGAGGGGGAAGGGGATTCAGAGTGAAAAGAGCTTGTATTGAGTCCTGTTCTTTGTCAACACACTTGGACAGCAGCCACCAGCTCAATTGGGAGCGGTATTTGTGTCTGGGCCTACTGGAGCCTGTGGGCCCTGGCTTACACTGGTACTGCATCCATCCAAGCACCCAATGTTCCCCTAAAGACCTCCACAGACACACTACAGCTCTCTGCTCCTGCTGCTGTGTCGATATGTATAGGCCATGCTTATCTGCAAACAGCAGTGATGCACACAGATTACTGCTAAATCAGTCCTTTCACTCACCAAACACACTACTGTGTTATTACTCCTCAGAACAACTGCATGACACAACCCTCAGGGAAAATATATGTCCGTATTTACTCAGACTCACAGTGTTTTAAATCCAATGAAATGTCATCACAAAAACCCAAACAGTAAGTTGCACAATGTAACACAAACGTACACTTAAATAAAAGAACAAATGGTTTAAACTGAATAATCAAATGCACATAATAAGAATAATAAATATACAAATTGTAGATATATTCAAAATAAAATTCCTCACACATTAATTCAGTGGTGGCATACACACGTCTGATACAGTTTTAGAGCATGAGGCTAAATTTCTCAAAATGATGTAAACTTTGAGGTAGCAAGAAGCATATTAGCGGCTTTTAAAACCATTCTGTCAAAGCATTACTGTAAATTATTACAGTAATGCTTTGCTACAGTAACATTATTGTAAATAATAATTTGATGATGTGATGGAAGCAACTGTCCCAATTTTTGTATATTATATACTCCAAGCTAGAAGTTGTAATTTTACATGGTTGTCTTTCAAAACCATTATAAATAATGTCTTTTCATTGTTTGTCGTGAAATGAAATTCTAATCTATGTCATACAAAGAAAGGTGTTTAGTTGCACTGAAAACAACAGTTCAAGCCTGCATCAATTCCTCAAGTCTTTGAAATATAAATATGATCCACACACAGTAAACACATGCAGAGACAGACACTTCTTAAACAATGCAGCATTCTCAGTTTTCTGAGAAAAATGTCATTTTGAACACACCCATCCGTGAGGGTCTAGTTGGGTCCCAAACCAAAAATTACAGGGTGAAAAATGGAAAGCTCTGTCGTCACCACTTGATGAGTCACAGCTCAGCTGATCTTCATTCGTCGTCTCATGTTTCGCCCTTCGTTCTCCTTGTCCTTACTGTGGCTGATCGCTGTAAGAAGTCAGAGACGGACACACAGAGGTTGTGATCAGAGTTATTGCCAAATGAGGAAGGATATGGATGTTAGATAGCTTGTGAAGAGAAAACTGTTCACATATTCTGCCACCAGAGGATGCTACTAAACCAACAGCCTGTTATTTAACATTCCACATCACATGCTCACACAGATGCAGTTCATTCTCACTCATCTTTGGGTTTTTTTTACATGTAGAAACTTACATGGGGTCGTAATTGCTTTGCTCCTTCGATTTCAGAAAACGCATAGCAAAGAAGCCACCAGCTTGGACACACAGCACCAGTATGATGCCCCCAATGAAACTGGACATGTCAAACTTGGCCTGTGAGAATTCAGGAGCAGGCTTGGGGCTACTGTCATCAGTGTCACCTATAATGAAATACAAACATGACAGGTTGAGATATAGATGAACACTGGCTTTGCGTGGGATTTTACTGGCAGCAGTGAGTGAGGGGCTTCGGGGAATATTCATGCAGCTTTTATGGAGACAATTAGAGAAACAGAGAAGGTGGGGGCAGAGATGGTATAATTTACCTGCGTCACCTCCAGCTTCAGCGAAGGTCTCTACAACTGTAACACATAGAAAAGACGTGTTTTAATGTGTTTCTCTTTGATGCCTTTATGTTGTGTTGCATTAGTGTTGGTCATTACCTGTGCATAGTTCTGACACTCTGGTCCAGCTACAGTTCCTCCCATCATCTACAGCGTCTCCTTTATCAGTCATACATGCACCTGTGTCATTACCTGAGTAATAGAGGGGTCATTTTTATTATCTGCGTGTATGTGTTTACCATGTGTGTTCCTGGCATTCTGAATTATTTAGTATTCTTGGACAAACCAGTTAAGCTTATGTTACAGCAGCTGTGATGATTGAATTACTATCAGAGGTCGTGTGTGTGTGTGTGTGTGTGTGTGTGTGTGTGTAGGCGTCACCATCTGGGCAAAGTCTCCAAACACAGCCTGTCAAGTTGAGCAAGGATTCTCCGACGCACAGGTCACATGACTCGGCTTGAGAACAGTCTGAGTCTGAAGGAGGGACAAAATGGCAGTCAGTTGGAAGCATAGCTCAGTCAAAGTGATGAGCTAGTGTACAGTTATACAGAAAACAGTTAAATGACTACAATTCAACACATCACAGTTGTGAATAGATAAATGGACAAATAATAACACAAAATGTGTCACACTGTTACTCTGTCAAGAAACTGAGCAAGTCATGACCTGTACTAGATCCATAGAAAATAATTATTTTACCAAGTTTATAAAAAGTGACATGAGCTTATCTCAATCAAATAAGAAAAACCAGCTTAAACAACTGAATTAACCATTTTCATGCAAAGTTGGACTCTTACCTGACTGTGAGTGTACAGAGTTCACTGCTACTAAAAGCAATAAAATGGAACAGAGGATCTTGAATCCCAATTGCCGCATTGCAACAACCAAAAGACACCTGTACTCACAACTGAGAAGGTGTAAATTAGAAAAAGGAGTGGTTGTGATAAGTCCTATGGAGGGTATCCAGAAGTTGAACATGCAGTTATGGTTCCTTGCTGGGACACTCAAAGAGAATGATGGGACAAAGAGATCTGTGTAACATGAGAGACTACCAAACTTGGTTCCCTGGCAACAAGCGGCCCATCTGAACACTGCTGAAATACACACCACTTTGGACCGACTGACACTTGTTTGTTTCACAAAAACACGTGCATTTTTATTCAGTGTGTACTTTTAACTACTTTACTACTTTTAACCATTTCACGGTGAAAGGGTGAAAGAGGAACTCCTGTAACAGAAACAGGACATATTCCAAAAGAAGAAAAGCTCAAGACCTTTGTTGCTGTAAGAGAACCACTTTATAACCATGTGTCACAATGTACTGAAAATAAGAAGTAGGCATCTGGACATCGAGATGATGATGATGACATTTCACCTTTTCATTCTGAAGGGGCTTTGACAATGCTGAACTCAGAAGTCTTTTAGTTACGTAGTCAAGCTTTAGGACTTCAGACATCATGAATAAATGAATATGACGTAATAATTCTTATATCAAAAGATATTATGTCAATCATACGCAGACGACTCTAATTATACTGAAGGTGTGAAGTTACAATAAAACAGTGAGAGTGATGACAGTCAGAGATCACCACTGGCCATGTACGTCAGCGTTATATTGTACCGTCAGATCAGATGTGTCACCATGAAGTGATGTGCGGTCTTATCACTCTACAAACTCAAAGCATGACAAATAGTTTAAAGAGTTTACAGAGACCAGACTAGAGCTGTAGGTGGATGATAGCTGTGTGGAAAAGATAATGGTGAAATGAAGTCTTGTCATTTAAGACCCAACCTCATGCTGTTGCATTTATGAAATACATGACATAAAACTAACAGTGTGAGTTTTTACAAAAAGGATTCCTTTTGAGGCTGCATCACGACACACTTCACGTCCACCACAACTCCAGACTCCCACGTCTCTCACACACAGTCTGGACCCATCTAAGCTTTGGTGTGTTGGTGTGAAAATAATGGGTTACCACCAGAGGGATACTACGCCTGACTGTCGAGCACGATCTCTTCCTCCACTGTGGGCAAAATCAATACGCACGACCGAGAAAAGGATAATGCAGCAATTACCAGCATCACAAATTAAGACTGGTTTCTGTGAATGCATCAAAACCACAGACCTGACAATTCATTAGAGGAAGAATGTCAATTTAGTTCAATAGATTAGTCAATAGGTAGGTCAGATTTAATATTTAATAAAATATTTAAAAACAATATGATCAACATCATGACATCATTTAAGGTGTGTACGTGAAATAATGGGGTATTCATGTCTTCGTGGAATAAAGACTGTATCTGGAATTTGGTAAAGATTTGGGGACATTTTCCCCACACTCACGACACTTCTGAAGATTAGAAGAGAAAAAGACAGTCTCTTTTCTGATCCTCTCGGTGACGTAGGCGGGGTTTTAGCAGCAGGAAGCTTGTCCTAATATGGCTGGAGGAGGATGAGATTCCCCTCACATTGTTATGCGCAAACACGCAGACAGTTCGAGCCATCCTGCAACACCCACTCACACCATGAAACCGGGGAAGCCACGAAATCCTTCTCTTCAGCTGCTATTCGATTACTCCACTGCTGCTTGTGAAACTAAAGGAATGCCCTGGAAATCAAGATGTACACAAACCCAGATCATGACTTTCATTGACAATATTCATTCACAGAAATATGTGGATTGGAAGGGTCGTGTTATCATTTTGGAGAGGGGTTTCTGACTGTCATTATTGTACATTGTTATGCAGACCATGAGTCACCGTGGCGTTTTTCAGCACCGCGGACAGCTCCATCCTCAGCTACACACCCCTCATCTTTTACCCCCCTCCCCCCTTCAGAGACGAGCCCCTGGGTTTTATTGACAGAGGGCTATTGAACAATTTGTGCTTGAGTGTCAAGGTGGGGGTGCAGGTAGTGTGTGTGTGTGTGTGGGGGGGGGGGTCCACTTGTGCCCGTTATTTACAAGAAATGAGAACAAGAGTGAACCGCAGTGGGAGGGGCCACAGGCGATGCCGCATTTTTCTGAATGAAATGACTCCCCCTACTCCCCCTGCACTCCCCGCGCCCGCCGTGCTGGCCCCTCATTGGCTGAGGACCCCCATTCACTGACGTCAGACCGAGCGCTCTTGTGGCTCTTGTGGACGTGTCCGAGCTCAACAGCATCCATTCTGGTTTCTGGAAGTGCCCCGGAGAGACCTGGAGCAGAGATTGAAGAAGAGATGCGAGCGAGGCGCACCGACACTTCAGCACAACGCGGATGAAGACTCAAACACGGAGCGTCCATCTCTGGGGTTGATTTGCTTTTACAAAAAATCTCATCCGTAGTTACACATCGGACTCGCATCATCTCCACCATCTGATTTGGATCTGATCAGATTTCAGAAGAAGCCAAAGCAGTGCGTTAACAAGGTAAGATGGAGGATGATGTTGGATGGTGGTGTGTGGTCATCATATGCTTGTGACTTGAGTGCGTGCGACTCTGCGGTGCGTTAAACCTGCAAGAGTATTATACAACCAGGTCCTCCGCAGCTGATGGTGGGATATACCTCACCGCAGCTGAGAAAGAGGGAGGCAGGAATCCTGAATTGGCAAAGAGCACGTTTGAAATAACACGGAGGGCTTCATAATAACGCGCTGATGCTTTATAAGAAAGTACATCGTGACATCTGCAAAAAGAACAGGCAGATAACGTAAGATTAACAGCTACTTTTACTCAGGCGCAGCTTCTTTAAAAGGTGGTCGTGCAAGATGTGGTCTGACATCAAATAGTTATAACACTACAGTTAAATATAAAAGAAGGATTTTATGAACTAAAATGCCTGGTATATAATAGGACTGAACAAAAGGAAAAATGAACCAATTAAGGACAACTCATTAGTGTCTTTGTGACGTCAGTTACATTTGAGCGTCTGTCCGAAATGAATGAGTTAAAATAATCAATCATAAATGCAGTTGTTATTTCTGAACAATAACATGGACATGAGTATAGGGACAATAAAATATTGATGTTGGTTTAAAGAGCAGAACTTAAAGGGAAATGGCATTTAACTGCACATTGACTCGTGCCCTTTATATTTATTCAGGCAGAAATAATAACAATCTGAACTTTAATGCCATCCCACTAAGTGCTGCTTGAAGATACAACCTGCTGCCAGCATGTCCAAGTAAAACCCTCATCCTCTCTGACTGGTCACTCAGGAGAAGCTAATGGACACTATAATTACTATAAGGACTATATTACCATCAATGACAGATGACAGCTAATGGTTTTGTTTTCTATTTTCTTTTTTAGGTTATATTGTGATCATGATTTTGAATGCCTCAGACGTGGGCTGGGAGGAGTCCTCTGGTGAAGATCCCTTCTACCCAATGGACCACCTGGATAAGACCCCTCCCAATCAGCTCCCACCACTCACAGTGTGGGGTGTAGCTCTGTGTGTGTCTGGAACTCTCATTGCCATGGAGAATGCAATAGTGGTGACCACCATCTTGGCCACACCGTCTCTTCGTGCCCCTGTATTTCTGCTGCTGGCGAGCCTGGGACTGGCCGATCTACTCGCAGGTGTAGCTCTGATTCTGCACTTCCTCTTCCTGTTCTGTGTGGAGCCCAGTGATTGGTCAGAGTTACTCACGTCAGGACTGCTAGTCACATCACTAACTGTCTCTCTGTGTAGCCTGATGGGAGTGGCCCTGGATCGGTACCTGTCCCTGAGCCACGCCCTGACCTACGGATCAGGCCGATCACGTCGCCGTGCTGCTGCCCTCCTGCTGCTGGTCTGGCTGGGGGCATGTGTGATAGGGGCTGTGCCTGCAATGGGTTGGCACTGTCTGGGAGAACCAAACTCCTGCTCTGTAGCACGACCTCTGACCCGAACTTACCTGTCCCTATTGTGTGGAGGCTTCCTTGTCGTTGTCATGGTAACTCTGCAATTGTATGCTGGGATCTGCCAAGTAGCAAGGCGACATGCCCAGGCCATTGCTACACAAAGGCACTTCTTGCCTGCCAACCAATCATATGCAAGCAAACATGGTAATGGGAGAGGTTTTTCTCGCCTCATCCTCGTGCTCAGTGTGTTTGTGGGCTGCTGGATGCCTTTCTCCCTGTGGGGGCTCCTGGGTGATGCATCTAGCCCCCAACTCTATACCTATGCCACCCTGGTGCCAGCTGCAGGCAGCTCACTGTTGAACCCTCTCCTCTACAGTCTGAGAAACAAGGACATCCGCAAAGTGCTGTTCCAGGCCTGCTGTCCACACAGATACACACACAACACACACATACACTACCCTGTTGATGTGTAGACTGCCAAATCTCACAATCTATGCCAAATATTCTCTGTTTGAATGCCAGGACAAACACATAGCTGCACTAACTGTCATCCAGAACAAGCAGTCTCTCCTACACACACACACAAATCCACCCACACACACAAGAGGCATCCATTTGCAAATCAGAATGTACGGAACTGTCCTGGCAGATGGCCATCAAGAAAGAGTCCTGCTGTTGCCATAAAGACTCAACGTACTGTCTTGTGTGTACTTTGTGCCTCATCCTCAGTCAATTGTAGCTCTACTGGATCCACAGAGTGAGACAGTCACAGTGATGCTCCTGTATATGTCCTCTTTTTAAAGTGGATGTAATCACCGCTTTGAACAGAAGGGATATAGGGGTAAGCCTAACACAGTGTACTGACAGTGATCCAAAGTCCAATTTTTTTTTACTTGAAAGTTTGGCAAACAGTGTCTGAAATGTTTGAAATAGAACTATTTTGCACAAGCTCTTTAAGGCACTTTGAAAAGTACTGATCATATTGTTGCACAACCTTTTTGAAATGAATGAATATTTTATACTGATGAATAATAAATATGCTTTTTCTTACTCTGTGATGTCAGCACTCTTCTCTGCACTTCTTTAACTTGGCTAGGCACAGAATGGTACTTTCTATTGCTGTTATCTAAATAATTTCGTGACAGAAGCCATTTTAACATTTTAGCATTCTCAACCTTTACCAAGAATGTCCTTCATTAATCTACAAAGTAGCCCTGACATGAGTAATTATGCAAGAGAATTTTCACTCCTCTATAACTCACTCATTTTCTCTAGTCAGTTTATTTAAACATTAAAAAATCAACATGCAAGACACAAACTAATACATCACATGTGAATTTTAATATCTTTATTTAGACAATAAGAAACATGTAGGAATTTAGTATTGGAGGAAAAAAGGTTAAGTATTTTCATGATTGTGCTTAAAAATAGAACAATTTTAAATAAAAGGCACTTGAAAGCATCCACTCTAAACTTTGGTCACTTCTACACAAGTTTTAGAGGAACTACACATTAAAGGCACTTAACATAAAGTTTGGAAGACAATAGTACAAACAGATCACAATGCCTGTGTTAAATCTCTGTATATGTTTTCTTCAAACGCCTCAGATGTATGTCATGTGTGACATGAGCCAATATTTCCCTATTACACTAATAAATCCATCCTGATACAGTTAGGTGTTCCCCAAACAACCACAATAGACAGAATAAAAATAGAAATAGAAACAAAGTTGTGCTTGAGGATTTACAATAAGAAGATAATGATTGAATAAGTAATAAAAACTATAAACTTTACATCTATATTCGATATATAAGCGGTCAACATCCACATACAAAACTGTATAAAGAACAGTTGCATAGATGTGTGCTCTATTTATTGTCCGAAAGTCTGTAAAGCTATGTGCTTGCCTCAATTGAAGCACACTTCATACTGATAGTAAGATTAAGACTGATAATTGTGTTTAAACACAAATGCAACAAATAGACCCTCAACCTCTGTGTTCTCCAAAAGAGGCAACAGAAAAGTGAGACAACTAAGGAAATAGTCTTTGGACTTGTGTGCTTACAGTATGTGGCTAATATAAGGTACTTTTAGCAAACTATGTGTACTGGCCAGACACCTGACCTTTTTACTGAATTTGTAAAGGAATGTTGCTTTTTAACATGGTGTGGAGAAAAGGGATTAATTATTCGGACCAGTCATCATCATCAAACTCTGAAGAGTCATCTTCACTGTCGCTGCACTCCACAGCGATGCGACGAGACAGGATGGCAGCCACATCGTTACCAGTGTGATCCCTCTTCTCCTGCTCCCGCTGCGCCTCCACTTTTCGCAGGTTGAACCCTGTAGAGGACATAAAAACAAGCTAAAATGTACATCCAACAACATCTACAACGACTGTTCTACTGTGAAATAACTATTTTGTTAAAATTGTACAACAACCAGTTTAAGTGTCAACTTTAGGACTCACATCACTACATAAAATGTATATACTTTATCCTGTTACATTTTATTGATCATAAAGTATAAGACAAATATAAGGCCCCACAAGTGTGTTTCAAGTGTACACTGCAGTACGTTACCTTGACGAATGGCCTGGAGCAGGTCACTGCGAGCGTCACTGACTGGTGCCGGGGCAGGTTGAGGTTTGGGAATAGAGCTGGGCGCCAGGCCACCACCAGAGGATGGAACAGGAGGAGCAGGGCCATTAAAAGATGGAGGAGGTGGTCCAGGTGGAGGTGGGGGTGGAGGAGGAGGTGGGGGACCCCCACCCATGAGGGCAGGTGGTGGCGGCGGAGGAGCAAGTGTGGACATAGTGGGAGGAGGAGGGGGGGCTGGTGGAGTGGGATAGGCAGAGGGAGAGGAAGCCATAGGAGGTGGAGATGGAGGGGCCTCAAATCCAGGAGGAGGTGGAGGTATACCCATGCCAGAGGGGGGAGGAGGGGGAGGAGGGGCAGGTGGGGGAGCAAGATTGGGACGGGCAGCTGGGGGAGAGGCCATGGGGGGAGCAGGAGGGGGGTGGGTTGGACTCAAAACACTGACCCGCTTCTGAGTAGGAGCCCCGTATTGTCCATCATTATATCTGTGAATGGGACAACACAGGTTAGTCATTTCCCTCCATTGAACCTTTTACAGGCTTTACTTATGTTCACTGATGATCAATAAAAAGCTCCATATTCTTCTTGGACCTTGTGGTCAGATATTTGCATGTTCACTATGTTAAGTGCAGTGTGTTGATTTTTATGCACAGCTACTTACGCCATGTCTGGAGGTGGAGGAGGCAGGAAGTCATCACTCGGTGGAGGAAGAGGGGAGCCAGGATCATAAGCGTATGAGCCTGTGCTCATCTCAAGAACTTCAGAGTTGTATCCTTCTCCAGAACCAATACTGCCATTAAGAGCCTCTGAAGAATTCCTATGAAAATCAACACAAGCCTGTGACTATTTTGGGCACTTAATTGGGATGATTACGTTAAGTATCTGAGCAATACAATGCTTCTGCTCAAGCACAGACTAAAAGAACAAGTAACACAAATGCAAAATAGCCATCCTTGTTCAGAATAGAAACAGCACATCACAAAGGTCTGTGAATTAACATTAAGTTGGATTTCAGGCACCAACACATTAACCAAAGTTCTTGTTAATCAGATCGCACACTGTTGTTTTCATTTTACATTAAACGCAAACGCTGTAATTCAATTTGTAATGTAATGTAAGTTTAAGATATTACTGTAAATGATGATGATTTACACAAAAATCCTCATCATCACAGAAACACAACACAGCAAGTATTTGTTTGTTTAATGTAGCAGTTGCAGCTCTACACCCAGTCCCTTGAGGACATTTTCAAAGAGGACATGCCACAGAGAGGCATTTTACTGTATACAGAGAGAGAAATGAAAATGGGGAGAAAAGAGGCAATTTATCACAATACGAGTAACATTACATTGTTAACTTATTACAACTTACATGAAATCATTCTTTGGCACCACAAACTCCTCACCCATCTTCCGACGTTCCCATTCTTCCTTCCTGGTTTTGATCTTACGGGGATTGAGTGTCCTTTGGTTAACATGGTCTTTCTTCTCCCTCTGCTCACAAAGAAAACATCCGATTGGTCATTCACTAAATATAAACCATAGTTTTTCTGATAGCACTTGTGTAACTTACTCTGTGCTTGCGTTTTTCCTTCATAATATCCTTGGTGTCCTGCAGCATCTTCTCCTTCCACAGGTCGAAGAAGTAGGAAGGATCTGTGTAAAATTTTAGAGCCTCTTTGCCATCCTCCCTGTGTTCAAAAAATATGCTAAGTTTATTCACAAAATCATTTTTACTTATTGTTGGTTTTAAGGCAGGAGCCTATTAGGAAAATCACAATGATTTTTGTCACTGCAACAGAGGCTAATAGCAAAAAAACAAACAAAAAACCCCCCAAATAAATATGAACAAAAACAGTAATAATGAATAAGTCTTATTAACAACAGTGCACACATTCTAATATAATTAAACAGTCTTATATCACAGCACTTGAAATTAATGTCCTGTGATACTGATTTCTCAGTCAACATTCTTCGCGTCCTAGGTTTTAATTAATCATACTTCTGGTGACAAGTCTCGTCTCACGTTTTATTTATATCCTCTATCACACTGAGATGTGTCAAGTGGGTTAGGTCACATATGGTTATATCTTCAGTTCTGCTTTTATTCATTTGATTTCAACTGACAATACATGTTTGTTACATTTAGATGTTTAGAATTTCAGGGTTGACAGATGATAGTGTGTTTGAGTGGGGTGGAGGTAATTTCCATTCAGAAAGTTGGAACATTACAGGTAGTAAGATACTACATTTTACAGTTTCTTATTGTCTTGTCAACTGTAGCCTAACTGCTTTGATCACGTGTACAAACTGAGTTAAACAGGATCACATCCGAATAATTAAAGTGGTGGATTTAACCAAAGCCTTATTAACATGTCTGATTATATTTATGTTACAGCTTAAGCATCGAAGAGGTGGATTTGAATAACAAATAGTCACGAGAGAAATGAAATATACATGTGAGTCTTTCACATGTTCATTCACGTGCCCCATCTTCTCCTGACACGTTTTGCTCTCAATGAATAAATATGAGCTTTGGATGTGCATCCATACAAGCCATACCTGAACTGGCTGAGGTAGTTGAGAGGAGGGGGTGGATCACAGGTCGTGTAGGTGTCCTGTACAGGCACGGGCAGAGACGGCCTAGTGAAGAGCTGCTGGTCCTGGTTCACACTGCTGCGAAAAGCTTTGCGAGTAGTGATTGCCTGCAGGGATACTAAAAATACATCACATTTAATTAGTATGTATCGGCCAGGTAAAAAAGCATTATGATGCCATGCTAATTTTCTGTTTCCATGTTTTTCATTTAGTATTTGAGAAATGCAGAAAGACCAATTCTATCCAAAGATTTTAGGGATAATTGCATTCTTTACTTTATCCAGTGGCTACTCGCAAATAAAATAAAAATCAAATGATTAATAAAATGAATGTACCTTCTTCTTCTTTTGGGTCCAGTTGTGTGACCTTGACCTGAAGACGATCCACTCTTTCCCCCAGTGTATTCACTCTGACAGCAAACGCTCCAGCCTGCACAAACAGCTCCCCAAACACATCCTCTGCATATTTACCTACAAACACAAAAAAGCAAGTATTTATAATTATTCAAATGAAACCAATTTCTGACCAAGCTCCTACTTAAAGTAACCTTTCTCAGATATAAAGGAGCTGGCTCAGATCAGCATCACATTTACACTAGTCAAATGCAGTGAGGACTCACTGAGGCTGCCGAGCTGGCGGATGATGTTGGCCAGACTGATATTTGTGACACATTCCAGCTCACTGCGGATGTTGGAAGGGATTGTCTGGCGACACATATGCCGCGGCTCAATGTTCCTTGTAACCAAAGGCATGGTCGGGTGGGTAGGGAAGCCTAACCCTGAGGGAAAAAAGGTTAAACATGTCAATTAAAAAATATACATTTTTTACATCTAGACAAAACCCTAACAAAGGTTTCTCACAGCATACACGAATCTGTAAGAAAAAAAGCACAAGCACTATTTGGTTACTGTTTACAATTTTTATGTATATAATCTGTTATCAAGTTGTAACCATAAACTTAAACAGTATGAATAAAGTCGGTCAGTAATAGATTGTCTATATGTAGCAAGAAAGTTAAGACAAATCAAATATGTCAAAGTAAAACTAGACAGAGGAAGCAGAAGCAAAACTGTGGAAATGCTGCACTCAGCATCTAACACTTTACAACCCTCTTGAGATGTGAAAAACACAACCATTGATCTTGTGCACTAATATTAGATTTATTTTTTTATTTACAAACATGTAATGATGTCTAATCGCCAGGCACAGCGCTGCATGCTTTGCCATAAAATAGTGTGAATTGAGAAAAAGTGAACTCTGAGGTTTGCTCGGACGGACTCTCTGCTCGGAGCAGGCGGGCACTGTTCAGTTCTCCAAAAATACACCCTCTGGTACTTCCTACTCTATCGTCTAATAACACGTCTTAATATTTATATGGACGCTTTGAATATGGATGAGACAACAATAAAACCCGCGTTTGGTTAAACCTTGTTTGGCCCATGTCTAAAAGTAAGTTTGAGCGTTGCATTGTAAAGATTGTACTCTTCACATCTGTCTCATTCCTGCCTTTACGTGTGCACTCATCATTGGCTTAACTCCGGAAAGTTGTTACATTCCTCGGTGTAAAACTGATAAAAGTTTAGTAAACTGTAAAGCTCTGATATGAAATGATAAAGCTGTTTTTTGCGCACATACTAAACAAGCTACAGTGTTAACTTGGGATTTCGGCCTTGTCAGAGCAGGAAGTAACATGTCGCCCCCTCTTCATCGAAAAACTACCAAATAAAGTTACTTTTGCGCGTTATCTTCACTTAAATTTAGAGTAATTACATTTACTTTACTTACCTTCAAAAATGGAGGCTGTAGGTTAGCCTTTCACCCCCTGGCTGGTACCGTAGTAGAAGATTTCTTCAAGAAATGTTGAGCGTTACTGTACGCACTCGGACTACACCAATCCCCCAAGTCCCGACATTGTAAACTTCTGATTGGTTAAACAACTTCCCCTTTCAGCTCCCATTGGTTAGTTTGGCTGTCAGGCTGCTTCTGTTAAAACAGGATGTGTGACTTTCAACGTAAAAAGCGCAACTCCACCCTGACTAGTGGCAAACATCTGGCCGTAATTTGCGTAACGGAGGGTGGAGGCAGGAGCGCATTCCTCCGTGTGCTCCAGCGAGTTGGGACGTGTCCGAGGAATGACTGGCACTGGCCTCTGATGAATAACATTTTTGTATGGAGAAAAGCACTTAAGAGGATAAATAAGTGTGGTCCGAGCCTGATAGGTAGGCCGACTGTTCAAGTGCATCACTCACCTCAGTTCAGCGAATGGATTAAAGTCAATTATTTCCAGTAACAGATTTAGAGAGGACTAAACAAGCATTGAGAAAATCTGTCTGTGTGGCAATGTGGCAACAACTGTGGCCCGATTCTGTGGCTGTTTTGGAAAAACAATGACCTGTTGTTGTTCGCAGCACTCTTACTCAGTGGAAGAAGTTTGTTGTAATCATTTATTAGAAAATACATTCAAACTGTCTTTATTTAACAGCAGCAATGTCAAATATAAAGGTTCTAACGATACAACTGGTATAAAATAAGGTAAGGTAATGTATAATTCCTTTAGCTATAATCCATAAAACTGTTATTACCCTATTCATAAATAGAAAATACTGCGCATGTGTTATGCACAAACTAGGCCATCACCAAAGTTCATGATGTCATGTAAAAGTGCAGTCCTTCCATCACCAATAGAGGGCGCTCCAAAGTCAAAGATAAACGCTGTAAAAATGAGGAGAATATCTATAACTCCATAAGTTAGTTTTTGTCTGAGGTCATCCATTGGGCTTCTGTGTGAGAGCATCAGAGACTAGTGTTGACCCAGCTCAGTGTGTAGGAGCTGTGAGCGTCTGTTACTTTCTCTTTAAGGACACTATGTCCTTCTCCTGGAGAGCTGTAGAACAACTTGAGTCCAGAGGCTTGTAGTCCCTGTAGAACACTGAACCAGAAGCGCAGCACTTCTTCATCCGTCCCGCCCACCTCAAACCCGGCCCACTGGAGGTGCACTGTGGCAACCACATGATGGACATTCTGCAGTGTTCCTGTCTCAATCCAGTTCTGGAAAACACGCCACTCAGCACTGAGGAGGTCCGCATACAGGAAGTGTACCTTAAAGACAAGAACAGCACTAAATCAGTATTAATCGTCACAATTATGTTGTGTTTTTTGTGTTAATGATTTGTCTAATCCTGGAAAATATGGCTTTAGGGTAAGGGAATAAAAGAATAGTTTAATACAATATTTTATTCATTATTCTATCGTGACCTGAGAGAGTTAATGAGGAACCCCAGTTAGCAGTAAAATAGGGTTGCATTACCCAATTCATAAATATTCTTATCATAAAAACATGTTCAGGTTAGGTCAGTGAGTTGAATCTCTAATTGAGTTACATAATCACTTACACAAACACAACATATTCATTTTCAATGTGACTTTCTTTCAGCCAGTGCATTTATAATACATGGTGCACGATTTTATTTTGGCCCAAACTGACGCAGCTCAATTCAGTGTTGAACATCTCCAATAATGAAACTATAAGACGAACTTTAGGAATGCAGTTCCCTCTTGTGGCTGCAGCATGTAACTGTGCCAATGTGTGATTCACTCATAGTGTTGCTATGGCAGCCAGAGAGCAGAGCCCTGTTGCTATGGAAACATGTGAGTGAGAGAGCTTTCTGGATATGCTGGACTGAAAGGACTCTAAGGTATGTTTGTTTGGCACAGCTTCTTTAAATTTCTGTCTGTGTGTGTATATCTATGTGCATAAGTTTCTTACTGTGTGATGTCCCAGGGCAGCCATGATGTCTGCCAGTGTTTGAGAAATGCTTCCTGAGTTGCTCCTCATCTTGCGTTTACTTTTCCTTGGAACACGCCACTCTAGCCACATCTTATGCTGGCTTACCACGCCCCCATCACCACGGTTACTTGCCAAACTGTTGCTAAGGTGACCACCAGATGTACTGAAGTTGCTGGGATCAAAATGATGAACTTCACATCCTAGCCTTGACACAGTCCTTTGAAAGTCTGCATCTCCCCCATCCATACTAAAAAGACAAAGAAAAGCAGAGGCAGCAGTGGTGGATGAAAATGAATGCACAAATGTCACAAAATGTGCTGTAAAATTACACACAATATACAATGTGGACAGGCACACCTGAAGCAGTAAGCAATACATGGCCTGTCCAGTGGTGGAAGCAGCCACTCTTCAGCACACAGCAGCCATCGGGGAGGTGCTGCTGGCGGTTCTGGATCCTGTGCCTCACCTGGAGACAAAACTTTGGAGCAGTTCAGCTAAAAAAGAAAGAGAAAGGAAGAACTCAAATAAGTTGGCTGTACAGAAACCTGGGCACAAAATCAGCATGTATCTAGAGGGGAAGTTAAAAAAGAAGAAGTAGGGTAAAAGCAAGCTTTCCATTCAGCCTGTGATTATGCTGTGTCCTAATACTGAGGCGAGGCACTAAAATGTATATCAGTGGATTGATCTCTTCTCCAGTTCTTCAGAACATCAGTTCTTCATTCTTACATAATGAGAATATAAACTATTTTAGGAGTTTCCACACTGTTAGTCAGTTCTCACTAGCTGAAGTTTTGGCAGAAGTCTGCAGCCAAAATATTGACAGTGTTTGACTGATCGTATTACTGCAGTGTTAACCCCACACTTGAAGTCAGCACATGAAGTCAAAAAGAAGAAAATGTACAAAAGTGAATTTTTTATTGATTACTGCTATGGTTTGGCAAGATATAACTCCTGGCACCAAAGCCAGCACATCCATTTTCTGATGTACATGACTACTTCAGCACCACATTTAAGGAGTTTGATTTGCATTACCAAGAGTCACGGCCATCCACACAAAACTAGAAATGAGTTTACATGTTAATGTTATATATTTGACAAAACAAACTGTAAATCAGGAAGTTACACAATTATGAGAAAGAGGTCTGTTGGTGTTTCAAAGGTCACCATAGTTTAGAGTTTTAAGACTTGACTCAATTATGTTCTTTCACAAAGGTTTAGTTATTATTTTATTGTTCAAAATTCCACCCAATTAATATTTAGTGCATTAGATGACATGATATTGTGGCATTAAAAGACGTCCCCGTATGTTTCAGATGATGTGATAACTACCTGTGGGTTATTGATGTGATTTAAGATACGGTTAAGTTCTTCTCTGAAGGATGACATATTGGCTGCCCACGGCTGCATCTCCAGGTTTCTCGGCCCAACCTCAAATGGCAAACACAGATTGCATTGGTAAATTGATACCACAGTTTCAACACTAGAAGAACAGACTCTCAGTTGTTAAAGAATGCATGCAAGTGAAAAGTGGACGTGCCCCAGGTATGAGTTCTGAGGACACAGGTCATAGGCCTGACCTTAGTCCTGCTGGTTACATCTGCTTCAGGCAATGTAACATACACACACACTGATACATACTAACAAGCCCCCCACCCAACTTTGCCTCAGTCAGTCACCATGGCAACTTCAGTAGGAAGGGGGTGATGATTCACTAGAATGAGTCAGAGAGTCTAGCCTTGGGCTGAAAAAGAGACAGCCGGAGAATGAAAGAGAGAAAGGGTGAGAAGTGAAAGAGGACATCCAAGGAAGTTATGGAGGGGACCGCTGAAGCTTATGAACAAACACACTTAAATGAAGGTTGAAACATTTGGTGACTGTAGGGCAAAGACGAGGGAGAAAACAGCTGTCACTGCTCTCTGATGTGGGGTCACACTGTTGGACCCTTGCCCTCACCTGTTCCATCATGTCCTTAATCATTTACAGAAGTGTGCACATGCACAAATAGGACAACGTTTGTACAGCATTCCCTGATAAATACACATTTAAAATAAAAAGAATGAAATGACTGAATGTAATGGTAGCCTACATGGTGCAAGGGTGTCATTGTTTAAGTGACAGCTGCAGTGATTTATTGTCCCTCTATAGTATATGGTATAGGCTAATGGCCTTAAAACTAAGGCACATAAACGCGTTACTAAATTGCGTTGCCTTCTGTATCACTAAAATGATATTACTAAAAAATAAGTTCATACCTGCCGTGAGTTCATCTCGTTCTCGTCCTCATACAACCCCTCACTCCCCCCTTTGTCTCCCCACTCGACCCCCTCCCTCTCAGAGTCCTGCACACCGGCTCTTCGTGCCAGCTCCCCCCTCTGGCGAGAGCTTGTTTCCGGCTCGATGCTCATAACGGTGAAAACGGCTTCATCCTGCTCCCATGTGGCTCCTCGGTGAGCACTTGGCAACCTGGGCCCCACCACCAGCAGCTGCAGGGCCAGTAGCAGCGGTGGGATCAGCAGAAGTCCAGCTCGGTCCCTCCACCGCGACCACATAGCCTCGCTCCTGAGCGCCAGCACCGGGGACCATCTCCGGGCCTCTGGCCTCTCTGGTTGCACTTCGTCTTCTCTGAAGGGCAGTGAGGAAAGTCCCAGCTGAGAACAAGCCTCCTCCTCTTTCCTTCATTTGCCCCCAGGGCATGTTGTGATGACGAGGCACATTCCTCAGTGGACAAGGAACAAGGACTGTTTGCTGTTTACACTAATCACATTTACATCTAAAAAGAGTTTTACTTCACAAACCAGTGCCCATTAAGTGCCTTTTAATGCACAAAGGTAAACTGGGAAACTTGCAGGCCTTAAAACCATGGTTACGATAATCAATCACTTACTTAAGAGCAATAAGTGAGAACAGTTGCTTAGCAAATTAGTTGCTTGGAAACTAAAATGTTCTGTTTTGAGATTAATCTCAGTAGCAGTATGAACACTGCCCTAAATAAACTACTGCCTGGAACAGGTGAAAGTACATTCACTGTAATATAGTTCTTGCAATTGTTCCTGTCTACCATCTGTGTCAGGAGACACCTACACCCTCTACTTTAAGACTAGACTTGACAGAGCTTACACTTAGGGCTTCTCTTAGTTGTGCTAGACCTGTGGGAAGCATGACGCACCTGTGTCTACCCTGCCCTCTCTCTCACTCTTGACCAGTTCATTACCATTTACCTATTGTCCCTCTAACATTTAAGATATGTTCCATCAGGCATTTTGGTGAACAGATTAAGTACTATATGCACAGTACACAATCCCCAACCAAGTTTGGTGTTAATATCCTGTGTGGCACAATTAAAAGTTATTTAATTGATTTGTTGGTTCAATTATAATTTTTATAGGCCTATTTTTGGTGACCCAACTTAAAGCTAAACACTACAGTGGCACTGCAGTACAGTACCTTCTCTGTCTTTACTTCTGTCTGCTTCACCAAACTGAAGGCAAATTAAAAGCTATTGCACCTATACACTACAACAGCTAAATATATGTTTCCCATAAAGAACCATCTCCAAGCCATCCCTATGTGGCAAGAGCCATCAGTATTACTTAGGCAGTTGCTTCTTCACATCTGTTTAGTTAATAGAAAAGCCACTTACAGCAAAGAAAATATATGTGCTGCACATGTGTTGGCAGTGCCCATCCCTTTCCACCATACAGAGGAATGTCACAGCAAACACATTTCCTCTGGCCATGTCTGTCTCTATTTAGTCAGCCTGTTGACAAACTGTACACAATATGCAGCTAATAAACCACCCCCATCTGCTTTTTGTTCCTCAGCCTCTTTCTGTGTGCTGAATACACACAAACAAGATGCACACATACAATATTTAGAAATAGCATGTTTTCATGTTCCTTCCTGTCTGTTACCAGCTGCCTCTCGGACGTACATTAGTACTGTCCTTATTTGGACGAAGAATTACGGATTGGTGCGTTTCATTGACACTCTTCTCTGATTTCCTCAGCCTGTTTTATTTCCTTCTCTCTCTAACGTATCCTCCCCTGCGCTCCCCACCATCAATTCCTGTCTCTCCCTCCCTTTCCCTCTCACTCCCTGTCGAATTGTGTCCTTGACTGAACTCTCTCGCTCACAGTCCCAGACAGAGAAGCTCTAAAACACATACACATGCTCAGACCTCCCCGGACCCTTTAAAGAAGCAGGATTTACAGACAGCATTACCAATGGCAAGAACATAATGTGTATTTAAATATTTTGCACCTCAGATACATACATGATATGTAACAGACATTTATACATCTTTTCTTCACAAAAACCACCAAACAACACAAGACCACAGAAAAATAAGGGAGAGAGTGAAAGATGAAGAGAAGCTCGTGAGCTTCACTCTTTGGACCCCACACAGCCAGTCTTGCATTCAAGTACACACAACTACATGCAGTCACACAAACACACAACACTCTCTCAGAAACAGTATTCTCTTTGGGGTCATTAAGTGATTTGTAGTTAAAATAGCTAAACACATGATGTTGAGTCTCCATGCTGCAGTCATCTCTCCCCACACAAGCGGAGAAACTATGGCAGAACACCGAGGAGGGCATGAATATGAAGGCCTTCAAAATGAAGAAGAAAGGGGCTCCAGTCTTGGAGCTTGAGTTGTATGTACAGATGCTGGTATTTCAAGAGCACAAATTGGTTCAGTCCAATTTTCTCTGATGGGACACAACACAGGGAGTGCACAGAGCAGCTCATGACTGTATGGTTGATTTAGGTTTACATGTGGTTTACGCTGGGGCACAAGACAGATAGGCAGGATCAATAAGTCGAGCCGAAACATGGTTTAGCAGAGGAGGAGCAGCGGATCAAAAACTAACACAGAGAAATGCAGTGGGATTTTTATCCATTTTGCAAATGCACAGAACATTAAGGGAAACAAACTTCAGAGTGTCCTGTACGTATCAAAGCAGAAGTAGTGAGGCAACGGGTTTGTCTCCATCCATCAACATCTGGAATTTGTCTCTTCTCTGCCTTTTGCTTGTTCCAGCTAAGACTGGAGTTGGGTGTACGCTTATGACTTACAGGTGTCCATGTTCAGGTAGTTGATCTTTCTGCACATGCATGTGTCTGTTTTGGTGTGTGTGTGTGTGTGTGTGTGTGTGTGTGTCTTGTCTGTGTGCATGCTAAGGTGTAAAAGTTGCAGTTGATTTTGATTGTCAGAGCTGGAGAATTAAAGCTTTACTGTCCAAAGCTGGCAGCTAAATTCTCACCCTTCATTTCACAATCTCTTACAAAGAAGTCTCCTTAAAAACAGAAGGAAAAAATGCTTGCAAAATCTGTAAAAGCTTGGATTGAATGCATCTGAAAGAAAACGAGAAAAGGAAATATCCATGTAACACATTAATGACATTACATACATTCATAGACACAGCAGTTGTTTTGATATTTTTAGGTGTGCACTGTCATATCTAACAATTTACTAATACACAAAGCTGAAGAGGACAAGCCCTGTACATACAAATTACTGCTTTTTATTTCATTGAACTGGTTGTCAGTGAGGCTATAACTCTCTGAAAACATCATTGAACAACCATTATAGTTTGGATTTTTAAATATTTATATCATACATTGCAAAACAAAATGCAGTACAAAAATTAGACAATCAGTTCTTTGTTCAATGACCTTTCAGCCCTGAGCACATACACTAATGCCACTCCAGATTGACTATAAAATACCTAATACAACCTGCTGTAAATAGGCTTCAGTAAACATAACAGACATCTGACTGACCTGTAGTTACAGGCTGGTGACGCTGAAGCTGTCATCATTGGCTTGATCCAGGAGCTGGCACAGCACGCCACCTCCCTGAGGTGCTTGGGAGGGGTAGCGATGCCCCATGCCCTGGTAGGATTGCTGGGACACAGAGTAGCCACTTGTGTCTTCCTGATGGGGTGAGGAGTCTAATGAGGGTTTGGGATATGGCGACAGAGGCATGGGACCTTGGCGATGGCCTGTGCTGATTGTGTGTGGGGCCATGCCTGATGGAGGGCTGCGCTCCTTGTACAGCCCAGAGTTAGAGTGCAGGCTGGGGTTGGAGTGAGGGGAGAGGTGAGCGTTGGGGTGGGTTTGTGGCTGGTTTTGGGAGATAGGGTGGGAAAGGGTGTTACTCTGGTGCTGTAGGCTGGGGTTGGCACTCATGTGGGAGGACATGTTTGCGCTATGGTGGTGTGTGTCATGCTGGGCTGGGTTCAGATGCATGTTAGTGAGCGGATTGCCTGGTGCGTTTCCATGGGGGCTGGTGTGGGGGTTGCTGAGTGCATGAATGCCTGTGTTTGAGTGCGCGCTGTGCGTTTGTGGACTCGGGCTTCCACTGTGTGACTGTCCGTACCAGTAGGGGGAGCTGCAGTAGCTGGGTGAGTCATACTGGGAGAACTGTGGCTCTTTCGGTGGGGGGCGATGGGAGGGGCTCAGAGCTGTACCACAATGAGGTGTGACTCTCTGTGAAGGGGAGCAAGAGGGAGAGAAGGTCCGGGGGTGGTAGGACTGAGGCGGAGGTGGGGTTGGTTTTGGAGGGTAAGGAGGCGAGGAGACACTAGGCGACAGGGAGGATGAGGACTCACCAGGGTACAAAGCTGGATATCGCTCTTCAGAGGAAGGTGTAGAGGGGTGGGCAGAGTAAGGAGAGGTGTACTCACAGGGGTCCGGGAGATAGCTGGAGGGTGGAGCAGGATTAGGCGTGGCCAGAGGAGAGAGGCTACTACTGTCCCCACTGTAATAGTCCAGACCTTCATGGAAAAGTCCAGAGCCCTCTGTGGCTCCAGGAGTGCCACCAAGTCCACTTCCAGTTGAAGCCACCTGTGCCTTTCCCCTGCCTTTAGCACCTGAAAGGCGCTCCCTTTGACACGGAGACAGCCCCCCTCTGCCTCCTCGAGACCCCCGACCTCGTCCAACACCTCCCCTCTTAGGTCCAGAAGTAGGTGTTGAGGAGGGACTCGACGGTGAATCTGAGCGCAAACCAGAACCTCCTTCTTTTTCTAATTGCATTTCAGTCCGTTTTCGGCGCCCCCGTCCAGGCTTGGTAGTTCCCCCGCCTTGGAACAGTACATTTTGACTCCAGTTGTAAGAGGGCCCCGCGGCACTCTCATGCCAGTCCATCATCAACTTCTCCAGACTTGACAGGCTCGATTGACCCCCTTCTCCACTGACAGGAAGATGTGCAGCCTCGCTCTGCCTGAACGGTCCAGCTGTGGAGTTAGGCCCACTTCCAGGGGTCATAGAGCTTAGGTGTGACGAGTCAGAGGAGGATTCAGAGAGACTTTCAGGAAAAGGCAGCCGCTTGGCCTTCTGGGGAGTGTAGTTTGAAATATCCAGGATGTCTTTGGACTCATTGGAGCCATATTCATTATAGCTGTGATACTGCGATGCAAAGCCATCAGACCAAGAACCGAAGGCTTGTCTTAAAATAAAACAAAGAGAATTAAGAACAATGTACAATGCAAACATGTATTAAATGTTCATAAAGTGATTTATTAACTTCTAAATAGTGACTCATGGCATGTAAACTATCTTTAAAGTCCTGTTATAAAAAGTTTGACTCTATATTATATGATAATATCAAAGGTTTACTGTCATTCTAATTATAGAAGTCTTATAGAACTGCATGCGCTTATGCAAATGTTTATGTTAATTTATGCCTTCTATAAGCCAGGCATTGTCAAATCAAATAGAATTTTCAAACTGTAAGAAAAACTGCTATCGTTGCCTTGTTCCTAAATGTTTCTACATACCATGTCACATTCTGTGTTGATATGACTGTATTTTTATTTTTTCTTTATTTGAATCCGAGAAGAGTATGTGCTTTACCTGTAGTTCCACTGGTTGGAATTGTACTGTTTAAAACCATCTGGAGAGGAGTGGAAGGGGCCGCCTTTGGCCACAGACATGTAGCCTCCTCCTGGTGAGTTGGGACCTGTGGACTCTCCCCGAGCCATTGAAGAATGGTACCCACTGAAGCCCCGTTTGGGGCCTGTCTGGTAGTTAGAATAACCTGCAGGGCTGTTCTTGCCACTGCCAAGTCCAGAGCCATATGCGAAGCTGCAATCTGATGACCTCTGAGAGAGTCCTGCAGGAGAAGATGAGGAGTACCCAGAGGAGAAGTGGCCATAAGAGGGGGGGTGCAGGGAGCTGGGGGAGTGTGAGAGAGATGGAGGAGTGGATTTGGGATATGTAGATCTGGTGGGGGACATTTGGGCTGGGCTGCCATAGCTGTACAGAGGCCTAGCTGAGGAGCAGTGCGTCTGGGATGCCCCCTCCCCTGCTACACCCTTGGAACTCCACTTGGGGAATGCTGGGTTCAGCCCGAGGCTGGATGCCTCATAACTGGGATTACATTGACCTTTGCTGTGTTCTGACTGTATAGAGGATATGTCTAAAAGGTCTGATGAGTCGTCGGAGTCAAGAAGGGACCGGAAATACCCAGCGAACAGGCCCTGTGAGTCCTCCCCAGCTGAACCAACCCCCCTGCCCCCTCTTGGACTGCTATAGGACCCACCACGCCCAACCTCACAGGAGGAGAAGCCCCCTCGTGATGACCCACAGAGCTGATACCCAGCCAAACCTTTCACTTTGTTTAACTCTCCTTCCTCACCCCAGCTTCCTGCCCCATTAAGCCAGTCCTGCCCCATAGACAGAGCCTCACCTTTGAATGCTCCATTTTTTCTCATTCGTCTCTTTCTCACTGTTTTCTCTCCACCAGGCTCAGTTCCTACCATACCCCCTCCCCTGCCGTGCCCCCCCACACCCTTACCCCTTTTCCTCGGAAGTCCGTGCTCAGACATTGGACTCAGTTTTCGCTTTTTGCCTATGGATTCAAAAAAGTCACTGAAGGTGCTTATGCTGCGCTCACTTCCACCAGTTCCCCCTGCCACCCCCCCTCCTCTACCCATACCCCCTCCTCTGCTTCCTCGAGGACGTCTGAATCCTGTGAGCCTGTGCAAAAGAGTAGATATCCCAGGGTTTTCCAAAGGTGTGTGAAAGCTCTCAGGCTCACTGGGCGTCCAGCAGCGAGGGGGAGAGCAGCGACCAGTGGCAGGAGGCTGACGGTTCAAAAAGGCCAGTTTTGACAGTACATCCCCATATTCAGTTTTTACATCATTAGTGTCATTAACATAAGATGGATAAGGACAAGGGAGTTTAGTCCGACGCCGCCTTCGTGGCTTCTTGGTCTGCTCTGTTTTACCAGTATCACTTAATGTAGTCCCAGCATTTGGCAGAGGATCTCCTGGTAGTCCAGGAAGAGCCTGTTTAGGTGGTCGTCCCCGTCTACGTTTGAGAATTACAGGCATTTCTCCAGGAGGAAACATCACCATGACACTCTTTCCATTATTCTTCATGCGGAGGAGTGCTGTTGGCTCTCGAACCACATCAGATCCTTCCACACTGCCTTCATTGGTTTTCTCTGTAGTTGTAACGGTCTCCAAGTTGGAAATCTTGTAGCTCTTCTGGCGACGGCTAAGGCTGACAGGAATGCGGGCCACCTTCACAACAATCCTTCTCACCTAAAAGTATCAAGCCAACACAAATGTTGACATTTGGCTTTAATTATTTGGAATTTGTAATGCAGTAATCAAAGATATACTTACACCAGCAAATCGTCCCCTCCTCCTGGTATTGAGTGGCACTCCCTCGGCAGAACATTTACTATTTAAAGTAGTTATCCGAGGTCCAGGGGCTGGGCATGGGTTTGAAAATGGCACATGAGTAGCAGCACGAGCCATTGCCAGAGCTTGAGCTGCCTGACGCTGCCTCAAAATACTTTTTGGAGCAGCTTTGTGAACAGACTTTGGCATGGGCCTGGATCGAGACTTAGGGCCTGGCCTGTGACCAAGTCTGGGCCCAGGTTTAGACAGAGGTTTGGGAACAGGTTTGGGTACAGTTAGAGCAAGAGGGATATCTGTAGGACTAGGAGTTGTGGGGGCAATGGCTTCCACAGTGATTTGTTCCTCTTTCTGGACAACTGTTGTTTCCTCTTGTTTGACAGTCCAGACTTTCTCCTGTGTTGCTACATTCTCCTCTGATCCTCTCTCTGGTCCTGTTCTCTTTTCGCCGTTATCTGTGCAACGGCGTAAACGAGATGATTTGCGCAGGTGACAAGGGAAGCGGGGGCGTCCAGAGCTACGTAGTGCATACTTCTTCTCTGCCTCAACTGGAAGAGGAGAGGATTCAGTATTTGGATTGGGACAAAATGTGGCGTTTATGTCAGTCTTTGTATTGAGGACAGGGGCAGCCAGCTGACTGGTCGGGCCGGGGGGAATGCCAAGAGGTACTGCCAGAGGTAGGGCCTGATGTGATGTGTGCATGGCCTCTGGTGTTCTGGAGTGTTCTGAAGCAACAAGTGAGTTGACATCCATTTGTGCATGTGAGACAGCCTGCGTGTGCACATCTAGGTCCATGTGCGTTTGCATGTTTCTCAGCGTCTGTGTGAAGGCTAGGGGGTCAACAGGGGGGTCCGTCTGCCTTTCTCTGCAGGCACCCAGTCTTCCCTGTAGGTGTAAGCCGTTGGACAGGGCGGAGGGAGAGGAAGGGGAGAAGTGCTCTGAGCTCACTAGGGCCAGTTCATTGTTGGAGAGATCCTGGGACCCCTCCTGGAGGCCCAGCTCCCTACTCCAGAGCTCAGGCTCCTCCAGCCCTCCCACAAAGCCTTTTTCCTCTATCCTCGGCCCACCACAACCCACTGGAGCCACAAAGCGGCCCGAACGTAGGTGATCCGACAAGCTACTCATCCAGCAGATGCACTTAATGGTATAGGACGATGAAAGAAGATTTTTTTGTGTGTTTTAAGTGCTTTTTGGAAATGGCCTTCCCTCAAAAAGTGGCAAGAATATTCACCTGCAGACATAAAATATAATATTACATAAGTTCAAATCACATTACTTCAGCTTACACAGTACAGACATTAAATCATGATTTCTGTTTACAATGGCCTATAAAGCTGGACTGTTATATAGTTCTATTAAAGTACCACACGATTCACATCCTGCTCAGTTGATAGCTTTTACCTATTAGTTGTAGCACCAGTTCTGATTTTGATTCAGAGTTGAGCCTGGCTCTGTCTGCTTGACTGGCTCAGTTCTGCAGGGGATCATTGGGTCATCAATACTGCAGTGGAGAGCTCACGGACTCCCTCTCCCTCCTGCTCATGTCTTCGGCCCATGGTTGCTAGAGAGTCCGACAGACAGACAGAACAACCGACCGACAGATAGAGAGATAAGGACAGAGACGAAGGCAGGGTGAGGAAGGGGAGGGTGGAGCAGGGTGAAAAAGAGAATAAAAGATTAGTTCATGATGTCACAGCACGCATCAGACCAGACTCAAATCAGTATTTTGGTGAGCGCTGCACCAACTCAGACAAAATGAGTGAGGGAGATGACTTGCAGTATAATTATTCCCAAGACTCAGTAATGTTTTATGGTGATGAATACCAGCTCACTCTGGGTAGACATGTAGGGTAATACCGCCTTATTATGTATAGAGTATATGATCACGAATGATAACAAGACAGAATTATCCTTTGTTTGCGGATGGAAAAGCCATGTTTGAGATGAAAAATTCTAACAGGTGGGTGTAAGGAATGCACGCACTTCATGCCACATTTTGCCAATTTAATACATATGCATTACAAAGCACTGGAGCTGGAAGGCGTAAGATGAATAAGAATGTGTGAATAATCGCAGCCACCAGGGGGAAGCAGAGAGGTGATGAACAGAGAGGTGTTAAGAGGATGGAGAAATGAAGGTGACAGAAAGACAGGAGCGATGGAGGGATTAGAGGAACACTGAGCAAAGGAAAAGGAAGTAAGAAGAGCGAACAGTCTTCTAAAATCTGGAACACACATGTTCTATAGTCACACGTGACGCTTGCATGGCCCAGCACAAATACCATGAACGCTCGCCAGGCTTGCACAAACACACAGGCATAGCTGGCTCCAACACTGTACCAGCCCTTCCAGCATACAACACAGTGCTGTCCATCATCAGTACGCTCTGCCTCCCGCTCCAACATATGGCTCTGATTAGGAGGGAGGGAAGAGGAACAGTGAGGGGAGCGGTAAAAGACACTGGAGTAAATGGTGAGAAAGTACAAAAGAAGGCGTGAGACGGCAGAAGTACAGGGAAGTGATAGATGTCATGGCATGAGGGAGAGAACGCAGCAAGGAAAAGTTATACAGAAAGCCACAAAGGGAGGATGACGAGGAGAAAGAGGAAGAGTGTGCCAGAGTTTGGGGCTGCGCACTTGGAGAGAGCGGAGCAACCTCAGTGTTCAGTTCACTGCTGCTGTGAGAAATGACACAACTGGGACACACAAACATGAAGAGGAACACACACCACACATCCATACCCATGCCCACTACCACAGCACCTCCCTCTCCTCTCTCCCATTCTCACTTTCAGTCTCTTCTAATTAACAGCATTCATTAATTAAGCCTCCATCTGACCGCTGTGTGAGAAAGAACACATGCTTTAATTAAACATTGTGGCACGTGCTTACACATACGTGTGCACTGTCACTCACAAAACACAAGCAGTGACACAGAGACACATGCAAATATGCCCCCCTCCCAGCTTCATCCTCCCACACACTCACACATCCATTTGCACATAAAGACATACATCTCCCATTTGTACACACAAGCGCAGACGCACACAAAACAAAGACACACATGCAAATATTCTTTTACTCAACTCTGTGGGGGGTATTTCAAACTGAGCTTAGGTGCCAGCCAATAAAATACTTCCGCTATGATTCATTGTTTAAGCTAACACTCCTAGCATCTCTCAGCCACCGTTCCAATATATTCATAGTCATAGAGAGCAAATGGTGCACAATACTGTACTGTAATATAGTAAAAAACATTGTTGGGAAATGACATGAAAAGTTTTTTTCTGCTTTTTTACAACAGAGACAACCTGAAAAACAACCCAACATATTTGATAAGGTTCTCAGTGATCCAGGTCAAAGTTTTCAAAATGTCTTAGGTTGGCTGACATAGTAATATTGCTTAAAACATTTAACTGTTTAAATCACTAACAACAGCGAATAACTATTTAATTGAGGTGTATCATCCCACTCATCTATAAGACGGTCCTAAACACCATCTCACACTCAACACCTCAACAATAAGTTACATTGTGTGGTGGGATCTGTGCAGGTGACATCTGCAAATTCAGTTATAATGACTCAGGTAAAAATCAAAGATAAGAAAAGCTCTCTGCCAGTCAGACGCTGATGAAGATCCTAAGACGAGGAGATGTTTTGTCCACATGTCTTACCTTCACACCTTATAAATGCATTACAATACAATAACAAAGAGGAGTTTGTCATTTTCCAGCTTGGGCACTTGGCCCGTTGTGCTTAGTGAGTGAGAGGTTGAATCACTCTGCACATAGTAGCTATACAGCATATCTATTCTCTTTCCATCTATCTCGGTGCCACAAAGGCTTGCAGACTCACAGGCCTGCCAGCAGCAGTCCTCAATGAGGAACCATAGTCTGTGTGTGTCTGTGCGCGGATGGCATGTATGTGTGTGTTCCTGCTCGTCTGTGCACGTACAAGTGTGTCTTCCTGGGTGTGTTGGTAAAAGCACTTGCTGAGCTCTAACGGGTGTGCAGTTGTTGCTAAGAGACAGGCAGCAGCACTGAAACAGCATGGGGGGTGTGAGTACGGGAGGGGGACATGGAGGGGAGAGAGAGGTAATGGGGGGGTGGAGGGGTGGAGGGGGGTCCACAGAGAGGTTTAGACAGATAAGAAGGGGGGGTACAGAAGACGGGGGAAGATGGAAAGAGTGCATGTGAGGCCTGGAGAGGAACAGAGGTGAGGAGTCAGGGAGGGAGGGGGAAGTGGGTCAGGGGGTCCGCAGAGACCCAGGGACACTGAGCAGAAACTCAGCTACCATCCTCCTCATCACCTCCACCCTGCGACCTCCAACGCTGACAGCCCCAACACACACTAACAACTTTTCAGCCGAGTCAAAGGAAATGCTGGAACACACTGTCCACACAAGAGTAGGAAACAATGGGAATACAAGTGTGTCACTGCAGATGGTAAACATGTGTTTGACTCTTTGCATGACAATACTCTTTCAATTATAACACTCACTGTGGGAAACAAATCACATGATTAGTCATATTGAATCACATTAACTGTATATGATATATAATAAAAAATTAAAAAAATAAAGCCATAACATATTCTGAGCAGTGGAATTTGAGGGCATTGTTTTTTTTTATCAATAACAGAGAATATGCAGCATATTGTAGCCAAAAGTTTGAATAATTCAGGTCATAGGTCGAAGAAGTTGAGCACTGCAGCCAGTAACATTGAGTAGTTACATCTCAGGTTCATCCAAAGCCAGACCTACTATATCTGGGATCTTGAGGTGTGTGCTGGAGTGCCAAAGTGGGCAGGGAATGTTACATAAAACTGCACAAATTACAACCAACGGCGTTTCAGAACTGAGCTGAACTTTGAACTTTGCTTGGCCGCGGCTCCACACACGCACACACACGTCAGTCAAACAGACACAACCCAAGAAATACGCCGAACATCCATAACCTCAGCCCCCCACCCACTCACACTCTCCTTCACTGTGTGACCTCTACTCTCGTTCTCACCCACCCCCCAAAAAAGCCCACCGCCGCCTCCCCAGCTGCAGGAAATTCCTAATGATCTTCATCATCAATGTGCGTGCTGCAACTCCTGCCAAGACCGTGCACGTGGACACACACACGAAGGAGCGAACGAAGAGAGAAACGCATACGCAGACACAAAGGCAGACAGACATCTAAACAGACTTCACACACACAACTGATACTGTTAGCCAAGGATGCACACTGGGGACCACAGAAGTAGCTCGAAACACTACGAAACACTAAATGAGCCCCCCCCCTCCTCCCAACCCCTATCCCCCCCTCTGCCTTGTTGTTTCTGCAGGAGCCTACATGTTGTAGTTATTTTAGGCCAAGGAAAGGACTGTATTACTCCTTCGTCTTCCTCATTTCAGCCTCCTCCTCCTCTTCCTCACTTTTCCCTCTCATCTCTTCAGCAGGAGGAGCAGCAGCAGCAGCCCCCTGCCCACCAAAGCCTTACCTCTCTCCCACCCTCCTACCCTGCTCCACTTCTCCCACCACATACCCCCCTTCCTCATGTTCAACTCAGCCTGACACTCGTCCTCCTGCTGCAGGCGCTTTCCTGACGCTGCTGATGGCTGCCCCTCAGTCGGGGTCATGTGACAAACCGTGCCAGCTGGGAACTGCCAGAGTGTGCATGCCAAAAGAGACACAGCATTAGTAAATGTAAACATACACATAGTACATGGGGATGTGAAGAGAGGTAGAGGAACACAATATTACAAAAACACCTATTATTGCTGAATACTGAGATGATAATATAACGAACTTATGTTTGTGTGTTTGTTTGTTTTTTTGCTTTTTCAATTGAATTTGCGAACAATATGGTAGAAGTAACTGTTTTTCTGCTTTGGGCTCACTCCATCTGACTGGCCAAATATTAACCCGCAGTTTAAGTATGTTTGTCTTTGCATCTTTAATATTGTACAGCTCAATTTAAAAAAAGAGGGCATTTTGTATAAAAAGGATGAATCCCAAATGCACCTGGGTTTAATTTGTTTCTTGGGCCATTTGTTTAAAGTCATCCCTTTTATCTTTCTCTCTTTATTATCTTTGTCCATCTTACAAAAGACACATGTATCACAGGCTGTATGTGACTCCTGTGGTTCACATGGACATGCCAACAGAACACAAGATTCACAGAGAAGCACGCTATAATACAGACAGAAAAAGATAAGTCACCGAGCACAGCATTGGAACACGTCTACTGCACACAGAGGACACACACACCATATGCTTGGACCCCGGCTCCCACTCAGCCCTTGAGGCCAGTGTTTTGGAGAGGGGCCTCTGTGCTGTGGCCCCGACTTCCTGACTCCACCTCCTCTTCCCTCCAAACTCCTGTTCCACAGTTGCTGTGGGAGATGCTGCTGCAGCACCCGTTGCCAAGGAGAAGGCTGCTGGCTGTTTGAACAACAATGGCCGCCTTGTGAACATTCCAACTGTAGGTACTGACAGCTCATCAGCCACAGCAGCCTCACACGCACACACAGGAGGCGTTCACACTACACACCAGCACTACACAACTGTACCTCTTCCACTTCTTGGCCTGGAGCCTGAGCGAGGCTTCCTCACACACAAACACAAGCCGCACACACACACATCTGTGCAGGCTCGAAGAAATTATGACTTGTGCTGAGAGGATAAGAAGCCCTTCGGTCCCTCTATGTCTACCTGGATCTCTCCAGTATCACACACACACAGTCTGAGTGCGCAGTGCATTCATCCATCTTCCCCCTTCTCCCCGACTTGTCTCTGTCTTCCTCTCTTATCTTTCTCTCCTCCCCCTCCACAGCTTTCACTCGCTCATTCCCGCCTCTCTCTCTGTAAGTCTGCGTCTCTCGCTCTCTCCTGGAAGGTAGCAAATCTTTTGGTCCCTCGGGGGCATACACTTCCTCAAAGAAGGAAGGAAAGAAGAAAGAAACAAGGGTGAGGAAGAGGAGAGAAGGAAGAGAGCAAGTGAAGGAGGGTGATATTTGCTGCAGGGATTTATGGACAGACCCCTTAGTGCTCTCCTTGATTATCTGTTCATCATGATGACACTGAGCCGAGCTTGGTGCATCGTTGAGGTGATGGCAAAACTGAATTAGGAAGTTGGGTACTGAATCACTGCTTATCCTCTGACTCATTGTTTACAGATACAGTACGTGGTATTTTAGTTGAAATATTGTTAAATTAGCATCAGCATTTCCAAATTAAACCTGGTGGTTTGTCTGTGCATACCACATGAACTGAATGACCTGGACAATTGCTCTCTCTCCCCTGGTTTCCTTTCATAAGTTTCTCACTGAAAATGTATTTCAGAAAAGAAATAACTTGCCAAATACATCTAAGGAGAAGTCTGCACGGTGTATTACTGAGTTATCAAAAGAGGAAATTGCCACCTCACGGCCTGCTACATCAATGTTAGCCACTAGATGGAGTCAGCCTCAGTTGCTCTGACTCTAGCCATGATAAAAGACCACCACCACTTGAACATCTTGTCACTGTTATGAAACATGAGAAGGCCTACTGTAATTCGGAGTTCTGTGGGCATGCTGAAAATATGTCCAAACTTCATACAGTCCTCATAATCCTATAGTCTTACATAGTTGTGCAACGTAATAATGCAGTCACACTACGCACTAAGGTACTGTACATTGAACGTGTGCGATGGTGTGAGTTTGTGTGAGATGATGAGTTGTTGCCAGACACCGAGATGCTTTGTGCATGTGAGCGTCTGTGTGTTTTCCCCTTCTCTCGCTCCTCTTTAATAATTGAGCTGATTCTGTCCAGCTTGTTAGGGAGAGGTACACAGCAGCTTCACACTCTTCTTTCTTGTCCTCTCATGCTCTGCCTTTCTATCCTTCCACTTCTGTATACTCTTCATTTATCACACTTTTTTTTTCTTTTCTGACCCATCCGTCCTCTTTTCCTCTCTCTGTCCCTTCCTCCAGCTCTCTCTTGCTCCTCTCGTTCTTCACAAATCCCTCCTGTTCTTTGACCTCTCCCTCGCCTCTTGCAGTTTCTACCCCCCACCACCGCCCCCCCTGCCCTCTATCATCCTTCTCTGTGTCTCTCTCCTCTCGCCTGTGCAGCCTCCATCCTCCAGGAGGTGAGAGGTCGAAGCTTCCTCTCTCCTGCCGCTGTCAGACTTAAAAACCAGCTGCAACCAGCCCTGTTGGGGGGTGTGGGTGGTGATGAGCAAAACGAGGAGCTATAGGTGAGGAAGGACATAGAGTCAAGGGAAACAAGGCAGCAAAAAGAAAGAAATGAGAAGTAAAAGCGGGGTTACAAGAGGGAAGAATCGTCTTCCACTGAGTCAGTAGCTTTGGCGTGCAGGAGCCGTTTTATGAATGTATCGTGTGGGAGGTGACAGAATGGAGCACACAAACACGGCTTACACTAATGCTAAATGGTAGCTGGATGTGTGGGTGCCTTTGTGAGTGTGTGTATGTGTGTGTGTGGGAGAGGTGAGCCACATTTACCTGCCTGCGGCAAGAGCCATTTCACTTCAGGTGACAATTAGATTAATAGAAGCCGTAAAAAGACAGGACCTCTCACTCCAAGGACACAGTAATGACTAATTATTTTTCCCCATAATACCTTGCACACTGCAAAAATTTAAAAGTTATAAAATAGATCCTTAAATCTTCCAAAGAAGTACTTCTTGTTTTCATTGTAAATGTCACTAGGAAATAAGGTGTGATGCCGAACTGAACTGGGCACGAAAATCTTGTGTATTTTTACAGAGGTGTGTTAGAGCCAGACCTTTATGAGGATGGTGTCATTCCCTTCCACTAAAAATGCTTGAAGAGGAGTGCCACAATGATTCTTTTCCAATTTTTACAAGTATATCTAACCAAGAACGCTGGTATTTCTGAAGTTAGGGCATGTAGCAGTCTCCCTGGAGTTATTTCTTTATCAGATTGTTCAGATCGTACTGAAGTTGAAGTCGTAAAAGGACCACAAACATAATTATAGAATCAACCACACCTAACATATGAATTATTAAATATTAACTTAATATAAACTGTTCCACAAACGATGCATGCAACCATTCATTCAACAGGTTGCACTATTTCAAACATGATCTCAAAAACTCACTGAAAATCAGCAGAAGTAATAGAGTGGGGTGTATAGATAAATGTTGAATGCACCTAATGGTTTATTTTTTCATGTCTATGCATGCATACATGACTGTGTGTGTCCATTATGTCTTTTCTATCACCATGACGACCCCCATATCAAGAGGACGTCTGACTATGGCAACCTCACATGCTGATAGGCAGAGAGAGTGAAAACAGGTGATTGGTTGAGCTGTCGGCTGTCATATCAGCAGGGTATATCTTTGTGACACACACAGCGGCTTGTCTGTGCCATCAGCCCACACGCCTACAAACTGCAGCAAGACGCAAACAAAAGGTCCTAGCACACTCACAAAGTACACATGTAGGCCTGGACACACAAGTACACAAAGACACACACGGCTTAGAGACGAGATGTGGTGTGTTAGGTGCACTGACCCTGCCAATGAGGACAGGAGGAACATCAACGGAACCACAAGGCCGTTGCTATGACAACTAGCCCCGCTCACACAGGTAGCAAGCACAATAGGCCTAAAGCTGGGCCCACACCTAAATATGTAACCTCAATATTATATGTGCACATTCTCTGTTTATATCACAAAAAGAACACACAAGAAAAGTCTGCCAGACAGCAGCGGCCTGCCAAGGTACGGCCAGTTTCCTTTCATTCAGCATTCACAGGGTTGAAGTCATTATGTCCAAGTCCACTTGCCAATACAGGAACTCAGTCTTCAACTGCAGACTCTATGAGAGTGAGACAGACAGATAGACAGACAGGGGAGCATTACTCTGCATACTAACAACACCTGCACTAAAGCAGCCAGTGCACGTCTCAGAGGGGGCCTTAAATACTCAACTGTCACTGCCCAGACACTGACACTGACTTCTCCCCCTCTCTGATCTCCTCCTATCTTCTGTATTTCTTAGTTTCTCAGCACCCCTTTTTTCTCCCTCCACAAACACCACCACGAACAGGAGCTGGTAATCACCATCATGACTACAGCACCACTGCAGGATGTGCCACTGCTGCTGTGTCCTGTCTGCAAGTGTCCAAACACTTAGTGATTCAAATCCCTTCAGAGCCCAGTCATGATACTCCATGTCCTCTGTTTACATGAACAACAAACATATGTCCATCCCCAAGAGTTTGGCGCGCAGTCATGCTGCTGGTATGTGAATCTGTTAAGTCCCATTAAAGTCAGTCCAAAAATGAGAGAAAATGTAAAGACAGCACATTAACACCGCTCATAGACGCAGGAGGTGCAAAATACAGTTGTCCTCTTTTATTTCATGTACATTCAATGAAAAATGTTAGAAAAAAGTCAAACAGGTGGGGGCAGACAGGGTTCATAGCGCGCCTTTACAGTATGCATATTACCACATGCTGCATGCCCACACTGAAGCCCGCTTGTACAAGTAGTAAGCATGCAGAGAACTGTCTGTACACGGCGCCGATGAGGTTAACGTAGAAAAAGAGACAACGTAGCCAGAGATACGCAGCACAACTGGCTGTGGGGACAGTACGCTTATTTGCTTTTGTATACACAAGACGCTGCATGTGCACTCACCATGAGACGCACAGTGAAGCTGCTGGTGCGGTGTGACAACGCGGTGGCTGGCGGTGCCTCACCTCAGTACGCTGTTCTCTTCACTCCTCCGGGTCTCAGAACCGCCAGCGCCCTGCTCTCCTCCTTCATCCGGACTGGAGAGACACTGGCCAGGTTTCCCACATAAACGGCTGTCTGCTCTGGCTGTGTCGCGCCAACAGAGAAAAAAAAACGCTCCTTTGGCTCACTCCAATTTCTGTACCCATAAAAAACAAACAAACAAAAGAAATGAAAAATGTCTAAATGTGGAGCAGGAAGGTTAATTCACAGTTTTGTGTCTGACTAAGAAGCTGACATAAGAGTGTTAAAGCGTTGTGCTCCCGTTTTGGTGACAGACACGGGACTCCCCACTATCCGGGAGGCGAAAATCGACTGCGCGCCTTTGCCTCTGCAATTCCAGATCTGTCTGTTGTGCGCCCCAGTCTCCGCTGTGCCTCTCCAGCGTGCCTACTTGTCAAAGCCATCCGGGTACCCGTAAGTGGCTACACTGTGAGCTCCAGGAACTATGGGTACTGTAGTTTTATGACGCAAGATCGTCAGGTAAGTGATGAAGAACACTGAAGTGACTTGCAGGCTGTAATTGCACTCTGATGACCTTGACAGTATGTCTTAGCATGTTTAATATTGCTATTATAAATGGTAAAACAAGACACACGTTACCTTAAAAAGATATCAGGTTTTTATTACATTGATATCACATGAAAACCTTAACATAAAAGTTACAGTAAATGACTGACTTTGACCTTTCCCCAATGGATGAACATAACCCTATATATGTTAACGTAAAAGAAAATAGTCTTTTGGCTGAAAATACATATCTCAGTCACAAACAGCAGAGACAGTTCATACACAACAATCATATCAGACAAAGACCTTCCCTCACTGTCTCTCTGAATCTGATTGATGCATTAAAGGCATTTGAAACTAAAAGTAGACAAAGATTTGTGCACAAAACAGCAAATGTTGGGGATCATTTTTAAAGCCGTCTCTGTTTCAAACTATAAACCCGCATCAGTAGTAAAGGTCCATACATTATCAACTCCGTTACCAAGTTCATTTACAAATGTATGTTTCTTTTATTAAAGAAAAAATAGCTCTGAACATTTATGGCAGCTGAGAAGATCATGTACCAACTCGACGGCCCCCACCCCAGCACAACCATCTACATCTTCTTTCAGTTCCTTGTTGTCATGGTTACAGAGTAAAGCAACATTACTGCAAGGCCTGACCAGCGGAGCTCTGACTCTGCTGTTCAACATGGTGGAGTGATGTGTCCTGAATGGGGTGCAGTGATCCAAGGGCAGTAAAAAGAAAACTACACAAGGCACTGATATGTAATCTGATATATAACAATACAGTAAATGAATGAAATACAAGCACGTTCAATAACATGCCTGTCAAAATATCAAATTGTATTGTTTCTATCTGTCCAGTTGTTTATTTCTCTTCATCTTGTGTCACAGGTTGTCTCCCGGCTGGTACTGAGGCTCTGTGGCAGTGAAGTAATCCTCCAAGAAGGACTGCAGGTATTCAAAAGTGTGCCTCTCATCAGGCTCTCGCCTCCAGCACTGCACCATCAGTTCATGAAGTGAGGCAGGGCAGCCTGGGGCACAGGGCATTCGGTAGCCCCTCTCCACCTGCTCCAGCACCTCACGGTTGTTCATGCCTAAAGGGGTGGATGTAAAAGTAGGAGGAGGTGAAAACTATAGTATGGTAATCTTTGGTTACACAACTCAACAAGAAGAATTTCACGATTTTCAAATCTCTGCTTAAGGCTGTCGTTGTCTTTGTCACTGAAGCTATTTCAAACATCTGTTTCTTGTTTAAACAATTGTTACCATTACATAATATCAAAGCAACAACTAAAATTTGGAGCCAACATTAATATAATATAAATAATAAACTGGAAGATTTAATATTTGAATTTATTGCAGCAATAACTACCTTGGTAAATCAGTAAGAGGAGGAAAGGACCTGATCTGTGTACTGATTTGGGCAGAGCAGTTTGGGAAGCACTTTAACACCACAGACACAGCCTCCCCTCACTTTCTAATTAGTTTAGTTCAGTGTATGACTTTGTGAAATGCTGAAAGCTAAGTTATCCTGGCATACCTGGGTATGGCACGCGTCCTTTGGTGATAAGTTCAGTTAGAAGTATACCAAAGCTCCAGACATCTGACTTGATAGTAAAGCGTCCATACAATGCAGCCTCTGGAGCCGTCCACTTAATGGGAAACTTAGCCCCTGAAACCATGGCAACAAGTGAACACGAATACTCATACAATTAGGACAACTTATGTATAAAAATAAATCCACAGAGGCAGATATTTTTGATAACCACATTGTGTTACCTTGTCGTGCTGTGTACTCATTGTCCTCAATCAGCCGAGCCAGGCCAAAGTCAGCGATCTTGCACACAAGATTGTCTCCAACGAGGATGTTGGCTGCCCGCAGGTCTCGGTGGATGTAGTTCATCCTTTCAATGTATGCCATTCCAGCTGCAATCTACAAACAGAAACAAAGAGGTTGAGTCAGTTGCTGTGTTTAAATGTGAATCAAAGTCTGCTTCTGTGTTCTCTGCGACTCACCTGAGCTGCCATGTCCACCAGCTGAGGAAGTTTGAGACTCTGCCCCTCTCCATCTTTTAAGAAGTCCAACAAACTTCCTAAAAGTATAGAACATACATAGATGGAGTGTGCCTAATAATAATTTGTTTGTGTTGCCCTAAGTACATGAATTGTGTTTCATCACAACATATATTCAAATTACAAAATAAACTTTATTGAAATGTGTTTGTTTATTTGACAGATCTAAACTTTGTGCTTTTCTCTTTGTCAGTATATTGAAGGAATATTTTTGCTGTCATAGGCCACCTCCACAGGGAGGTCAAAGAGCATGTTCAGAAAAAGAAATTAAATTCCTTTGCTTGGTTGGAATTCAGTTTTTGTCCCCTGGGGGGCATGTGGAGCTGAACTTGTGGTCTTTTAATTTACTAAAAAAAAGTCTCCCTGTGGGCTTTAAAACTGTTGCCAATTTTGTTTGTTTTCATTGTTTTTAAGAGCAACAATGATTGTCTCTCTCAGAGTTTTAAAGCATAAATGCATAATGCAGATTTCAAACTGACATCTCAACTGTGTTCCTGTATATATAGTACAGCATGTGAGAGGCTGTCACTTGGCCCACTGCACTACCTTGACTCATGAACTCGGTGATAATGTAAATGGGCTCTTCTGAAACAACTGCATAAAGCTGCACCAGCTTGTCATGGCGGAGTCTCTTCATGATCTGAGCCTCCTCCAGGAAGGCCTCAGGGGACATGGTTCCTGGCTTCAGAGTCTTCACAGCCACCTTGGTGGTGCCATTCCACATGCCTAGCATACAGACACAAGGATATTAAAGCCCCCACACCACAGACACTATAGACACACAACAGCATTCAATTCATGGGCACACAGACAGGTGGCTAGGTATACATACTGAATAAATCCACACACACAGGACATACACTCCACATATGAGCCCAAAGGCAGCAAGCAAACACACTTTAACTCTCATTGCATGCAAGCGTGACTGTTATTGTTGGGATCATGCATGACATGAAATAAAGTGGAGATAGGAGAGAGGGTGATTCACTGGTCTTACATCAAAACCAGCAGCACCTGAGTCATGGGCTGTCCAAAGGGAGAATCTCTGCACGACTCAGAAAACACTGGAACGTGGATGCCAATAATACAGTGCATTACTGCTTATACCTTGTATTTACACAGTAATCAGTGATTTACTGGAAAAACAAACATACTGGACGTTGTAGCCAGACACTGAGACATAAGACAACACACACTGCAGTAGACTATAACAGTTCCTCTCTAAGCCTGTAGAGGTTCTCAGTCTCACCCATCCACACGTCCCCGAAGCAGCCCTGTCCCAGCTTTCTTTGAAGGGACAGCGTTTCCCTCGAGACCTCCCAGGCATCTCGCCCGAGGCCCATTGTAAGTGGGGTGTTGTTCGGACAGGGCTTGGTCAGGTAATAAGACAGTCCGTCATTAGTGCCTATCACAGCCGAGTAAAGGTGAGGAGAGTGGGAAAAGGAGAGTATGAGGATTGGGAAGACAGAGGGGGTGGATGCAGTAACGGATTGAAAAAGAAAATAAATGGGGTGGGGGTGACAAAAATGTGAGGTGAGACGGTGAACATGCACATGCAAAAACAGCAGGGGGCGGGACAAAACTGTGCACACCTGGATGGAAAAACAACCCCATAATTAACGGATGAATATATCTGACTACAGTTTGAATAGAGATTTCTGATATATACAATAAAATCCTTAGTTATATGTATATATTTTAAGTTGCTCCAAACAATGCTGAGAGATAAAAAGGTTTTAGAGCGAATTGCTCACTAATTATCTCAGCATCTTACCACAACCATAATGTCAAAAATACCTCCTCAATAATTACTTTGGTTTTATTCAGGTGTGCAGCCATTGTCACCTCACCCTGCAGCACACTTCCACCAGTCCTACCCATCCAGACTTCTCCAAACTGGCCGTTGCCCAGTTTCTTAATCAACTGTAGGGATTCTCTGGGAATCTCCCACATGTCCTTGGTCTTCACTGATAAGTCGGCCAGCTTAGGCATACCCCGTTTACAACTGCCAATCAAACGGCAGCACAGGCCCGCCGCTCTCTCTGAGACAAGGAGACGAACAGACAGAGGAAACAGGATAAAAAGGGAAGCAGAGAGAGGGCGGCATACGAAGGTGAACAAAAAACAGGACCAGATGTACAGATATAGCTGACGTGTAAACAACAATGAAGCACTATAACACAGGAAAAAGGCATTATGCAAATACAATCAAGAAAACAATTAAAGGCATTTTTTTGATAAACAATCATAGCGTTTAATTTATTTGTGTATTTTTCCACAAAATTTCACATTTTTTTAAAGCCTCCCTATAGTACTTCTACTACTCAACCATGTGATAATAAGGGTCCCACCAAAAAAGCTTTGTAAATTCTGCACTTGAATTGACTGCTCTTCCAAAATTAGCCGCTAGGAGGCAGAGTTGAAGAGAACTGACACACACACACAGAGAGAGGAGGAAGTTGAAGGTGTGCGGGTAAAGCTTTAAAAATGCTCAAGTTCAAAGACAGAAAATTAAACTGCACCCAGGCAAAGAACTATCAGCACATCAAAACAGACAAATACAACTGAACCTTGAAGAGAAAAGATCCCCGACAAAAGGACCTACATTTGTTGCTGTGAAGAGAAAACAAGGTTGGGATTTGTGTTTTTGTTTTGTGTGTGTGTTTTACCAGTGTAGTGCTCAACCAGCTCCTGGACAGTGTCAAACTGTGATCTTGTGGTGATGTAATAGCCCCCGTTGTCCAGTTTACGGATCTTATAGTGCTTGACATGGTCTCCTTTGGTGTCATCCCAGTCACGAATAGACAAAGAGTAAGCACCTGTTGACCATATAAATATAATATGAAGATAATAAGTTTAAATGATCTTCCTCCAACCATCCTATTATTTAAAAGTGTTGTGTGTGAATTGTTGCGTGGCCTCTCACCCTTGGTGGTCTCACTCTCTCGTATAAGGAAAGTTCCTCTTTGGTTGCCATGACCCAGCAGCTGTCTCTCTGCATCCTTCCTCCCCATCTTCCCAAAATACCACCTGTCACCATGGCAACAATGCACGGGTCAGCACAGGAGCACACGTGTCTTAACCTCTGCCCTCAGACTACATGCTATTCATTTTAAGAATTCTTTCAAAGTCAAGTATGAGCGGTGTTGACAGGCAGAGCTGTGTGTGGGCACTCACTCCTCGGCCTGGATGGAGTCGACCGGAGCTACGTAGTTCGACGGGATGTAACCTGAGTTGCCGGTGTCCAGAGATCGAGCTTCCCACCAGTCGCCCTCTCTGCCAACACACACAGAAACAGAGAATTTGTTTATAGAGGTGCTTTGCATCTGATGGGTGTTGAAGCAGAGGTGTTTGAGGTGAAACAATATAATCTACTTCATCAATATTTGTACAATATTGAGGATAACAATCTTAGCCACGGAAAGCATTTGCCTGTCCCTGTGAGTTTGCTCAACAGTGTATAGAGGTTCTATACACTGATCTATAATATTGTGGAAAGGATTAACTGATTACATCTAAAAAAAAAAAATGAATAGGCAAAAGGGTGGAGTTTTTTTTGGAATTTAGTATAATTATTTTTACAAGAACTAACAATGTGACAGTTCATATTAGTGTGGGAGGGTGTAGGTACCAACTCTAAACTTGTTTTTTTTTGTTACTGATCATTTAACATGATTTATTGCATAGTTATTCATCTAAACCAGACAGACCAAAGTCAGGCACGGGGGCCAATCATGGGGCAAGGTGAGATTTTATGTGGCCCTTGCTTCTGTGATAAAATGTACTGTTTATGGCCCCAACAGTAGCAGCTATATGAAAATAGGTTTAAATCTAAAATCCATACAAATCCATCTAAAAACTGTTCAAATCAATCTAAAACTTGTTTCAAATCCAACTTAAACTTGTTCAAATCTAATTAAAAACCTGTTCCAACTTAAACCTGCACTTGTCGAATAAGAATAAAGTCAGAAGAGCCTGTTGGGCCTTGGATGTTTATCTCTCATTAAAAGTGGCCTTTTTTGCTAAAAGTTTGGACCCCTCTGGTCAGAAAATATAGTTGCCCCTTTTTTTAAAATTCTTACTTACGTGTTATTGATGATCTGAAATTTCTCTCCTTTCTGAAAAGTGAGGTCATCTTCCGTGCGAGCGTCATAGTCATACAGAGCAATAAAGAGCGTGATTCCACCACCTGTATGTGACACTCACTATCAGAAATCCCACAAACCAACCACAAAATTGTTCATTTTCACGTGTTCTTGCTCTTACTGGTTATGCCTCCGAGCCGCTGCTGTGTGTTGGTGTTGGTGAAGACTGTGCTGCACGAGAAGCCTTTGTTAAAGTCCGGGATGGCCTGAGTGGGGTCGGGACAGTAGCGGCCCTGAGTCAGTGCTGTGGACAAGCCTCCGTCTGTGTTGCTAGGAAACACATCTGTAAAGTCTGCTGCTGCTGCTGTTGCTAACGATACTGCTGATTTGGCGGACTTCTTGTGCTTGCAACAGGCACACCCCATAATAACTGGCACAGAGACACAGCAACAGGTTCAATACATCAGAGTACATCATTCTGCCCACCTCGACGCATAGAAGAGCACAAGAAGAGCAACAGTTTGTCATGTCTAACTGTGCTAACTTTGGAAAGTGAAAGCATATATGAATAGAAAGGCACCACTGTAAAGAGAGAAGTTCAAGTAAAAGTTGATTTCCCCTAAGTAAGTGGTGGAAAAGGAAGTATAATGTGCGTATAAGATACAGTGGGAGAAGTTCACTTTTCTCTTACCTGATGTTTTCCTCTGTCAAATCATCTGTCAATCAACATTTCCTCTGAAAAAAAAATGAGGGGAGAGAGAAGAGGAGAGGTGAGTGATAGGGAACGGAGCAAGAGAGTAAGGCAGGGCATCTGAGTGGCAGAGAACCACAGAGGGAAAAGTCTCAAATGCAGTAAAGCATGAATACAGAGTATGAAAGGAGACGCGGTAAGACTAGGCTCAAAGGAGGAAAGACAAAGAGAGATGTGAGGTTAACCACTTCCCTTTTGCTTTACAGTTTTGAGAGGGGCTATTCTTTTGGACTGATGTGAATGTCACGAGGTTTGTGGTAAGTTACAGCTGTAAATGTCCTTAACAAAGGCAGGGGACAGATACTTACTGATACTGACACGTTTTGCAAGGATCCTTGTGTCAGCACGAACAAATGCAATTCTGACTTCCAGATTTGCAGGAACCTCATTGTTTCAATAGAAAGTGTGTCGACAAAGCATGCACTTGTGCCAAGGACATGAAGAGGAAAAAACATATACAGAGTTCTGTGAAGCATTTAAATTGAAAGCAAAGAAGCCTGGAAACATGAGCACGACAGGCATCAGATTTATAATGTATATAATCATAACACTAGGGTACTGGGAAATAGCCACTGCTGTCAGCTTCAGAAAATATTACAGAAAAGAGGAATATTAATATGATGACCAACCAACCGAGAAAAATGCTCAATGTTTCACAGAATTAACATTGCAGAAGTCCTCTCTACGGAAGCTGCATTGTAACTTCAACTTACTCCACCTTCAGTTCTCATTTTGCAACCAAATGCATTCTCAGACACTATGTTAAGAGTTGCATGTACAATTCAGCATCAAACTCAAACCCCAAAGCCCCAAAGCTGCAGCAGTGAAGCAGAAGATCTCCGACTGATGCCATAGGCCCCGGGATTCAAACTGGCAACCGTACAAACTGCTGGCTGCCATCACCCCACCTACAGAGGAATGTGAAGGAAGTCACACAGGAAGAACAAGAAAAGTTATGGTGTAAAAGCAGGGGACATCAGAGGAGGCCTCATTTCAAACCATTATTGTTGTGAATAGCATTACATCTGCTCTGAAACTTCTCTAAATCTGATGCAACGTTACTGCATCAGAAACACTTGTTGCTTACGCAGAGTGTGCAGACATTTGAGGTGCGCACACTCATGCACTATCAGGTTGGCCATCGGGAAAGCTGCAGGAAGTTAGCCCTGTTAGAGTTTCCTGTCCACCCTTCTGATGGCTCCCCCCTTTTCCTGGAAACTGAAGACACAGTCCGTCCACACACACACACACACACACACAATGCAGCTGCAGTACAGCAAACAACCTGAACACACACATTTCCTTTCTCCTGGTGTTTTTCTGTCGTACGTTCTCCCTCCACCCAGACTACAGCTCTCCAACAATAAACCTTCATATTCCTTCTGTCTAGCTTTTCTCTTCACCTCTTTGAGAAACAGATCAGTGTGTCCTTTCTTCTAACTTGTCTCTTACTGTTCTGATAGGCCCTTGATACCACAACCTGCACATATATCAGAGATAGTTATCAACACACATACTGTAAATGTTTGCAGAGTTGCATTATACAGCAGTTATTGTTCATATTGATTCAGTTCCTGTTGGCAACTAAGTTTTTCTCAATAAGCCTCTAAATCTCATTTTATATTTCTGGTTAAGCATAAACAAATTTTTATGGGTATTAAGGCCTGTCTTTCACATAAACTAGTGCGAATAAATGTGTTCAACTGAGTAGACGTGCAGCAGGGAAGGCTAACAAAGTTAAAATGGCACAGTTCACACCAAAACAGTTCCTCTTTGTTTCCTAGAAGCAAGTCATAAAAATGAGATACAATCACATACAGTAAATGCTGCAGTGTTAATGTCACAAATTGTGCCCATCTCATTTGATTTCTCTGCTTCGAGTTCACTAGTTGTCCAAAAAATGGCGCTGCGATTGCTCTTACAGTAACAATATCAAAGTATAGACATAAGCAAAGCTCTACTGACGGAGTGTTACTACCGAACCTAATATAGAGAAATACTTCAGACAACGAAACAGAAATGATTTCCTCTGGTGACAGTGGTTTGTGTTTGGCCTTCAACTTTCTTTCAAAAAAATGTCTTACTTTTTTAAGTTCATGTCAATGTGATTTTAAAGTAATATGGAGGAAACCTGTTGTGTCCAGAAATGTTCATCACTGGGCAACACTAAACTTTACAGTGTGCATAATGTACAGTAAATGTTAACCTAAACAATATAAGGAAGTCTGTAAAGTTTGACCTACAAAGGCATACAGTGCACTCACTAATATCCCAGTTCTGCTGCCCACCAAAAGTCACACTCACAAACATCCAGGAGACACACCCTTTCCTGCACAACGCACTGAAGATAAGCCGCTACGACCGGGGAATTAACTATGAGAACACAAATATTCTTCGGACAGTTCTCGGACATTAATACTGTCTTCATTTCTCCATCTTTTCCTCCTCTCCTTGCTCTCGATGTCTCTTTTTTGTTTTGTTGCGTCCATTAGAAGGAAGCCCCACAGGATGCAGTGCATGTTTGGAGCGGGAATGATAGGACAATGGGAAGCAAGCTGTCACTGGAGTTACACACTCTCAGGGAGAAGGGGGAGGGGGTGATGGAAAAGTAAGGTGTCTCGGTCATGGGGACGTCCTGTTTCCACATGATGTCACTGTATCCTCATCCCAGGACAGAGAACTGATACCTGTTCCCTTGCCTCATATTCTTACTCCTCGTCGATAAAGTGTCCCCATCAGATGCTTGTTGTGATGATTTGCCCTAAGTGACCATTTGAAACGCATACATACCTAAAAACGCCAAACCACGCCCCTTTCCTTCCTGCCTTGCTCCATGGCTCAAGACAGGAACCAACCTCACTGAGAAACAGGAAGTGATGAAGTCTGGCCTTGGACAGCCTAATCTTGTTTTTCCCCACCAAAAGCCTTCAAAATGTCACAATACCACCCACACAATCTGGTTATATGAATACTAAACTGTGAAAATGAAAGAAGAAGAAGCAGTTGCGGTGTTCAAATAACTGCACATTGTGTCGGTCCATTTAGTGTCAGCCAAACAGGACCGTCCTGGATCAATGGAGATACACAAACAAGGATACATCTAGCCATGCCCTTTCCTCATGTTCCTCAGCTGCCAAATCAATCAGAACAACTCCACTAAAGACAATCTAACACAATCTGAGCACAGATAACCTGCTTTTAAATATATATATAATTACCTTTGTCTGGTGAAGTTGGCTGTTTCAACACTGCAGATTTCTAAATGACATCCTCTGTGGTGTCTGTCCAGCTGAGAAGAATTAGTTGAGCCACTTCTCAACTTCTCACAGGGGGCTGCCCCAACTTCCCTTTATTCATCAGAGAACCCAATTCTCACAAACACAGCACTTATCAACATCTATAATAAGATCATCTATTATTACATTTTTCTTTCTCTCAGCAGTGAGTAGCCACATTCAAACTGTCACAGCTGGTTTGAAAGAGTCTCCTAACTCTGCGCTCGGTTCTTCGTCTACGTTTATGAACTGAAGAGTGTTAGTAAAGTGAATCAAGGGGTCTTACCAAGGGTCTGGATGCAGGTGAAGGCAGGACGCAGAGCCAGGGTGACCGCAGTGGTGACCTGAGGTGTGTGAGTGTGAGAGGATGTGAGCGCGCTTTGTCCGGATGGCTCCTGGACGCGCGCTGAGGTCCGCCCCAGAGGAACGCGCGCATGACTCTTCAGTCAAAAACCTATAGCGCAGAGCTGTTTTACTTTGGGAAACTGGACTAAGACAGTGCATGAATGACTTACTCTTACAAAAATAGGCCCTACTGTCGAAATGAAAAGGGGAGATTACATATTAAGCTTGTAAAATGTGTTCCATACGCTACGAACTTCTGATGGTAGCGTTCTTATTGCACCTGAATAAAAGGCGGCACATTTCAGAGTTGCTAGGTGTGAACTACAGGAAGAATCAACGAGAAACGTGTGAAAACAGTGGCCTACATTATTACTGTGAGTAGTGAGCGCTTAAAACTATATGAAACATTGAGGATAACGACCCCTGATGAAACATGTTTAAGAGAAACTCTATAAAAAACCTCTAGGCTTTGTGATCTGCCTTCAACAGTCAAATGAAAACTGAACTGTGGGAAAATGACATTCTTCCAAGTCTTTGTCTACATCTAGTGGCGGCTGAGTGCATCTGCATCTACGAGTTTAAACCCAATACAGCACATCATATCAAGCTATTTAATCCTTGTTGAGCAGAGGAAATAATATAAAAACGTAAATAAAAAACAAATAAACGGATTTAACGCATCTTCTTTTTAACAAAGTAACTTTATTGTGTAGAAAAATACAGGTAGTCTCTTATTCTTTGTACTCTCCAGACAAAGATGACTGAGGCATGATTGAGTCAGATGTGCTGAACAGCAGTAAACAGATCAGTCTAAACAAGTTTGTCACATAAACAACAAAAACAGTACACCTACAGTGATGATTAAGTAATCTGCCAGCATACCTGGCTCGTATGCTTTAAATATGCTAACGTGACCAAATGTGTGCAAGATATTCAAAAGCTATAGCTCAAGTGGTCAAACAAAACATGAAGAACCTCAGTGCAATAAAAGTAACACATATAATCCCTGTTGCAAAGCAGCATCGATAATTAACACTGAAAAATACGATATGCAAATACAAACATTCATTGTAGTGTGTTGCATTTGTGCAAAATCATTTATCCACATGTATCACAAATTGTACTGTGGTATCTCACAGCTGGCTCAGCGTTTGAGAAATTGCAGGTTTCTTTCATACAGATAGCTATGTGTGAATATGTCATCTCATGTAGTGTGTAATGGCCCGTAAGGTATAAAGAAGGGCAGCTTGTAGCCGGGCCTCCATCACTATGAGATTAGCATGAACCTGTAAAAAGAGAGCCAACAGGCAAATGTGTCATGTGTCAAGTGTCATCACTCACAAACTTTTTTATAGTCTTTCAAAATGCCATGAAAGATGTATCCTTGAACCTAACGTACCTTTTCTGAGTGCCTGAAGTGTCTCCAGAAGGCGTGGTAAACACGTGCTGTGGTCTGCTCCGGATGACAAGCCATGGTCTTAACAAACACTTTAAGAGAGCGCTCCAATAACACATTCACACTTCCATAGTCGTAATCATCATATCTGCATTAAATGAGGGCAACAAATTAGTAACACACTGATAATCCTTTCACAGTTTGTCATGCAGCATTTAATACTGACCGTATGCCATAGAGGCAGTGAATGTAGTTCCACAGAGCTTTCCTCAAGGTGTGGGTATCAACACCTTCATGCATGGCCATCCTGTGGTAGGTCAAGTTACTCACAATCTGCAAAATAAACAGAAAATATTACACAAAAGTCTTGAGTGATTGAATCAAGTGGCCAGTGTTAATGTATGGTATCCCTGTGACTGAATCCCAATAGCAGCGTGAAAAGGAAGTATGTGAGAGACATTATCTTGTTAATTTTGTCATTGGGCCAGGTTTCTTCTGTCGGGGACTTGACTTACTCCAAGGTTAGCTCAGTTTCCATGGAGTTCTACCTCACGGGAACCATCTATGTGACACTAAAAATCCAACATTAAGCCTGAAGTTAACTTACTAACCCCATAATCCCGCTTCATAGTACATGGCCAGCATTTGAGCAGAAATATGTGACAATTGACTCCCACATATTCAAGTCTGATTAAGCAGTAGATAAGCAAGGACCTGTTGACTCTGCTGCAGTCCTGTGCCTGTGCAGAACATGATCTACTTAGTATTATTATAAATTGTAAAGCTTTTTTTTTTGTTTAACAGAAGCAGTCTCTGTCTGTGCAGTGTTAAAAAGGCACAACCCACATATTTATTTTAGTCAGGTTTTTATCAGATAATGTGCCTCTCTGAAAAGTGTCAAATACCTGAAACTTCTCGTCCAGTAGCTGTCCCATGTCAGGCAGTAGTCTGTTGACGAGAGAGTAGCCATGATCCTCCCATGAATAGTCCTGTGCACAACACACAAATGAATCAACTCAAGCATAAGCACATACATCAGTTTACACAGTAGAAGATCAACTACAAACAGTATACACACTATGTTTAACTTCAGAAGAGAATACGTTTTGAAGGCATTAAAAATGCTGTACCTGCGCTCTCATGGTAGTTGGAGACTGCTCTCCTTTGGGTGCAAAGTCCTCATATCTAAATTCTGGTTCCTCCACCAGACGCAACACTAGGTCAGGTGGGGCTCCCCTCACCACAGCTGGTTAAACGTGAAAAATAAAGAGGCAAGTCAGCATTTGCAAAGCAAGTAGGTGACAGGGCTGTTCATCAATAAACAAGTCTTTGTACCAGTGGGAATGCTTTCACTCCTCTCTCTTTCAAAGCGAGTAACCATCTCTTCCTGCGTGCACTCCTCCTCCTGCTGCTGTAGCTCCACCATTCTCTTCATCAGCACCTCCACCTCCATCGCTCCATCTACCAGCTGATCAACAACAAGAGTGCAGAGATTTGTTATTTGAACTTTGTCTTCTTCTATACACTAAACTGGTATGGCAGCAAAAAAAGTAAAGTAGGTAAAGTAACCCTGTCATCTTAGAGGGGCAATTTGAAATATTTTTAGCTGACAGCAATCAACACAGCTGCCCACGGCTCTAACTTCAGTTTTAACAATTACATGTATGAAGACATACTAACAACAACAGACAACACAAAAACATCTTAATTTGACTAATTAACTGTCAACATTTGCTTGTCCAAACGACACCTACTTCTAGCCTGCCATCCTCATGAGCAGGACTATGCGGGCTTCGGGGAATGTGACTTGGTGATGGAGGCTGGAAGGTAAACCCTCCAATGTGGTCAGGTTCAGGATTTAAGCCACAGCCCCAGACAAAAGAGGAGAGAGAATGAGCGTGTGCCATCAGTACAATGGCATGTATTAGCTCAGCCAATGACCAGCGAGGATCTGCCCCGGGACACACCAGCGCCTATGGAAGAAAGGAAAAAATTTGGACTCTCTGACTCTGACTGTATAAAATGAATGCTACTTTTAAGTAAATGGTAAACAGTACTTATAGTCTATAGTCTATGAGCCAGAGAGAGTGTGGGTGTCTGACCTGGATGTGCTGCTGTGTGATGAGCCAGGGTCTGTGTGCCATCAGCTTGTTGAGTGTTTGTAGACTGCGCAGTTTGGTCGGAGCATGGTCCAAGCCACTCAGCCAGCTCTCCTCACCTCCAGCCTCCAGGAAACCTGCGCTATGCTGCTGTACCAAATATGAGCAATGGTGCCGGGCTGCAGCCTGTAAAGAGTAAGGAGTAACCATGTTGATATGCTGATTCATACTCGGTATAAATGTATTTGCTCAGTTAGGGTTTCCTGATTTGAAGTTGGAAGTAAAACAGCTTCTGACATTGAGAAGAAGAAATGACTAATTATACATGTAGATATTATTTTAGCTGACATGATACTTTTTACTAATCATTTTGCTGGGTCTGCCATTTTCTCTCTTTCTGTATTTGTAGCCTTTGGGCAAAATAGGTACAGTATGTTCAGATAAAAGTTCAAGCAGTTGCCCTACATAATATGAAAGCACTGTTTCCTTACCATAACAGCAATGTAATGTCTCCAGTGACGAGGCAAGGGACCATCCATCTCCAACAAAGCATGCTGGGCCCTCAGGAAGCAGCTAAGGTAAGCTGGGTGAAGAGCCATGACCATTGTGATATGGTCTACACGCCCCAGAGAAAGGAAAGATTCAATAAGGATGTCCTGGTCAAGCCCTTCTTGTAAGATCTGGAAAAAAAGGGTCAAACTCAGCAATTTAAAGCCATTACATTATACAACCATTACACTTAAGAGCACTTCATACAGACACCTGTGAGTGGCACAAAACGCCTAAAACTGCGAACAGTTAGTCATCACTAATGTAAAACTTGAAAAACAATTTAATGCAGTTGTCATTTGGTGATGTGTGTTTTGCCATAACTTATTGACATGAAGCAATAAGTGCTGCAATGTTGCAGCAGACAGTCATCTCCAAGCCTTAGACAAGATGTCATCAGATTAAGAAACTGCTTCATGCGTATGCGTAAATGAAGTAAAAGCAGCAATCATATTGTCATTAAAGGTTTATGGTTATTTGACAATAAAACTCATTAGAGTTCCCTACTAGGTCATCGTTTTAAGTATGAGTAGAGGTTAGGTCAATTTTCAGTGATATAATCAATACAAAGATATCCTTGAAAGGAAAACACACCTGTTTTGCAGGAATAAAGGCACTTGGACCTGAAGCCAGAGCTCGAGGTACGGCAACACCTTGTTCCTAGTGTTAAAGAAAAAACATTACGTTTAACAGATAACCAAAATAATAATAACAAAATCAAACAAATAACTTTAACTAAACATACTTAACACATAATATTAGTATACCAACTTAACCTCTTGCCTCTGAAAACATTCACTCGGACATTTTGAATTGGTTTTGGCCATATTTTAAGTTAGACCGATCTCAAATAGATCTGCAGGCAGCTTCAGCGCCCTCAAACTTGACCACACAGCAGCTGTGACCTGCTGTAACTGGAGAGACCCGTTTCATAACTGGGCAGCTCTTAAACAATGATACCAAAAGTTACACTTACCGACATTATCTGAAATCCGGCTGCAGATCCTAATCCTAAAATGTCCTAAATTGTCTTTTTCATAATAATTGCACGACAAGTGAATGTGCAACACATGTAGCCGGCTAGTTCCTTCAGCAGCGACATGAAACTGATATGATCGGGGTTTGGTATTTGTCAGGGCACCAGGAGGGGGCGTGTCCGACTTGTTTATGCACATCACAGCAGGTCTTGCATCACCTCCACAGTTCAATGTCTGATGAAATACACTGCAACTGTTCAGAAACTGAGATTGATGATGATAGCAGCAACTAATCAGCCGTGAGGTTATCAGACTAATGGCCACCAATCAACAAATAGTGGACTTATATTAAAGATAGTGACAGCTAACCGTGAAATTAGGACGAAAGGACAATCTAGTGTGATATCCACCCGACTCTCGTTATAAGTTAGTGGTTTGTCCTATTTCGTGTCTGTGGGGTTGTGTGAAGGACCATTGACAGGACAGACTGGTGTAGGACTAGGTGTTACCTGTGCAGCCCGTAGCAGCTCGGTGGCCTTTCCCCGGACCTCCTGTAAAGGACATGACAGTGACAGGCGGAGTAGATGCAGTAGTGTTTTTTGGCCGAGTCGGGTTGGCCCAGGCCGGTCTAAGCCTAAACACAGCAAGACGTTCTCGGAGAGCTGCTCCAAAGCCGCCGCTCGCTCTTCCTCGTTTCTGCTGCACAGCCGAGATAAGCTTTTCGCCGTCGGCACAATGTCGGTCTCTGACTCGGACTGGTATCGACCCGGGCGGCCAGGGGATGCCACATGTCCCGGTGCCTTTTCTCCATTAGACTGACCTGTGTGTCCCGCTGTGGACCGACTGGCCATGGTCCCGCTCCTGAAGCACCACTGAGGACAGCTAAGACTTTAAAGCGCCCTGTTTATCAGTAAACAGCCGCTAGCTGCGGTTAGCTCAAGTGTTATTGGCCCTACACCAGTTCAAGATTCAGAAGGATGTTTTATTCACCCCCGAAGAAACAGGAAAGACGCCTGGCCCTGTTTACTGCACTGTCATCTGTGAAAAGACAATCACCGACGGAGCAGGTTCACAGCCTGAGCCTGTCCGAAGCTAACCTAGCTGCACGTAGCAGATGCGGCAAACTGTTTTAACAGCGCATTGCACGATGGCACCAAGCTATAAAAACCTCATGTTCGCCTATTACGTTTAAGTGTAACTCCAGGTATTAAAGAAAAGTAAAATTATTTTAAAATAAGCCTTTAAAAAGTGACAGAAGTACCCGCTGTAGATTTAAGTCAGCTTGTTTTCTGTGGATACATTTTCCGCGTATGCTACGTCATCATGACGTGTCAGACTCTGACGAATGAGTCACTTTTTAATTATCACAATGTGTATTATCACAAAACTAGTTACTAGTTTGAATTGGTGGCTGTCAAAGCGCTATTAAATGGTGAATACATGTATATTTTGCCTATACATCTATCTATAATTAAACCAAGTTTGTGAGGCCAGTATGAGGGATCCTTAAAGTACATCTTTTGAAGACAGTGACATTTTATTATCTTTGATCAAACCAAATTTATAATTAACCTAAAATGTGTACAACAAAAAGTATGTATGCATCTGTCTATTTGTTAATTTGACATACATTTTTTCAACATTACTTCTTACATTACAATTAATTGGGAAGCAAGGTACTCCCTTATACCCAAACATATCTTATTTATCTGCCATAAATATACCTTATGTAATGCCAGATATCTTTGTGTGAACAAAGTTGAAACCTAAAGTGTGACCAAAAAAGTTGGTGACAAGACACAAACTCTCTGGAGTTGGAAAGCATCAACATTGTGTGCACAGGCAGCAACAATTACAACAAATCTTTTAGTGTACCATCACCGTTTCCCTATGAGGGAAGACTTTTATTAACAAACACACAGGCTGGCTATGGAGGATGACCTTCGGCGTGTGCACACACACACAAAGGCGTGGTCCCCATGACAACCAGGCTCTTTGTGTCTCCGGAGATCAAGGCTGGAGGAGGTGATATCAAAGGAGTAGGTGGTAAACACGGTTTGGGAGAGCACAAGCTATAAGCAGAGGTCAGGGTGTACAGACAAACATGGGCTCATCTTCAATATATAACAGGGAGTAAAAGGTGTGTGTGAGAGGAGGAGGGGGGTGTGAGCCCTCAAACGATTTTATTCTCCAGCAAAGCGATCCTCTTTGACATACTCTCTAGTGAGGCTATAATTAAGGAATCCAACAATCACAAAGAAAGTATGACACCATCAATAAACACTCCCACAATCCCAACATTTAAAAGCAGGACCATTTTACCTGATAAGGATATATTTTTTTGTAAGAGCCTGTAGGGCATCTTCTACTTTCTTCTGAAACTTTACCAGAGAGTCACATTCACAGGGGTCCTCCTCTGTTTGAACAAAAAGAGTTGTCAATGAAAAACTGTGCCCATATTATAACAGTAATTATATTAAATTCATTTTGTTATACTTCTGTTTAATGCTCCTAAGTTACCTTGACAGATGTTAATCTGCAGCTTCTTGGCAATTTGAGTCATTGTCTTAAAGTCGGCAGTGTAGAAATAGTGCTCGCCAGTTGGCTCAGAGGCAATCTCTTTCAGTTCATCCTCCACTGCATTGCCCACTCCAACAGCATACATCTTGAAACCTGCAACAAAGACATTTAGACTATGCACCACTACTTTGCAGAGGGAAGCTTATGTACTGTGACTCATACCCAGGTCTTTAGCTTTCTTGGCAGCATCCCCAATGTAATCCTGGCTGCGTCCATCAGTGAAGACTATTCCCACCTTGGTGACTCCGGGTCGAGCTCCCTGTGCTGGGCCGAAGCTGTTGTCGACCAGATAGCGCAGGGCCTGTCCCGTCATTGTTCCCCTCTCCATGTAGGCCATCTTCTTGACAGCATCCTTCAGGTCTTTCTTGTTGTTGTAACGTCCCAGGGGAAACTCCTGCAGAGAGAAGATAGGTTAAAGTAGAAAAGCCAGTAATTATTGAGCAACATTTTATGTCACACACACACACACACCTGTTTGACAGCACTGGAATATTGCACCAGTCCAACATGAGCCTTGGTGTCAGAAACATCTAGCTTGTCAACAATCTGGTTAATCCATTTCTTCACAAGTTCAAAGTTCTCAGGACGAACACTCTTGGAACCATCAATCAGGAACACCACATCCGTTGCAGAATTGCTGCAAGCTGTGGACACAGAATACAAGCCTAAAAGAGCATATAGTTGTAGCACCCCAGACACATACATGCCTCCTACAATTCCATGTCAAACACAATAGAAACACACAGATACACACTCACCACTGCAGCTGCGACCATCGTCCATCAGGGTAAAGCCCTCTCTGCAGGCACACTTGAAAGCTCCAGGAGTGCTGATGCATACCTGCTCACAGTCATGATCCCCAGTGACGCACAGGTCCGACACTGTTTATGTGTGCATGCAGAGCACACACCAACAAAATATGTGGAGGTGCAGACACATACATAACAGGGGTTGGTGGTTGGGGTTAGGAGGAGAAAATAAAACTATGTCAGTTTGAAAATCTAGCATAGATTTTAATGATCCACGGTATCCTGCTAGTACTCGTGTATTACAATAATTGAAACAATATTAAAAATACAGTGGATCATTAAAACATCTTGTGAAAAGAATGGAGAAGCTTTAAATAAACAAATACACTTTCTATTTTACTACTTCTACTGTGAATGTAAGGCAAAGGCTCATCAAATAACAGTCCTACACCACTAACATGCAGCTTTGCCCTTGGACAAAACATCTGCAGCACACCCGGCTGCAGCAGAGTGAGTGGCAGACAGCAGTTAAAGCTGTCGCATAGTGGGAGAGTGGGAGCGCCGAAGGGCACTCCTAATTAGAGGATTAATAAATCACTTTGATTCGGTAATCACAGAAAAATCAGTCTCACCTCTTAGATTTAAAGAGAGACTAATGAATAAGAACCAATTTCGTTCCAAAAGTTGCTTCTGCCCTAATGCCCTCTAGAGATGTTATAAATGTTTTTAGTCTTTAGAGTAAGGCAGAGGACAAAAGGGAGGAAACAACTCATTGAAATGAAAAGCTGTGACACCTTACCCTGAGTATAGGGAGGCCACCAGACAGAGAGCTCTCTCCACGTAGATGAAAGCCTATGTTACACTCAGATTTATTTAGTTTCTACAACTACAACCTGGTCTGGTACATCTCCTGATGTCTACTTCTGACCACCTCACCAATCATCTTACCACAGAAGGCTTCCTGAAATTTTTTGGTGAGCTTCTCAATGACACTGTAGCTCTCTACGTAGTCTACATGGTCGTCCAAGGGCTCACTGGCCATCTGCTTCAGGGTGCTCATGTCAACACGTCCCACACCAATGGCAAAAATCTCAATGCCCGCATCACGAGCACGCAGAGCCACATCCTTCACGTTGTCCTGGGGGCGCCCATCTGTAACAATGATAGCAACCTGTGACAAGTACAAAATGAGATAATCAGTAATGAGAAGGAAGACATTTAGGGAGCTTTTGTAATGTCTTAAAACTTTTGTGTTTGACCTTGCTGATCTCATTCGATTTGATACGAGCTCCCTCGGCTTCACTGAAGGCCACATTGAGAGCAAACTGGATAGCAAGACCAGTCATTGTTCCAGTGGATAGAGGCTCAATCTTGGTCACAGCTTTAATAAGGCCAGTTTTGGTCTTGTGCGTCTTCAAAGACACCTGCAAGAAAGAAAAGACATATTGGCAATCCTACACACATTCTCAATTTATTTACCCAGTGATTTTGCTTTTACCTCGTTCTTTACACGGCTGGCATAGTTGACAACTCCAACACGGGTGGCATTAGGTCCAACATCCAGACCCTCAATCACCTTGGCCAGGAAGACTTTAACTTGTTCAAACTCTGAGGGGCGAACACTTCTACTGCTGTCGATGATGAACACAAGGTCTGTGGGCCGGGTTTTGCACAATCCTGACGCTGCATTTCGAAGGAGAAAACCTTAATGAATGTCATGGTATTTCAGTTCAGGTCTGGAGTGAGGTACATACAGGCCACAGAGTCAATGTAAGTAAAAGGAAAAGTTGCCAGGTGGGAGGAGCATGGCATGAAAGAGGTACTTAAAGTGGTCAGGTTTACACTACAGAGGGAGGAAAGTGAAAAACAGGATGCACAAATGCAACAGGGGTGGAGTCAGTCGTGGATCACGGGAAATGTAAAGGGGTGGAATTTACCAGAAAAAATATGGACCGGAGAGTATCCGTATCAGATTCCAGTTCAGAAGCAAATACTATGCAAAAGTAATACCATGATTATATTTATACAAACTACAGTACCACTAGAAAAAACATATTGTATGATGGGTCCAAAGTGATAACAATACAATTTGTCACACATTTTCTGTGTACTGCTTCAACACAGTGGTCGAAGGGGTTTTCAGCAGACCATTTGCACATTGCTTTATTAAAGAAACCTGTATGTGTTCCAAAATAAGAAAATCTGAAAAACTCATGAATTTCACTGATCTCCCTTCTAACCCAATAACTTGTTCAACATATCTAAAATTGATCAGAAAAATGTCAAATTATACAAATATTTACTTCCAGTGCATTAATTTTGTTGACTCAATAGGCTTGTTACTATTACCATGATCATCGTCTATATATTTTTTAAAACTACTTTGTTTACATGACAAAATGACATTAGACAAAAGGATTGGACATAGCATCCTTAACAGTCTTTTAAGAGGATTTTGAGATGAGTAACGGGTTAAAGGTCATAATACTTACCCATGGCAGCAGCTGTACGGAGGTCTATGGTGGCTTGGGCGCCCATGAGGCCGAGCAGCAGCAGGAACAACGGCAGGTTAGGCGTCATGGTGACAGCAACAGAAGCAGTGACAACTAAATGTGGATGGTGCTAGAGTGGGAAGCCAAAGCAGACAGAGCGGGGCAGAGGGAGCTCCTGGCAATAGGGACAGCCACAAAGTGAGACTGAGTGACTTGGAGCTGCAGGTTATCAATGCAAGTGCTTCACACACTCAGCCCTCAGACGGCCCCCCTCTATAGCGCCAGTGTGTATGTGTGTGTCTGTGGCCAAGAAAGGGAAATACCTGCTTTGGGAGGACCTTAAACGGTGGGCAGGGAAACACAAACACACCTTGATATGGACAGGTATGTGTGTGTGCTGTGGAGCCATACAGTAGGAGTGTATCTGGCTGGAGGTACAGGAGCAGCTGGGGTTTGGTGAAGTGTGCGCGCCGACACGGCCGCCCCAAGTTGGATTTGGCCAAAGCTCAAATAAACACCAACATGAATTCCTCTTTTCTCCCCCGTTCCCGCTTACAGCAAACACACATTTATGGTGCGGAAGTAACGGAGAGTCACCATACACAGCCTACAGTGTTCCCGCTACTCGGCTTGTTAGGATATATGTGTGCATTTAGCATAAGCACACATTTTACTATGGCCTGTTCCTAGTCTTAGTTCAGCTGAGTTCAGTCCTCTTTGGTTAAATGGTTAATTTTATGTGCCAATGCCGCTTTTCTTCATATATTTTTCTTCTTTTATTAACTGCTACCATCTTAAAGATTAAAAGGGCATTTATTTCTATTTGTGGTGGTGTTTCACTGATAACGTCACTAGAAGCATCAAATAAAGAGCCAAAAATGACCAATTACCAATTCCTTGTCCATATCCAGTCTCTTCTTCTCACTTATTTCTCCATAACTCTTGTCTCAACTGTCAGGTAGGCAGAGGGCCCCAGCGGAGTAAACACAGTGTGAAAACATACTTTCATCAATACTCACATACACATCTTTAATCTTTCGACCGACTCCACGGACATGCTAAACAGAGACCACTCTTTTCACTCCAGCATCCCTCCCTGCCCGGCCCAACCCCACATTCCTCTGGACCCCCCTTACACACACCTCCATCCACCCACACCAACTGAACAAGCCGCAATTGAGGAGTTAGTCTGGAAGGAAAAGAGGAGTTAAAGTTTGGGCCACACTGTATCTAGCAAGACAGACTTTGTACTAAAATGAACATGTGGCAAAAGCAACAGAGCACATGTGTGCGATGGGCTTTGACATGAAAGATTTCAGCTGTTATTCCTGGACAGCATACCATTTCAGCCTTATGGCACAAGACACAACACACACACGCAGATTTGTGTAAATACAAACATACACATATCACATGTGGGTTATGTAACTGTGTCTGCCTAGCAAGCAGCAGAAACACAAACATGTCCGTAGCTGGATGTGCTTTACCTGCATCCAGCACTATTTGTGAATGCTTACATAAAATCACTATTTTTTTAGCCAAAGGATTAAAGCACAAAGTAATAGAGATGGATTATTAAAACCCAATAAACAAATCTTACACTGAACAATATGAAATTAAAATAGCCATTTAAAAGCAAGCCAAAACTGCATATAATATATCTAACCACTGGACAAGCCATCCAAAAATACGAGTTATGTAATACCTCATCTAATTTTAATATTCAATCTATCATCTTCCTTATTTTTATACACACTGTACTAATCCAGTCTTTTCAGCACACTGTGGAAATAAGTAAGATCAGTCCAGGAAACGACAAAAATGACTTAGCCACATGGACAGAATAAAAACGTAATGTAAAATATTATATATTTACTCTGTGACTGAAAAAGAAATGATTCCTGTAAAATCCAATTCACAGCCAACAGCAGAGCCATCAATCTAGCGTCAACTCACCACAATAGTTATGCCAGACCCACAGAGTAAATAACTATGAATGTGATGAGACCAGCTATTCTGAATCCACCAATCCCTTATTTTTATACATTTGAATAGACATCATTTCAGCTCAAATATAACTTCCTAGTCCCCGCTCACATTGCTGTATTTGTTGTGTGCTTTCAAAACAAACCAATCAAATAACAAGCCTAATGGCTTTGAGGAAGAGTTGGAGGACTGGAAGATCTTCAAACCATGTTCTAGCTTCTTCAAATAACAAACACTGTTAGTTTCCATCTGTTAAATCAATAAACTCCTTTGGTCCACTGTATCCTACCATCACCAGGGTTTCTATTACCATAACCGTTGTGTGCACACTCATACTATGACTGGCTTTGGAAAGACTGAGGATTTTATGTTAACACCACATACATAAATGCTGAAACAAGTTCCCTTTCTTCAAATCTCAGAATACTGAGAAAATATTGACACAGTGGGATCAGGGCGGACCGTAGCATCCCATACCTGTTCTCACACACTTCACACGTGGATACACTTCCAGAAACACACTGTGCTCTAAGCCCTCTCTGTTCACACCAGGGAAGTCCTGGAAAAAATAATTACAGGCTTAAACCTACATGAAACTCCCATGTTGGGTCACATTATATAGGCATTTTGTCTGTGCATCCAAAAATACTTAAAGACCACATCTAAAAGTTATCTATAATTACACTTAGATCAATAGCAAACTAGCAACTCAATCCTGAGATGAAATATTTGATCTTTTTCATAATTTCTCCATTGGCAGATTGGAGACATTTCTGCACATTAAAAAGTTTCTGAGCTTGTATTTATGTTGAACAGCTCTTGCCAACAGTAACAGCTCAGTAGCCAGTGAGCAGGAAGAGAGAGGTTCATTAAAAACCCAAATGCAGCAGTTACATAACCAACCGTTCGCGACGTGCTTCATACACACTCCTCCTTCATGCTGATCATCTCCTCCCTCCTCCCACGCCTGCCAGATCCCACCCATCATCATCCTCTTGTCCCATAGCAACAGCACATCTCAGCTCTGCTCCTTGTCCCAGACCAACACTTCTATCCTCCTCTGTCTTGCTCCTTCTCAATCTGCTCCCTGCCACCTTCGTTTTTTCATCAAACAAGACCATCTTTCTTTTAAACTTAACACACAGCAACTCACGATACAGGAATATTAACAAGGGTTGACAGAAGAAACTTTTGTCTCACTTTTCTTACTGAGAGTAAAAATGACATGCCAATCCCAAATGTCATTTATAAGGAAAATGCCTTAAGCACTCACACACAGAATAGTGGTGCACGCCACTGCATGCAAAGAACAAACAGAGCAGAGAGTGCAGTGAGTGAGTGAACACAGCAGATGGCAACAAAGTTTAAGGATTTGGGCTGTATCTTGTCCTCAAATGGGACACCTCTCCCCTTGAAAAAAAGTGTCCTTATTCGTTTCAGATTAGTGCCTCCACATATGCCCCTCCTGGGTGTGACAGAGGGATGTCTAAGAAACAACAGATTGTGAGAGTTGTCAGTATGACTGTGTTATAAATATTTACAGTGCCCTCTACTTCCTTAAAAATCTGAATTAAAACAACTTTTTATGAGTAACCAATACCAGTTAGATACTAATAACCACTTTACAGCACATGATGTGTTTATTAATGCCCAGCCAAGCTTTCTGACATTTATATTTTTATGTCAAACATATGAATACAGAATAATATAGAACTACTGAAAAAAGTTTGATATTGGCACAAACAGTATCTTCGCACAGACACACAAACATGCAGTCAAAAATGTATTGGCGAAAAGTCACAGTGGAAGTGGCTATGGATTTCACGAGGACTGTCGTATTCAATCTTGACACAAGGGGGCACTGGAGAGCTTTCAGGGGAGGCAGGGCTGAGCTGAGAAGGCAACAGGGTAGCAGTCTTTGTCGGAGTGGTCTCTGCCCTGAGACGAGAAGGCCTCAGGGTGGACACAGGCGGGAGGACAGTGGTGCTGCTGCTCGTGGTGTGAGTCTGGGTGTGGGACGAGCGCTGGGGGTTTGCATGTGATGGACCATGCTCACCTCTGGTGAAAAATAAAGATGGAGGTAGGGTGGTAGAGGAGGCCAGTTGGTGGTCTCGAGCAGGCACCAAGCTGCTGTGGTATGACGGAGGGCACTGGGGCCGCTGGTGCATGGTGGGCTGACTGTACATGTTTCCCCAGGGGTACGACTGATAGGCAGTGATCCCACCTTAATGTGAACACACAGGGATTTAAACTAACAACTGGGGAGACCCATTTTTCAGGTTCAGGAAATATACTTGCTGTGATTGGCTGAGGGCTTGTGCATGTCAATAAAGAAAAAACCCCGGCACAATGCCATGACAGTTAAGATTAGTTCACCTTTATATTGTTTTAGAGGTCCCATAGGTATTAAATATAATAACTGCAAAATAACTGCTTAAAGCAAATGTTGACCACAATGTTGATGACCATTGGTGACAATTAATGATTGTAGTTAATGCAGTTGTCTGATAATGCTATCTGTGTTTATTTGCAACTGTTTTAAGTTGGCACAGCAGAACTGAACAGGTATTAACCAGTGATTTACTGGATCAAGCCTTTGTTTCAGTTTTTACTAAATCAAACAGTATAGAGCCAGGCCGTTTTAGAAGATGGATTTACACAGCCTGAATATGAAATGTAATTTTAAAAAGCATCCAACACAGCATCTCCATTAAAGAAAGTTTTGAGCTTAAATTAGTAACAGCAATTGATAACTTTCATGCTTGTCCCAGCAACTCACCATGATGACCAGTCGACTGTAGCAGGACTTGTCCCGTGCTCTGAGACTGGAAGTAGGTGTGACCTCCAGTAGAGTAGGTCACCACACCGGTGGAGCTGCCCCCAGGACCAAAGGTCAGGTAGGACGTAGGGTTGGAATCTGGAGGATTGGGTGTGAGGTAGGGGGAGGGAGTAAGGTAGGACATGCGGGGCAGAGAGGCCTGAGGCTGGGGTTGACTGCTGGGATAGGACGTCTGCAGTTGATACAAAAGGTTGTTCTGTTGGCCTGAGGTCAGGTAGTCAAGCTTTTCCCCAAAGTCAAACAGAGAGCTGTGAAAAGGACACAGACATACATCCCTAATCAAAAACAATTTCAAGTTAAATAGTTAAATTATCAACAGAAAGACACAGTACAAATGGTCACAACAATTTGGTACAACCTGGATAAAATTACTACAATCACCACTATAATAGGTAGCGCTGATTATTACATATAGACAGGCTTTGGTTGAATTACCCTTTTTATATCTCATCATGAGCGTTTTGTTGTTTTTGGTTGGGCATGGAGGCTTGTTTCTGTTCTGACACTGGCTAAGTATTCATAAAAATATTTCTGCATTAAGCAATTACTAAACTGTACAGGTCCCTGCATGCTCTGAATGCTAAAACTGACTTTTTCTCTACTACAGGCACTGTCTGAGCCATCATTATCAGTATTTCACAGGGTCCCGGCTCATGTCTGCACATCTCCCAGCTGTCTTCCCTCCTGTCAGTACTTGTTCTCCCTGTCCCTGTCCAAATCATCTGCTTGTATTCAAGTCACAGTCCACTGTGAGTTGGACTGACCTGGTGTCAGTCTGAAGAGGCTGGGTGTCATTATGTGCCAAGGAGGAGCCTGCCTCAAGAGCATCCAAAAACAGAGGTGGTGTGTGAGCCAGGGTGTTAAGGAGAGGAGGATTGGGGTTTGCAGGATTGTAGGGTGCTGTAAAAAGAGGCAGGCTAGCTCGTCGTATTGGAGGGGGGCTATGCATTGGACGTGGGTGGTACTCAGCTAACCCCCCTTGAGATGAAAGCTGGTGCTGGTCTCCCTCTCTTACTCTCGATTGACCTTGGAGATTAACACAGATAAAAGATTAAAAGGATAGTGTGGTTCTGTTTCTGAGGATTTGTACTGTATTTTTATGTCAATGTATCAGTCAAGATTAAGTACTTTATTTAACACTGTACTGTATATGTATACAGGAAATTTGTTGGTTCCAATTTGCTGATCCACAGATAAAGGAAATTAAATTCTACACAATGGATGTTTAGGTTTGGGTGTAATCATATGTGTCAAACAGCCAATAAAAGAAAAGAAAGCTCACAGTGGTCTGGTAAAATGCTACCACCACATTTTTACACAGTCTGTGAATGTAATAATAATCCTCCCATGGTTCCTTGATGGAACAGTCACCCCCAATTTCTTATTGAGCACATTTCAGTGTGTGTGCAATGTCCTACCTGGACTGGGGGAAAGGCTGCTGTACAAAGAGTTAGGGAATGAAGGAGCTGCAGGTGCAATGTGAGACAGTTTTGTGGCAAAGTGACCAGAAAAAGAAGAGGGTCTGCTGAGAGCAAAAAATAAAAGTTACATCATTTTCAGTAAATGCCAAAAAATAAAAAGGGGGACTGACTTGTTTGGTGCTAAACTGGGGAGAACAGGGTTAATCTGATTTTGTTGAGGACTGCTGTGAGGCCCAGCTCTACTCGGTCTGTGTTCAATCTTTGCTGTGATGGAGCGCTCCACTTTTCTCCACTTTGCTCTGCGGTTCTGAAACCATACCTGAGACAAGTACATGAAAAGTGAAAGCTCTTAAAACGAAAGACTGGAGTTTAAACCCGTGTTGTAACAGATCCTTTATAATTTTATTGTATTATATTGAGTCTACGAGCACAGCTTGAAAGGATTTAGGATAACTGACTAACCATTATTCTCTGAGGTGTGACTCCAACTGAAGCAGCAATGGCTTTCCTCTTCTCAGCATCAGGGTAGTGGTCTTCCTGAAACAGGGTCTCCAAGTGCTCTAACTGATCTAAACATACACATGCAAACAAACACAAATGCATGGAGTCATTTCTAAACACACCCAGATAAACGATTACCCTTACCAGTACTATAGAGGGTGCGTGTTTTCTTCTTTGGAGCAGGCGGCAAGAGACAATTGTCAATGTTCTCTAATCCTGGCATCAGGGGAAAGCCAAGGGTCCGGCCTCGGCCTCTGGTGCTGTAGCGGATGGAGCGCCGCGTAGAATAGACTTGGGTAATCTCCATCTGCCAGTAGAGTATGAATTTGATGTATGAAAATGACAAATGCCACTGACTAATCTAGAAGCATGTTAAAGAAGAGTATCCTAACCTCAAGAGGCTGTGAGTTTGGCTGGGGGAGACTGTGAGTTAAATAGGGGCTATGGGGCCTTTTGGTCGCCTGGGGTTGAGGGGGTGCAGGTTGGATCGGGACTGGAGGCTGTGAGGAGTACAGCAGAGGAATGGGCACAGGAGGGTAATACAACCCTGAGCTCCCACAGCCCAGATAGATAGGATCAGACAAGTCACAGCTGTCCATCAGTCCAACAGTGGGCTCTGACATCACTGAGCTGTCCACTGGGCTCATCGCTGCCACTTCCTGCGTCTGACCCGTTTTTTCCGTCTTTTCTGTCTCTACTTTCTCACCAGCGCCTTTAAAACCTCTTTTGCTTCTTGCTCGTTCACTTTGTCTTTTACCTCTCCTCTTCCTGCCCCTTTTCTGATCCTCTCTCTCCTCTTTCGTTTCTTTATCCTCTGATTTATCAGTGATAGATTCATTGTTTATATTGTCACTGTCTTTTGTCTGCGCCTCCTGTGGCTCCTCTGTTCTAATCCCAGACCTCACCTGCTTCTCATCTCCCTTTGTCAGAGATAGTCTGGTTTCTGATATAACTTCGTCTTTCTTTTCCTCCTCCTTTTCATCACTTTTTTCCTCTTGTTTGTCGCCATCTGCCGCCTCTTCACCATTTATGTGATTAAACGCCTCTTCTCCTTCAGCATCCTCTTTCCTTTTTCTATACGCACTGTGGTCATTCCTTGTTTCCAAATCTTCCTGTTCTTCACACAAAAGACTTGGACAGCCTGCAACAAGAAAAATCACCAATGACAACTTTGTATAGTGCGTGGTCTTGTGTAGTTTTTATTTTGAATCTAGAAAATACTGTACACTCCAAGTCAGCTTTTATTGATTTAACTTCCTTAACACATCACATTATAGGAGAACTGGGATAACAGATGTAGGATTACAAAATGTTGAGTTAATATGGAGTATAAGTGATATATACACAAATTAGCTAACTTTCAGTGTTTGCTAAGCTGTGCTGGTGCATGCTTTCCTGTGACAATTAATTCCTCTGTGTCATTTAGTAAGGTGTCAAATACAAATTATTTAGAGCAAATGCCTATAGGCTGGGACATGGGTTGATGATGTAATTTGCTTCACATTTCATGAGTCAGTGGACGACCTGAAGGTTGAATAATACCTGATAAACGTCATCCTCAGGAGGAGCAGCCCCTGCAGTCACTTAATTAGAGTCCCAGCTGTGCAACCACCTCACCTGACTGTTAATTAACCGCGGCCCGCTAGCTGCAGCTAAACTAGCCAACCTGTCCCTATCTCCAAACACAGGGTCATCAATGTTAATAGCGAAATATTAAATTCCTAAATTGTTTCTGAGGTGCTTTACATCAAGGGAGCTGGGAAAGGTACAATGTGATGCCCACCTATAACTTTTTAAAGTCCTTCAAAGTTGGATGAACTCACTCAGGGCTTCACGGTCCCATGAGAATATAATGTAGCAATGAAACGGGTTTATTTTGTAGCCCGAAAGTCCTTACCAAAATCTTCACTGTCTTCATCCATTGCGAACGTCAAAACCAATGAACTTGTGCTAATAGTCAATTAAGTCACGCAGGTCACGCAGCGGACCGCTCCCGGACAGGAGGCTAATAGGGCTGATTGATTGATTAGCGACTCCACTGTGTGACCGAGAATTATCGCGTGAAGGCCTCAGCCAATCACCGCGCTCCTCACAACCAAACACCTCTCTACCACATTGTGTATTCTAAACTGATTTAAAGCGATTACTGAATACAATTACAAACTGTGTAGTCAATGTACTAGATCTAAAGTTTTAAATGAGTGGGGTGTATCAATCTGCACAATATGGTCAGTGTCTAAATTACAAATGCATATGAGGCACAAGTGAGTCTTTATCTTCAAGTTTATGCATTGGGCAATTGGTGGCAGACTTTTTTCCACAGCGAATCATATTGGTGAATGATAGCATGAGCCAGAAATATTTTAATTTACAACCTTAAATAGTTAAATGGTGCAGTGAACCTAATCGCAGACTATTTGGCCAATATATAGTCCTCAGTAATGAAACACAAGCAGTTTAGTATTCATTGGACAGAAATAATAGGTTCTTCTTTTGTTTTGCAGCCTTTTTAGCATCAAACCATACACATAACAAACACCTGTCTTATTTTCTTTATAGATTTATAGATAGATGACCTATATTTACTTTATCACTTACAAAGATCAAAATCCTGACAGCCAAAACAATCCACACATCTTAGGTTTGTCATCGATTTGTTATTCCAAAGAAGATATCATTACTGAATGTAAATATATCAACTTTTGGAGCAAAAATGAAGAGAAGCCATATTTTCTACTCTTGACATCTCTTAGTTGTGAAAATGGTGTCAATGGTGTCCTTGGTAAATTGTCAAAGTTGTTCCTTCTGCCTCCACCAGATGGAGTCCTGAGTGGACCAGGGGTGTAGCAAGAAATTAATTTCTGGGTGTGCCTCAGAAAAACTACATGTGCCAGAATTAATTGCTCTACACTACCAGAATTTGACAGTTTATTTAATTTAATTTTTGTTTATTTATTTTTGTGCAGTTAAATTTTGAAATGTTTTAAAGAAATAATGCTTACAGACATATACGTAAGTAAGCTCAAGTGTAAACTTTGGTCAATAACTAAATTTACAGTTGAGCCACTGCTAAAAAAGAGGAATAATGTGTTTGGATAAAATGTTTTCAAAGTAATGTCAAATTGAGATAAGTACTTTTGCGATCATTTCTGAGAACTGAACTTCTCACTGCTCAGTATCTACATGAACCAGAACTGGATCAGGGAGGGTCTGGAACAGGTCCAGGAGGGTCTGGGACAGGTTCATTATATTCTCAAAACAGTTTAATTAGCAAACTTTTAATCCAAGATCAGCTCGAAAATGTAATTTAGTTGAAATAATCAGACTAAAAAACAGCTCAAAGTCACTTTTTACTGCAGCGTGAATGTGGCCACTTATTTAGAAAAGCTATAAAAAATATTTCAGCTTAAAAATTTTGGGTGTGCCAACTGCCACTTTGGTTGTTATTGGCACACCCTGGCACACCTGTCGTTATGCCCCTGGAGTGGACCCCTAGACTCTCAATACTCATCTGTCTACCCCTCTCTAATGCGTTTTTTTATTGTCGTTTACCCCTCCCATGAAGAGAGGGCTCACACACAAATCCTTCTTAGTGCACACGTGAGCCACATTAACTACTGTATATCATCTCAGCGGCCTTCTGCACAAGGCCTGGGGATGCTGTTGTTTTCATTCAGTCCAACAGTAGTATTTGCATATTGTCTGCTACTCCTCCTCAGCAAACGACCTTGGTTTCTATCAGTTTAATCCAAGGAATGTAAACTGAAGACCCTTTTAGACATGCTTCCTCCTCTGCGTTCTCACAAATCTCAGTGGATGTTTTATCTCATCATTTTCTGATGTAAGTATAGCAACAATTCTTTCTTCTTTTTCTCCCGGGGGCTTTCAGAGTTCAGCCAGTGTAAATAGGCTGTTAAGGCGCGGGGATCATATATATACAATAGCTGTGTCAGATGTAGCATTGAGATGCACAGGGTTGCATCTAATGTCACTGGGTCAGTAATGGTATGTAGGCCAAGCTAATGCTGGTGTATGATAACACCAGGGCGAGACTTCACGTCTGTCTGAGTTATTTCAAATGTCTTACTAAAGTATATTTTCTCTCTGAGCAGAGGTTACTTTATCATCAGTTTGCAGCATTTAGGGCCAAGTTCAGAAACCTGTGTCTGCTTTTCAAGTATCAGGGGTGTATTCAGTGTAGTATCTGGTGAGCTATAGGTCATTCTTTCTTTTTCAAGCTGGGAATGATAAATATGCTTTTAAAGCTATGTTTTCAGTGGTAAAACGGTACATAGTGTCAGTTTAAATCATTTATATTTTATTGCTATTTGTGTCTTTTCACCTACAGCATACTATAATAACAACCTAAATGTATTAGCAGACAAAATTAAATATTGATCAAATGGCCTGTGGCACAGATTATGTATTACTGATGATTACATAATAAAAAAAACTGGTTTGATCAAGAGCAAAGGTCCAAATAGCCCAAAGATAAGCCAGGAGCCTAAATGTTCTGTCAAAGCAATGGCGTATTAAACAATGTTAATACATTAATTATACCATTCTGCAGTTAAATTGACTTTTACTTAAACTATTTTACATGCAATGGTGCATATGTTTTATTTGAACTCAAGTGGGTTAAAAGAGTGCATGTAGAAGTGTGTACATCGTGATTGCCCATCTTTACCCATGTATCATTGCTGAAGGACATTAAAATAAAGACACAAATGAGATATACCCAATCAGGTTTTTTATTTGGAACAGAGTGGCAGATTAGTGACAGGGCGGTGGCGTGGAGGATCCGCCTCCTTTCGCTCACTCAGCCAATGACAGAAACTCAGCCTTAAAAAAATGCAAATGTATAAAAACAGGAATGGGAACAGCAAACAGAGTAGTGTCGCCAATTCGGCTTGACACAAACATACATACGGACTCAAACACACATGCATAGCTACACAAACGCACACAATTCATTCTCTGTCACGCATACACTTGTCTTATTTGGCTACGCAGGCTTAGATGGGTACAAACAAACACCTTAGAAAAGACAGTACATGTTAAGATCATTCCTGCCTGTGAAAAAGTGGCGTGTTGTCTGTCGGTCCATCCTACAGCAGAGAGGCAGGCAGACAGACAGAAAGACAGACAGTGAAGACACAGTCAGTGTGTGTGAAAGCCACTGTGAGAGACCAGCTGGCCCACATTCAGCAGTGAACAGACTAAACACACGTCGACAGGCTAGTCAGTGTACACAAGAGTCTGCTGTGAAATATCAAGGTGAAGCGCTTGCACTGACACACACACTCAGGTGGCGGTTCAGATGAAGTGTCCTGACACACACACACACACACACACAACAGCGGTAGAGGCGTGTTACCAGTCTGTGGAAGAGCGTGACTACTGCTGGAGAAGGTAAACGCACTCTCCACTTCAGTACATTCCAAATTCAACCCACCCCTGTTTTTTATTTCACACAACAAAATGCACACTGACATCCACACACACCCAGACTAGTATAGTTTTGACTCCCATGCATTTTGTTCTACAGTACTGAGTATAATAGAAGCTACTAGTCCAGTCGTACTGGTGTGGTTATTGTTACAATCTCTTAGATAGAAGCACAGCCCCCACACTCCCAAACTTCAAAACCAAACCCCAATTCCCTGTCCCCTCCCCAGAAAGAGCCCACAGCAGGCAAAAGTGACTCCACAAATTCAAATCCATGGTCTTTTAACTTTCCATAACTTTTCATAGCTTAATGGGCCAAAGTTATGATATGATTGCTGTACAGCAGACCGTGGATAAGAGCACAAGGAAGTTACTATCTGCCAGTTTTTTAAGTCTTATGCCCCACACACTTTCAAAAGGGCCCTCTCCCTTTCCTGAACAGAGCCAATGGCAAAAGAAAATTAAAAGTGAGGCATGCAAAGTGGGAGGAGTCAGAGCTGTGATGACAGGATGCGCAGTTGTGCTTTTTACACAAACAGACCAAACTTTAAACCAACCAGCAACTGATCAATAACTACAATAACTAACCAATAACATACTGAAACCAACTGATCTCTCGTTTCACAAGTGAAAACTATCACAATGATGATGGGTTTGATATGTGTATGGGATATGTGTGTCTTTCAATGCACAGCAGGTTACAGTATATGTCTGCGTTGTGTGTGTAGGGGTGTGTGTGTTGTGTCCAATGGTGCTGGCGAGAGCACAGCTCATCTAAGTGATGGCAGATGTGACGAATAAAAACTCTCAATGGTCATGCAGATGATTAGTGATGCCAGAAAGGATACGCTGTTATTTACATATAAACCTTTTTTAAACTGCTAAATACACTTCCTCCTGTTTATTATCATGGTATTATTCATTTTATTACTCACGATCCAGCCCAGAACATTGATATATTATTGATTATTATTACTATCTGTAACTAGTCTTTATACAGCTTAGAGGAGCAGACGGGTCGCCAGCTTTATGCAACAACCAGTGTTTCCACGGCAGCTTCTTAACATTGTGAAGCACGCTGAGGTTTGAGCACTATTTTCTGGTTGGCCGAGCACAAAGCGAGAGGTCGGAGCCACCTTCGAGCCGACACAAGTGGGTGTGTATGCATGTGCGTGTGTGAGCATGTGCGTGTGTGATTTAATGTGGCTGTATGGATGCGAGTATGAATGCCTTTGAGCACCAGAGGGACGGAAGGCACAAAAGAGACCTTTCCTCTCACCTTTGACCCCAGGCTCTGCGCGGCCAACCAGACGGTCTGTGTGTTTGGGGTGAGGGGCCGAGACGAGACTACTGCCACCTCTTTATCCTTCTGTGTCTGCCTCAGCCCCATCGACCCCTCTCGCATTTCTTTTTGCCTTGTTCATTCGCTCCATAAAAACAGAAGAGAACTTTTTGTGCTGGAAACACAGGTTAAGAGCTTGTGTTTTGTTTTGTTCTTTTTTTGTACAAAATAATCATATTACATACAGAACAAGAATCTGTAGAATATTAATAACAACATTTACTTTAAAAACATCTGATGTGTATGTGGAATTTTTTCAGAATATATTTCGATTTTTTTTTCCTTTTTTTGTCCTCTTTTTTGTTTTCATTGAAAAGAAAGTCCCAAGTCCGTAGAGAGAAGGCGCTCACAAGTGTGTTGACGGTGATGACGGGACGCAGCGAGGAGGAGGAGGAGTAGGACAGGGCTCAGAGTATCTCTCTCTATATCGCTCTCTCTCTCTCCATCTGTGTGTGGTGTCTCTCTGGCCTCTGGCGTATGAGCATTATGCATAAAACTCCTCCTGCTTGTCTGGTTTCTGGTAGGTCACTGTGGCCTGTTTGGGTTCTTCCAAAGTGTAGCTGCCCTCGTCCTTCTTCTTCATCCTGTAGACCAGCAGCATCACCAGGAAGGCAGCAAACAGTGCCCCCACCACACCTCCAACAATCACAGCTGCAGAAAAACAATCAGAGAGAGGGCAACTTTAAAACCTATGCATTTCATATTGTGGCAATAAAAGGACATAGATTAGATGCCATTATGTATAATCAAGCAAATCAAACTGTGGCCAGCACAATTTGAAAACAGATCATTATCACATTGTTTTTAACGGTGTTTAAAAAAGATAATAGAAGGATAGTAAAACAAAGTTGCTGAAAGTCACCCAAATAGTAAAATATCAATCATTTTAGTGCAACCCTTCGAATGACATTGTGAAAAGGTTTATGGTGGCTGATAGTAAATGGTTGGACAGGCTGCACTAGAATTTATTCCTCTTGTTTCGTTTTACATTTTAGATAGACAGTGGCTGTTAAAAATGATGCTCTCACTTTTGATGTAAAACTGAAAGTCAAACTGATCTGGCCATTATTTGATGCTGTGCAAACTACATTTATAGAAACTAAAAACACACTGCAGTCTCGCACCTACACTCACACTACAATCACCTCTATCAGTTTGAAATTGTTGAAAAGTTGAAGTATGCAAACAATTTGATTGTCTTTTGCACAAATGTCAATTACTGTGTTTAATAGAGGCAAAAACCTCTGGTAAAGTAATGGGTAACAGTATAAGAGGCCTAATTTGTTTATTTTCCAAAAGTGTTGAAACAATCTGTTTCCATTCGTTGTGTGGGTGGTGTTTAGTGATTGGTCCCATTACTGGCCTCTGGAACAGAACACTTTCTCTATGCACCATCAAGTATTCCTTTTTTTTTTTTTTAAATCTCATCTGCTTTTCAAAAACTTTGATTCTATTGTTCTTGAATGTGTTCGGTATGATAGAGAAATAGTGTCTAAAGATATCTGGACACAACATTTGCAGTACTGGTATGTCTAATGGTGACATCTCAGTTCTACCACAGACACACTCTAGTCTAAAATCTGTTGCCTCCTGCTTTTTACCGATGACCAGGAAATCAGCAAAAACCACAGCCAGCAGTCCTCCAATCAGAACAGCTGAAGGAAAGACAGAGAGCCAGTCAGGTCGAGCGAGTTGGCTGCTCCTTCACTTTCTACAACCGCTCTTTGGGACAAGGAGAAGGCCACTTGAAAAGGGACTGGATTAGGCCAGAGGGAAAATGATGAGAAAAAGCAGGAGAGAAAGGGACGGGGCTGGATAATGCAGCAGGAGGATTGCTGGTTCTCAGTGGGTAAAAAGCTCTAAGCAGTGCATTCACTCACAGTGATAAATGTGCACTTTGTGGACGCAAGGTAATGCAAGTTCATCTAAGAAGCTTGTGTAAAGCAAGGGAAAGAAAACAGGAGGCAACGGGGCAATGTAATCTGTTGATCTAAAAGGTGATTATGTGGTGGTTTATTTGACAAAGAGCATTTATCAAGCACACAAACAAAAGTGGAAGTCCAGTAGAGCAAAAAAAAAAAAAAACTAGCAATGCAACTGAAGTTTTTTACCTATCAAAACCTCTTTTCTCTCCAGGATGTTCTTCTGTGGCAACTGAGCTGCAGAGCTTCCCCCATCCACAGTGTTTCCAATCAGATCTGGCTCCACTGGCATTATTCCTCGTCCAAGACCATTGCGGTTTTCCTCACGAATCTCAAAATCTCCACTTGGCCCAACAGCACCCACTTCGTTGATACCCTCCTCTGGACGGCCCTAAGAAAGAGAGAAAATGTGAAACTCACTACAGGAAATTTACGTTTGATGTGATCAAATTTGTTCCATGGAGTCGCCAGGTTGACAATTATCCAAACCAACGCAGGACTTTCCCAGGCATATGTTCACTCCGACTCTTTTAAACAATGAGCCTCTGTGTGCACTGATTGGGGAAAACTCACATATTGTCCAACACATATACAAACCTCAGAAAATATGGCAGCAAAATGGTATAATGTGAAAAAAAATACATGTTTATTTCCACATTATACAACATGTGTAATGTGACCCTGCAGTGAATAAACGTAGCATAGACATTGCACAGGGAGGTTTCCTCATTAGTTCTAGATAGTGGCATTATGTTGCTTCATTATGTTTATCTAAACCAGATGTCAGTAACACTCAAACCATCAGTGCTGTAAAACAATTAAAAATGATTGCCACAAATAAGTTTTCGAGAAATGGCTAGAAGTGTCCAGCCTTAAAGGACGTCCTCATTTGAGTCAGATTTGAGGTAACTGAACAGTGCAGTAGCTCATTACTCCATCTAGTGGTACAAAGCAATACAACAAGTACTTGGACAGGCCCCTTTATTTTTTCTATAATATTTTCAGATTGTTGTGAGAATAGTTTAAACAATGCTACATATGGTCAATTGAAGCAGATACAATCTTTTATTAACTATCTGTAACGTAATGAAGGCCAAGACAAAAAAGTGCTAGGATGCTTTCACTGGACTGAGGTCTCTAGTGAGTAGTTTTCCTCTTTTCCCATGGTCGTAAAAATATTTGATATACACAGAGCTTATCAAAAAACTCCTAGGACCTCTCTGGAGCACATCATCCCTGGCTGTACTCCCAGTCTGGCCGTCCTCTATGGCACTTTTCTCTTACCTTGTTTATGGTCAACTCTCTGCTGCCTGAGTGGCCCATGTTCGAATTACGACTTGGGCCAGTTTGCTCCTTGTCATCATTTTACTCTCTCTCTTTAATGTTTCCCGTCTTCCTATACTATCACCGTAAAATAAAGGCAAAAAAGTGCTCCAAAAGATAAAGGAGTTAATGACACAGCCAGACATTCAGTAGGCTCCACACTTCTGCTAAAAAGATGTAGTTTTCCTTTTGTGCTATTGTTGTTTGCAGGTTACGGCTCTTACTTGTGTTGTTGTGGGCTGTTGTGCTCGGGTTGTAGGTGGGGTCTGAGAGGCGGTGGTGATGGGAACCCTGGGTCTGAAGGGCACCCTGGTCTTGAGGGTGGTGGCTGCTGTGGTTGTGGTGGGAGGAGCAGTCGTGGGCTCTGTAGTGGTCTCAGCTGTGGTGGACACGTCTTCTTCTGTGGAGACCTCCACGTTGAACCCGGGGTAAGACGACGTAGGCTCAGGCGACAGGTAAACGTCGTCTTCATCTTCTTCTGTGGTGCTAAGGTCGTCTGATCCGGCAGAAGGAGCAGGGGTTTCAGCCGTGCTCGTGGCCGGGTTAGTGGTGGGCGAGGTGGTGGTCTGGGCGGCGGCGGCTCTGATACGCTCCAGCTCCCGTTCCTTTTCCCTCTCCCGCTGTCGCTCCATTTCTCTCTCTCGTTCTCGTTCCCGTTCTCTCTCCAGCTCCCGGACTCGTTCCCGCTCCCGTTCCCTTTCCCGCTCCCGTTCGAGCTGCCGTTCCTTCTCCAACTCCCTCTGCCTTTCCCTCTCCTTCTCCAACTCCCGCTCCTTCTCCAGCTCCCGCTCCCTGTCCCAGAATGCACCGCTCTCTCCATCAGCCTCAGTGGTGGGCTGCGGCAGCGCGGTGCTGATGGTGGGGTCCGGGCTGGGACTGGGCTCGGCTGCAGGTGAGGCTGAGGGGGCGGGACTTGTGGCCTGAGTGGTGGACAGGATTATGGTCTCTTCTGTGGTGAAGGACACGGCTATTGAGGTCGGCCTCATACTGATCTCAGGAACTGCAATAGGTAAAAGAGAGATAAGAACTTTATTACACAGCGAGATTTATTAAGCCACAAGGAGAGCACCAAGTAATTAAAACATCTGAGTGAACACCCCTGCAATAAAACATCCAGCCACCTGCCCACACTTTCACTCTCACACCACAACGAGAACATAAAAATAAGACAGTCTTCCCAAGTAATACAAGAATATGTAGAAACCCACCATGAATTACACAGTGGAAAGTTAATCCCATGCCATACAGAAAGGAGTTAATGTAATTGGAGATTTTACAGAAAAAAGAAAAAAAACTGACAAGCCTGATTAGACTTGGGCACTGACATGTATAAGCAAAATTTCTCTGGCTTTTCCTCCGTTTAAACATGTTCCAGTTATACACTAAAATGTTAAACCAGCTCATTAAAACTACTAAGAAGTCTTCCTGTATCTGAGATGAGCTCTCCCAGTAAACCACTGCATTTTGACAAGTTTTAAAAAGAGCAGCCCAAATTGAAGCGGGAAAAGCTTGGCAAGGATTTCCTGAATTTCTGTCTCTTGGAAAGGTTATGAGTGGGAGTGGATAAGAAGAGCAACCGCTGTCAGAGAGGAGAAGAACAGCAGACGGTGCTGAGTAATTCATTTTTCTTAAATCTTGTAATACTATTATACCACCTTTCATTTTGTTATAGCAGTGAAGCTCCCTGAGTTGAAAGAGAAACAAATTGAATTTACAGGCACAAAGGCAGGAAGGCTGACAGAGAGGATATCGAAAAATATAGACTTGGGCAACGCAAGCTTCTGTACGGGCAAATCAGACGTGATAAAATGCCAAGCAACCAAAGCAGCAATAACACAAAATGCACATTGGTCTGTTCAAAACCAGCCTTTCCTTCAGATTCAGGTGCCTTGTATCACAGTGTGAGATAAAGCATTTACCAGGCTGCTGTTCAACCACAGGGGGTGCCTCTGCTGCACTCGCCTGATCTGAATTGTAATTTATTTTGAGCATTCCCAACTATCGCAGTGCCTGAACAGAGGGCAGCCCTCGATGAGTCATGCCTAATAAAGAGAACACTGCTTCAGCGGCTACATCAGAAAATCAACCTGAATTACACCGATGTGATTTACCGTAAGTCGGTAATTCCCACACACGCAGACAGCTCACTCAAAAGTAGACATGCGTTCACAGATAGGTGTCCACAACTGCTGCCGTGTGATGGGCTAATCTGTGTGGACTGTAATCTGATTAAACTAAATAAGATCAGGGGGTGTAGAGCCTGGGTTACTGCTTGTTTGCAAGGGTGTGTCTGTGTTTAAAGGTGTTTTCAATAAGTCCGAATCAAAACCTGTCTGTCAAGCCAACTGGCAGTTTGCATTGAGCTCGTGTGAGCGTGCTGCATCTATGAATAGTGGGAGCATAATTCAAGGACGACTGGGGTGAGGGGTCTTAGGGGTCAGTTGATTGAGACCTAGCAGCTGTCAGGTTTTAAAGAATAGGGTCATGTGTGTTTGAGCTGCTCACAAATAGACTTACAGCCAGAGCCAGAGCCCGAGTACAGGTCCTCGTCATCGTAGAAGTCATCTCTCGTCGAGCCTTCATCATCGATAGACGGCGACCAAGTCTGCGCCTGTGGGAAACAGGAAATACAAGAAAACAGAGATGATAGATTAGACACATTCATCAGGAATGACTGAGGCAATTGTCATTTCATTTGAAAGAGAGACCACTTTGGCAGATTACATGCACAGACACACAACTGTCTGAGAAGCAGCATGATGGCAGACAGAGGAACATCTGTCTGTCTCTCGCTCGACCTTAGCGCATACTCAATGAGATCAGAATAAAGCTTGGATTTCAGAAGAGGACATCAGAGCCTTTTAGAAGAGAAGGAGCTTTCATGAAGTCTGCTTAGGTATCAGCTGAATGCTCAAAAAAACAGCAAAAACTAGAGGACAACTTCTTAATTACAAATAATGTCACATCAATGTCCTTCTGTGGTGAGACAGAGTGCAGTGTGCATGTTTAACCATAGAGACATTAATTAGTGATTTCAATTGAATCCGGGACATTTGCTATGTCACGGGAAAAACATTAGTTGAGCGCTGAAATGTATGGTCAGCAGACTATTGACCCTTTTTCCACATGATCCTCTGCCTAACAGCTTAATTCATGGCCACAAAGTTGATAGTGACATGTGATTAATAAAAGAAAAATAAATCACTTTCAGTTTGGACCTGGACCCATAACTCTAGAGTAAGCTAAAGGCTGTTCAATTCATGCCATAGCCGTCCTTTTAGCAGATGTCTCAACACTTACTTTTTACTTATGATTTGATAACTTTGACTGTAATATGCCTGTAACTAACATATGAGTCATTTGACAACCTGCCCCCTATTACTGTTCTAATCCAGGCCTGGTTTATATCTTTAAATGGATGGCTGTGAAGGAGCAGCACCAGCTTGGTGACCTCTGTCAGGGTCAGGTAAGTCAGATTAGTGGGTGATCGTTCAGAGTTTGAACCTCAAGCTTCGGTCACTTTCAGGCTGATCCCTCTACGCTCTTCATTCATCTCCCTTTTACTCTTGACCTAAATCACATGTCACGGCAATGTTTAAATGCACACTTTAGCACATTTTTTACACATCACACAGGGTCAACTAATGGTGCCATGTCTGCTTTTGAACGATAACAACAGCACACTGGCATAAAGATGGATGGGCGGCAAGCTACTGTATACTGTAAGTTATTACAATATGGAAAATACTAAATCTATTTGAATATCTAATCCAAATTGTATAATGATTCTCACAGTAGAAAGCAGACATTATTGTATCGATGGCAAAACAGCACACACTGCCTGAATCAATGATATGTACTTAAAAGAGTTATAGCATAAAAGTTGCATTCTTTGGAAAATTAAACCCAAATACAACAAGATATGCACTGATTGTTTTTATCTGTATTGATTGGAGATTGATTTTTTCAAGTGTCCCATATAAGTAAGGGGAAAGAATATTTTCTAGCCTGCATTTTAAGCTGTAATCCGTCTTAGCTGTCACTAAGTACAAAGCACTGATGCCAAAACAAGCCCCAAAAACAAAGACAAAGATTTGCTCCAGGTATTTGAAAAACAGTCCCCTGCTGAAAATGTGACCAAACAAACTTATCTTAAGCAATCTTAAGCCTGTCCCGAGGCTGAGCTGAGTCTTTGCTAGCTTGTGTCATGTTAATTGTGCGCACACACACAGTGGAGTGAGTTCCTCTCTGGCTCCAGACAGAGGAAACCTGATGCCTTTAAAAGCCAATAAAAGCATAATGGAATCTAGAAACCCAAGCATCTCAGTCCATCACATCTTGGCGTGAGGGGTGCTGAAATGTTATATGTAGCTCCTGAAACGAAAGTGACTTAAAGCTGTTGAGAGCCTGCACATACAGAGGATATGGGCTTCCCAAGTGGAAAGCTGACAGGGTGTGAAAGGCCTGAAAGTGGCGAGAAGAACTGAAAAGGCATCACTGTGTGTGTCTATTCCACTGATCAGTTTTACAATGGAGGCCGTTGCTATGGGCAACCTTTGCCTTTCACAGAAATTCCTGTCTCCGAGTCAGGGGCTACCAAATACACATGAGCACAGACACCAGGAAGCAGTAGCTCTATACGCAAAGGTGTTATGTAACGTCAAATAAACACAATCTAAAAACAACATCAAAACAGTCTGCTCCTGCGGCTCCCCCTTAAATCAGCCCCTCCCCAGTACCTTCTCTGCTCACCCACCGTGGCCCGCATCTCCAAACTCAGTGTATCCCAGCATTCGGCCCATTTCTTTTCATCTTAAACTCTCCCTTTTCCACACCATTTCTTATCTCAAGGATAGCCTCATTTAATTCGCCGTGAGTTCTCAAAAACACACACGTACTTAAACAAACAGACACCCCGCCCCTGAGGCGGCTCCAGAGCTCATCCCAGGGGCCCCTTTTACAAGTTGCCAACTACCTCCTAAGGATGCACTGTAGCAGCAGAGGCCAATTCTTCTCTCTATTTTCAGACTGAGTGGGTTAGTCATGCAGTTTGTTGTTGTGCCTAAATGTACACGATCTATGTTTATCCTAACTTTAATGGTAACATGCAATCAGCCGCTGCGTCCCGACATGTTGAATTTATGAGATGATATTCTAAGTGTGAAGTCAGAGTATAGCGGCCAGTCATGCGTCACTGTATCTAATTACAGTGCGCGTGGATCACACTGGGTATAATCACAGGCTTTGTTTGTGGTGCACACAGAATGCCCCTACAGCCTGATTTGTGTGGGTGCCTTTTTATGTGATACTTTAAAAGGGGGAGTCGATTTGGGGCCAGCTAGCTCTGCATTTTTCCTGTGTTTCAGGAGCTATAAACGGCTTTACTTTCAGCATGCGCCGCATAGTTAACTAACCACAACGAGACTATGCACTCTCCTTCACCACGTGCATAACCCGGGGCCAAAATCATCTGAATGTTGCCCTCAATTTTTTCCACAACTGCATTTTGTTCCCATTGGTTATAAAAGGAAGCAGTAAAAAGACAGCCACATTTGTCTGGAAAGACACAGAATGTCATCCTGGTTTTTGGCACTGCAATTGAAAGACATGCTGTGCCAGGAGAAAACAAATAAGTGTGTAATTCTGTACAGTAAAAATAAGAGAAAACATTAAACTGAGGGACAAGAAAGTACAGAACAATATACAGGACAAATAAAGGGCCTGTTGGGATAATGTCATGTTATGACAAAGCGAGCACAGGTGTGTCCTCAAAGAGGTGTTGTAACATTTAAGTGACTCAGGTAGAAACCTGATCCGGAGATGACATCAGGTTTGCACTATACGTTTGATCCTATACACCCCTCTATTTGTGCCAGCTGGATCACTTTACAGCCACTGAAGCCAGATTTAAACCACGAACCACTGCTGCTTCCATGATATTAAAGCTGGGGTAGGCAATCTTTGGGGTGTAAAACGCTCCACAACAAACACATCATTTCATTGTAGTGGTATATTTCTTCGTGATTATATTTCGGGATTTAAGTTTAAAGATACGATTTTTAATGGAAGTACTGCGGTAGTCCGAAGGTGTGTGTGAATGTCTTGTGACAGTGTGAAAGAAAAGATGGTGTCTGTTGGGATTTGCTGCAGTGTGTTTTGTCTCCAGGACCAACCACAGCTGAGCTAATACTCGGATGCAGGAAGTGAGATAACAATAGGAGCCAAAAGAGAGACATCGATTCGGCAAAGTGTGCTAGCGAGCGAGTGCTGGTGGAAGATTAGCCTGCAGATATGTGAGTGATCCGAAGATGGTTTTTGATGTTGTTGTCTTTCTGGCTGGTCCAGTTCAGTTTGGAGGAGATCCCCTTTGGGCTAACAGTTCAGATAGAAGGCTTCATTGTGATTGACTTCAAATGCATTCCTCAGTAACCCGAGAGGCTGTGGCTGCAGTGCACATATCCATGTTTGCACACTCGCACGCATTAGCCGCAGATACAGTAGACGCACAGCTCCACTCTGCTACAGGGAAATAATCAGTAATTGTTCTTTTTAATACGTGTGATTTTATCGAGGCAAATGTTCTCAACGGCTGCAGAGATGCACAGCGCTCAAACTGTGAAGAGTAATTTGAATACTCCCTCACTGCTTTGTGGCACCATCTGTGATTCCCACTCTTCTATCTGTCCCTCCATTTAGCAATCTGTCCATTTACAGCGTTGAAGGAGATGCAGGGCACAGAGGTCACAACTGCGCTGAGAGGGGAACAACAGCCCCCAGTGCATTTAGAAAAAAAACTGACCAGCATTTAGCGAAAGAAAGACATATCTTCACCATGGCTAGTCACCATATTCCAATATTTGCATTCAAAACTACAAATGCCTTAAACTATTATCCACAATCATGTCATGAGGAGTAATGAGAGCGGTGTGTGACGTGACATTGAAAGAAAGCCTTTAATAGAGCACTTCAAGACAGCAGGAATCAGCTGACAGGAATGACATCAGTGTAGAAAATGAGCTCAGGTTTCTGAAACCTCCCTGCAGTTTTATTCACTGTAGGTCCAGTGCCCACGCTTCGTAAAGCAGCTGCTGATTCACAGTCGCCTGTGTGTCTGCTGCACTCCTGAGCAGTCTGACCCACACCGATAAGACTCTGGCTGCCTGGTACCTGTTAGGAAGAGGAAGACTGTAACCTGGAAAAGGCTCTGGTGCTATGTAGGCACATCATAGAGCCTGAAAATTCAAGTATTTGCAGTACACATCAGTTTTATCATAAGACACTAGTATACTAGAGATGTGTAGATGAACTGGGGAATTTAAATTGCTGGGATTTTTTGACTCACACTTCCAGTTTCCAGAAAATAACATTAAAAAAAACTTACTGAATGGGAGGAGGCATGTTTGTTATCAGTCTAATGTCCTTAATGAAAACTTCAGTATGAAATGTTTACTGTTTTTATTGTTCCACGCCCATGTTCATTTCCGGAGTGGATCCCCAAACCCTTCCACTGTGACGTCTAATCTTGCTCCATCTTTAGCTTTTCCGCCTCGTCTCATGCTCTCTCCGCCCCGCTCTTCCTCTCGTACCAGCTGGGCAGGGTTGGACGGCGGCCAGCCTGGACGCTAACACGTTTACAGTGAGGTGTCTGTGAGCGCACATGCTGTAGTGGCTCTGAGTAGGTTACCAGGTGATGGCCTGGTTAGGACACCTGCCACCTTCAGCAGGGATTAGCACAGAAACGCTTTTGCAGAGTCACACTGCTCTCACGCTCGCCGACACGTCCTCGCGCACACAGGCGCGCAGTAGGATGCCTCGGCAGGATCTTGCAGCGATGACGTCAGACGAGCTTGTGTAAACCTCACTGTTTTCACACCTGCATGTTACAGACCGAGCAGTCAAAGCAATGCAGCTGTATATAAGACCCTCACTCTAGTTTGGAAAGCATAAAAAGGGTATGATAAGCCATGCAGTAAATGTCATGCCTTAATTCAGATAGACATTTCCTAACAATACATACAAACGCTTACTGTCACCTATTTAAAAGGGTGTGAGAAATGTCTCCTCCTGTGGAATAATCAGAGTTTTCCCCCTCTAGGTCTCTGTCGGCAGCAAGCCAAGTAAAAGAACTTCATTTTTAAGTGAAATGATCATTTAGCGTTAAGAGCTTCTTTACAGTAGCAGCTGCAGCAGGGGGTCACAAAAAGCAACACACTGAGCAATTTTGCATGATTAGTTGTTTGTGTGATGGGAAGTGCCTGCAAATGCTTTAGAAGCAATCAGGCTCTGTAAATCTATTAAAAACACAGGAGATGTTTGCAGAATATTACAGACTGATATTCATCTTCATATTGTAGCATAATTTATTCATATTAGATGTTTTTAAGGCTTGGTTTAACTGGTATTTAGCAAATTATACTTTACACGATGCAAGCAAAGAGTCTGCCAAATACATTTCTGATCTTTTCCTCATGTTTGTCTCACACATGCCTGCTCCTGTGACCAATGGATGTGAACCATTGAGCCTCTAAACTGTAAACACATTCAACAGCCAGGAAATAGGGGAACGTCTTTCCTCAGCCCACTATATTTAGTCTTTTCTGCTGATCAGCTTCCTGATACTGCTACTGTGGCTGATCCCAATCACAGCCACGCTGGCCGTATTAATTCCCTCATACAAAACCTGTGGGAGGATGGCATTACATTAGCTCTAGTTTGTTATTCCAGCTCAGAGGAGGCCTCTCCAAGCCCTGTACCAAACCACAGCTGAAATGCATCCAAACACTAATATTATCTTTCTAATATTACCTTCCTCCACTCAGAGATGATCTACGTGATGAATGCCCTTATGGAAAGTCACACAATTGCTATATATGGTATATGGTACAGTGAACAGCTTCGTCACAGAGCTTCTGGGAATAAAACAGGTGCACGATGGAAGAGGATCAAGCCTGTGCTTCACTAAAAGGGAGATCTAATGTTTGAACACCTCTTACAAAACAGATTTTTCCACATTGTAACTCCAAACTAAAACTATTTTTGGCTTATCCCGATCCTTTATTATTATATTATTCCTTTCTTTTGTGTCTTTAACCATGTGTACAAATCTACACAATAACGTCTCTTCAAAATAAAAGGTGTGGCAACTTCCTTATGTATATTAAACTAGCTTCCCAGTAAAGGCACTAAAAAGGCTTTCTATTCAAAGCTATTAATCTGTGCATTTATATATTTTATTTGAAATGTCATGTTTCGGGTTAGTTTCAAACATTGTTTCATCTTTTAATGGCACTACTGCTGTACCTAGGTAGGCTCTGTTACATAAAGTGCCTGTTGTAATATTCATAGTTGTTCCGATATTAAAATGCATGAATAAGCTCTATTTACTCTCCAGCTCTTTGGGGAATCCACAAATGTGTTTTTCTCTTCTGTTGCTGTTGAATGAATTGTAACATAATATTTGAATGGGGAACGTGTTGGTGGGGTGTAAACATGGTCACTTGTTGTCTGAAGCCCAGCATGTTTAACCTGTAAGGTGCTCCGGCAAATGAGCAGCTGACGGCGCTCGACGGGGGTCACTGTGACTGTGTAGTGACACATCAGGCCGTCTCAAGCAGCGTAATGGATAGGAGCTGTGAAAGAGTCACGCGCACAGCCACGCACACACATACCGCTTTGCTGTGTTGGACATTAGAGTGACATAGCTTAGTATAGAGAGGATGGGAGGAGGGGCGACTCTCACAAGGCTGCAGCAAAGGGATGTATATCTGCATGTAGGACCCAGCTGTTACACTAATCTGACAATCCAACGGGATTAAGCCACATCTCAAGGCCGGCAACGACAACCGCACGAATAAAACACACACAATGACACGCACAAGGCCGCCCTGCGTGGAATCCTCCTCTATTATACATGACCTTATGAAACATGCATCTCAGAGTGAGAGCTGGAGAGTGAGTATGCCACTGTCCTGTTGCCAGAAATGCCTTCAGACTCTGCCACAATCGCCGCTCCCACAGCCCACAATACAACATGCATTTGTGTGTGCTCCAGGAGTTTTGTTTGTGGCGTCCAGGGAGCAACGGAGTCTATTAGTGTTTGGTAGGAGAAATGCTGCCGGTTTCTCGGTGCGTCAGTGGCTGCGTTTTTGTGGCTGGAGCTATGAAGTGCTGGAGAGCAGAGACTGGAGTTAGGCTGAATGCAGATTTTTATGTACGTGATTATAGGCTGCTCAATGGGCCTATTTCTGAGGGCCAGTGGGAGGGCGTGGCGCCTGTGGCTGGAACTTTTCTCGTGTTTCTAAGGAACTTTTCAAAGGGGCTCAGAAATGTGGCTGCGTGTTGGTGGAGAGAGCGCCCCGCAGACCATGATGCCTTTGTCTCACAGAGAGCTAGTGAGCAGAAGGGGCACTGACTGCGAGTATCTCTAAAACGGTAATCAATGCTCTCTTCTGGCGTCCTAATCGAAAAAGCTTGACACACACACTGCAAACACAAATGACGATGAGAATCACATTTCTGCCCATATACAGTGATCTGAATCACAAGTCAGCATCTGTGTGTGTTCATATAATTACAGCTTGTGTAATCAGGCTAATGACAGTCATGCGGCATCCCAAGAAAGCAAACGGCAAGGAGAACAGGCAATATTGATGCACAAAAGTGGAGCATTAAAGAAGAAAATACAAATTTAGAATACTTGAGAGGAAAATGATGAGATGGATGGACCCAGAGGCAGAAGAGGTAGTGAGTGAGGAGTGTTTTTGTCTTTGAAGCAGCAGAGAAAAATCCAATCAACTCTGTGTAATTCAATCTGAAATGGAGAGATGCACCTTTGCCGCTTGTGAGTGCGTGTGCGGAGGGCATGATGCCTAATATTATCATGCCGTACCTCTGCTCATCTCATCCAGAAACAGCCAAGGTAAACAAATTGCTGCCTGGGGGCATCCTGAGCAGCTGACCTTGCCACGCTCTCTTGGCCACCTCCCATTGGTTCAGTGTAACAGCCAGTCCTGAACCTTTGAGCACTATCCAGGTCGAACAACCAGCCGATGACTGCAGGCCAAGTGAGTGACCATTGATTCTTCATGTATCATAGAGCTCTCCGATATCAAACACTAATTACAAAGGTTGCGAAATGCCACTAAGCATTGAACTTCAGATCAGCAGAGGCCGGCATATGGACTCGTTCCTCATTAAGACCAAATGCTTGTGACCTAATCACATATTTATCATGAGATACTCATTAACTGGAATGACAGTCAGAAGACTTCAACAAACCATGAGTAAACATGAGGCAAATAAGGCACTGACTTTGTCCTGTTTTTCTCAATGAATGGCTCATGTGTTGTCTATGGGTTGCTTTTCTTTTCTACCACTGAAGGCCTTGCAGCATCATTCGGCTAGTGTGCATAAAAATATTAATGACACTTAATAAGAGCTCGAGTGTTTGCTATGGCTTAATGTTGAATGGTTTTGCAAAACTAACCCAATGTGACATTAGTGCACTAAAAGGCATACAGGCAATGAAAAAGACATGAATGTTCTGTGAACTGTTCTAAACCTTTTGCATATATCTCCAGGGTTGTTAAGCCAACGCTGGCTAGTTTTGCTACGCTTTCCAGAATGTAGCTTTAGTGACACCAGAAAACACAATTTAGTGTATCGACTAGAACAATAGTACTTTAAAGTGTCCCGTATAGAAGCTAAATGGTTTTGCAAGCGTCAAAATCCAATTCACATCCAGTAGTGCCTATATAGGTTTGTTTAGCTCTACAGTTTTTTGATGGGCTAAACAGTCTAAAGAATGCATACTGTCGAGAGATAATGAGGATTAATGGGTGAAATGTTCAGAGCTGTGTTTAATATTCCTCTGAAAGCACCGCTCAGACGGTTTTTATCTAACTCCAGGCACAGCTCAGAAATAAATACACTGAGAGGCAGGTGAGAAGCTGTTCATTCATCTCTCAAAGCTCTTCTGCAGTAGGCAACAGTTGAGGACAGTTTTATAGTGGGCACCATTAGTCACTGACTAATTCATTAAGAGAGGATTTAAGTAAGTAATGGCTTGTGAATGATTGTCTAACGCACAGATTAGCTTCCTTAACAACGGGCACGCATTAAATCCATAGATGCGGGGGCAAGGTTTAATTAAAGTGGTGGCGGTGTTTACAAGTGACAAAATGGTCAGTGTAAATGAGGGAAAGCTGCTCAGATACAGGCAAATGAATGTGCGATGATACGATCTTCCTCTCTCGTCTGTCGGTGTAATCCTGTCCAGGTTGTTCTCTCCATTCAATCCGTCTCAGCTGCCCTAAGCTCTTTACAGGCCTGCCTCCGCTAACCGCCAGTCGCTCCCTCTTCGCTTCCATCAGGACACCGATCCACCCCATCCATCTCCCATTTCAATTTCCATTTTTCTCCTTCGTCAGCTCCTCTAGTCTTTTATCATCCCACTCTACCTAAAGCCAATTCCACCCTCTTCATCTGCCACGCTCATTTCTGATGGGCTCCTCATATCCTTTACCACCTTTACAAATTAACAAATCTTATTCTTTTCTGCTCTTTAGATGTAGCTCCAACCCTCCTCCTCCTCCATTTCTTTTCTTTTTTTTCATTCCGTACTGCGTTTACCAGCAACCCTTTCATATCACTTTTGTCTGTGATTGCCTCTGACCTTATTCCCCTTTCATTCCCTTCAAATCTGCACTGCCTCCAGCTCCCCACAGCATCTAATCGCTTTTAAATCTGTCACCACACCTCTCTGCTTTGTTCAATTTTTCGGACATTATTCAACCACCAATATTTTTCCCCAGTGCTGTTTCTTATCGGGATACAATAGCTCAATCAAAAATTTCAGGTCCTGCAGGAGAGAAATGGTGCACAATAAAAAAAAACTGCAATATGACCCAGTCTGACAAAGTGCAAAAAAGGATTCACAACATTTCTGCAGATCAGTGTCCTGATAGAGCTACTGTGGCTAATCTGAAGTTATTCAAATGTTAATGTGGTTGTCACAATCTGCGTTTGCATCAGTTTTATCAGCAACAGCGTGCAACAAAATTGGCTTTTGTTAGCCTGGTATCTGTTGGTTAGCAGCCATTAGCTTTTACTTATTTTATACATTTGTTTTACTCTATTTACATTGCTTTAAGCTGCATGAAAAGTGCTATATAAATAAAGTTTAAATGATTGACTGAAGAAGCACAGGTTTCCTCTCTGCTGGATCCAGAAGAGCGACATCTGCTACGTGAAGAATGCTGTAATCGAAGTGCCACAAAAGTCATGTCCGAGTTTGAGATTTGAAACAGATTTTGAAGCAGACTTTTTCAAACTTTGATGCATTGTTAATAATTAATATGAAAAGTTGGTATGTAGCAGAGGGAATAAATCCTTGTGTGTGGCAGTGAGAGGCTGGAGGTAGAGCAGCTGCAGTAAACATTAGACCGTTTCTGGTTTAGTCCCAGCTTTCTGAACATTAAATACATAAAGCTGAGCCAATTTCTTATCATTTCGAGGCTCAATATTTGCAGCGTTAGGTTCTGCTCTGTTAAATGCAATTTAGACGATAAAAACAATGTTTAAATTCTTGAAGCAAGAGCCACACACTGCTGTCTGTGTTTAAAATCAGAAACAGCACTTGCTAATAAACCCTGGCCTTGTAAACTGACTGCAGTGCCTTCCAAAGCTGGACCAGCTTGGGACCTAATTTAAAAATCCCACCTGACCAATCATGACAGTTTATCTAAAACGGGGCGGGGTTTATACAGTTTTGCTGATTCTCTGATTGGATGTATGTTTTTTTATATTGTGTCGGTCCAGAAGCAGTTTATTGTGGGTATCTTAGTACCGCCTCCCAAATTCTAATTGGTTCAATGTTCATCCAATTGCGCCCTGAGGTAGTTTAATCCGTGTCTATTGATTTCAACTCCTGGAAATTAAACTCGTATCAACAGAATTCTTTGTATGGAATAAAAAAAGAACTGGAAAAGTAAAAGAAATGGCTGGCTAGGCTACAAAATGGCCCTATTGAAAAACAAAAAAAAAACAACTGAATGACGAAAACACAAGAGCAATGTCTCCTCTCTGTCAGCGCCCACACATTACGTCTCGCCGTTGTGTGATCTGTCAGTACGTCCGAGTCATATCATGTCCCGTCAAACACAGAGTCTACACAGTCAACAAGGGAAACAATTATCTTGTCACATACACCGTGAGCTAAATAAACAGCGCCCTTAAGGACACGCCGCAAACATGGTGTCAGTCAGCCTTTCAGACCTGGGTCTCTGCTGGCTAAGATTAGGGCTAATCCACAACTGTTGGAATGAAAGATTAAGAATGAATCACCTGCTGCCACTAAAGTGCACGAGTAAGTGTGTGTGTTTGTGTGGACGTCTTTACAGAAGAGCCCTATGGGAAGGAACTACTGCAACCACTAAGCAATATTGCAGAGTCCCTATATACTTCCACACATACACACACACAGCTCATTAGCTTCAGGGGCTCGTTCAAACTGCAAACGCCTTTGAAAGAGCCCTTTAAAGCACTGGGGTTCAAAGGTTTACTTGAGAAGGGTCCACAGCGGTGCACAGTCCCATACACTCACACACACTGCAGGTTTCAATGTCTGCGTTTAATTGGATCGATGTTCTTCCCTCATGGCTTGCAGATAATTGAGGGGACGTGAGGACCATGTGGGAAGCCTTTTGTTACTAAGTTCCTGTTTATTAAGACGGGCAGAATAAACGACCGGCACTGCGGCGATCCCTGGGATGACGACTGGTGGGTGTAGAGATGGATAGATTAAAAAAAACGCAGCAGCAATGAGCTCCTGACCTCGTTCACTCCTCTGTCGGGACGTCGGCTAAATTATTTAAACGCACACGTACAGAGTCACATGGCTTTCGCTCGCACGCAGTATTACTGGCTTTTGTTTGGCAGAAGCAGACTCACTATGCACTTGCTTTTCTTACCGTCATGTAAACACACACCCATAGAACATCCACTCAGGAAACTCCCTCCAGCTTCAGAGCAGCAAGGCCGGATCTATAAATACTTCCTGTGAGCATCCTATAAGCCAGTGTTTCCCAAACACTGGGTCAGCTACCAAGGGTGATAACAGGTTTTTGGAAGGGGGTCCTACAAGATTTTAAACCTAGAAGCGTGTTTGATGAGGACAAAATGCAAGATTAACCATAGGAAAATAATCCTAACACTAAAACAGACTAAACTACAATGAAAAAAGGGCTACAACTTATATGCAAACACATCAGTCAAAAGAAAGAAGATCAGACAAATATTTAACACTGCAATTACCATTCAGTGATTGAACCATCGTAGATCTGTAAATTAAGTGACAAAATCTCATTGTTATCGGATAATCTCATGAAAATCTCACACTGACGGATAAGACAAGAGCGAAAAGAGGATGACAAATTGGGCGACAGAATATTAATACGCCCCATCATGCATCTTACTGAATGTGTGAATGCATTACTGTCAGTGTAGTTTCATTTTTAACGTGTTTTTTTTTTTGGTGCCTCTTTACAAACATTTACATTTCTCTACAGATGGCTTCATCACGAGAAGCCACTGTTCGGAGCTGATCTACAGTCTCTGCTGCTTTGATTTGCCGTAATTCCCCTTTCCCTTGCTCTATACCCCTTCCTGTACAGCACAAGCACTCTCTTCTTCTACTCTCTCTTCATCTCTCTTTACTACTATTAAGTCCAAACAAGCTTACTGAACATTGAGTGGCCTTAGTGGTCATTTTCAGAGAGAGGGGCCTCCCAGAGGAACCGTTTCCAGTCAGAGCGAGTCCGTTCTGTCTGAAGCAGCCGGGGAAGTAATCGAGCATGGCGAGCACAGGAGATCTGATATCATTAGTGGAGTGAAATGTACAACCTTGTTACCTGAGTTTTTGGTTATGTTGAGAGGTAACAGCACAGTAAGTGGTAAACAGAAAATCAATGTCTGTTTAAGCCTGCAAAAATCAATTTCCTCAGTGGAAAGTGTATTGATGTTGGATCTCATTATTATTCCTATGATCAATGTTCAAATGCTTAAGTGACCCTTTATTCATCTCCTAATCAGACGTTTAGTTGGGAAAGATACACAAAATCTATTTCTGTCCTAAAGATAAAGTAAACCTCGGTCGACAGGAGCAGACTTTCCAGGTTTCTTTCCTTGACTTTTTGGCTCGGCAGTAGTTCGCCCGTCCCGCTATAATCGCTGACTAAATCAAGATTGAAGGTTGACCAAAATCGACACATTTACACTCGCTGGCAAAAGCCCCAACAAACAAACAGAGCTGACAGATGCGGAGCAAGATACTGGGAGGGCTGCGCGGGAGGTCAAACGGAGGCCAACTTCAAAACGCCGTCACCGACTCTTGAGTCAGGTCGGGAGCGTAAACGCCGACGTTATCTCTGCTCGCTCTTATCGGCTCCCAGTCAATAACTACACATACCGACATTCCCGTTGGGCCGCTTTGGATTTCAGCTCTGCATGACCCCACCCATCCGGCCTCTTCGTTAACCTAATTACCTCAGAAATCTGCGAGGAATCGGATAGTACTAGAAGCACTGCAGAAGAAAAGAAAGGCAAACATATGAGCATGAATATGATAATGTCTGCTATAACCAAGCAGGGGTAATGTGCAGTGTGTAATCCATCCACAAACACACACACACGTGAAGGTTTGCTGGTGGGAGGGAGGCGCTCTGTTTCTGGGGGTTTTATTTATAGCGAAACATACAGAGATCCCAGAATGCTTTGTGGCTTTGGAGATAGAGCTGCATTTACGCTCTCTAATTTAGAGTCCGGTTATAGCACCAACACACAGGCAGACTACTGTACAAAGTGGAAAAAAACAGCCATCTTTTACATCCATTTTTTTTTTCCAATTTGCTGTTGTGAAACAAAAGGGAGCTATAGGCGTGGGATGAGAAAGGGAATAGACGCGTTTGAAAACAGACAAAAGAGAGACGAAGAAAACTGAATGGAATGAACAATGGCTGCCACGCAGAAGAAACCGAATGAACGAGGGAAACGGAGGAGGAGAGAAGGGGCGATGAAGCTGTGACAGCGGCAGCCATGCTGGTTGTCATAGCGACGGCCACGAAGAGAGCAGGTACCGCAAGGTCTCCTGGGAAAAGAGCAGCCACCCGCCTCCCTGCCCCCACCTCCTCTATCCCTTCATCCCCACATTTCCATCCTGCTCCCACCATCATCCCACCATCATGCCACCACTCATGTTCAGGCCACTCTGTGTCTTGGCCCCATTCTGTGCACTGAATTTTAACATTCATAATACAACTAATAATGCTTTCGATGTATTATTTTGCAAAAGAACAGACCGATATTTTTGATTTCAGAAAGTACTGTAAATTATCCCACTAACTTTTATTGTGTTTTCCATGTCAAAACCTTCTTTGAGTTTGAAAGCCAGGACTTTATTGTGACAAACATATAGTGACACTTTTATAACCCTAGTGTTTTCTACCTGCTGTCTTTCCTGATTGGAGTGAGAGTAAAGCACAACAGCATCCTTTGGGACTAGTTTTTTTTTCCAACTCAACAGCACGAACTTCAGCCTTTTCAGAATATACTGTCATTATAGTACCTTTTCATTCTAAAAGCCTCAGACACAGATTTTCATTCTACAGTCATGTTTAAATTGCAGCCCCATAAGCCTGCTTCCTTTCTCCTCCATTCTTCTGTTTCTTTCCATTTCTTCCTATTCCTGCTGCAATCAAGCATCCTTCTCCCGCCATTACCTTCCTCCATCCTCTCCAGTTTAGCTCTTTCCCTCCTTCTCATTATCTTCAGGCCTTCTACACCTCCCTTTTTTTTTCCAGTGCTCTCCCTCCCTCCCTCTCTCCCTGTTCTTGCCTTTATATTCATCTACTTGACTCCTGAGAATAAGTATGTGAGTATGTCTGTGCACTGCCGCCCAATTACTGCAAGGGAGCTGGTGAGTGTGAGTGTGTGCGTGTTTGGAGCCTGTTTTGACCTACCTAAAACACCTCCAGCGTTCTCCGTCTCCCTCTGACTCACTGAATCAACACTGCTGCTGCACAGCTATTCACGAGCCGATGCCCGTGTGTGGAAGCGGATGCAGTTTAAGTACGATTATCGGCACGTTAATGTTAATGTGCATCGGTGCGTGTATGTGTGAGCGAGCATGTCAGCACTTGTGTCTTACTGGTCATGATGAGAGGAGTTTCCAGACGGATGAACGTAGGGTTTTTTTTAAAAAACATTTTCTAATATGCCAGATGATCTGAGCGGGAAATTCTTATGTTGCACAATAGTACGTAGATAAATGAAAAACATTAGGAAGATGGTGATTGGATATGACTCATAAAGGCTACACAAAACGATTTAGGAATATAGCAGGCACTACTTATAATTGTAGCCACTCAGGGCAGGGTTTTATAAAAGCTTCACGAGGCATTATGTTCTCCCGGTTTTCATCGTGTCATGGTTTCTAGATCCGCAAATTATGGCTGGAAAAATGCAACTTTACCACAGTCTGTGTGCTTCAGAAATACTGCAACTATTACAGAGTTTAAAAGCAAGGAAATTAAAGTTTCCCTTAATTTTGACTGAATTTCCTGTGGTCTGGGAATGCTCAGCTGAGGACTATTAGCTCAGTTTAGGGACTTTAAATTACAATGTGGCCAAAAAAGAGCTGTAATCAAGGGTGTCACAACACAGTGCCTAAAGATTTAAACCTTACTGGCAGCAATTGCACTAAGGGACAAAACTTAGGTTAATCTGTAAGAGTATTGCCATATTAGATGATGCAAACACTATTTCCTGAATGTTTGGGATTGAGTAATTGCATTTAAACTAAAATTTTATTTGAGTCTCCACTTGCGTCACAATGTGCGTTTACTTTGCAAGTAAGCTCTGTCTATTGATCAAAACCACTGCTCAAAACCTTTTTGAAATGTTGGGTCACAAGCTCTTTCTGATTCAACACACAGTTGACCTCCAGGCCATATTAGGAAGACTGTGTTGTTGTCACGGCAACAGTCAGATACACAAAGCACTGGCACCAAATAATGAAAAGAGGAAAACATGGGCCATAATTTGTGGCTTGTTTGGTTCTACAACACTGAGGAAAGAAGAGGAAGACAAGTGGGCCGTTGTGGCTTTTGTGAATGTGAACTTAATAAAAAGTACTTCAATAAACTGAATGGATTCATACGAAGCATAGCCTCAATAAATGGAGTCAAATGTCAGCTTCATTCAACTTCATGTACAATGCTTTACTTGGTCATGGTAATTGCTTTTCTTTTGAACTGTTTTAAGCAGAGAAATACAGACTTCTGTGCTCGCACTAATAGTAAGTAAAACTAATTTTAAGCTCCAAGGAGGTGGACAGCATCATTACTTTTGTGACAGGCAGCATTGCTGTCTCCTCAAGATATCAATCTGCAACTAAATGGGACTTTCCATTCAGCATCAAATCAAAACAGTCAAGTTTCTCTCCAATAGATATACGAAAACTAATTTAACCAAGCTATCCACAGCCACATAATATTAAAAAAGGCAGAAGAAGAGATAAAAGGAGGAGTGGGGAAGTCTTGAATATTGTTCTCAGTCTTTCTGAATGCAGCTCCCATATGAACCACAATCCTTTTCATTTCCTGTGTCCAGTGGAAGATGACCCACGCCCTCCGCCCATCCTTTCACACATACACCTGAAATACCTCGTCCAGCCCCGGAGAGTTGGCTGTATACCTGCCCACTCGGCTCTTTGTAAGAGGGGACTTTGTCCTCTGCCAGACTGAGAAGGACCCACTTCCTGTGTCAAATTGCCTCTCACATTCCACACTCTCCACCACTCCATCTATTTATTCCTCTTTCTTGTTCCCTCACTCTTTCCTTGTCTCTCTATGGGGGGCTTTGTCTGCTATCGGAAGCACAAAACACTGATTCATTTCACGAGTTAAACATGATCCGTAAGAACACACCATGCACGCTCACAAACACACACACTGTTAAAGAGGCGAACTTTTTGGCAGTGTAGATTCACTATTTTTGAGCCCACTCGCAGACAGATGGAGAGTGAGGGCTCTCGAAGGCAGACGGATGCACATACACAACGCTGATCCAAGGGACACAACAGATGTCTGTGGGAAAATTAGTCTCCCATGTAAAATAAAGTTATCCGGATGTGATGTCAGAGCTCTGACGGCTGAAGAGCCCACAGAGACGTGGAGTAGCACGCACTTGGTCCAAAGCCAGATGATATCTTGAGAAAGACCTCGTCAGCGATCGAATGGGACTGTGGGTCAAGTGTGTCTTGTCTGGGTTGCTTGAGGTGAACCTAGCAATTATTAGACCGTTGACATGTGTGTCGCTTTTACCTTGGCAAGGCACACCTGCACCCACCTGGACCCCTCTTCACAAAGCCATGCATTTAAGTATATGTCCCGTATGTGTGTGTAGTGTATACAGTATGTATGTCACACCTGTCTCTGTCGCTAGACTTCAAGACAGATTAGGTCAGCTGGAGGCCGAGGATCTCTGGCTGCACCCAGTGACACTAATGATCTGCTGTGTGCACTGAGACTTGGCTCTTTTACTGGGACGACTCACATGAGGGACAGAAGAGAGATGTCGATAGGGCTGTCTTAAAAATTAAATCAGGTGGTGCTCACAGATGTGAATTAATCTCCAGGTTTGCAATTGTGTGGCTACCACTTCTATAAAATTGAACCAAGGCTAAATAAAAACTAAACACAATCAAAAACAGGACTTAACCCACATTTTTCCAAGTACTCAACACAAGAGGCTAAGTATTTCAGCTAAAACCAGTGCTGTATCATAAAATGTGGCACATCCAACAAACATCTAAGGCTTTAACTACAGAGATCCTGCATCCTATTCATGAAATGGGGACAAGGATGGATTACCAACTATGCAATTTGGGCAAATGCCCTGGGGCCCCGGACCCAAAGAGGCCCCAGAAACAATGTGTTTAAGGAACACCAATTAGTTCTGGGAAATTCAGCTCTTAAAGGGTGCTATGGCTAATCTTTAATTTTCATTTAAAGAGATTTGGGATTTTGTGAGCCAATCTGGAGGAGCACTGTAATGTTGAGGAGTGAGTCAAAAACTGACAGAGGTGGTAATGGAAAGTTTCAGGGTTTAAAACTATTACGACAATAAACATTGGCCTGAAGGAAGCAGATAAAGCATGGTATAGTTTTGTACATATAGCTATAAATAAGTGAGCACCAACTTAAAACAGTCAAAGCTGAGTTTTGCCTTCGTTGGAAGAAGTCTGCCACCGACATGAAGAGGCCTCTTGACCCGGTGTGTTCTTATTCGAGGACCCTAGTGATTATGTGGACTTAAGAAAATACTTTTTTAAGAAAACTTTGTGCTGAGGGCGCCTCCAGTTCGAGTCCTGGCTTGTGTCTGTTTGCACCGTGTCATTTCTTTCACTGTCCTTGTTTCCTGTCAATCCACACTGTCACAACAAAAAGGCTGAAATGCGTAAAAAGAAAACATTGTGCTGAACTTCAGAAAGTAAGGTGTAATAAAGAGTGTTATTGAGTTGGCACACTCACATTCACAGCTTGATTTAAAATGTGCTTGGTAAAGAAAATGTGTGTTGGTCAATTTTCCTAGAAACCAAATAAAAGCACCGTAAAAATCCACGTCTTATCTCTCTTTTTGACATCCATTTTTTGAAATTTGGAAGATTGCCTCATCATTGCATTGAAAAAAGAAAGTTTGGGGGTTTGGAGTGTATTGTGAGAACAAACATTTGCCAAACGGAAGCAAATAAAACATGACAGAGCGTTAGATGTAGCTCTGAATTATTGAGCAGCAACATTATGGGAATGTTTGTCATGTTAAAGGCTGTGTCGTTTCAGGTTTTAAAAGTAGAGGATCTGTCTCTTTTTGGATGCTCCACTTTCTTTCAATGATTCAGTGAGTTTCACCTCCTCCTCACGGGATAAATGTAGATCCACGGTGGCGGAAAGTGTGGGCGTGCTGCTGGAGCCTGTTGGGGGGCATCTTGCGCGTAAAGCTTGGCGTGGATGGTTCCGGAGAGAAGGAGGTGGGGGGCTGTGGGGGGACACTCGGTTGCATCCCTAATCAGCTTCCCTCCGTCTCCGCGATTCCCGATGACATCATGCCATCCCAGCTTTCGCACCGCATCGCCGTTAACCCCCCCCTTCTCCGTTACCCCTCCCACCCCCTCCCCACTCTGCGCACACGTTGGACCCTGACAATAAGCCAAACGTGTGCGTGTAGCCTACTTCAAAGGTTAGATACCGGACAGTCTGGCACAGAGCGGTCCCGTACAGAGCGATACCCGGTAATAAACTCCGCAGATTGCAGCCCAGTCCAAATTAGGGGCAGGATGTGAGCTGGTGACACAGACTCCACATACAGAGGCGCTGTATAATCAAGTCCAATTAGAGATTACCCGCTAATTACCGCCACACTCACTCACATGCTCACACACACACACCTCTTGCCACAGTAAACCAGTCTCTGAGACACAAAGGCGCGTGTGAAAGCGGGGGGTGGGGGTACACGCTGCACGGTAGCCGCCAGCCAAGCCCCCCTCCCTCATCCCAACGGGAGTCAGGGGCGGCCAATAAGGCTCATATCTAGGTCGAGTGCAGTGTGCAAGGTTTTTGATGGATTTTTTTGGTCACGTTCATGGAAGTCCCACTCTAACAAACAAAGGATGTGGTGCTTACCGTGGCGGCGTGAACGAGCAGCGCCGTCAACGCCAGTAGCCGAGGCAGCTTCATGGTGAGCCTCCCGCCGCTGCCTTCTCAGGGTTCAGGGAGGTGTGCGAGGGGACAAACGCTACTGCTGCCGCTTCTGTCTGCTTCTGCCGCTGCGCCTGCTTCACACGGTGTCAGGGTCTCCAACTTCCTTCAGTGCGCGACCAGCCGTCCTCCTTGACGGCTCGTTTAATCCAAGCTCCGTCGGTGATAGCCTGCTGTCTTTGCTCCTTCTCTCCGCCGCTAAAAAAAACCAGGAGACTTGTGCCAGGCCCTCCCCTCAGTTCTCCGGACCTGATAGATTCACTAAACCTGCTCTCTGCGTGTCTATTCCCACCAATACACACTGTGCGCACACGCTCTCGGTCTTTCTCCTCCCCCTCTCCGTCCGTCGAGGGCAGGATGTTCCGTATGGCGTCGCTGCCTGGCCTGGGAGTCTGGCAGGAGGAGGGTATTTGTGCGTGAGTGTGTGTGTGCGCAAAAGAAGGAAGGCGATGTGTGTTTTTTAGAGAGGTGGGGGTGTCTCCACCGGCAGTCAGGGCGAGGATGCCCCCTGCAGCTCGCCCAGGCACCAACAAGCATCAAAGAACTTTTAAATACACAGCTCACACTTCCAGCCCCGCGGTGCGTTCAAGGCGGCGACGGATTAGTTTAACGGGCCAAAGGTGCTCCAAGGTTGTCGACTTTGACCGCGAGGATTTGATACAGAGCCCTTACTGGCTATAACCCTATCGTTTATTCGGTGATACTGAATGAGCATGCAATAGGCCTGGACTGAAAGGAATTGGTCTGATGAGTTTGCATTTCTCAAGCTTCTGTATCTTCTAAATCCTGTGGAAGTGTGATCCATCTGTGTGTAAATGTTGACTTCACTGGGCCCAAAAACCTTTGATGTTCACTATTTTTTAGGACAATCGAAACTTACTTCCTTAGGTCTGTCTAAAAGCAGTAGAGTACAGTCCAAATGCTCTTCAGACATGATTCAAAACTATTTAAATTAAGCTCTGTTCTCACTGTATAACTAAGACATAAGGTTTCCTCAGGAGCTGTTAGAGTGAAAAGGCCCAAACCATGTTATAGCTTGTGTACCATTAACAGAAGCATTCACTGGAGCGTGTCCCAACAGAGCTGGTTTTAGTTACAGCTGTGCCATTAAAAGATGCCAGCCACATTAATCAGTCACATTTATGGATTCGGAAGCACAACAAAGCTCCCCAGTCAACTAATTCAAGCTGCTCAGTGGCAGCCTCATTGTGGTCTATAATAAACAAGATTTTAAAGTGGCACCACAGCTCTGGCACTGGTGAAAGAAATTAAACAAAAAAGCTTGAGACAGTGAAATTTTCAAAGTTTTTTTGTTCAGTTTGGTTTCAAAATAAAGATCACACAATTGTTTAGAGACAATCTACAACAGGAGTTACAAAAAATAGTTGCCCAGGCAATAAGCATACACAGGTTCTGTTAACTATACACATATGGTTACAGGTGTGCTCGTAGTAAATATACACAAGGCTGCTCCAAATGTACACCGCACTGTAGCGGGATGCCTCTCACCCAAAAGGACATGGACAGTATGATACAGCACTTACAGCACTAGAGAAATGCCAAAAAACACAAGAATCTCCTCTGTACAATCCAGGGCTTTCCCGTGAAAACAATCATGGATAATTTAGGGTTTGGGGAGAGAGGGTAAAATGAGTAAAAGTTATTTTCCCCCTCTCGGCAGACCCTTACACATGACACATTTCATGGGGTAAAGCGTTCCTATAAAAGAGCTTAAAAAAGGTCAAAAGAAAACAAAACTCTTAAACAAATGAGAAGACACCACTAAGTATAACAGAATGTGTCCAACCGGGGTTCAGTGGGAGATCAACGTCTTAAGTTAAGCAGTGACAAGATAAAGATAAAACCAAGCGTGGCGAATCTTTGTACAAGTACTACGCTGTATAGAAAGGGCTTTTCAAAACAAAAATTTGATATTACAATTTACAATATACAACAACTCATATGTCACAACCAAGGAGGTGAGAATATACACTGAAATGCACAGGTTTTTTCTAAGAATTTTTTTAAAGTGAGCATTTTTTTTCTTTTTCTTCTCATACCAAAAGGGTGGTAAAGCACTTTTACATTACAAGGGTTTACAAATGTACAATTATACAGTCAGAAGTATGTGGTCACTACTAGGATACATTATAGATACAGATTCAACATCAAAAACCAGAAAAACTACAAAGTTTTATATATATATTTATATATATATGCAAAGGTCTACACCAAGTATACACGTTATATTTATAGAAGCAAGACCAGAAAACGAATCTCCCATGCTAAATGATCTGTCTGCTGGTTAGCTGATGGCATGAGTGTGTTTGTCTATGATTCAGTGAATTCAGACAAATTAAATATTTCTTCCATCTCATAGTGGTAAATAGCTAAGATGGGAGAAGGGACAGTAGGATTGTGGCGCAGCAGTAGCAAAAAGTGAAATTATTTCAGTTTTATCTGATGAAAAGAGAAAACAAATTAAGAAAATCAAACAAAAGGAGGGAGTAGGACGATGAGAAAACCAGGATCTCACCTCTGTCCACTCCCTGCTCTCCTTCCCTGCTTCCCCCAGTTCAGCAGGCCAGGGCTGGGATGGGGGAGGGGCAGACAACATCTGAACTAAGGCTGCCTGTAGCAACAGGCTCCTCCTGAAAGGTTGTCATGGAAACAAGGGATTGAGGGGTACTCCGTGTCCTCAGCGAGTAAGATACAAGGGGGAAATGGGGAATGACGCTCTCCAAAGGGTCAATTAGAGTAGGGCTGGTAGACATGACAGCATGAGGAGGATAACAGTGAAAAGGCAGCTGACAGACATGATTCTGAGGGACAGGGGGAGGGGGCTGCAGGTTTACATGATGCCGTTAGGAGGACCGCAGAGAGGACCCAGGTCAACGCCGTTCTTCATGTAGTACTTCTCCAGCTTGGCCAGAATGTGTTTTCCATACGTATACTTCCTCAGAGTGGAGATGTGGGGCCGGATCTGACCAAAGACAAGACATTTTCATTTAGAGAGACTTAAATCAGCTGAAAAACTCCCCTCACACGACTTTGAATGCACATGTTTTTGTCTGAGTAACCAGTGAGACTTGAGCAGCAATAGGTTATTTATTATGTTACACAGTTTCTGGTTATGGCTCAAGGACATGACAAACTGTACAATGGCCATTTTGTTTTGATTTTTGTGTAATTTATAGCTATTATCCAAAAGAGAGGACTGTAGTAGCAAAGCTATTTAGGGCTGGTCAAGAGGCTGTTGACCACAAAAGCTACAGTGTTGTGTTAGGTTTTGTGAAATCTAATTAAAATGAAATGCAAAGTGTGAATGCCTGGCAATTGTAATACTATATTATTTATTTTTCAATTCAGATGTGAAAATTGTGGACATTACAATTACGCTGAATTGAATTAATTTTTATTTTAATCGTGATTACTTCATACAACATCACAACCAAATTTCAACCTTTTTAATCAACCAACCTTGTGCATTACAATTTTGCGCTGTGTGGGCTCAGCCACATCAATCATCTTCTGGACTACATAGTTGGCGTACTGGTCCTTCATCATTGTGTATAAGGCACTGTGGGGGCCCTCAGTCAGACTGCAAACCTCGTCGATCAGCACTGCTCGCTCGGCTCGTGACGCATGGGTCACACACTTCTCAACCACATTACTGGACATGAAAGCAATAAATACAGAGAGTTTAGAAATATAGAGACATTTGGTGTCAAGTCTATGTAGTAACAAACATGAGACCAATCAAACTAGCCCTACCTAGCAAACTTGTGCTGGCTGAGTCCCAATACATTGCCTCTGATCTCTGCCACAATCTTGCTTTTATCCTCAGCTCGGCCGTGCTCCAGAACGTGCTGGATCACATAGTTGCCATACTGGTCCTAAGGATGATAAACCACACAGACACATTAACCAAAATGTGAGGACACCAGCTGGTGCTTCTGACGTCTAGAGAAAAACAGCCAAAAATCTGGAGGCACTGAGAGATACTTATATCTAAACCAACATAAGGCACGTGCCCTCTGAAAACAGAGTAAAATGGAGACACGTCAGGCTGCCAGGATCTGTGAATGTGTTACCTGCACTAGCTGCTCCGTGTGCTGATGGAGTTCCTCAAGTATTGGCAGCGTCTGTTCGGGAAGGCAGTGTTCTAGAATGCGCTGGATGACACGGCAACCATACGGGTGAGTGGAGAGGGCAAAGACCTGCGGGACGCACAGAATAACACACTGTTACCCATTTAGCACATTTATTCAGAGTTGAATATATTTATGTCTAAAAAACTTTATTCATAAGGATGTAAGCACAAATTGTGTTGCCAGTAATAAAAAGTAAATATTTGCTGCATTTTTTTAATGTCTCATAAATTATTAAAATGGTTTCCCATTCAGTCATTTCATCAACTCTCAAAAGATCCTCACTTTAACACACCCAACCTACGCTGCAGGGAAGGTGAAAGCAAATTCCTAGCATGCTTTCAGTTATGAGTTATAGAGTAGCTATACAGGATGCAAACATGGTAAAAGCAAAAACGACCCAAAGGTGAGATTCAATGCAACTAAACCTGAAAAACCACTAACGGTTTTCAGTTCACAAAAGACTGACATGAACAGCTCAAACTCTTAAACAGTTTGTTAATGTAACATTTAACTACATGATAAAAGAAGATGGCTGGTGCTACTGGCTGGCTTTGTGTTGCCATGGCAACGTGCCTGGAAAGGATCAAGTATGCACAATCATATTTTGGCAGCAACAATATGCTCACTGCCTTAAGGCAGTGACAGGGTGTGTGTACACAAGTGAACGTGTGTGTGGATGTCATCCACGCTCAGCCATGGCTTCAGAGTGATTGAAAGTGGAAATATTTACTCTGCTGCACAGAGGGGGGACCCACCTGTCCCTTAAAGGCGTCTATGATGAAGTGAAGTGCGTGTGGCTGGACACACTCGATACACTTCTGCACCACGTGGTTACCATTCTGGTCCTTCACGCACTTCAGGACATGGCCATCCAACTCGCGTACCATCTCGCTCTGTAGGGAGCAACAGGAGGATGACGGACGACAGAAGGGAGCACAGGAGAGGAACATGTCATTGTTTGAGAAATCAAATATTGCCTAAAAGCCTTTTCCAGTGGCTCCTTCATTTTTCACAGAGGCTCAAAGCCAAACAAAAAATACTGTGGCTTTAACAACTGCCTTAAGGACATGTATTGTATTCCATTAAACAGAGATGGATGTACCTCTCCTTGTTACAAAGAACCTTTTCCAGATCGAACAAAGTTAGGCTAAACTTGCTTCCTGCTTTTATTCATGCAGATTAATCTTAACACCTGCAGTTCAGAATTAGCATATAAACTGTGGTATTAGACTCATTCATTGCTGATGATGTAGGGTGCACAAGGAACCTGCTGCTTCCCGACACAGCTCCCACATAAAAGCATGTACATACACCATGTCAAAGTGAAGAAGACACTTAACATATGCAGCAATGTGCATTAACAGAAATTACTCACCCATAAGCAATGCACTCATTTACATATGAATTATATGCATACAAATTACAAATGTGCTCCTGAATGAATACATTAAGACAAAGACAATAGACTACTTCTGACAAAACACAGTAAGTTCAAATAAGACCATCTTTTAACAGATGTTATCTGGGCTCCTTTGCCACACCTATTTAAAGTACAGTCAAAAAGAATGTACTTACAATGACTTGCTGGTCTGAGGGGATGAACTCGAGGGCTTTCTGTATAACCCTGCAGCCGTACATCTGCAGGGCCAGAGACAACACATGACCCCGGATCCTCTCTGCCAAAGCCAACTTCTGATCCAGACTGCCAAACTAAAGTACACACATAAAGACTGTAAATGAAATCTGCTTAAAAATACAAGCTCAACCTGCAGTGGAGAAATGCTCAGCTTTATCACACCTCAAAAAACTTTTGGATGACATAATTTCCAAAGACGTCAACCATAAGTTGGTAAGCTGCTTGTAATATCTCACTGAAGACAAGCTGGCGCTCTGCTGAACTGGCACGCTCCAACTTCAACTGGATAAACCTTCAAGGGACAAGAGTAGAGGGGCTCAGGTACATGTTCAAACAAATACTTTGTGTGTATGAATATGTACTTCTTCACTGTGATAAAATTAATGTTTTATTTAAGCCTTAGGGTAGGAAGTTAGTATATAAATGGAAATGAATAATACATGGTATAAATATAAAAACAGGATGCACCTAGAAAGATTTAAATAGCTGCGAAAAGGAAATTAGGGAGAAAATACTGAAAGAAAACAGATGCCGCTTGATACCAGGCAAATGGACAGATAAAGGTCTTGATGTTAAAGATGGGACATTTCTTGAATGTGCTGACTCATCATCGTGATGAGGAGGTTATTTCAGTAGAAATGTTGGTAAGCATCTATAAAAAAGGCTTTAAAATGGACAGATCTGAATATTGGAAAATAAATGGCCAATAGAGCCACTGTTTTTTTGGATCCTGGCACAGATACGTAACCAATACCATTTTTCTTATAAGAATAATACATTTTTCATAACTCACAAAGTAAAAAACAAAACAAAAACAGAAATACACTTAGTGGCTACAGCACCAACAAAAAAAGCCATTATAAAATCTGCCTCATATGATGAACAGCTGCTCTATAGAAAAAGCAATATAACCATGACCACTAATAATGCCTTGAGTAGAATTAAAAAATTGTAACAGAACTGCTTTTGATGCAGAGACATACTTTAAGAAATGGTTAGAATGCCACTACTTTTTACCCTGAAGCCAGAGAATGTGTTGTTTTTATATATTCAGATTGAAAAAGGGAGTGAGGTTTAAGAGGATATGAAAAGGATATGGCAGAGTTAAAAGTACTTTAAAAGGATATGAGTGGATTACAAGTTATATGTGAATTCCAATCTAAGTTCAAGTAACATTGTGTACCTGCTTCCATGCTGGTCTTGGCTGAACTCCATGATGTGACCAGCAATGTCTCTGAGTTGCAAGTTGGGATAGCGGTTGTTCCTAAAGTCTTCTAGCAAACGGCTTCGACCTGATGGCATCACGTCGGACATGCCGTAGCGTAGTCGTGATGATGGGAACAACTGGCTGCTGGGTGAAAAGAGGGAGGAGCCTGAGCTGGCGGCACTGCGGTACTTGGCCTCTGCTCCAGGGGCTGCCGATATGAAACGGCCACTTCCATTGGTCAGGCCTCCTGTATGGTCAGAGAAATATGATGAGAGCCCAAACTAAGGCATTGTCCTATAGATTAAAAGTGAATGGTTGCATGGAAAGTACAAATTTGATTTAATGTTGAAACCACTTACCAAGATTGAGGTTGGATGAGGAGCTGTGATTAGACAGTGAAGGTGGAGGGGTGAGTGAATGGGAGGGTCCCTGGTTGGGTAGAGGCATCCCCACAGGACCAGGGGAAGGGCTGAAACCCAAGGTGCCATTATAAAAGCCCCCATGGCCAATTGGGGTGAGGCTGGAGGGTGTTCGTTTGTACAGCTCACTGTTGCCTGTCAAGGAGTCCCTTCGTGACCCGCTTCCACCACTTGAATTGGCCACTAGAGGGAGCCAAAACAACACAGAATATACATTAGTAGTAGTAAGAATTTTTGTAGTTTTCTAGTGCATAACATTTTGCAATGAAAGGGCAACACAGCAATCACATACTTTCTTCAAAAGTGCAAGTTTTACTTTAAATGATAATTTTACCTGCAGTCCCAAAGCCTCCCAATGTGGCCCCCAGTGTAGCCCCAAGTGACGAGGAGGCAGGCTGACTGAAGCCCAGGGAGGCTGAGCCTGGCCCGGGCTGAGCAGAGCCTTGTGAGAATAAAGAAGAGCTCTGAGATGAGGAGCTGAGGGAGGAGGAGCCATAAAAGGAGCTTCCTCCCAAAGCACCACCAGGGCCTCCTTGCTGCTGAGGCTGCTGGGACGTCATGGCACGAAACGGACCGTTGGCCCCACCACCAAGACCACCATTGGCACCACCTGCTGAGGCTGCTGCAGCTGCCACTAGAAGACAGTTCAGAAGGAACATTTATTAAACATTTGAACTATCAACTTTCCAAAATATACACAAAGAGAGGTTCCTAATGATTCTGTTAACACAAATATATTACCATTTAGTACATTTACATGCACAGCTAGACCAAGCCAAACTACAAGGGAACAGAGTTATGGGAACTCTATTGTAAAGAGAAAAAAACAAAAAAGCCCAATGGCAGATGTTTGAACAACAGCACATGTTGCATCTCTGTCAGTGCATTACCTGCTTGTGCAGCAGAAGGAGATATGATGACAGAGGCAGGGGCCATGAGGCGCACAGGCCCACTCCGAGCTCCAGTGTTCACCACCAAGGCCCCAGTCTGATCATAGTAGGCTGCAGGGGCCAGAACTGGGTAACCTGGGAATCAGAGGGTTAGTAGGGTTGTTTTTATTTCAAAGATTAAAGTTTTAAATCTTTCACTAAATTAACTGTGACTGAATATTGCAGCCATTTTTGCAGAGTGGGTTACTCACCAGGGACGCCTGCTGCTAGGCCCTGCCCAAAGGCAAGGGCTGAGTTCACTGCTGCTGCAGCAACCAGCTGGTCATTTTGTTGACCTTGTTGACCTTGGCTAGGGGTCAAAGGCCGCTGGTTACCCCCAGCACGCATTACCTTTACAATGCAAGTAAAAATATGATTATCAATTGTTTAAAAGCTTAAAAAAATCCCCTACCCCAACCCTAACCCTAAAAAAAAATATTTGAGACATTATGGTGAATGCATATTTACAGCGTATGTCATTTAGCTAATAAGATTTTAGTCTGATATGATGTCCTCAACTATGAGTCAGAGGCTGTAAGCTTTAGTATAGAACTCAGAAAGCACTGCAGTAAATTAAAGATATAATTTGAAAAATGCCTACACCTAAGACCCTCTTTGTTATAATGGCTCTGAAACATCTTGAGCCTGGGGCAATCAGTTTGTCAATACTTCAGGCCAAATAGCTCACTAACCTGCTGTTGGTTCTGCTGACCCTGGCCTGCCGCCTGCTGGTTGGCCGAGCTGTTGGCTGCAGCAGCCTGCTGCTGGAAGAGGTTGGCAGGGTAGACCCCCCACGGGGTCACACCATAGTACTGTGGAGGCATTACTGCAGGACCTTAAGAAAAAACAGTAGAAAAACAGTGAACACACATACATTTTCCTAATTTTTAAAAATGTTTAAAACAAGTAATGTTATTACAGTCAGGTGAAAAAGTTGTCACTTCCTCTTTGATTTTTATGTTTTCTTTTCAAAAAAAATTATATGATCATAGCACACATCTCAGTATTAAGTACAAGCAAAATCCATAGATGAACAACAAAGAAATAAGCTAAATAGAATTTAAAATCTAATCTTTTTTATCTTAATCTTTATTTAACCAGCATTACATGTTCCTCAAACATGTTCCCCTATGTACAGTTAAAACCACTGCTGTGCATGAAATGATGCGTTTTGGCAAAACATGGTGATGGTCTTATGGCCAAACAACTCCACTTAGGTCTTATCTGTCTTTAGGACATTGTTCCTGAAGTTGTATGGTTCAGATGCAGTCTGTGAACCTCAGTTCCATGGTTTTTTTTGGGAGATGAGGTTCTCCTAGCAACATTCTCATTTTTAATGGCCTATTGCTAAGCTTCACTCCATTTTTTACTAATTCACATCAGCTTTTGGTTTATCATTCAGCTTTAGGATCCTCACTGGCTATCTTCAATCTCACACCCAATGTCTTCAGTGCTGTGAAGACTAGTACAAAAGCCTGTAGTTTATCAAGTACATTTTAATTAAACCTCAGCCAGTGAGTTATCAATCCCAGTACACAGAGCACAGCACTGGAAGACAGTAAGACGGGTGATACATCATTGTTTATAAGCATGATGATAAAAGTTTATGTGCTTGTTTCATAGAGATTTGAGTCAGGACAAGGTGCGATCATCACAACATTTTCACTCGACTAAACTCCTTTCCTCCCTCATTTGGACCAGGTCCAGCCAGAGTAGGTGGCCAATGAAATCTGCTTTGATATGACTTGTGCCTCCTGGATGGAAATGAAAACGGATGTTTTTGCCTCACAATTTTGTATGTACTTTAGATCAGACTGAGTCAACTGCACAGCACTTCAAACCGATAAATTATATCTCAGATGCTTCTATTAATAGGTTACCATAATAAATAAACACAGATATGATGCTGCAGTGTGGGCCAAACTTTGACAACTTGTTAAGTAAAAAATGCATTATTTCCAATGTGTCTGCTATGAAATATTAGGGTATGCATGTCCAAGACAATCAAATAGCTGCTTGAAATGTGGCCAATGTGGGTCAGAGCCGCAACACAGCGGATGAAGTGGAAATGCTCTCGCTGAAAACAACGGATGCATATTTTCTGCGGAGTGCGTGGCGGAGCAGAGCCGCAACGCATGCAGAGGAACCCGGGGGTGAGTCCATGCTTAGGCCTTTTCCTCATGGTTATTTTAACACTCACGTGGACCATCCAGACCAGCAAACAGCAAAACCTTCTTTTATAGAGGTCTAGACACCTGCTGATTAGTTAATCAAGAGCAAAGAATTAGCCACAGCTAGCTGTGACTTACCACCTTGGTTCAATTTTTCTGTTACACCTAAATAAAATCTAGACTTTCCAGAGGGGGCAATAACTTTTTCGAGATTAGTTAGCACTAGGTTTTTTGTTCTCACCAAGTGTAGCTGCTGCTGCGAGTCCAGCTGCATAGGGGTCTGTTCCGGGTGGTGCAGTACTGATGATATAAGGATTGGGCACAAAGGCTGGAGCCAGACCTGAACAGAGAGAAACCAAGAACCTCTGATGTAATGTAGAGGCACTGATATTAGTAACTACACAGACAGAGAGTTGCACTTACCAATGTGAGGCTGCTGAGCTGCTGCCAAGGCATACTGCTGTTGTTGGGCTGCAGTTAACTGCTGCACTGCTAGAGCATTATTTCTCTGAAACAGCTGTAAACAAACATGTAAGATTAAAAACAATTTAAAATACCAGAAAAAGGTTACACATTTATCTGGATAACTCTATTGCTCCTACCTGCTGCTGGTTGGTGTAATCAAATAAACCCACAGTGGGTGCAGAGTCCATGGGCATCTGAGAGTTGTAGTCAAACTGAAGAGGCTCCATCACTGACTCCATGGGGTCCATGGTAACACCACCTTGCTCTACACCAGAGAAGTCCTCTGGGGGTTTGGCACCACCACCTCCCAAAGGTGCAAGGCCTTCAGCCCCAACACCCCCAGGGCCTCCCAACAGGTCACCTTCAGGGCCTGGGGCCTGCATGTTGCCTGGGGGACGACTTCAATGGAAACAGAAACAGTCAGCTAGATCAGTAAGTTTTTGCAACTGATAATCTTTACTTGAAAAAAGGAAGCAGAAGGGGAAGAAAATTATGTTTTTTCAAATAAAGCAAATAAATCTGTAATAATCCAAGATAACAAGCTAGCAGTAATTAGAAAAAGGTGCTTCCTGTTTTAATAATAAACAGAAAACTATTTTTTTCTTCTATATTGTAACATCCAATGGCTATACCTCTTCCCCTCACACCAATACACTCGAGGATTAGTTTTAAAGTTTGCTTCAAATGCAATTAATTTCTCAAACAGAAAGACAACTCAGGGAAGTCTATTTGCAAAGGTCTGAGCAGCACCAAAGAAGAACATTAGTAAGTCCTACCCAAACTCTTTGACATCCACATCGAGGCCATTTTGTACAGGTAGCCCATTAGGATTAATCACGTCGTTAATGACATCAGCTTCGCCTTCAGCTAATTCTTTCAGCTTTTCTCCTTCAAATGCTGCCTTCGGCTTCTCCCTCTTCTCTTCCTCCACCTCTCCATCCCTTTGACCCTGTTGAAGACAGAAGACAAGAAATAGAACTTGAATTAGCGACTTGTGCCCAGTACTTTGACAATCACTAGATAAATACATTTATAGAGAGAACATATATAGAATGGAAACATGTAGAGAAGAAAGTGACATCTTACATAAGGCCCTTTTCGGAGACAGGGATCCAGTTTATCAGCGGGTGAAGAGGAGAGGACGTACTCCACCATGCTTACTCCCAGACCTCCACTCTCTGACCGCGGTGACATCACAGAGCCCACGCCGACTTCACCTCCGCCATGAAAACCCTGTCCTGGCCGACGGGACACCATGATTGGTTGAGACACTGAGTGATCTGCCACAGGAAATTAAAAATTAAAAGTTGTCATAAAGGATTTCACCCCTGAACTTTTAACGTTTACTTTTTAAGTTTAAACATTAATATGGTGTGTAAATCTACATCTTTTGTGATACAGCAATGATACAAGTGAAATCTTTGCATTTGTGAGAGTTGAGAAGTAGTGTTGTATGAAGCTGACTCATATGTTCAGTCTAAACTGCTCTATGTGTGTTACAAATGTAAAAAGACAATCAAATGAGGTACCAGATGCACCCCATGCACTGTCCCTCCACTGATCCAAAAAGATCCCTTTTGGGCCGTCCTTCCCAGAGTCATCCGTCTCCCAGAACTTCTTCCCAGTAAGTAGTTGCTACAAGTACATACGCACATGGACAGGACAAGAAGAGTGCGAAAGAGTGGAGAAAAAAAGAAAATGGCATATGGTTAAATAAAGCATGAAAAAACAATCTTAAGTATGTATTTGATTTTAATGTAAATACTTGAAAACATACAGGTTAAAAATAATAAAATACACAGCCTTTAAATTATTAAAATATAAAACAACAATAACAATATAAGTCATTTGATGCTTTTCTGACATAAAAAGAATAATATTACTGTTTTTAAAGACACACTACGACCCTTCATTATATATTCCACTATGTCAATATACAGGGAACACTACATCTCATGAGAACACATCTCACAGTACTATGGTGGGTGTGCAGCTGCAGAAATTACATAGTGTTGCTTTAAGTGAAGTGGTCTCTCATATTTTCTTATAATATCCTTTACTTTATAACTTAGAGACAAAGTTGTCATTAAGTCACTTGTGAAGTCAGTCCCACATTTTGCAAAACACACAACATGTAAAAATGTAAGCAGCGATTAAACGGCAACAGCTGATCTTCACAGCTCAAACTAAAAGGCATCTCTGTCAAGGCTTCTCAGATTTCAATGCTTTTCATTTAAGGAAAACAATGCTTTGGGTCTACTCAACATTTAGCTCAAAGGCTTGCCACCAAATGCTTTTCTCCTGGAGTTCCTGTTATTCAGGTTTGACTCAGTGGGTGATCCATCATTTGTCTATTCAGCCTGGCGTTATCATTTAAGTACACAGCAGCCATTTTCATCTCAGGTGTTGGCGCATGACATCTGATCTTAGGCCCATACAATCCACAATGTCATGATTTCTATCATTTTAAAGTGCAAACGCGTAAGTATGTGTTGCTGTTAATCCTGATTACACTTGGTCTAGTGACTCACAAGGCTGCAGCTGAAGGAAAATTCACTGAAATAAATCAAAACTTTAGCTGCACTCACAGACTGCACGCCACACAACAAATGAAGCACTTTCATTTTAACCATTTTACTCCAGATCAGAGGCTAACAAGTTACCTAGCATTGGCATACACGTTACACTTAAGTCTTAAAATTCTTGGGACGTACTCTGCTCTAGAGATAAGACATTAAACCATAGTGTGGGTATGTGATCTAAAGCAAAGTAAACTCTTTATGCCAGATAAAAACTAACTTGTTCAGTTTAACCCAGGTCAAACCAAATTGTTTTGTTAAATGAACACATCTAAATGTTGGGACCAAAAGGTGTCCCGTTGTGTTTTAAACCATCTTACAGTAATAATCATTAAATGAGTTTACCTCCCCCATTGCACGTCCCTCCAAAGCCAGGGCCTGAAAGTCATGGTTTAACTCATCCATGGAGCGGACCTGGAGAAAAGGTAAACATTAACACCAATACTGTGTCAAACCTGCAAAGAAAAACACTGGATCATTAACATGAGAACGCCACACACCTGGCTGTCATGGATGTTGTCTCCGGTGGGCCAGCGATGTTTGCCAGGCTGTTCACCATGCTGCCGCTGGAAGAAGTAGTCTACCATGGCATCATCCTGGGAACGTCCAGCACCAGCCACACCCTGAAAAAAGAATACACAAACAAGTCATGAGCACAGTATCCTAAAATTACCAGAAACTACCTTAACAAGCTGTCTGTGAATTCATAAAGTCTGCCGTGCTCTGACAGGCAATATTTTTCCAAGAGAAACAGGTGAGGTTCTGAGTAAAAAAGCAGCCTAATAGTCCTTTTGTAAGGAAAACAAATAACAATGAGATAGCAAGTTTCCCATTTTATGATAAATGTTTTTGCTTTCTTGATGGTGTTTATACAGTTAATCTATCTTAAAAGTTGTTACTGTTGTGTGAAAATACTTAAGAGGAGGAAATGGACATGACTGGACATCAAAATAAGAGACAGCATTTATTACCCAGCAACCTCTGAGACTTCTTGTCTTACTCATACTGGGCGTCACATAAAAGAGGAATTAAGTGAAAATGAAGTAAAATTTTCACTGAATCTGTGGCTTATGACTTATGTTTACTCATAGCCCTCTTCACACATCAACTGACCTGTATTTTAATATGATTTTTTTTAGATCTAATATAAACATTAATCTAATATAATATAATCTAAAAGTTTCAACATACACCAAGTGCAATATAGTAAATGGATGCAAGAAGAATGCAAGAATACCCAAGGTATTGTGGTTAGCATTTACAGCCACAGCTGTATATTTATGATTTAAAAACATCTCAAAAGGTGATGCGTTTTACCTGCTGGCTGGGGGGTGTGGCCTGAGGAGTCTGCCCTGTTGGAGGGGCATGTCCTCCGCTGCTCAGCACCACAGGCATGCTGGGAGATGTAGATCTATGGTGGGGGCTGAATGAATCCTGCCAGAGCACTGCTTTCCTCTTCAACACACACACACTGCTCATTCCACCACAGCCTGTGCAAAGAGAAACACTGGGTAAAAAATAAGAAAACAACCCAAGCCAAAGACTCAATGCAAAACAGGATGCAGTGCTTTTGTTGCATCTGGTAGTGATTCCAGGCTCCCCTTTCTATAGTTAAAGTACTGACCTTGAACTTCAATAAAATCTACACTTATTAAGAGGCCTGGTCATTTTGGGGTCAGCTTTTATGAACCTTTGATGACTCTCTTGTTTTGAATCTGCAGTCTATTTTAAGCACACAAAAGGCTTTTTATTTTGCATATTATGAAGTAGTCATGATTTTGAGCACTTTCCAGCTCAGGGCTATTTGCTTTATGCTTCTCTCTCATGTTTTTGTTTATATTGTCACAACCAAATAAAAGCTGAATTAAGGTGACATTCAGAAAACCTTTCCACTCTGACTAGATTCTTTAAGTTCATTAAATTTTCCATGTTGGCAACCACATATATACTTTCATGCTAAGCAGTGTTAGCTGTTTTGGGAGAAAATTGTCTGAAAGGACTTATGTTACATAATTTCCTGATAAAGGATTTAGTTTTTAATGTAAAATCAAGATTATTATCACAATCCTTTGACTGACCAACAAAACAGACAATAATGAGTGTGTTTACGTGCACTAGAACCCCAATTAAAAATGTTTTATTTGACAGATTAATGACCAGAGTCACCACAAATTTATAGCTAAATGTCCACCTGCAGCCACAAAACTTGAAAAAATACACGACTCACGTGAAGAAGTCTTAAAATGTGCAGACAAACAGATCTCAGAGTAGATTTGCATAGTTTCTCAGTCACAGTTTACTCTCCTAATCAGGTTCATGCTGCTCCTTTGACAGAAATTTGGGTAGTTATGAAATACCGTACAACCATGACAAGGTGGTTGCATGCAGACTATACTTGGGAAGTCTACATGTATATAATTTTTTTTCTTTTAACTAGTTCATCTAAAATAATTCTCAAAAACATTTATTGAATAATATCTGTACACATTTAGAGCAACAATAGTAACAGTGTTTAATGCCTGGCTTTTCATTAATACAATATTCAACAACAAACAGGACAACATTTATAGCCACAATAAAACAAGCTAGACAATAGAGTAATAACAGTAAACATTGTTATTACTGTGAATGTAGTAACAGATAGATACACTACATTTCGTTTCTACATTGACAGTTACGCTAATTTTGTGGCCTTCTTAATGATTGAAATGAAAAGTGAATTGTTATTAGGTTGGTTAATTCGATGACTGCTTACAGAACTAAATATATGAAACTGATTTAATGCCAAAACATGTACCAGATAAGTGTGAACTAGCAGTCACTAAGAAGATTTGATTAATATCCACAAAACTGGTCAAATAAAACAAAAACTTAATTAAGATACAAATATTTAGTAAAACACAAAAGCAAAAACAACTAAAACAAATTTTGTGTCATAAATACTGCTCGACTTGAAAATGTCACCAGTTCTATCATTTATTCTAAGGGAGTAAAATATATATAAATATGTAAAAGATGTAAAGGGCAAAGCTGTTAGATGGTTATGGTCAATACAGGGCTTGGCCACCTCCGCGGTTTTCAGCAGTAAAGGATATAATTTGTATTTACAACAACTCCTTATACAACAAGCTCTAATTTCTGTTAAAATTACCAGTTTCACATCAGTGTCCCTACAGGCCATGAGGAAATTACAAGCAGTTCTTTTTACACTGGGGCCATACAGTAATTACCTTTGAAAGAGTCTCACACTACTATTCAAGCACACATGCACCTCTCTGAAGATGCTGGACCACTGAGCTACACACCCCCTTATGTAAAGACTACTTGAGACTATTCTAGACTATAGACTATTTAGATCAAACCCTATCCACCATGTCGAGCTAACGTGTACATTTTTATCTTACTTTGTCAATAAGAAACACCAGCTTTTCATTGATTTGACACTGTCCTTATGCCGAACGCTAAGAAATACCCGGAAATCCTCAGCCTGTGTGTGGCCATATCTCAAAGTGAGGCGCACACGGCTTGTTATGTTGTAGTTTTAACTTAGCACCCGGAAACATGCACGGTGTTCCATAAGCAAACTGGGTTAATCATTATTCAATAGTCGGAATCAATCCACTGCATACCGGCCACAGACAGGGGTGTGACAATACATGCAGCCAACCTGCAGCTAGCAGCAAGGAGCACAGACTAAACATACTCCTCCAACGCGACATGACACATCAAAACGAGACACAATTCGTAGAAGATTGGTGAACATACTCGTGACGGATATCAGGGTTTCTATTTTGATCTAACTGCATGTATTCAGGCCACTGTCGGATTGTTATGGGGGTTCACTGCCCGAGTCCACCAACAATAACACGGCCTCCCGACACAAGCGTATACCGGGTGCCAAAACACGGGGTCTAAACGGCATTTAAAGCCTCTATAAAGCTGTCCCAACATTTGTATCTGATTATTAGTTCCCACATAGTGTTGTCTACCTGTGTGCCGTCCCCGCAGCCCCACGGGTCCCTGTGACGCGGATGCTAACAAAGGCCCGAGAGCTGTCTGGAGCGGAAGACCGATACAACGGGAGGAAGGAGGGAGCAGAAAGGGAGGCTGCTGCTTGAGTTCACAAAATACTCCAGTTTAACCCGTCCTACCACCGCCATCTCAAAAATATTGGCCCCGATGTGTGAGTGAGTAATGTTTCTCACCATCCTGTTCAGTATATATGTGGTGCTTACCGGCGGAGAGGGTGGATGGTCGCGGATTTCGGCCCCAGTTTCTCTCCAACACCCCAGGCTTTCACTCCGACAACATGGCGGCTCGACGGAGGAGCAGGCAGGAGCGCTGCATGACGGGAAGGGATGAGAGAGAGCGTGCGGCTCATTGCGCCAACCAGAAGGGGAGGGAGGTCACACACCGGCCCGCTCCCTTTGTTATGATAGTGGAATCTGCTTTTACTGTAGGCCGCCTTTTACTCAATACACTAATGACCTCATTCGCATTATGGGTCGCAGAAAAATAGCACCACTTATCACAACCATGTGTTGTAATATTTTCAATGTGTTCAATAAGCGTGCATTAATTTAAGTTAATAAAATACCTGGATGCGTGTAGATCACAGTGACAAACGATTAACGATGCCATGTGAAACTGTCTATTTTGTGTTTCATTGTCTATTAGACTTTATTAAATAAACAGCCTTAATGGATTTTTTTATTTAATTCGGTGGAGCACGCTACTGTACACGTCTCTACGGTAACGAAGAGTGCAGCAGCCATGGCAACGTGCTGCGCCACCTGCGCCACACTTCCAGGGTGGATGCTGGATGTTGTTGTTACACCCATACAAACCCGGAATGTAAGTGGATAATTGACCCCTGAAACTCCACCAAAACATACTGGAACTTTGGTCCAAGTAGGAAAGATGTCCCAGGCAGTGTATGAATGACGTAATGTTGCCTTGTGTCCATGTGACATAGATATATGGGCACAGGCGCAAATCCCTAAGGCTAGTCAAGGTTGGGTATGGGCAAGCTAAAAGTACACTGGTTGTGCTGTAGGCTACTTAACAGTTTTCACTGTCGGCCTACTCTGCAATATATAATACACTCAAACATGACAATACTTACGCAGTAGAGATGTTGTGGTGTAAAAGACTCCAAAATATGGTAATGTCATTATACTGCAATTTCATTTGTTTTTTGTTTTTTTGTTTGTTTTTTTGCCACAAGCCAAAGCAAACTTTAACAAAAGAAATCTAGAGATGGATCCCATGTTAATGACCTGTAAGCTCTGCAGTCGGAAAAATATATATGTGCATTAGTCAAAACACAAGTCATATAATTGTAGAAAGAATTTTTATTATTTCAAACATAACCTTATCCCAAGACGCTCTTTACCTCATACCTGTGTCTCTTCTTCCCCCTTCAGCCACACACAATTATTGCCTTGCTAATGTGGGCATTTTGAACTTGCTGCAAAGTGCATTAGTGAGTGAGGGGTCATATGACAAAGTACTGTGAACTGTATTTAGCAGTCAAGACTATAATGATCATGTCATAAATGATGTAAACCCGGCAAGTTTTCTTTAAATTAAATTAGATTTTTTGGTAATATTTAAATTTATCAGTGTCCTTTGATTTAATGTTTAAGCATCATGGTATAAACTATATTGATTATGTGATAATTAAAGGTCTTGAACTTGATTAAAAATCTAGGATCCTCGATGTCTAATGAGTTTGTTTACAAGACAAGACCTACTGTGGATCAGCTACTACAAAACAACCAGATGGGTTTGCAGCCCCCCACGGGAGGGTAGAAGTGAAACAGGTATGACCACAGCAGTTACCCACCCCTAATGCATCCCCTTTTCTAAATAGGACCAACAAAACAATAATTGGCTGGTTATTTACATGCACAGTATCCCCGCTGCTCCCCCCCATAGACACACTAATGCGTGATCCCAAAGCCATCTGCATCCCTTATCAACAGCATTAGATGTAAGCTGATTAGATTTTTCCTTAAAATCGTGAATCACCCTTAAGCAGTTTAACCTATCCTCTTGCTTTTTTCTGTTACTGGAACAAGCCGTGGTTTTAACGACAGAGGTTTTAAGGTAGATGGCTTTGGGACCCTGCCGTAGGACTGCTCTAGTTTGACATTACCACATTCTAATACAACGACAGGTATGAGCTGTGCCTCTTTTAATTATGTGAGCCCACCCACACCCCTCTAGCGCAGTACCCAAAAAACCACAAGGGTGCTGAGTATTTATAAAGTGGGGTGCCACTACAAAGCCTCACCTTGTCCTTTTGTAGTAACACTATTATACAGATACATTACAAGCACACGTGTGGAGTGTTGAGAGCTGGCAGTTTAGTGAAGAGTGTCCTCAGCTTCTTGTATGTATTATCTCTCCCTATGCCTCCATTCTGTCACAACACCCGTCATGCTGGTTCATCCCTGAGCTCTGTACATTCTAATCAGGGCTGTGGTGCTCTTCCTTTCACACAAGTGCACAGGTCACTTCACATATCTTCTCTGGGTGGGATAAGTCCTTTTCTTGGGTAAACTGTGACACGCAGAGTGAGTGTAATCCGGGCGACTGCCACTTTCCATCCACAGTGATATTATCAAGGTTTGGTCTAAAGGGGGCGCTACCAATAGTTAACCAGCCCTGTCAAGGAAGTATATACAATGTTACATGTTTATTTTCAATTATTAAAAACATAAGCTATATAAATTATCCAGACTTCAGACAAATTTTCACAAGAATGATTATATTAATAGACAAGACAGTCAGCTACATATAAAGATTGTTTTATAAAGCAACACTTTGTTACTTTTTACCTCAAAACACCTGAAAGATACCTGAAGCCTGAAAATGATTAAAATTACAGCCACTAATTTATTTTGATGGTAACATGAGACAAATAACCCCTCTTTAATGCACCTGCTTCAACAAATACTCCACAATGAGACTCATGTCAGGGAATGCTACCATCTCATAAGAGCATACTGTATATCTTACAAGAACCCAACACATCAACAGAAATTTACGTTGCAACTGAAATATACTAAAATATTTATTAAGAGGAAAGAGTCCCATGTGAATTTGCAGCAGCATTTGTCTCCTTCAGGGGCTATACAATCTCAAAAGCTACAGTTGCACACAACACTGCACATACGGCCACACACATGACAATCTCTCATTTCCTAAAATAATTAAAAACCTAAATAACAGAAAACCACATATTTATATGTGGGGGGAAAAAGTGAGAGCCAGTGCAAAGGGTGATATGTTTAAAACTCACGTGTAAAGAGGCTGCAGTTGCAGATGAGAGGACTTCTGAGGAGGCTGGTACCCGTAAGAGTCAAAGCCACCGATGAAATCAACTTCAAAACAAGACAGAGGAGAAATGACATCATTCCACTTTCCCATAAAGTATCAAGTATTTCATTTCTAGCTCATCATAGCTCTTTGACATAAAAATCTATTACAATATCAGATTCTATTGTTATGCTTTTGATACCAGCATATCAGTATGCATGCTTAATGAGTCTGCAGTATTCATCATCTGTTTCATTGTCTCACTGTGACTGAGACATAGCTTTAATCTTTCTGAACTGATTTCTTTTTCCAACCAAATTAAAGTATGCAGTGTCAGCTCAAAAGTAAAACAGACCTACAAATTTCATCAAGCAACAACATTGTTTAACCGTTTCTGTATCAAATGAGAAATGTTGTCATAGCTTTAAACTCTATTCCTCTTTTCATAAAACACTTTACTGCCACGTTATAGCGACTGATGGTGAAAAGTCAATCATGAATCGTTTGCTTCATCTGTGGTAATTCACATTCTTAAGTTAGATTCAAAACACTGAGGGGCAGACAAGAAGAAAACTCATTCAGACAGTTCACACAGATGGCGCACAGAAGCTGACACACACGAGCCAACAGACAGACGGACACTCTGACAGTGAGAATATTGTGGCAGACATCTCTAATACTCCCCACAGATGGAGCGCTCAGATCACCCACAGGGAATCCTCTGTGGTATATTGCTCAGCATGACATCGACAGAGAAAACAATGAGCTAACAGCACTACTTTTCAAAGCTGAGTATCTGTGGCACAAAAGCTCCCTTGATAACGTGAGACAAGTAAACCTAATCGGCTAAACACTGTGATAGAAGAGGATAGACAAGCTCTCTTGACAGAAAAGGCACTCACAGCTGTCCTCATCATCCTGGAAGACTTTGCTCACGTAGCAGGCGTACACAAAGCCAAAGAGCTGTTGGAGGCAGAAAAATAATAAGGTGATGAGAACAACAAAGTCATATACAGCAGGGTGATTGTTGGGTTATTTGGACGTGTCTGATACAGCAGTACATACAGCCAGAAGGATCTGAATGGCTGAACTCAACACTTCAATGTACTGGTAGTCAAGGAGACACCCAGAGACAGTGATGACATGGTGGTCATCAGGGGCGATATGAGAGTCTAGCACCGGAGTTACCAGGCAACCAGGACCATGCTCCATCCACCACGAACGATGAAGCGATGTGTTAAACGTCATGAGAAAGTCCCGGTCCTGAGAATAAACATATACAGTCTGGTAATCCTAATCGAACATGTTTTATTCTTTTAAATCCCATTAGTATTTGCAAATCTATTAAAGTAGCTCTATTTAGCATCTTTACACATCATAACAGAAGCTTATAACATACTTTTATTATGTTACATACGTACAGTACCTGGAAGTTAGCATAAAGTGGAAATAGTTTGTTAATCTCGAATCGTTTTAATATTCATCGCAGCAGTGTAGCTTACCTGAGACAGATTTCCGACTTCCAGGTAGAAACATATGATGAAGGAGTTCCAACCCACCCAAAGGACCAGCCATACTGCATACTGCCAAAGAGACACAGAGGCACAGAGATCAAGTCTGGCTCACACTGCATCTGTCACTGTTAAGGCGATGGAACAAAGGCTTCTGACATTAGGAAATACTCACAAAGATGAGGTATCTGAAGCGGAACTGCACTGTGCCGAACATTCCCAGGATGACGGCCATGATGTGCAGGAAGTTAGCCAGAATGGGGGCCCACTGGTAACCCAGAAAATCAAACACCTGCCTCTGGAGGGCTGCCACCTGGAAGACAGGGGAATGGGGTCACTTTAAAAACACCTGCATAAGAAACCAGGCAAAAACACAGAACAAATACAAGAGATGGCATATGCAAATGAAGCACACAAAGAACAGACAGTAATTTATAAATATAGCCTACAAACAGACATTGACAGGGACACACATACACAGGTCTGCCGCAGTTGTTTCCATGGTAACTGCCTGGAGCACCAGCCAGTCCAGTGACTGAAAAAGAGGAGCATCCCCCAAAAGCTCCCCCAAACTAATGAGAATCTATGGGCCAAATCCCTCTGCCACACAACACACCATCAGCACAGCAAACAATGGCCTGGCCCGCTCTCACTGCTGCTGCTCATGCCTGCATCAACACAGGGCACAGGAATAGCTCTTCATGTCTCATATTACCCTCTTATTACACTTTACACAAGCTATTTTAGGACACAGAAACAATTTACCTCAAGAAAGAGACCAGATGGTAAACACAGCCTCCTTGTCCCTCTTGTACTTAACATTCACATGGTTTGCTTCTTTCTACAGACCTCCCTGACACCAAAGCACCCCGTGCCCCGCTTTCTCATCTTCAAAGACACACACCCTCGCCAGAAATGTGGCACGGCACCCCCAGCAGCTGCAACCCATAGCTTTCAGTGGGACTATGCGGAGAGGGGGTGGACAAAAATGCCTGCTTACAATGTGCGTGCACGCTGCTCTAATTATATCCTGATAGTAAATGAACACACGTACCAGCTGCAGGGAGCATATCACCAGCAGCGTGCATCTTCCGTCGCACTTCCCCATCTTGGAGGAGTCTGGACGTGGCTTGGAGCCACGGAGGCTCCGGGGGAATGACGGGTCCCCAGTCAGATCCAGAATGCCTGGCCGTCTCAGCTCACACCATTCCCGAAAAGACCTGCCCAAGGCCGCCGCCTCCTTCGCTCTGGTCCCGGCTCCCCGTTACTCCGAGTGACCCATGTTGTTGCCGTACTTTGGTCGGGAGGCTAAATACCAGGAGCAGGAGGTTTTCAGGAAGGAGGAGAGGGGAGAAGAAGTGGAGAGTCCACTACACGCCGGCCTGCTGCGGTCCGAGCACCGACAACTGGATCACCTCGGCCACACCTTCCGGAGAGGGGACACACAAAGACACAAAGAAAGACGGAAAGCTGTCATAACGTGGCCCAGGCTGCAGACAGAAATGAGCATCATATGATAGCGGATCACACGGGGGCGGTGGGGAGGAGGGGGCGACCCCGCAGTGTTACCACGGCTCTGCTACACGCAGTCTGCCTCGGACACAAAGCGCTCCGTTGTGACTCACGGTTTTCCAGGAGCGCAGGAGCCCTCCTCTCCCTCAGCACCACCGCCGCCGTCCCACTCCGCTTCTTTTCGAGCTGTTTTAGGAGAAGTGGGGTCAAGTAAGCGGCAGAAGTGCTTACCGATACCAGGAATGGGCTTCTTCAATCCGTCTCCAAACGTCTTTTGTCAACAAGCGAGGCCGGGGCGGGCGCAGGGAGAGCAGCCGCGGGGAGAGAGAGGCGAGGGGGTGGGGGCTCTCAGTCACCGCGACCCCCTCGAGGAGGAGCTCCGTGGATCTGTAGACCAGAAACCAAGGGAGGGGAGCACAAAGAAACTGGGGTTTGGATCCCAGAAGAGCATTTGGCGCACGCAGGCAAAAAGTATCAGATAATAGGAGCCACCAGCCTGAGGCTATAACGGGCGTAAAAAGCACATAAACGTCTTCTTTTACGAATCGTATCATGAGTTACATTGCACTAAAAAGCAGATTAACAAAAGCAACTATCTCTGATGGAAAAAGTAGATAATGACCGCTGTCTGTTCTTGCAAGGCAAATGCCAATCCAAAGCACACAAGACAGTTATTCTGCAAAGGTCACACTTTAAAGTTGAAATAATTAAAATATGCCACTGAGCAGTAGGATCAAACTAAACTATATCAATTAATTTAGCTGGAAAAGTTAATACAAGTCAAAAACATTTGGCTTACAAAGTCCCAGCACATGGTTAACTGCAAAAGTACAACATGTTAGAAATCTGAATTAAACAGATTGTGTAAAGCTGACTACCTTCAATGGGCACAATGAATATTAAAATGTATTGGCGTAAAAAGCAGCTGCCCAAAACAAAAACACATATTTTTCTTCTTTTTGTATCTATTGCTGAGAGACAATGACACAGTTAAGCGAAGTAATCACAGACAGCTCCAACATTTTTTTTTTTTACTGTATAATCATTTTTATTAAAAAGAAAGCAAAAGCATTTAAAAAATCATTTTGAAAGTTGTTGTGACTGAGCAAAATAAACACCAAACATGTCCTGAGGTTCTTCAAATTACAAAGGCTCCTACTCCACTGCTGCACACCGCCCATCTGACTTCCAGGCAGGACACTCTTACACATACACACACTCTTAAACACACGCAGACACGCGACTTTACTGAATTTCCCCCATGTACAGCCGTTTGTCACTGGCACCAGACAGCACTGTGCAAAAAGACAAGAAACAGATTGTCATTCAACTCTTCCTGCAAGTAATGTAAGCTAAGCCTCTAAAAATGACAGGTACTGACACCTAATATACATAATAGTCCTACATTTATGCATTCCTGACCACAACAGTATGTTAACTAAATTTACTACGCATTGTGTTTCTTTTGTGGTGCAAAAAATATACCTGTTCATCAAGTCATCAAATATCACCCCTTTTATTTTCTTGTGTAATCTGAGACTGGAGCCTAGTATCACTCACCTATAGGCTCCTCTGGGTGAAAGACCACCTCATTAACAGAGCCAGCATGTCCTGGAAGTTTGTACAGGATTCTTCGTGATGTTGTGTCCCAAATATACACAAATCTGTGATGAACAGTCATAAGAGAAATCAATGATATAAGCCAACAAGAGAGCTACAGAATAGGAAGAGGCAGTGTTTTCTATGGTTTATTGTGTTAAATGACTTTATATTCAAAATAAGAAAAGAAAGTTATGGCCAAACTTTTTGCTGATATTAAATAATCAAGATTCTTTTTCATTTGCTTCTCACCTGTCAGCAGAGCCTGCAGCTATCTTACTGCCATCAGTCGACCAAGAGCACCTCAGCAAATTCTGAGAGACAGGAACAGATGTTAGAGTGCATTAGCAACATGACACAACTGCTCTATATGTGGGCCGCCATAACCATAATAAGATGAAAGATGAGCTTTTCTTTATTAGAAAGGACAGTAGAGAGTGATGGAAAAGCCGAGAGAGGATGAAAGCCAATGTCATGCTACCGTGGCTGACAACAGGCATAAACACTGCCGGCAGCACTGCAGCTGTCCTCCACTTATGCACAGAATTAGAAAAGTACCAAGTTAAGAGCTGCGAGTTGCATGTCAAAAAGTGACATCTTGTGATGAGTCTTAAATCTCTTAAGGGACAAAATTTCTAATGTCCCATAAGACCATGAAAACAATTTATTAATGTTGTGTGTATATAATAATGCATCAGTTTTATATAGTGCTCTTCAAAGGAACCTAAAAAATGCAGAATATAAAGAACACATTGATAACATACCACAATTTCTGTCTCATAATAACATGATGCCAGCAAATAATGTAAGTTACCTTTTCAAAGTTGTGAATATTGCCTTGGAAAATCTTTACACATCTCTCTTTAGGTGCAAAAGGTCTCACATCCCAAATCCGAACTACAAACACAGAAAGGGGATTTAGTCATAAAACCCATTGTGATATACTGGACTGTCAGAAACAGCACATTACCTGTGTTGTCCATGGAGTTAGACAGAAGGTATGATCCCTCCGAGCTGAGGCTGAGTCCAGTGACTGAGTCACCATGGCCATGCATGCTGTAGATCAGCTTATTCTGCCTCAGGTCCCACACCTGCAAAGACAAAAAAAAATTTTTGTTTTTTTTATAATTGTAATTGTCACATCTACATTCAGCAGCTAAACGCAAGGACTAACATGCCATGTAAAATGCACTTGAATTTATTTTTATATAATCTTTTTAGAAGTCTGGTACCTTGATTTCATTGTCAATGCCTCCGGACATGATTTGATCACTTGTATCATTAAAAGTGACGGCCAAGACCTGGTAGGTATTCTGGAAAGTATGTATGGCTCCTTTTTTACGAATGTCCCAGAGCTACATTGGTGTGTGGATAAAACATCACAATGGTTAAATAAAGGTTAGACCAAAAAGCATTTGGTTTGTACATAGTATAGAAGATGCCCATCATACCTTGACTGTCCCATCATCACTGCCAGTGCAGACCAGTTGAGGGCCACGGCGAGCTGGGTAGCATGTGTTAACAAATGAGGTATGGCCCTTCAGGCGTTTCATCCTCTCGCCAGTCTCACTGTCCCACACGCCTACTGTCTTGTCTGTGCTTGCAGAAAACAGCATGCTAGAAGACACAGCAGAAACAATTCAATCAGTCTTCTTTTTGTGGGACTGCACTGACCATTTGGGACATAGAGATTAGAACAATCTCTGCATTTTTTTCAGCAAAAAATAAATAAAGTTAGAGTTTTTAGTAGAAGTTAGTGCTTTTTACCTGCCATCTGTGTTGTAGTGCAGTTCCATCACTGCTCCACTATGTCCTTTCAAAGTGGCATAATTTTCACAATCTCCATAAACATTCCACATCACTACCATAAAGAAACACAATGTGTAATAGGTTATTTACTTAAAATGTGAGATATGTGTGTTTTTTTCTGGCAGCTGTATGACTTGGAGCTGTTTTGGTACTTACATATGAGCCTGTCAAATCCTGATGATGCCAGTGTGGCTCCATTTGGGTGAAACTTGCAGCAGTACACCTCACCCTCATGCCCAGACATCAACATAATGGGAGCCTGCAGGCTGGATGTCCGAGGAGCACCCTACGGAGACACTTCTGTGTTATTATAAATCTTACAACTAACTAAACCAGAGAACATAGTGGTGGTATTCATGGTATTCAAGTCTTTGATAGAATTAATTCATCTTTTAATACTTGAAAAAACTATTTCGTCAGAAAAGATAAATGAAGACTGCACTAAAATAGAATAAAATTAACTAGTCAGTATGAGTTGATAGCAGGAGGAGGCTTTATGCATAAAATGAAATCACATAATACATACATAAAACGATTGTGTTGGGTTGATAATACAGCTGTACTGGAGTAACATTACACATTTTATTCCTGAATACATTTGAAGTAGAGCTATTATTGGAAGTTTTCCTGTTTGAATTATGTTGTAAGTGATAAGCAAGTTGCTGAGGAGAAACATCATTAGTCTTTGTTTATCTCGCAAATGACAACATAAAACAAGAATTTCCACTGAAATCTCTCTCAGGCGGTGGGCTACTTTTTGTATTTCAGCGGGTGGTGGTAACGTACCATCGCCACGAGCTGTTGAGACTGAGCCGCGGCCACCAGCTCGGTCCTGGGCCGTTTCACCGCAGTTGGAACAACCGCCATGTCCGCCGCTCTCTTCTTAGGATCAATCATATTGGATTCTCCAAAAGAAAAAAAAATACAATAAACCAATTCCACTACTTAAAGTTGAGAGGAAATAATGGCCGTGTTTCTTTGAGGGACGTCGAGCGCAGCGGCACCAACAGAAAAAAGGGATTACTTCCGGTAATATGAGCCGTGTGATTGGTCAGTGGATCTGGTGAGCGCTGTGATTGGTTATTTTTTCTTGTTGCCAGTACTAGTTGCACCGGAAGTATTTCTGAAACAGCACCGCGGCTACTCAAGGTAACAACAACGTTAACGTTTCTTATCTTGTATTTTCTTCTGAATTATGGATTTTACTGAAATGAAACCTTTATACGCCAGTTGAATAAGGCTGTTTTAACGTTTATATCGTGGTAAGTCTTTTACTCTATTAGGTCTTTTAGTCTGTAAAACTAGCTTACTGCGGTCTCTAAATGGGTCTTTGCAGTCATAATGTTCTTAGCTATTCATTATATTAACTTCCCAGCCAATATTCCTGTCAAGGTAGAACATTTTTGGTGAATCCTATATGATTTCTACAAGAGTTTCATTCATTTTGTTCTAATGTTTACCACAATAACGTAAGACCAAGTGTACATAAACAGCTCTTTTCTGCTGGAGCTACAATAAGTGTATTCCTGAGTCACTGATTCATTGTTTTGTTTTTTTAGAGGCACAATGTCTGACCGAGGTGGCCCAACAGCGGAGCCATCTGGACTTGACGGTTTACCACCACTGTACAGCATTTACAAAGGAGAGGTGGTCTCTGTCCAAACATATGGGGCATTTGTCCGCCTTCCAGGTTATAAGAACCAGGGTGAGTAGAAAAAGTAGAATTAGAATTTTGGCATTTTCTGGAATTGGGTGAGAGATAGTGAATGTAAATGTAGTAAATGTTGTTACGGGGCATGGGGCAGTATGAGCTGTATGATAACATTAAGGCAAAACATCATGATATTGTGGTTGCAACTCTAAATGTGTTTAATTTCCAGGTAAGTAGATCATTGTAAAATACCAATACCAAATAAATGAATGCAGTCACCACCTTTTACAGAAGATAAAGACTAAAATGCTGCTTCGATTTACATATTTATTCTGCAATTAGAGCCAAACTAACTATGATTTCCTGAGCTAGAAAGACAGCTCTATCACATATCAAAGAATTATTAGTATTTTGTTTATCCCTTAAGTGGCTTGTTGTTTCACACGATACGCGGTAAGCCAATATTAAACTCAAACACGCATCATCCATCTCAGATGAAAGTTACTTGAGACAGAAATGGAAGGAAAAAAATTTACAAATTTATACATTATTTATGTTTTACAAAATCTAAATGCAGACTGCACTAAATCAGAATCTGCTACTGTCATCCTTGTTTGTTATCAAGTCCTGGAAATTTTAGTTGTGTTATTTAATGTGAATGTTCATTGTGATATTACGTTCGAAAAGACACGATGATTTCCTGTGGAAAGTAGTATCTATTGACAAAACAAATAAGTGTATGTGATCGAGTATATAGGAGGATGTGATTAAAAAACTGCTTTTGTTTTTGATGTTCCGCTCACAGCAGTAATTTCTTGTTTCAACCACTAGATGGCAGAATGAAATGTAATGTAAATGTAAAGCCCACTGACACTTGCTACATGATAAGAGATACAGAGATAAAATGTATTGCATGATCTTTCTTTCTTTCTTCTTGATAAGATTAACATAAATATAATAAACTACTTATTTGACACAACAAGTTTTTATTGGTAGATTTGTTGAGTCAAATATATGTAGTGAATTTTCACTTTTTCCTGTGACTCAGGTCTGGTCCATGTGAGTGAGATGTCAGCTTCGCGGGTGGAAAATCCCTCAGAGATTGTGGATGTGGGAGAACAGGTGTGGATTAAAGTCATTGGGAGAGAGGTATGAAAATAACGCATTTTTATATGATTATACTCAAAATGTTAATGAATGAGTGTGGATCATTACAACTTTGTTCTCTAAATCTTAGATCCTAGGTGACAAGGTGAAGTTGTCCTTCTCCATGAAAGCTGTCAATCAGGGAACTGGGCGAGACTTAGATCCAAACAATGTTTTGGCTGAGTAAGTTTACTGCCACTGAATGTGTACAGAATGTATGTGTGGGTTTGTACAGGTTTGGTTTAATTGAATCGGTTTGTGTCTGCAGCCAGGATGCACGGAGGCGCAAACAGTTTAAGGACCAGACGGGAAACAAAATAACACTGGAGGCTGTGCTCAATACAACATGCTCAAAGTGCGGCTGTAAAGGTACAACAGCATGTCTTTAAGGCTTGAAAGAAGATGTAGTGGTTTCCATTTCTGTGGTTCAACATTATGAAGCAAGTCTTGTTTTCTTTTATTTTAGGTCACTTTACAAAGGACTGTTTCTCAGCACCAGGGTTGCAGTACGCTCTTCTGCCTGAAGAGGATGATGAAGAGCCACAACAACAGACCTCTGCATCCTCAACAAGACAAGACGCAGACAAAAATAAGAAAAAGAAGGTAAGCAAACTGACAGTAGAAGTCTTACTCATATGAGAGACATCCCAAACCTGTGTGAATGATAAAATGTCTTCTAATATTACATGACAAAAGACATAAACCAGCTGTAAGACATTTGTCAAAAGCAGATGTGTATATTTCAGCTATAATATCTTGTGTAATGTACATTCTTATACACTTATCCTACTCATGCGTTGATTTTTTTCCCAGGAAAAGAAAATGAAGAAAAAGAGAAAAAGGGAAAGAAAGGAGTCAGAGAGTGACAGCAGCAGCAGTAGTAGCAGCGAATGCAAATCTAAGAGACAGCGGCATGACAGAGAAGATAAAAAGAAGAAAAAACATAAGAAGCATAAATCTCATAAACACAGTTGAGGCAGCCATTCACAATTTTACACAGAGGATTACACACATGCACAGCAGCACTCACCACAGACAGGCATGTAAACATCAGAGGGCAATAAGAGGCATGTGAAAGTCATTTCAAACATATTTTCAGCAAACATCTTATTATGGAGCTTTTTTTTAAAAGACTGTTTTAACCTTTGGCTCATAATTACTAGGAGCACATGAAGCTAGACAGGACAGAAAGGAATTTACTATAAACGTGAAAAAAATGTCTGGCAGCACCTCCCACTTGTCCTAAGGTAACCTTTGCCTCTCCCACAGCGGGAAGAGTATACACATCACTTGTAACTGGAGAGGGGTAAGCAATACACCAGCAAGTGGCTATCCTATTTGGAGTCCAGATATATTTTCCAGCTATCATATTTCGTGTGCTCTAAGAAATCCATAAAATATAGGTATCCTTAAAGTGTGCGGACTATATTTGCACACCTACACACGCAGGAAGTTGTGAGTACAACAACAGGAAATGTATGACATGAATGACTTTGACAGGAACCTCGTGTTTTAATGATAGCCATCTTTCATTAAGTGTGCACGCTCATTATTGTGTATGTTGGCCCTTTGATAGTTGACACTTACCACATGTAAACTGTTTACTCCATTAAAGCTTTTTTATTTGTGATGTTAAAAAAAGGCAGGACTCTTTGTCACTGGACCTTGACCTGGTGTTATTCTTGTAATTGTGGCTCCCCAGGGGTCCACAACACACATCAGACATTGTCCTGTAGGAACTGGTCCACCCTGGGGTCCTATTGAGTTGAATGTTTTCTGTGGCTCCTGAGGAGGTCTCAGTAGATGTATACAACAGATTGTAAGCGGTAAAAGGTAACTGTCTATCAAAAGCCTTTTTTAACGGACAACTACAACAAAAGCAGCAGCAGCAGCAGGGAAGTGATTGATATTTAGTTTCTCCTGCTGCCCTGACCTAGTTTTTTAATGCAGCAGTGCAACAGATTGTTTCCAGCTGCAGACTTCAGGGCACACTGCAAATGCCTTAGACTTGACTGACTCCAGAAGAAAATCACTCATCATTCCTTAAAGTTCTTAGCTACGTGTTAACAGCATTAAGATTACTTTTAATAATTTAAATGTGAACTCGATAGATGAAAAAACCTTTTTCATACTTAGTCAGTTCAGGTCTGGGCCTGTTTTATGTTCTGTGTGATTATATAAACATGATAAATGACACATATGGCCTTTTACTGAACCATATCCATTTGCCCTTATGTTTTTACGTTTTCAGGCCAGTCTTTATTGTCTGTTTACCTGCTGGGACTGTTGCAGCTTAAGCTTAAACTTAAGCACAAATAACCCTAAAACTGCACAAACATTTTTAATTTAGTTATTACTGTTGTGTTTTGATAATGGTCTGTGGCTTTTCATCGTTTTATCCTTCCCTTTTTTTCACAATAAAACTTTATGTGGTCACCCTGAGTATAACCTGAGGGGCGTTTCAAATGAATCTCTCCTATAGCCAGCCTCTAGTTGGCAGTCGTTACCAACACGACACCAATATATTATGGGAGGGACTGAGCCTAATTTAGAAGGTTACACACTTATGTAGAAATAGCATGTGGGTGGAACAAGAAAAAGTGATGACAACATTTTCCTCTCACCTATCCAGGACAAAGGTCTGCCCCCCCCATACAGAAGTAGCATTTACAACTGTAATGACCCACTGTGTGACCGCTTGTTAAACCAAGTGTAAAAGGACATTTGGACCTTTTCAAATGAATTTAATTTAAATGCAATGCTCTACTGACCTAATTTTAATGTAATGCTTAATCTTGCACAAAAGCTGTCGGAAATTAATTTACCTTTAATGCAAAAATGAAAACAAATAAGTATGTCATCTTATAGTTGCATGAACATACATTATATAGATAAATGAACTCAAAAACAACCGTGAACAGTTTTCATCATCCAACCATGTGGATATTTTTATTTATTTTTTGATTATTTCAGGTCACAATAATCAAATTACGGACACTTTCCCAGATCTAACACAAGCACCATGCTTAACATATTTTCCTTTACAAAAGCAGACATGGCATTCAAGCTAAAAACAACAAATAATTGGAATTTATTCAGTGTTTTTTAAAGAAGAACAATTTGGGAAGAGGGGTAATGAGAAATCACAGCAGCAGTAACATTAATACTGAGCATACAGTGCCATGATTTAATGGACACTGTATGATGTGCACAAAGGGCTCAACTTAGCCTGAGCTGAGTGGTTTTTTGAGGAGTTTACGAAGCAGGGTTTAGTTGTTAGGTGTTTTTGTGGAGTCTCAGTGTTGGATTTCACTCGGCCTTCTCATAAAAGCGTTTGCAAACAACATCGCCCATTGTGAGAGTCTGTAGAAGAGAGACAGACAGTTAAATAGGAAGACTTAGACTCAGACAATATGAACATATGCAATCTGCTTGAGAACTGACCAGTGTAAGGGCATTTCCATCGACCTCTCTGACCAGACTGGTCTCTTTGTCCTCCCATTTCTGTACGTGCACCATCTTGCCATCCTCGATCTTTACTATGGACTGCAGCCAAAGAAGGGAAAAGTTAAGCACACAACACAGATAACATAAAAAAGCCTAGTCTCTTTCAGGGTCCTCTTTTTTGTCACTTGGGATTTTTTTTTTAATTGATGAGGTGCACACAATTGATTAAACATGGACCAATTATGTAAATGTCCCTGTTCATCTTCACTGAGTTTTAGGCTTTGGACTTTAATGACAAAAAGATATCAAAATGATTAAAGAGAAAGGGTGGAAAAGCAGAATAGATTACTTTTAATGACAGTTGATCCACCTTTCTCTGTTACTACAAGGATAAGCTGTGAATGCCTTAGTCTCATTTTACGCTTGTAAATTTGGGCTGACCCTTAACCCTAACCCCTGAACCCTTTAGCTTCACAAACCAACATCAGGACTGACAAACTCCAAATGGGATGAGCCTTGGATGTTTGTTTCCCATCTGTTACACTTATGTTTGTAATTATCCACCAAATGAGTGTACTTAAGTAGCTGTTTGAAATATTTCCATCGAGTCTAAACATTTACCTAATGACTTCTAAACAGTGATGTGTTTTGCCCTGACAGCTTGACTTTTGGCCTTTTACCTTCACTTTCCTGTCGTCTGCGGTGGTCTCGTCAAACTCCTCTCCGATCTTAAAGCTGAGCTCTGTGTTCTTGATGGAGCTTTGGGTCTTCAGTGTTACTGTGTCACCCTCCATAGAGATGATGGTGGTGGGCTTGGTCATGTTTCCAATCTTACGGGTGGCAAAACCCACTCCTAGTAAAAAAAAAAATATAAATAAATGTTTATGGCAATTCACTGGTAACATTGCTGCTGGTGTTAAATTATTAAACGGTGTGTGGCATGCTTTGTGAAAAGTTTAAACAAGTAGCACTGGATCTGCCCTCTGGGTCTCCTTCAACTGACACTCACTAATCTCTGTTTGTCGACTGTCCAACTTTGCAACATGTTCTTCAAACACTGCATGTCCCATTGACCTGGCTGCATGTCCATACTTGAAGTGCACAAACGATTACTAGCTTTGCATTTTGGGTGTGTATTTTATGAGTTCATGGGCTAACAGTGACTCACACTCAGCTTCAAATCTTTTTTTCTGTATTTAAATCCTGACAATCTCGTTTATCTTCAAGAACTAAAAGGTTCACACATTTGAACAAGAAGTCACTTGTCACTATGAGCCTTTGTGGACGGCTCATTGATCAAATGTAATGCGGTCAGAGGTTGAAGGGGCTACTGTTTCTATGGTGACCACAGCAGACATGTCGATAGTAGCGTGGCCTTGGGGTCACTAGGCATGAATGTCAGTCTCTCTCTCTCTCTCTAACAAAGTCACACAGTTCAGTGTGACTTCTCAGAGTAATAAAAGCCCACCTGCCCCCATCACACTATACTACCCCTCACACTAGACACATTTTATTCACATTTATCACCTCTTAACCACAAGCTTGTTTAGTGTCTTGAATATGATGTTGTGAAAATGTTTGCAGTCAACCACCTATAGTATTTATTTATTACTCACTTAGTATTCATTGTGCTGCTCCTCACAAACAAGATATTATAAAACTAAATCTTTAAACATAAAAACTGAAAGCTGAAGTATTGTTCATTTCATTGGTCTCAGTGGCTGCTTCCTGGCATGGGCACCATCTTTATATTCAGTTCCTCCCTTAGCCCTTAAACAATACACAGCTTTCAGCTAAGGTCACCCACATCTAACTCAAGTGTTTGTGTGTATGGTAATGAGCCGCTTCAGCCAATCAGAGCAGCTCACAGTGGGGTTGTGAGATTCTTCTTCCACTCAAAGGAGAGAACCCTCCCTCGTGTTCAGCACCCAGGCCATGTGGTCAACCAACCTTCCTCTTTTCCACCCCCCGCTTGGTTTCCATCTCTTTCTTTTTATCTTCAGTCTGCTCCTCGTTCTGTTCCTCTTTCCTGTTCTTTATGCTCCTTCTTCTTTCATTCTCCATCTTTTTTTTTAAGTTACTTCCATTTGATCACCCGTTTCCCACGTCCTGCTTCAATACAAACACCTCCTCAAGCCCTTTTCTACATGTGTTCACATGCAGGCACCACTGCATCCTCTTCTGTTCCTCACGCATGCGCCCCCGACCCACAAAAAATAAAAATATCCAGCAAATCTACACAAAACAAACATAGCAAGCATACACAAATGATACACTCACCCAGCTCCTTCATGTATTCATCGAATTTCTCGCTGCTCTTCAGGTTCCACGTGCCAACGAATGTTTCGGCCATTTCTGCTGCAAAGAGGAGGAAAGAGTGGGTTGTGTGAAGGTGTGAGTGAGGCGGCAAAGCAACAGAGAGACAGAATGAGAGAGAAATGGGAGTGAGGCAGAGTTGGAGGAGTCAGCGCTGTAGGCTCTGCTGTGATCCTACTGGCTGGATTTATACCGGCTGTTCGTGATGTCATCAGCCTGTGCAGAAAGAGCAAGGCAGGCCTATGGGAGGGGGCGATGAGGACAAAGACGCATATACATACAATGTGTGCCATATGGGCTACTTGTTTTGGAAGAAATGCCTGCTATGCTAGTTTTTAGGTAAACCTTAATTCAGTTTTTGTGGGTAAACATGTAGCCCATATATATCAAACCCTCTGTAGGTTTGTATCCAGCCTACAAGGGCATTAGGCTAAATAGGGAAGAAGAAAATACTAAGTTAATTTTAAAAAGCAAAGCAAACAAGGACACTAAAGGAGAGGTACAACTTCACATTCGAATATATTGTTGATGAACATTCATAAAGGTATAAATATAATAATAAAAGCTGATTTAATCTATAGAAAAACATGTGGACAGTCAGTGAGAGCATGCATTATGAGGTGACTATAGTATTGTGTTAGTTTGAATAGCAACTGTTGTTTTTGTAAGCATACTTTGGTAACACTGCCATTAATTACTGTGATGGAAGTGTACTTTACAAAGGAATGAACCCAGAAAGTCGGAGTAAGAAAGACCAACAGGCTGTAAAAAAAAAGTCACATTCAAAGGGGAACAAAATGCAGAGAGGGGGGAGGATCAATGGGCAAGATGCTCCCACTGAGAGACAGAATAGACAGAGTGGGGGGAAGACAGAGTGGGGGAAGGTGTTTTTTTAGGGTGGGGTTGAAGGTTGTAGTGAATGGGTACCGTAATCCACAACTCTTTTTTTTAAACTCTTGTTCAGTTGTTTGTGTTCGTCGTTGATCCACCTGGGTTTGCACTTAGTAACCCCAGCCTGTGAGAAAAGATAGATGACAAATACATATGTGAATGCATGTGTGATCTTAAAAAACAGACGCTGTGCATGTGACAGCAGACTGACTGTGATCAGGAGTGTGACAATAAGGGCGTTGGGAAGGTTAAGACACACAGCCACTCTATTTGGTTTTGTACTTTGGGACTGTGTTGCATAAATGTCTATGAATTGCCTCTAGACATATCATTATCTTATCTAAGCCTTTTTGTGGTATTAGTTAAGAACATGGGTTATATTGCCCAACTCCAAACTATTAAAACATATGAGGTAGACTTTTGAGGTCAAGATTAGTTTTTGCAATTTCTTGTATGTAGGTTATATAGGCAATGTCGCAATAATTCTAAATCAATATGATGAAGTAACCTACTCGGACGTTACAATATTATTTGAAAAGAAAGTGTGTAACTGATTAAATTGACTAATACTGTACAATTAGTGGCCAATGGGTGTCACATCAGAGTTACACACCCCGTCCTACTTTTTCTCCTTAAAGCCATGTTTAAACTAGCACATGTTTAGGTTATGAGTCGGAACGAATCGTCACCACGCGTGGCTCTGGCATTCGACACAAACAGGTGTGAGACAGAGCGGGAGAGAGGGACGCGTGGAAAAACCAGGGAGCGAGAGGGGGTGAAAGGTCGAGGTAATTCGGCTTGGTCTGGGATGTGTTCTCTGCTTGTCAAAAGCTGCATGAGCGTTCTTTAAAAGGGGCAAGTGTGGGCGTTTGATGTTACATAATATATATAGCACTGTAGGTTTTCTTCCAAAGAATTTTCCTGCACACACCCTCCTCATGATGACTTTTACATGTGTCAAGCATGAATTTAACAATGAAATCACGACGGTTGAATGTGCTTGTTTTTCCTGTTGGATCGAATGACCTATTGACTAAACTTGCTTCAACTGTTTGTCTGTTTGTACATAGAAAAATCAAACTTTCAGGCTAGACGGTTTTAAAGGTTGTTGACCGCAGTCACATTTATAGGCACTGTCAGTGCTATGTGTTTGGCCTTTATAACAGGGGAATAACATGAGATCAATAACACAAGCAGAACAATAATATGCTAAAGTCCAGTCATTGCTCATCTCGTTCTGTTTAAAACTATTACTGTGTTGTCACCAGCCCGTAGATTGTGTCATTCACTGAGTCAAGCTACAGTCAGTACTCTTCAGCGTTTGTTTCTTGCAGTAGTTGAATTTGCCAGAAGCTGAGTAACTGCAGCAAAGTGTTCCTTGGTGTGAGTTTTGTGTTACCTCTGCAGATTGGCCTCGGACTGCATTGCCTAATTTGTTTTGTAAATCTTCTTGAGAGGCAGCAGTTACCGCAGGCCACCACAGTGAGTGAATCTGCCTGGCAGGCTGCCCTCTTCCTACCTTCTTGTTCTTTCTTTCTTGTTGTAAATGTTTGGGGTTTTTTTGTAAAAAGTTGAGACTTGCTCACTGGTAATGTGAATAAATTAAACCTTATGTGAAACGTGTGGGATATTTTTTGTGTGTCAGAAACTCATCTCTAGCTGCTATTAAAAAAAAAAAAAAGAAGTCCACTCACTCTCTCTGTTGGCCATTTACTGGTACTGCATTACAAATATTATTTTGGCCACAGTTATTTGGCATGTATCAGCACTGCAGAAAGTGCTAAGTAGTCAAATAAGAAACCACTGAGAAGAGCATACCCTAAATTTGATGCACATTAGATAGGCTTAATTAAATATGTATCCCATAAGACTAAATTATTAAAAGTTGTAAAATGACTATCCTTTATTCCTTTGTCTTCTAGCAGTCTTCTAAAGCGCATTCATTCTTATTTCAAGCTGACACACAGTTGGTTGCCTCTCAATAGTGAATCCGGGACAGAAATCCAGACAGGACTTCTTACTTCCTGAGCCAATATTAACAGTATCCATGGAAACTGACCCATGGGGGCAATTTATTAAAAGATGAACAGGACACAATGGGCCTATGTGTGTGACTGAATGTAACGGATACCATTCAGTGAAACTATGGAAACGGGCTCTGGGATGAGCATCTACTCTCCCCGGACCTCTTTTAACAGTCTTTATATTGGAAATAGCTACACAATGTTTTCATATAGCCTTTCTTCTAAATATGCATATCTAAAATATAATTAGTTCATATTTTAGGTCACACTACAACACATTGATTAAAGGGGATGACTTATAGAATTTCAAATGCTCAAGGTAGAATCTGGTATTTAATCTTAAAGTGTTAAATACGGTATTTTTCCCCACCAACCGTCGAAAATGGTGAACTTTTCAAAATTTTCCTGGACGTTGGCCTCTCGTGGACATCAGTATGGTCCCTTTTTTCTTCCAAAAGAGAACAAACTAATTCACAAACCGAAAAAAATGTGCAAATCAATACTGTTTAAAAATGTCGTTTAAAACAACTTACTCTATAAGAGGAGTTTTAAGCCCTCTCGATGTTTTAAATATTTTGATAAACTTATGTTACGTTGACAGGCCTTTGGAGGTTTAAAGTCTAAATCATTTCCGCTCAACTTCAAAATAAATCTGTAGTGGTAACGTTTGCTAACATTTTCATGTTACATGTCTTATTTTAAAATGTCTTACTACTTTTAAGAAAAAAATTTTTTTTTAGAGAAGTATTTGATATTGCCTGGTTTTAGGCTGTTATTTATTTTTAATATTTGTTTTTATTGTTTTTACTGGGACTTGACGTGGATTTGTTTAGAAAAGTGCTATCTAAATAAAGTTTATTATTATTATTATTATTATTATTATTATTATTATTATTATTATTATTATTATTATTATTATTATTATTATTATTATTTTAACTGAACATGGGCCAATTCGTATAAAGTATTTTAAAGTACTCCGAGTTACAAATATGATTTTAAACGTTTTCCACTTTAGTTTCATGCTTAAAATTCGTTTTATTTCGAAAGCTTCCGGTTTGAACTAGCGATTTAACTTGACGGGTCTCCATGGTAACGGCGGTAAACCAGGTCCGGGTATCACAGACCGCATCCCGTTATCCTTTTCCTGGAAGGGCATTACGGCAGCAGACTATGGCGGTAACTTAGAGAAACTAAAGAAAATACTCGTTTTTTATGTTTCGTTATTTCGGTTTAGACATGACACCCTCTCAAAAAAACCGTCTCGGATGTGAAGCAGCACGTAACGCTAAATGGAGAGCAACAGGTGAGTCTGAAAGGATTTGCAAATGTAGGTTACAGCGTTAAAGCCATGAAAGACTTCACACTGTTATATTTAAGAACTTTATATTACCTCATACGTTTTAAGGATCTAGACTTGTTCAAAAGTGTTCCAGTACTGATTTACTTACTGTTTATACATTATGCCTGTTAATAAAATTGCTATTAAGCAGGGTGAGGGATTTTTTTCTCATGTATGATAACTTATAGGATAATAACAAGCATAAACATTTTTGTAAAGAATAACCTAATAACAAAACGTTCATCAGACGTTCCATCAATCTGTTTTTTTTAATAATTTCCTGTTGGATACTGTTAAATATGTGAGTTTAACTGGCTCTCAGGGGGTCTGTGGTGTCCTGTTAAAAAAGGGGGCCGTGGTTGGTCATGTTAGAGGTAGGGTCTTATGTTTCTGGCTGTTGTTCTGCTGCATCTGCAAACAAAACAAAAACTCCTAAACAAACCCCTGCTGACTAGACTACACAGATAGCATCTCTCTGCTCAGTGCCAGAAAGTGAAACGTCAAGACGCTGTGTGTGTCTTTGCAGCTTCATTAATCATGCAGATTCAACTAAGTCCTATCCAGGTCAAAGAAGCTTTTGTTGAAGTGCTAGTGTGTGTGGCTCCTCATGACTTAAGGAAGCCTAAATTATTCAGCTGATGGCGCTAGGTGCTCAAAGGAATCTCAAATGGCCCCTGCACTCTGTGTGATGGAAAGACTCAAATCTGATCAGTCGGATTTGTTTACACACATGTGCACACACATACTAGCAGCATAGGGAACTGGTGTTGTGTTACTTATACATTTTTTTTATTTAGCTACATTTCAAGACATCTCCTGTGTTCTGTGTGCTCCACCTTCTTTTAGTGCCTCCTGAGCCCTTAATGAAACGTCCAGTTGGGATGCCCCAGCCCTGGCCCCTACACCCACAGGCCCCAGGACATGGTCACAAAGCCCACCACCTTCCTCCTCAACTCCCTCTCTTTCACACTCGCCATGCAGAGGAGAGCGCCGAACGTCCACATCTTGTCACCATCATCCGACCCGGTGATCAAAGTACAATGAGAAAGGTAATAAGAAGTTTTAAACTGTCACTTTTTAATGAAAACAGGGTAATGAAAATTTACACTGGCTAATGATGTTTTGTGCATCTTAATTAATTCATAAGAGACGTTATTAGTCTCTAAAATTAGGAATGAAGTTGCAATAAAATTAACGGTGAGATAATCCTTAAACATAATTTACCCTTCAGATGCTAAGAGAACAAAGATGGACAGTAGTGTCAAAAGGGCTCAGTGGACTCGACCTGTTTAACCAAATTTCGTCAACCTTTAGGCAAGAGTCAAGTGTTATACTGTTGGAATAACAATTTCAGGGGACTTTTTTACAAACTAACAATTCACACTGATCCTAAAAAGCTTATTACATCTTGATTGTCTTTGTTTTTTCTGTTTTTAGGTAACAGTTCTGCTAAACCGCAGAGGTGTGGTGTCTTTTGAGCAACTGCTACTGGATATCTCTGAGGCATTGGGGTTTCCTCGATGGCACAGAGCCAGAGTTACACGTCTTTACACAGTCCACGCACGAGAGGTTAAGTGTGACACTTATCTTAGCACCACATGTGCACCACAACAAAACTAAAGTAAATGCTGCCAACACGGCCCAAAGAAGTCCATTGATTTCTTTCTCTTTGCCTTAGGTGAAGGGTGTGTGTGACTTTTTTCGTGGAGAAGTGGCCTTCCTCGCTTTAGGGAAAGCTCGTCCAGAACTGAGCAATGTGCAGGAGGCTTTGGAAGAGCTTTTCCCAGATGATGCCCATTATCAAGCTGATGCATTAAAGGTCTGGGAGAAGAGGCTTCGTCCGTCACCAGATAAAGCTGCTAAGGCTGACAGTGGATACAGTGAGGGCGCAGACAGCAGTGGGACACAAACCAATCACGAGGAACAAAAGGACCTCAAAACATACATAAGAAGTAATAAAAACTCAAGCAATTCATATCAACAGAAGACTCACAAAAAGACCAGAAAACCGGCTCACCCTCCCAATCACTTACAGAAACTTCTTGTAAAAGGTGGTGTCATACAGAGGCCGCCTTCTGTTATTGGTCCATTTAAACACCAAGATGGTGTAAGAGATTTAGACACACCTTCCCCAACACTGTGTGAGAACTGCTTAGCAAGAAGAGCTAGATATCAGCCTCAGGAACAGATCAATAACCTCTCGGGCAAGGTACCTCTTCCTCCTGTTGTGAGGAAACCAACAAGGAAGTCTCCATCAGAAGAAGAATTAAGAAAGTTAGATGTTCCTCTGACGCCAGTTATAAATGCAAATGAGGAACTTGTCAAGTCTCATCACCATATTCCAAATATGAGTCCAGTGTCAATACAAACACATAGACAAAGAGAAGCTTTTGCACTTCCTTTGAGCCAGAGTAACGTCACATTTTCAGATATTGAGCAGTGCTATGAAATAGGACGTGTAGTTGGTGATGGAAACTTTGCGGTGGTCCGAGAGTGCTGTCGTCGTGACACAGGACAAGCCCTTGCCATGAAAATCATTGAGCGCTCCAAGTTGATTGGTCGTGAGCACATGATGCAGAACGAGCTGAGTCTTTTGGGGAGTCTATATCACCCACGAATAGTGCGTCTGTATGCACATCACCACACGGACACCCACTCCTACCTGGTGATGGAGTTTGTGAGCGGGGGAGATCTGTTTGAGGCAATTAGTGAAAAGGGAAAGTTTTCAGAAGCAGAGGCAGGAATGATGGTGTCAGATGTGAGTGAAGCACTCACTTACATTCACTCCAAGAGCATTGTGCACCGAGACCTCAAACCAGAAAACCTACTGGTGAGTATTTTTATATTATTTATATTCCATATATCTATTTTTTATATTTATATATTATTTACTGTATCTTTATTTGTTTGTTTATTTATTATATGAATGTTGGGCATATATTTGAATGCAAACATTTTGTATGTTTTTTGCTCTGCCTTGTTTAAATAATTCTTGAGTAGATATTGTCAACTACGTTCTGCTTTGTTTATCTCTGTACTCTTGATCATTACAGGTTTTTTGTTAGTAATGTAGATCAATAACCATTTCAATTAAGACTGCTCAAGCTCATAACAACCATAATCCATTTAGCTTACATTAACATTAGCATCTCAGATCAAGTATGTGGCTAATTTTTGACTTCAAAATAAAATAAAATAGTCCACACTGTATTCATGCTCCCTTTTTATCTGTAGTCAATCACTGCATGTTATTGTTCTCATTCTCATGTAGATAGAGCGTCTGGCTGATGGCATTTGCAGGTTGAAACTAGGTGACTTTGGTCTTGCCATGATAGTGACAGAACCGGTCTTCACTATATGTGGCACACCCACATATGTGGCTCCAGAGATTCTGTTGGAGACAGGCAAGCACCATCCTGCAATACACAAAAAAATACATTCCTCCTTATAGTTTATATCCCAAATCTAAATCTCATATGTTGGTGCTTTATCTCCAAAGGTTATGGGATCCCTGTGGATATTTGGGCCCTTGGAGTTCTCCTCTTTATCCTGTTGTGCGGTTTTCCACCATTTCGCAGTCGGGATAGAGACCAGGAAGAGTTATTCCAACTCATTAAACAGAGCCAACTACACTTCTTATCCCCTTACTGGGACCCCATCTCAGAAGGTGAGATACAGTATATTGTGTACACACTAATACAAATGTTTACCTCTCACTTTTCTAAATGTAAACAATTCATCCTTCTATTGTGTGTTTGTGCACAGAGGCCAAGCAGCTTGTCCGAGCTCTCCTTCAGCCAGATCCTACACTGAGGCTGACGGCAGAGCAAACCCTGCTGCATCCATGGGTCAAAGCAATGGCTTCAACCTGCAGGCAGGGGGCACTCAAAGATGAAGAACACAGAACACTAGGAGCAGAGGAACAATCAGAGAGACGCCTGAAACCTGCTGCAGAAACTCTTGCTAACCTTATCAGCACTGAGGGTGTGCCCCTTTACAACACAGAGCGCCGTAGAAACAATGAGAGACAAAGTGAGATGGAGGCAGACATCAAACAAAGTGGACAGAAACCACCAGAGACAACACAGAAAAAATCAGTCGACTCAAGTGAAGGCAACCCTGATTCACAGGAAAATCAACACACAGATCACAACAAGAAAGTTATTCAAGATGAATGTCTGGAACTACCAAATACAGACTGTGACAGCGTAAGTCCAACTAGTCCCAGAGCAGAACAGCATCAGCTCCTCTGTGTAAAAGATGCTCAAACCCCACCACCATCTTTGACTACACAACAATCAAAACACAACATTTTAAAGCAATTGACTTCAGATTCACCCATCACCAGCCCATCAGCGGATCATTCAACCCATGACCCATCCTCCAATGCACCCGTTTCATTAACTCACTCTTCTCATCAGCAAGACTCTCCGCAAATACATCAACAGTAATACAGAAACCACCAAAGAATACCAACCAACACTTTGAATCCAGACCAAATCCAGGACCACAACTACCCACCTACACTTCAACTCACCAGTCTGCTTTATGAGTGTGATTAGCTCAGTGTCATTATTGTCTTCAGTCTTCACAATACCACTGATTTCTCGCGTCTCCATGTAGATTTGAACCAATGATGAGCTATGCACCCAGTGTTTGAATAATGTCTGATAATGAGGCTTGGTGAATCAGTGTTTATAACCTATTCATCCTTTAATCATAAGCTAATCAAGAGATATGTAATTACCAAGCTATACATCTATCTAGTATTGTCAAGGGACACATGTAAATACTGAATCACCAATCAATCAAATGCAATGATTCAAAGATGATCTTCTTTGAGATCTTCTTTGGTTTATTTAAGTGGTATATTTTGTAGTTCTTAATCTCCTCCTATGCTTTGTGTATCTAGAAACTTTATATTTATAATACGAAGCATATCTGTCAACATGCAAATTTAGCACTAGTAAAGTATGTATTTACTTCATCATTTTGTGCCTTCCATGCCTCTGCATAAGTAATTTATAACTAGAACTGCTGACAATCACCAACGTGTTTATAAACTTGCAAAGATGACATTGTTCAGCATTAAGAAAGCTGTGTGTTGGCACTCTCTGCGTGTTTATACATAGAGGGTGGTATGGATCCCCTACCATTCCCCAAAGACCAAATAAGGCATATCTGTCGGAGGGGGAGGGGTTAGTCCTGTCCCTTCCGAATGCAGACAGCTGACACTCTGACATCCTGCCCCACCTACCCAAATACACATAACCCCCCATGTTGTAAATATGCACCACACCCAGACCTTAAGCCACTTGCTTGATGAAGAAAACGCTCATAAATGCTTTTGACAAAGTATCTTGGGCTGAGAGCACTTGTGGCGGTGTTTGATTAGCCTGTTTTTCTGGTTGATTATGTATGCACTATTACCAAAAGAAACATAGGGTCCCTTTCAACCAGTTGCAACACTTGACTGATAACCACCCCCGCGGTCCGCAAACCTAAACAGATCAAACAAAGTAAATATTTACTGTATTAATACAATACTGACTATGGTTAGTACATGTTATGTCTGACATATAAAATAATCGTCTGTCGAGAGGCAAACATTTGTCGCATATCAGATTTTGGTCACCTTTCAAGTCCTGCCATATGCTGACCTGAACTGCTTACTGCGCATGCGCCTTTAAAAACTCTTTAAATACCCCAAGTCATCTGCCACAACAAAACATTCCGCTGCCTGCCAATCCACGGCTGGACTCTCGTAGTTATTACACAGAGGGTGTTTCAGATACTAGCTAAATATTTACATTTAAACACAAAACTTCTGTTATTCACCTCGATCGAGAACCTGCCTGAGTAATAACGCATTGACCCGCACTAAAGGCAGCGTAGGGTGAAGTCGGGGGAGACAGATAAGGAAAAAAAAAACAAAGATGGCTGTGTAGCCAAAGAGACGGGTCCCAACACAAGTATCTCCAGGCTCGGTATTAATCACCGACAGGTCTCGTTGGTCCCGGGGACTCAGACAGCCAGGACCGGAGCGGGGACGTACATGAGCAGTGGAGCTGGGCCGCGGATGCACGTCGGTGTAATCTGCTGTCATTGCGAATAACGGCGTCGAGAGCACAACCACAGCTGAGAGTTGTTTTTGTTCTGCAAAGGGAAGGACTGCTGTGTTTGTCAACGCAGCTAGCCACATAGTCTACTAGCCTCACTGTAAGTCAACAAAACTAGTTACCATTGATTAATTAGGCAGGATAGTCGTGATTACATTTTGCACATGGTGTCAGTGTTTTACATTAGTTGGCTTGTTGAATTGAGTCTTGGAAGGTGGAGGTCAGCATTAATAACAAGTTAGCTCTCCTCTCTGACAGCGTTAGCCTAGCCCGCTAACAGCTAGCTGTCAGCTGACCGTGAGCTACTGCTGAGCTAACCTGCTAATATTTATGCTATATGGGACCAGTTGTGACAGGTCCATCCCAGAGTTTTCTAGACAGTATTCGCCATGTCTTCGCTGGAGGAGAGGGACGTGGGAGTTGTGGCTGCCCCTAGCTCCTCCTCGGCCGGACTGGGGGTCGTGGGGGCAGCGGTGGAGGCCGTAGCCGGGGTGGCAGCCATGCAGGAAGAGGTCGGGATTCGGAGAGAGGGGCCCGAGCCTGACCCAGACGAGCCACCCAAAAAGAAGGCCAAAGTACCCGAAGTAGAGGCAGGGAAGCTGGAGGAAAGACTGTACTCAGTGCTTTGCTGCACCGTGTGCCTAGACTTGCCCAAGGCGTCTGTTTACCAGGTAAACGTGTCAATCACAAATTTCCACTGTGTCCCTAAACCTAAGGTCAAATAACAGCAAACCCATTGGACATTATATTTGAAGGCCCCCATATGCTCCAACCCCCTTTCCACAAAGTCAACCTGTTGAATAAGCTGGCCACTGTTATTTATTTTTAGTTTTTACAGTCCCACACAGGGCCAAGTGTCTCACTACAATCTGAGCCATAAGGCTAAGGGTGATACCTGACACACCCAACCCCAAGTGGCCAGCTGTGCTGACTCAGCTAATGACATTATACTGTGAATTATCCCCGAATAACCCCAACAAATGCTACTCACCCTGCCCACACACGACTATCACAAGACTTTAGATTTAGGCAAAACATTTAGATGCCCTTTCAACACCTCTCTTCAATGTCATGTGACATAGTGACGCCCACAAGTGTCTCACCATTCAACACTCATGTGATGCGTAAAACATTAATTTACTCTACAGTATGTACATAAATGCATGATCAGTTTCCCTTATACATACAAAAAATACACAATGATATTGGCATAACTAACTATGACTGAAGTGAAGTGCCGTTAATACCTTTACTATAAAACAAACAAAAACAAAAATGATAATCTTACTTTCACTGCCCTTGGTAAAATGTTTCATGTTGCCCATTTTTAATACACATTTGTTTGTCCTATTAAATTTGTTTTCCCACCACAGTGTACCAATGGGCACCTGATGTGTGCAGGCTGTTTTATCCACCTTTTGGCAGATTCTCGTCTCAAGGAGGAACAGGCCACCTGTCCCAACTGCCGGTACAAATTTACACCTCAGAATACCAATTAAATAAAATGCAACAAGTAAGGCACATTGTCCAAATTGTTTATTTGCTCAATGTACACATCTGTGAAGAACAGTGCTATTCCAAACTAAGTGATTCATAACAAAACATATTTTATTACCACAATAAACCCATTTATTTTCTTTTACTAATGTGATATTACTAGAAAGGTTGTATTAGCCAACCTTCTACTTACTGAAATCACTGATGACATGGTTTACATTTGTGGAATGTGACATAAGGTTCAGAAACTGATGAGATGCCACAAATTTTAGTCATGCCAATGTACTGAGGTAAAGATTTTATTTGTCTTTGTACAGGTGTGAGATCAGTAAGAACCTGTGCTGCAGGAACCTCGCTGTGGAGAAGGCTGTCAGTGAGCTGCCTACAGAATGTACCTTCTGCCTAAAACAATTCCCCCGCTCAAGTTTAGAAAGACACCAGAAAGAGGAGTGTCAAGACAGGTATATACCACAGATGCCAAATGCATTGACAAATACATTCTTAAAGTTTTTGAAAGCGTAAAGTGAAACAAGTTTGTTATGTAAATAGAAACCCATGCTGTGAACATGTTTCACACACACACATGCTGTATTTGAAGTAAGCGTGTTTGTGGTGACTCAGCCCACAAATCACACAGAGATGATTTGTGGAAGATGGAAGCATGTGACATTAGAGAAAAAAGATAACTTTGATTAGATCAAAAGCTGATATTTGTTGCAGGTACTGGTCAGAACAATGGGATTTATACAGATGGAAGCTTATGGGGTTGTTGCTATAGTAATTGGCGACCCTTCTTAAGACAGCAGTGGCTGTGCTTGTGTTGCTATGAGACCAATCATGACAGTCGCCAGCTGTTTTATACAGGTTTTGACACTTAAAGCAGATAACTTGGTCTAAAATCCTAACTGATAAATTGTCTGTGTGATTTTAATTAACTGTGTTTCACAAGTACTTTCAATTATTAAGTCACACATTTTGGCAATAAACATAGTAAAAGGCATTTATTGTAAAACACTTTTTAGAATCTTACTGCTCACTTCTTTTGTTCTTAAGAGGTTAGTTCTCTGTGCACTCTTCATTTGTACCTCCTTAATTAGCCTTGCTTCACAACCTGGAATAATTATCACCTTTGATATTCTTAGAAACTTGCACTTATTGCAAGTACGGATCCTGCATTCATCACAAAACACTTGTGCGAAGGATCTAATTGAGATGAGGCTATGTTTTCTCCTTCCTGTGGGCTGTCTTTGATGCAAACTTGCCATTATGTTGTCAGGGTGACACAGTGCAAGTACAAGAGGATTGGCTGCCCTTGGCAAGGTCCTTTTCATGAGTTGCCAGCACATGAGAGTGAGTGCTCCCACCCCACTAAGACTGGTACAGAGCTTATGGGAATACTTGGAGAAATGGACCAGAACCATCGCAGAGACATGCAGCTTTACAACAGCATCTTTAGCCTGCTGTGTTATGAGAAAATTGGGTTTACAGGTAGAGAAACACAGTCTGACATTGACTATTAAACCTGATTCTTTAGCTCACCTTGTGCTAATATGACTTTTATACATGTGTCTACCCAGAGGTGCAGTTCAGACCGTACCGCACAGATGACTTCATCACTCGTCTATATTATGAAACGCCGCGGTTCACTGTTCTCAACCAGACATGGGTGCTTAAGGCCCGTGTAAACGACTCAGAGCGCAACCCCAACCTATCCTGCAAGCGCACCCTCTCCTTCCAGCTCATTCTTAAAAGCAAGGTACATACTAGAAAAGGCACAAGTGTCCTGATTTATTTTAGTGTTGGAGTGAAGATGTCTCTTTCCAAATATGGTTTCAATTAAGTGTGAATCATTGTTTGTTAGCCTAGGTGTTTTAGCTGCCAAAAGTGTTTAATCATAAATTGGCTTTCTGTGAATATAATCAAAGATGCTCACAAATAAAGCCATATGTTCAGTCCTTTGCATTGTTAACGGCTTCAAGCTCACAGAATGTGTGTTTGCAGGTGAACTCTGCTCTAGAGTGCTCCTTCCTGTTGCTGAAGGGTCCGTACGATGACGTTCGGATCAAACCTGTCATTCACCATCACAGTTTTAGCAACGATGCCAACGAGACAGACTACGTCCCTCTGCCCATCTCTGACTCGGTGGAGTGCAACAAACTGCTGGCAGCCAAAAACATTAACTTGCGCCTCTTCATCTTCCAAGTCCAAAAATAAAAAAGTGAAAGAAGAAAAGAAGTAGGAGGAGGAAGATTTATAAGAGATGTTAAGGCAACGGAAAGATTTGAAAATGAAAGAAAGACACCACTGAACCACTTAATACCTCTTAACACATACATAAATATATACATATTACACGCATCGTACACATGCTTACATATCTACAAACACACACCACTAATTACACTTACCTCTTACAAGATAGTGAGACCCCGTGCTTTGGGGAGCTGTGAGTTGCTCTGGAGAAGGGGGGGCATTGATATGAGTGAGGTGGGTCAAAATAATACAAAAGGCTCAGGTGAGGGGCAAGAAAAAGGGGGATTTTAGGGGTTGTTAATGGTTGGTGTGCTCCTGTGAAGCTTCTCTAAGGTGTTTGAAACCACAGCCAAAGGTAGCACACGCCGACCAAAGCAGGAGATGCCTTGTGCGCACTAGTTTCATACGTGACACTGAAAAGTGAAAGAAAGCTTAGGCTCTGCTTATGTTCAAATGTCCCAAAGACAACGATATGACGATGGAGTCGTCTACTATGGAGCTGTTTTTAGGACATGTGAATGTGTGTATTCGCTGTGTGTCTGTGTCCCTTTGCTTTTTTTTTTCTTCACACAAATCACATCATCCCTTTTATTCTGTTGTTGCCAAAGTGGCCTGTCTCAGACTTTGCCAGAACAGAACTTGCCCTATGCCCCTCGTCCTTTTACCACCAAGAGGAGAGATGGCCTGGCTGCTTTTATATTTTAGTTCTTCAACTTATTCCTATTTAGCTGTGGTTATATTTAACCTCTGACACTAATATTATTTTTATTTCTCTTAACCCTAAATATTTATGTACCTGTGAACATTGTTTTCTTTAGTTTGGTTTTTAACGTGTGGCTTGCAGACTGTTTGACTGAGAAAAGGTCTTAACTGTGAGATTTTCATTTTCATTTTAAACAGTACAATCCCTTTGAGTATAGGGAGCAAACACCCAAACTGTGATCATACCGTCATGAGGGAAATGTGGACCTGGGTCGCCCTCAACTCAACCTGCAAAGCTTTTCTGGACGATCACCACTGATCAAACTTGGTGTGTGCATGTCTGTATGTTTGTGTGCGTATGTCAGAGATGGGGAAGGGGGTTAACTTGCGATTGGTGACATTAGTGTTAGATTTACTTGAACAAGAATGAGAAGTTGTTACTTAAGTAGAATATACTGTAAAGCAGATTGATCTCTCTCCTCCTGACCTCCCCTTCTTTTACTTCTGTGTTTTAATGCTTCGTCTCTATGCCAGTGGACTCACTCATCTCACTATGGCTGTACATGTGCCTTTTATTAAAGATCATGGAACCTGCACCACTCTTGTGTCTGTCTGATTGAGGACAAAAGGCAAAAATAGAAGTTTGTATGAATTATGCATTTGGTCCCGCAGTTATGAATCTAACTTTCATTTGTTTGTGTGTGATGGATGTCTGGTGTTGTATTATACAAGTCGGCAATAATTATATTATGTAAAATGCCTGTAAAACCTAAGACACTGGCATATACACAGTTTACTGCAAGGAAGTATGTTTCTTTCTCAATTAGCCTATTAAGATTATTTATTAGAAGCAATTATCAGCAACTTTACTGTATTCTTTTTGGCTATAATGACTGAATAATCAATATTTCTAAACACAGTCTGAAAAGGTAACAGGGATGTTAACAATATTCACAAAAGACAATGAAAAGCGCGGTGGTTGCTTGTCATACTAGTGAATGAAAATGTCTGTACATTCCAGACTTGGCCTTAAGGGGGCGCTGTAGTCATAGTCTTGATACACTACTGCAACACAGTTACAAATGTTTTTTAACATGTAAAAATCAGTCACCTGAACAAAGTACTTCCTGATAGTTTTTTTTCTTTTAACGCTATCAGTTTGCTAAAATTGCTTTGCTTTTAATATGAAACACGATATAAAGTCCAGTTATAGTTAAAAATATAAAAGCATAATGTTTTCTGATGCATCTACAGATAATAATCATAGTGATCAAAGACAAAACAAGGAGTCTTGATGATACAGAAATGTGGCTGTCAATACAACCACAGAGCTTTATTCTATTCACACAGTGCATTTCCTTAAAACACAATATATAATTTAATATCAATATAAAACTCCATTTGTGAATATAAATAATGCATCCAATACAGCAGCTCTTGTATATACTCTAAAGCTTTGGTACAGTGTGTGCGCCAGTCTGTCTCTGGGTACATGCTCATTACATGTTAACGGTAAACCCTGTGAGCATCGTCAGGAAGGAGAAGGGTGAGAAAAAAAGGTGTCTGCGTAAAGTGAGTTTTTTCACACAGAAACGGAAGCGTCATCACTTGAGCTCTGTGCATCATCAGTACTGTGCGCTCCAGGCCGGGGCACTGAGGTTGGTGCAGCTGGGAGGATGGCAGCTGCTGTGGTGGGAGGGTGGAGGCACAACGCAGCAGTAACCCCCCTCCGCACTAACCCCAGCCAAAACTTTACTTTGGGGATAGGACACAGGCCCTCCTCCCTGCAGAGAGAAAGAACAGGCAAGCTGGAAATACATTTGCGCTAACAAGCACTTTCACAACTGTTTTTATGAAGGGCTCAGTTCAGAACTGGGCTGAATAGCACCTTCGGGTGCTGTGTGTTTACCTGAACCAGGCCACAGAGATGAGAGGCCATTGGTGTGTAGCTCCCCACTACAGCCTGTGTCTGAGAGGGAGAGGTCTGCTGCACCCCCACAGCAGCAGCATAACCAGCTGCAAAAACAACACAATAATTAGACTAGTAAATTATTTATATTTTTGACAAAAATGGGAGTAAAATGGGTCTAGATATTGCTGTTATAGAGTGCTCAGTTCATTCAGTTACATGGGTCCCTTTGGTTTTCAGCAAAGTTAATTTTCTGGTGTCATGTCCCTTTCATTCAGCAAGTTTTCAAACAGTGGTGGACATGGTGAAAGCTTGCTGCAGATAAGCGATATAATACACTATACTAGCCATATAGATGTGTAGATAAGGGTTGAGTGGACTGCTAAATAGATGATTTTGTGCTCATTGCTAAAATTGAAAGTACTAATTTCTCAACTCATAACTCATACTTAGTAACAATAATGCTACTGTTACTTCTATTATATTTTGTATCTAAAGACATATATCCAAAATTGTGTAATATGTGCCATTTTTAGCTATATTATTTTTTATGTAGGGATGATTTTTCTTTCACTAAGATGAGTAGAAGCAGCAGGAAAAGAGACCGGTTCACTGTGAGACCTTGAGACTACATCTCTGACAGTGTAACGGCCCCCTCCTCTACTGCCGTGCTCTGAGTTCTTGGATGTTCACAAAGACGAATACAGCAGTAAATACCTGGTGGATGCGCTGTCTGACCGAGGAGGTGCTGGCCGGGGGAGCCAGGTCGGCACGTGTGCTGGGCTGAGGTAGGGTACTGGCCGTAGAAATAAACAGGCACCTAGAGGGTAAGCGTTGCATCAAATTACATTTTGAAGTAATGCCTGTAAAGGTTTGGTACTCAACTAGTTTAAAGTAGGCATCTGGACATAGTTTAATGTGCCAGAGGTGTTATATCAGACGTCCACTCAAAACTTCGTCCCTTTGTTTCAGACTGACAATGTCCAGATGCCTGCTTTTAAACTACTTTCCTCCAAATTTAAGGTGAGTGCCTACCTGAGGTGAAGGCTGGCAGTAGTTGGGTGGGTTGGGGAGCGGTGGAGGAGGAGGGGGAGGAGCTGCATAGATATAGCCCTGACTGGGAGGGTACATGGGCGGGCCTTCACTAGTGGATTGACAGCTCATTGTCACATGAGCAAACTGAGAGGAGAGATCTTCTGTTATCTGTTCCCAGATAAAGGAGGTCAGCGCACAGTCGGACACAAATGAGAACACACAAATGCGCACAACATGGACAAGCGGTTTACAGTAATACATACGTTTGAGTATGACTGTGACGGCGTGACAGGCAACATCTGTGGCGCGGTGTAGGAGACTGACGAGTACTGAAGCACCTGAGAGAGGCACACGTATGGACACAGAGATAAAAACGCACTTCCATACACAACACTGGGACCGTGTTCTATCTATTGTGTTACCTGCTGCTGTTGCTGCTGGGGAGGTGAGCCCTGCAGCTGCGTCTGGCTCCTGATTGGCTGCTGACTGTCAGGAGGGTTGTAGACCGCAGGGGTCCCATCTGGGTTGAGAAAAGGTTGCCCTGAGGAAAAAAATGTTAACACAAGTTAGGCTGGAGCAGTCTTTTTCTAAAAAGCTATCACCACAGGGTTTCTTAGGGTCGCAAGAATATAAAATAATGATTAAAGATTTAACAATGAAAAGACTACATATGTAAGTGTGATTAAGTGAGATTAAAAGGAACAAACTATGTACTGGACAAAGATGCATGATGTTAGGCCTGGTGTTTGTTGAGTGTGTTTAGTACCAGTATGCGGGTTCACCAAGATGCTGCCCGGCGGGATGCCATTCTCCATGATGTAGGTCGAATTAGGAGCTGGTTCTTCGATAATGGGAGGAGGAGAAGGGTGGGGGCCACTGGGAGGCAGTTTGAAAAGAGTGATGGAGCCTGGAAGAGCAGGATAAAGGTGAGGAAATAGCAGAAATGGTGAAGTGAAAACGGAAAGGAGAGATCTTTATTAACGCAGAGCAGGAAATGGGAAATGTTACTATGTTAATCTACAGTTCATCTACAGAACTGCGTCCCTGTCTTTGCTCTGACATATTTGTCTTTTCGATTACGTGATGGAGCCTAAAGGTGTTGCGTGAAAATTTACAGCTATGGTGTGAAAATTCATGAATTGAGTTACATTTTCACACCAGGAGAACTTCCACTGCTATTCGCTAATTAGATGCTACTGAATAGGAACAGGCATCATTTATAAACAGCGATAATCCCGAGTGAGGTGTAAAAATAAGTTTGCTTGCATGCAGGTACGTAAATGAGTGAAGAGTCTTGCAAACACTGACTACATTTGCACCTTAAAGGCGAGACAAGCGAGTGTTAAGAAGTCAATAAATTATATTCTGACGCAAGCTTACAAAAAACGCACCACGTGTGTCCCAGCTGTTGTTGGCAGTTTGCCGAGGTTTGGTGGCGGGGCTTGTCCATTGGTAGGAAGAATCTGAATCAGTGCTGCTCCAAGGTCGAGGGTCGCTGCTGTAACGACAGTCAGTCTCAGTGCTGCTCTGTCTGCTGCTGCCTGTCCAGCTGGAGCCTGAATTGTCACGGCTTCCTCTGTGAAGCACATCGGAAATTACTCCACAATCTATTTATTCAGTTGACATTTATGCATTTATTAGGATCTCATAGAAAATATCACAGCAGCTTAAACACTACTACAACATACAAAATGTTTCATGCAACAGTAACTGACAAAGAAGTACTGACAAAATAAATGAAAAATAAAATTAGGTCCTCTCTCTATTCAGCTGCACTGAAAAGCTCTACCAGGCTGACCGGATTAGGATGATAAATGACTTTGCATCGGTGCAGACGGGTCTACCTGAAGAGCTGCCTTCTCCTCTGGGTCTCTGCATATGGATTGTACTCCTCCACAGTCCTGCGCACAGCACACAGACATATATTAATGCTCTCATCTAAATATAATGAGCTGAAAAAGCGCATGAAGAGCATACTCTTCAGGCAAGGTTACCTGGTTTCTGTATGGGTGCTCTCTTGGGTGCAGAGTGGCTGGAAAAGTACAGCAGAGAAATTAGTGAGTCTCCTCTCTTTGTCACGTCTACCTGTCTGCCTGTTGTCCGTCTCACCTCCTGGTTGAAGATTCGGTCTCGTGCTCTTTGGTACTCCTCCTCTCGCTCCTCCATCGACTTGCTTTGCTTCTCTCGTAAAGGGTGAGGTCGAGGCTGTGTCTGTCAAACACAACAGGTCAACTTGCAGATAGGGCTCGATCAATGTTAATTATTGTGGAAGGTCCACAGAGACGTGCAGCTCGAGAAACAGAAGGACAGCCACGGAGTCAAACTGACCTGATCATCAGAGCTGTTGTCTCTCTTCAAAATAACCTTCCATCTGTGAATCTCATCTCTCTTGTCTTCATGCACTTCATCCAAAAATCTCTGCTCCGGTCTGAAATACAGACATGATGTCTACTTTTACTTCACAACCTACACTCTGGGACGCACACAGGTAAGTTATCAGTCCTTACATGCGCGTGTTGCTGGTCCTGTTAATAATGACAGATTTGCCAGTCTGGTCTACATTGTGCTCCATGCCAAAGTAGGCCGCCACTCGATGAACCAGCATTCGGTGGTACGACGACATGTGAGGGAACTTCTTAAAGGGACTGACACAGAGAAAAAAGTGAAAGTGAGCAAGTACAAGGAGAGAAGGACAGAGGAGATAAATGGCTAAAGAAAGCTCAAGTTCAGACTAGGAAAAGAAACAAATGAACCCTCTCCCACAGCTCTCAGGAGAATGTTGGTTTGAATAAGGGGCATGTGTTTAAAGCTCACAACATTATAACACATCGCTGACAACGTGTTGATGTGTAAAAGGGTAAAAACACAGAGAGGCGAGATGAAGTGGCGGTAAATGCTGGCTTAGGTCCAGTTAATAGGCCGACTTGCATGACTAGTCAGATATGTTGAGTACAACATTAAATAAGCTGTATGGGCAAAATTGTGATGTACGAGCTAAAAAACCCCATTTAAATTAGCATAAAATCAATAGTTTGCGTGCACATATACAGACCTATTGCTGGTGATGAAGTCGATCATGTCTTGCTCCAGTTTAAGCAGCATCATGCGGTCCCTGGGGTTGCTGTTGAGGGTCTCGACAATGAACTGGTGCAGGTCTATTCCGGTGGAGTCGGTGTACTCCACATTGGATTCTAAGAAGAGCCACGGAAATAAATGTCTTACAGGGTAATAAAGATAAACCTGTAATATTAAACACCCCTTGAGGCCTAAATCTAAATAGTGGCGCTGCCGTCTACATTTTATTACATTTTATTTGCTTTCCTCGGCTTCTTTTATGAGATATCAATCGCACACACACCTTTGGACGGTGAGCTTTTCTTTGAATCTGCACTCATCTCTTGGTCTTCTGAGTTACACAAACTTTTGTCATTGTCAGTGCTGCTCGAGACGTTTGCATCTGGAGATATCTATAAAAAGAAGAGTAATTTAGATTTGTACTAACAATTATGAATGGACAAAGTGAGGTTGCATTATTTGTGTTAGTACCTCTTCGGTTGGGGGCGACTCCTCACAAACAGCTGCACAACGCACCAACTTCCCTTTGGCCTGAAATTTGCACACAAGTAAGCAATATTATGAATTCATAAACACGGGCAATCGATATTCAGTAAGAATGAATAATGTGGTGCAGAATTACTTTAGCTTACCTTTACTTTTTTCTTTGGTTGCACCTGGTTACAGTGATTCTGTGGCTGAGGATATAATTCATTATAAAGTGAGCAAGAGGTGTGGAGGTGTAGCTGGGGAGAGGTTGCATAATTTTGTTGAGGGGCTATATTAATTCATTTCACTTACCTGGAGCTCGAGCTTCGTACATTCATCCTGATACTCCTCCTCATCCTTCTGATTGCTGAGACATGGCGACTCAAAGGACTGATGGGGGATGTCACATGATGTCATTATGACAACATCTGCATTTTCCGAGACAAACTCAGTCATTCTTTAAAAAAAAAAGAAAAAACAAATCATGGACTGATTATTCCAGTTTTGGGAACTTGACTAAGACCTCAAAAAAGTCACATTTAAACTAGACTAGGAAAGTTTTCATAGCCTTAAATTTTTTTTGAATCAAACTTAGTTTTCAAAGCTCTACAGGAACCCCACGTTCATTCGATTATTTTTGCTTGAATGTGGTTCGTACCTATCTGGAGCTGTTTATTAGAGAGCCTCTAAGGTGAATGATGAGGTCATATATCCCATGTTCCCACAGGGCAGCCAGAAACGCAATTATCCTCTCCACTCGCCTTCTCTGCCGTCCCTTTCTCTGTCGACCCTTTACTGGTGATTGAAAAACAGCAGAGGAATAGTAAAATGCATTAGTGCTCACAGTAAAACTAAAGCAGATAAACAAAAACAAACAAATGAGCCAAAACATAAATGCACTGTTGCTGAAAATGACACGGAGTAGTTAATCTATGCGCTTCCCAGACACTTCCTGACTTTACAGTTAATTGGTGCTTAGTGTGTATTGCTGCCTGTGCATCTATGATGGCGGCCTGTGCTTATTGCTTGTCTATTTACATGAATCCAACACATGTGCCCTGTGTGTATGTGTTTGAGCATGTCAAAGAGCTTTTCTTAGAAACAGCAGCTGTGGGGAGTATCATCCGATCCGCCAGCAAAGATATTCCCAGAATGCCAAGCTGAGGCTCTGATCTATTTGGTGAGAGTATTGCAGAGACCAAAGACGCACACACATAAGAGGAAGTGGCATTCCTCCGTCTCGTCCAAAGGGCCAACTGCGCTCAGCGGGGACGCTCTGCGCTGTAGCATAGAGCTCTGGGGGACATTTATTCACGTAACACCTGGGACAGAGAACAAGCTCAGAAGATGCTCAGGCCCGTTACGACGTTATTTAACACCTGACTGAAGATAACAACACTTTAACAAAAATAACAGATCCCCGTCTGCACTGGCATTGAGTTTACTTCTTATGGACAAAACATGACAGATGCAATTTCAAAAATCACCCTAGCATGGCTGAGCTTAGGTGTGACGATCAAAGGAAACATCACTACAAGTGATATTTAGAAAGCAAGATCTGGTTGTGTAAACCCCACAAAGGTGTTTTTAGACTATATTGATGCCACTTTTACAGATAAATGTAGTCCGCTTCAATTGAACATCTCCAAATGAAATTAATCTTACAGCTTCTTCTGTTAATCACAGATGCGTCCCTAGCTTTCTGCAGGCAGACAACGACACGCTTCTGTCTAATAAAGATAGAGCGAAAGGGTTATCTTTTCATTTTAATGACCATCAAAATTAACTTACAATTAATTATAACCATTAAAACCCACTGTTGCTTTATTACTTTTCTGATATAATTAAAATGTCCTCAGTACAGTCTGAAGTGAATAGATTTGCATTTTTAAATGTTGGTAATAAGACTTGAGCCTCTTAATGCACAGTAAAAATAGCACCCTAGCTCTGCCTCAGAGCTGACATTTGCTGTTTGGCAGAAACAGCGGGAGATCTGCGCTTCTGTCGTAGCGTGGTGGTCTACTGCAGCCTGGGGACGGACTCACACACAAACACTCTGCAGGACATAATAAAGCAGGACTTTCCCACATGCATCGTTGACATTTTCATCTCCGTTGTGGTGTACTTTAACCTAAGAGCTGCACATTGCACTACAGCTGACCCTGGCCGGACACCTTCAACCTATCTGTTCTAACATAAACCACCACAGTCAAAAAGAAAGTAAAAGGAAGTGCTTGGTTACGCAGTGTATCATAGTCTGACTCAACTGCAATAACAGAGCAGGAAAATGACACAATAAGACTGAGAGGTGAGAGAATCAGAGCGAACAGATGCACTACTGAGGGAACAAGATGAATGTGTAGCTCAGGAAGTGGAGGATGAGGAAAGATGAGGGGGAATCTGTGGGGACTTTAAAGGTGCACAGAGGTGAAGGAAGACGATGCAGGAATAGAAGAATTAGTGATAGAGAGGCTCGCAGTACGGTCTGTCTCTGGGCTTTTCAGCCGACGGCCGTGAAGAGGGGATTTGAGTAAAGCTACCAGTTTTTGAGCTGAGTGCTGCAGAAGCGGCCGGCCGCCCGGGGAGAAGGTGTGACACGATCATTAGCGCGTGACGGATGGTGGCGGGAGGCAGGGAGCGCCAGTACCCGCTACATCATCATCCATCTGCTGCTCTCCCCTAAGCCTCCAGCCTCGGAGCCACTCACTCACCAGGATACCTTTCTTCTTCGGCCAAAGCTGCCTGGCTCATCTACTCGAACCAGGCAGGCCAGTGGGAAAATATCCAAACTCTACTTAAATGACCATTGTCGCTAAACCAAGTTAAATTAAGTCCTTAAGCCTGGTTCAGTCCTACTCCTGGTTTAAAGAAATCTGGACGGCAAAGGCAAAAACAGAGGCCTGTAACTGTTCTGTGAATAGCTTCATTTTACGTCCACTCCTCTCATAGACATGGATTTTTTTATTTTATTTTCCATTTCTAAGAAAAGTATCATTTTCTAAAAGACGGGCAAAACAAGAAAATATCGCTGCCCGTAGCTGGTGCTTGTGTGTATTTGAGAGGCTGCAGGTGAGTAAAGAGCAGATTTCATTTTTCCCTCCTCAGCTTGGAGCTCATTAGGAAATGATTCAGTGAGAGACTTAAACCTAGAGAGCAGGTTTCCTTGGTTTAAAATGATTATAGAGTCTTGAGGCAGACACAGCAGAGCCGCTGTGCTTTGTTTATCCATAATCTGCACAGGCTGTGCCCCTAAGCTTGTAATTGGCTGCTTTTCTGTCTTTCTATAAGATATTTCTTCTTACCAGATTTTTTCTCATAAATACTTCCCACTTCTGCAAGCATCTTTCCCTTTCTGTGCACCCTGTACCTGCTCTGCTTCCTCCTGCTGGGTGCCTAGGTTAAATAAAACAGGGCATAAATTATTTCACTGTTCATTTTAAGATGAGGAAAGAACAAAAAGTAGGCTGCGCATTTGGGTTACACTGTCCTTTGAGTCATGAGCACCTGGGCAGAGACAGCAGCCTCTTTACCAAAGTGACTTGTGGGTGGGACAACTGTGAGCTCTGCGGCTGAACTTAAATGGGGACAAACCACACACAAAAACTACACTTAACAACTACAAGAACTAACGCTACATTAGCATCAAGTGAAACTCCAGGTGCCGTTTGCTTTCGGGCTCCTGGCGCAGCCCTCACAGGTGTCATCTTTGAGCATCTTTGACCCATTTGACTACATCGGGAGATAACGAGCCTTGTTTCGGGACAGGGCCGGTGTTGGGTGGCTCTCTGCAGTGTCCCGCGGCCGGTGGGAGTCGTGTGTGTCGCATTACTTTGACCCAGGCTAAGCTGAGACACCGGCTATTTTTACCCGGGGCAGTTGCACCTTCTGCTCCGGGACTTCACGGTGCTGTCAGCTGCCTGTGCACAGCAGCGGGGCGAGGGGGAAAACCACAGCAAAATGTACAGGCTGCTTTGAACTGACAACAACACACAGAGAAGCAACTAAAGAGCAATTCAAAATGCGTCTCAAGCAATAGGACATTAAAGTGAGAAGCAGCAGCAGCGGTACAAGTGTTTCATTTCCACGAAACATTTAACACAATAGCTTTGTCGTAGAGTAGCATTAAGGCAAGTCACTTCCTCCTAAATGGTTGTCTTACCAGGATTTAAACTTGTGTTTGGACGACACATATCCAGGTGATGAGTGAGCTATACTAATCTCAGTTATACATTATTTAAATAAATCAAAGCCTCCATAACCCTACGTTTAGCACCTGACCTAAATGGATTAACAATGACAGAACAGTAAAATGAAATCCTCAGTCAAAAGAAAAACGAAGCCCCTAATAGAGATCTAGAAGCTATTTTTTTTTGTCAAAATCGTGACCCAAAATGACTTGCCACAGTAAGTTAGCTTATTGATTTACTCAAAGATGTTTTTCAACCCTATGGCGCTACCGAGATAAAGCGACCGATACTTAGCTAGCTTTAATTTCACCTTTACTAAAGCAACTGTCTACAACTTCCATCAATACTTAACCAAAACGGTCTTTTCCTTCACAAGTTTTATTATCTGAGGTGACAGCGGGAAAAACGTCCACAAAAACACCCCAAAAAAAGAGTCGATGACAGTCCGCGGAGTGACCGTTAAAAGCCGTTAAGAGCAGGACGGCAGCTGGAAGCCATTCTTACCGTGAAGCGTGTCCGTCCGCCGCGGGCTGCTGCCGGTGAAGTGTGGACGGCTGTGGACGGTGGTGCTGTCCGCTGTTAACTGTGGGCTCCGGGGCTCCTCCTCCGCCTTTTGCCTGTCTCTGTCGGAGCAGGAGGAGCTCTGAACCCTGAGCAACGCGCCTACGCTAAAGCCGGCCCCCGTCCAGCCCACTCCCGCTCTGTCCTGTCCCCTGCTTAGCCTCCTCTGGTGCTGCTAGCTAGTGTCAATTAGCACTTTATTACTCTTACAAACAGTAACGGTAAAGGAGGATTTTTGGGTTGCTATTTATAATAAGTAAATGCTATAAAACCTTGCTTTAAAACAAGTGGCTAGGCAACAAAGAATAAAATAAAATAGGCTAGGTAAATAATTAAAAATGCTAGCTTACAAGGGAAATGCACTTTTAACAGCTAGTCTAATAAGTTAAGTAGTTTAGTGCGTCCTTAAAAATGTATTATACTTTTTAAAGAGATTGGTTTTCTTTATTATATTTTTGAAATGCCCCCCCCCCCTTGTTTTTAGATACTGGGGTATTGCATTTTTATATTTATTTATTTAAATCTTTTATTGTATTTCTGTTGGTATTATTCTTCATTTGGTCAAGACAAGAATTTTTGATTACAGTACAATTTTTGATTACAGTACACCACACTTAATACTTTCTCACTACTAAGTCTACTGTGGGAAAAATTTTGGTTAAAATGTTGTCTATGATATTAACAGCCCATTAGCCCCAAGTGTCCATCATTAGGCTATTATACCAGCAGTGCTAGATTGAGTTACGTTACGTTTTAGACTATCTGCTTTTATTAAAAATAACTAGGCTTACATATCCTAACTGAAACACTTGCAAACAATATAATGTATCGCAATGGACTGGACTTGGCCCATGGGCCTTGCATTTGACATGCATCTCATAGACTGTAAAAAGGTGTAATTGCCTTGATTATTTTATGAGCCTGCATATGCCTATTTAATGCATTTACAATACAATGAATACAACTGATGTGCTGCAACCACTTTATTGGTTTATCTCAATTAGAGGAAGCCACTTAAATACTCTTGAAGTTTGTCTAATGGGTTTTACAGTTTTCACTGAATAAAAAGGGTATAGGCTTTAACAGAAGCAGGAGTTTGGATTTGGAAAGTTGATGGTGTGGTTTGGCTTTTACAACTCCATATTGAGTTGAACAACCTGACAGCAATCTGTTCAATCTGTCGCCATGTGAACTAATAGGAAAAACTGGCAGCACTTTCTGTTTCATATTGGTTCTGAAGTTATGTTATTGGGTGTCCTGTTTCTTATTTTAACAATTAACAAAATGAACATATTACAAAAGACTTTAGTAAAGCACTGAGCAGATTTTCATTAATTCAAGCCATATTTTCTGTTCAAAGTAAGTCAGACGCTCCATTATTCAAAGACAAAATTACACCAGATACAAGATCTGTATGATAAATGTAGCCAAGAGAGAAAAACCTAATTCCACTACTTCACCCTTTCTCCCTTTGTTCTTGACCGCCTTTAATAATCTTTAGGAGCAGAACATCTATTATGGACTAGACCCTAGATGTTAATAGATTTGGGATTAACTCAAAACAATACATTGACATCACTCACGCACAAAACTATTACTTTTATCTAATGAAACATGTTCTAAATGTCAAATCATGACCACACTGTAAACACTTTCTGCTGTAGGTAGAGAGATGACTGAGGGCAGGATGTGCGTCATCAAAAGCCTGCAAACATTGCTATATTTGTGACTGCTTGCTTTCTCACTTTATAATCACACAGCCACATGTTACTGGTGTTTAAATGACACCACTAACCGAGAGGCATTACTTACTGTAAATCTGAAAATATTAACATAAACTGTGCAGGGAGGAATGTCAGGAGCACATAGACACAGGCACACCTGCTGCGTGTTGGCAGTATGGTTGGCATGTGAAACACAGAGGACAGAGACTCAGTGGCGCTCGTTTCCCGTGGCTCGTGCACAGAAATACCGCCCGTGTGGTGGCTTGTTACATGAACACAGCTCATTAGAAAGTGCACAGCTGAGTGTTTGTGTGTGTCATACTGTTACATCAGTTCCTCACTGAGGTGGACTGGTATCTGTTTAAAGACTTTACTGGAAGTGAGATTAGCAAGTAGTTGAGGGAAAAACTTTTCAGGAAACAATGAAATGCAACAGTTTATCCTAACAATCACACAATAAACTGCAGGTATTTCAATAACTAAATATTAAAAAGTATATATAAAAGTCACTGATAGAAACAAGAACATAATAAAAAGTTAAGAGAAGGAAAGTCTAAATTTGGTAGTCTATAGTTTGCACTGGGGCCTGCTGTAATTGCCTTACTCCACGGCTTGTGTCTTATTATTTGGCCTTTTTGATTACCAACAAGGGACTAGCTCTTTTTGTTTACCATTACATCATTGCTCTGAAGCGGCTTATTGCTCATGAATCTGCCCGTGTAGACATAGCTATCTCCTTTGATCATCAGAGTGCGCAGACGTCAGTGTGTGCATGTGTGTACAAGAGATCGAGTGACACCTCAACAAGTGAGGCTTATAAATATTAATGGTGCACTCATGAATATTCAGAGGGCAGCCTATGAATATTTAAACTATGATAGAGCATGTGGCCGGGTGACTAGACAGCCACAGACAAGAAACAGACAAATAGACCTCCTCCTTTGCTTCTGAACACAAGTGAGAAGCAGCCGTGCAGCCTTTTCTTTGAGGCCACATAAATCCTAATTAAGACTACTGACCACAATGGAAAAAAATGCACAATACTAATAGCAATACAGTAATAAAAATGGTAGGAAAACTATGCTTTGACACTAACGATTCAAAGGAACAATCTTTTACTCCTACACAAGCTTGTTTGATAGGATCATTGTGTAAAATATCCCCAAATAGAGTATGATCCACACACAGTCAAATCTGCATCACAACAGGGTTTACATTAGAAACATATTCAGCAATTCTCATTGGCTGGATGCAGACATGTCACTGCTGTTTGAGAATTAGCTTACCATTCTGTACGGATATTGAAAAAGAAGTGTGCAGATGCAGAAAGATGATTTTTGGACAGAATTGATGATTACCAGCCTAATTAGAGTTGTCAGGGAGTGATTGATTTCTCATCTGCAGCCAATACAAAGTCCATTAACTATGTCCTCTGCTAACACCGGTCCCTGTTGTCTTAGCTGTATATGGAGGGGCACCTGAGAGTGTACAAAACCCTGATGTAACCCCCTGGGAAGAGACGGATGATGAATTCGGATTCGGTGCGTCAGCAAGTCAGAATTACAAAACTATGAGTGCAGTGAGGAACAATACAGGGTTCAGATGTGGGATAGGCTCTTAGTGCTCCGAGTGCTCACATTGTGTCAGAGCTAAACCCAGGATGAAGGATGCATCAGTACGAGAAAAAAAAACAAAAACCTGACCGCTCCTAAGTTTATTTTCTGATCAATGGCAGTGAGTCACTCTGGATCATTTTCTGCTGTTTGCACACAGACTGATCCCAGTGCAGGTTGGACTCTGTGGATCAAGATTAATGTGTGTAAAATGTGTCAACCTACACAAATAGTGAATCAGAATCTATGTGAAAATGTGTCGAAGGTGAAGAAAGTGCATCCGTTAAGTGATAGAGCTCAGCAGAGCGATGGCTGTGTGGGTTTGTGGTCTATAACGGATGTTTGACAGACTAGTGAGCTCTCCCCTCCTCTCACTGTCTTCTCATCTCTTTAGGCGGTGGGCGTAAACTACCTCCTTTTTGTTTCCTAAACGCAGCCTTTTCCATTGCTGTCTCCTTTCTCCCGCCGCAGCTCTGTCCTTCTTTCTACGCATGGTGTGGTTTTTTTTTTCTCTTATTGCAAGTTTGACAGGTCTTCAGAGGGAGAGGAATCAAACAATCTCCTCAATTAGACAGCCCACACTTGCGTATGTCTGAACTCTATACCATCTTCATCAGCTGTCGCTCTTTTTCATCTCTTCAGTCACAGACACCTTTGTTCCCAAGTTGAAAACACACTGTTCACGACAAAAAGCAAAGAAAACCATTTAGCTTTGAAGAACAGAACACTGCGACAGGCTTTTAAGGTTTATTTGCATCAAGAGGAGGGAGTCTCTGCTTTTCTGCCTTAATTGACCCATCACTTTGTCTAAAATTCGCAAAAGGCTACATGGTGGCCACTGATACAAGGAAAATATGCATGCAAATGGCTCTTTGGGCAGACTTGCTTGTAAATCTTTCGAGGCTAAATACGAGCATTTTTTAAACTTATGAGGAAAGAAAGCACCCTATAAAGGTTCTGTTGTGGTTTACTGGTGCAGAAATGACTCAAGCTAATCAGCTGTCACTGAGTTTATGACAAGGGGCTGCAAAGGGACAGTAAGGACACTGGGTTTGGTCACTATTGGAGTGAGTGTATGCTGGAGTATAATACCGTGGTGCACTGCAGCATACCTGGAGGGCTGAGACCTGTTGATGCAATCAGTAGTGAATGTGTGGAGTTTTCTCTTTGCTCCCCATCTGTCTTCTTCGCACTTGCCTGTCACACCACTCTCACAATCCCCCACTTGGAGCTTTCCTCCCACAAAAACCATCCTGCCACCTCTCCTGTCCTGTCCTCTCTCCTTCTCGCTCATTATGTACAACACTGTGGAAAGAAAAGGCAGGTTTTGGGAGATGGGGACAAAAAAAATATATTCCTGGAAGTCTTTCACACTACCTCATTACACTGTTTTAGTCACTGCGGTTTTGTCTCAGGGACTACTTTTCCCCAATGCAGCAATTTAATGATATTTCTCTTAACTTCCAACCATCAGGCCTCATCTTAAGTTAAAGACCAGCCCTTAGAATTAGAAACAGGCAAAAGTAATGCAGCACTTTCTAAATTTGCATCAGGACGACCTAACTATCTTTTCTCTCCATCCATCTTCCACCAAGCCTCTCTTCTAATTCTCTTAATCGTCCCTAGCATTCATCACACCCTCTTTGTCCGCTGCCCGACTCCCACCCTGGCATCAATGACCTGGAAGCCTCGGAGCCTGCTCTCTCAGCCGTGGGCATCATGACCATAAGCTGAGTCGCAAGGCTATTTATATTTGTTCCTAATGAGGTGAGATTTCTCTACGCCATAGCAACGGTCTCTATGGATACCCTGCACTTGGATACCAGATCCCATTCTGCTTTAAATGTCTTATTATGGGCTCCGTCTTCCCCCCTTGTGTATCGTAGCCTAATTAATTCTGAATTATCGCCCCTCGCTGGATGAACGCTGCACAAACGCCCTCAAATTCCCACTGAGCAGACAACATCCATGCGGGTTTACATGAAAAACACATCAGAGGTCCGCCGGTCAGTTTGGAGCGTCGAGCAGATCAATAGCAAAGCACTTAGGCGTGCAACCTGATGCACAGCTCACTTCTTTAAATTGTCAAGAAGAAGGGAGCAGAGACCTCTACAGGTGCGCTCATTATTTGATCAAACACACACAAGAAGCATCCGTCTTGCTCGCGGTGCGCCAGGCTGATGATGGGCGCGCTATTGATCAGGTTTGAGGAAAGTGAGGAGCGGGTTGTAGCGGGGGGGACCCGGGGCAGCACTGCTCCGATCATTAGAGGAGCTCTCAGAGACTTGGGGTCACGCAGGTGCAGAGACCCAACATCTCATTTCCTGCCACAGAGTGAGACAGGCGCTCGATGAGGCGACGGAGCAACTTCGCGAGAAAAGCCACAGCGGCGTGCGCGCACACACCGTCCCCGCGCCTTTGTGTTTACAGTAAGACTTGGAGATATTCCCTACTTTCTCCCGGTGACAGACGCGCTCAGACAGCTGTGTGCGCATGTACTCACATAGGTACACACACAAATATACACACGCTGACAGGTGCTGCATTGTTATGGCATGTCCAACTCTGGCAGCTTGTTTTTCCTCAGACCTCTCACCCTCTGTGATGACTCAGAGACGGGAAAGATGAAAGGAGAGGCAGGGACAGCGGAGGGGGCGTCCACTGACAGGAGGGGACAGTGGGCCAGAGATAGCTTAAGCACAAGAAGGTTAAGTAAATCATATCATTAATGCCATGTTAAGAGGCTGCTTTGACCTCCGCTTTGGCTGTCTGCATATGCGCGTCTGTGTGTATGTGTCTGGCCTTTGTCCTAGTGAAGCAGGTGGCGGCACTGACGTCTGTCTCCTTCCCAGCAGAGAGCACAAGCGCGCACGCACAAACAAACACGCTCTCTCTCTCTCTCTCACTGTCTCTCTGTGTCTCTCTGTCTCTCGCTCGCCGTTCTCCGGTGTCATTCCCACTCCTAGATCCTATCGTGCCTGAAATTCACTCATCATATCGGATGGCCACAGCGCGCCGCTCGCTGACACAAGCGCACGCAAAGACGCCCACGCGCCTACACACGCATGCGGGCTCCACAAATCAGGATGGACTTGATTACACAAGCAGAACCCGACAGAGGGAACGAGCACTAAAAAAAGAAAGATATAAAACGCTCATTTGCCCGTGTTGTATAAGTGTGTTTCATCTTCCCACTCTCGCCTACCCGCGCCCACACAGGTTAGATCCAAGAGCTGGTGCCATCCAAGAGCAGGCCTCTATCTTGCAACACAAACATGGCCGTGCGAAGGAATATTGCAGTGGAGTTTTTCATAATCTCTTCCTCTACACGCCCACACAAGCTCGGAGTCGGGGGAGAGCGGGACGGGGGTAAAAGAAAATGAAAAGAGGAGAGGTGAAGGGGGTGAGAGGGAGGGAGTACCAGGAGGTAGTTGTTATAGTAACTGTGTCTCTTTACCTGTCAATCAGAGCTATTTCTGGCATCTTGCTTTTATGGGGAGAAAAAAAATTACACACACACACACACACACATAAAAAAGCATGCACTAGGGCCAAAGAGCTGAGGCAAAATTATCAACCAACGCACACCATACAGCACATAAAAATAGCTGCACACTTTGCAGGGCCACAATAGTGTTATAACAATGTGTCCTTGGATAAATTTCAGTATTGATCCAGGGATAATTAAAATCATAGCCATGCAGGCAAACGCGTGTTGGAGAAAACGAGTGTGGGAGTAAGAAAAGTGTAGGCACCAATATGGATGGAAGCACAAGCATTAGGCAGAAGGTAATTAATACCTGTCACCGCAGTGCTCCGTTTGGTGCCTTTATTCGCTTTCAGACCAATTAAAATATGACACTCCTCCGGTGGAGAAATGTCTTGTTAAAATTAAGCACCCGAGACGCACAGACACCTTTGATAAACACATCCACAGCTACAATTGGCTTTGGCAGCGACGACGCGCCGTTAAGAGGAAAAAAGATACAGGATTGAGGGGGGAAAATATGGCTGCTGTGTTCGTGTCACTTCCAGAAGCAGACGCGCGCTGTTAGATCTGATTAAAACTGTGTACTGTAGCCCGCAACAAACACAAATAATGCACTCAGAGTGACATCATGTTAGGAGACGTTTATGAGGCAGGAGACACTGACCGGTGAAGACAACTGTAGAGAGAGCAACTGAGGATATAAAATGACAGGTGGTGTGCAGAAAGCTTATAGGAGCAAAGGAAAATATGATGAAGAAGGGCAGACAGGAAGGAAAACAAAAGAATAGAAGCGCGCTAAGGGAGGATGGAAGTGAAAGATGTTGTGTGGTGGGTTTTTTTTTAAGAGTTGGGATGATAAGAAGTGGGGAAAAATGGAGAGCGGTGGAGTGATGGATGCAGGCAGGGGACCAGCAGCTCTCTGCCAACATCTCCATGCATCCTTCCAGACATCACACTGCGCTACCATCTGCTTCAGCTTCAGCCTCTGCCACACACACACACACACACACACACACACACACACACACACACACACACACACGCACAAAGGGAGGAGATACGTGATCATTAGCGTCTCCCGACACTGAATAAATATCTGGGGATGAAATCTGTCTGTGGAGAAATCACCTGCGGGGGGAAATATGATTGGATGAGATCACGACCTCAATGAAACGCAATTTGCATGTCATCTAAATGGGATCTGGCCCCGATGCACGGCAGGTCAAGAGGCGTCCGATTAGTCGCATAGAACCAGTCACTTCCCAATTGGCTCAAAAAAAAAAGTGGCGCCCCCCAGTGTGAGCAACAGGACTGCCCTCTCCTGGCCACTTTACAAATCTCAAAAACTGAACATGTAAGACCAGACAAACCTCTGGATGGCTGTTGTTTCTTTTTTTTAATCACATTAGAGCTGAGGAATAAAAATAACACAAAGAGAGCATGAGTGCAGCACACAAAGTGTCTCGGTTAACCACGTACAGAGTCTTATTTATACATATATTTATATAATAGAGCAATTTCTCCCAGTTTTACAGCTTCTGATTGTAAGACAGAAATATACCAACATTCCCTGCGCGAGAAACGGAGAAAAAAAAGAGCTCAACAGTCATCATCTACATTATAAAACCTACAGGCCATTCCTTTTTATAGGTTTATACATCAGCGAGGCATCAGGGTTCATTATAAAAATAGGAATATAGATGGTGAAGAAGCACTAACTGTGGGGGAGTGAGGATGTGGCATGACAAGTCCATCCATTTAACACATTTCCAACTCAGGAAAAGTGTCTCTAGCCCCAGGTTTGTGCCTCTATAAGTGTTGTACAGCAGTCCAGCCCAAAAGAAGAGGTTTAAATTAATACAACTATTAGAAAAGGAGCCATACAAATAACCGTACAAACAAACACAAAAAAGGGAGGTTAGTGTAAAGATAAAAGATAAGGTGAAGTGCTGTCAAAACCGAAGAGGAAACATTAGTCGGGATTAAAGGGAGGATGAGATGAAACAAAAGTGGCAAAGTAATGAAAGGTTTCAGGAGAGAAGTGCAAAGCAGCTCAGAGGTCTCCCTTCATCTGGGTTTCCACGGGTGCTGTTAGAGGGTGAGAATGAACGGGTGAGTGTGAGGGGGAGGGAGCCGGTGAGGATAAGCTGTTATTGCTGGGGGTTGTTTATTTGGTGTTAACATAATAAGGAGAGGAACAGGCGAGCAGAGAGAAAGAGTGGGGGGCGAACTATTGCTGTGGGTAGTAGGGCTGCTGCTGAGGGGGTTGTTGGGGGTAGCCGGGGTAGGGCTGTCCGGCTGGGGGCGCTCCTGGGTATCCTTGTCCTGGAGTGGCCTGGTACGGCATGTAGTACTGACCGTAGGCGTAGGGACTGTAGCCCATAGGCATCTGGTAGTATCTGTGGAGACAACACAAAGGACAGAGTCAGACATCACTTTTTAAACACGTTCACAAATCTGAGACTTAAGTGACCTTTATATGCAAATAAAACAATACCTAGAAACTTGTACAATTTATACTGTGCTTAAAAATGTTTTCTATTCCATATTTTATTATATTATCGTGCAACTGCTTTATCTGTTTAATTAGTTTTGTTGACTGAAACACGCGTGGTTCGGTTGAATAAACATCGACTTTGTTCGCTCAAACTACGGTAATTGCAAAGTACCAGTTTTTGCAGTAACAGAATCCTTGTCATAATTGGCTTCAGCAGATAGTGTGTGTCTTTTTTAAATGTCATCTTAAATTAAGTGGCAATCACTGAGTCACCGCTTTTTTGCTGTACTCTTTCATAGAGACAAAAAAGAATCTGTGTTTCCTGCCAACTCTGGGCTGGATCTGAAATTGAACAAGACCTTAAAACTACTATCACAACATGAAAACTCTGAGCTAATTGACAGTGATCTAAAACAGCCTTTGCTGTGATGGACTCACCCTGGGTAACCCTGGTAGGTCGGGTATGGGGGTCCCTGGGCTTGTGTGGGTGGTGCCACCGGTGGGGGGTTGCCGGTCGGGGGGACAGCGGGGGGTGTGTTGGTGGGAGTGCTGGAGGCGGCCTGTGGAGTGATGCTCGGTGGTGGGGGCCTGGCTGGAGGTGTAGCCTTTGCAGGTGCCTGCTGCGGCTGTTGAGGCTAAACGACAAAGTCATCGTCAGTGAGAAACCATTAGCCTTGAATGTGCGTCATTGTTGTTCAGAATTTTGTGCTTACAAACACAGTCCTGGGCGCAGGTGTGGGACCGGCGGCAGGAGCGGCAGGAGTGCTCTGATACGCAGGGACGTTAAAGGAAGGAGCACTGGGCTCTCGAGCAATGCTTTGCTGCAGCTCCCTAGGAAAAAAAAATTGAATTAGATGTAAAATATCTTCCACCTGAAACTAAAAAAGAAGAAACATTCATCAAAAATAAAACCACAAAAATCTGCTGAGTGGTAATCTCCTGAAGCTTCAATGGCACAAATATGTCACACATTATGAAGGAAAAACAACACACAAGGACATACTTAAGTAGTTCATCACGCTCCGTTTTCCGAGCGAAAACAATGTCGCTGCACTTGTTCTGGAACTTGAGCAGAATTTCTGTCAAGTCGTTGTAAAACTGTGGAGGAGAAACACAAGGACCAAAATAAACTACATGGCTCGACACACTAAAATAAAAACTTTTCTAAGAAAGTTTGTGACAGGCTGTGTGTCGGTGTGGTACAGTTCACCCAGGCTGAGGCTTAAGTGTGCTGGGGTTGTGCTGACTGAGTACCTTGGTGCCTTCGCGCAGGTTGCTGCTGATCTCAATGTAGCTGTCGTGAGCTGAGGCCAGCTTCTTTAGCACTTCCTCTCTCTGATTGGCCTCTGAGTTAGACTGCTTCAGGTTGCTAAACTCTTGGTGGGAAGTCTAAACAAATAATACTCTTGTTAATAAAAACTGGTGTTTACAGAAGCTACACACTTAATAATGTAAAATAAGCCAAGCCTTAACAAATCTCAGCAATAGATTCAACTCATTAAACTAAGTGTATTAACCTCAGAAGCTGAAGAATTATTTCTTGAGCAATTGCCCTTTTAGTTGAATCATATTGCATTATTGATAGAGATTACGTTCATGTGTGTCTATAAATGTTCCGTATTTTGTGATTTGTGTAGGTGTACCTGCCACAACAGAAAGCTAAATATGGCATATACAACCTAATTTGAAGTTTGTTCTAATGCATTGGTGCTGTTTAAATGTATAAATGGAATTATGGATTAATGGATTAAGGAAATGAAATGAAATGTTTGTTCTGAAAAAAAAACTAAAAGAACTGACATTTTACCAGTGTAGAGCTCTAAGTGAAATTTAGTCAAAAAAGCTCTAAACTAAATGGTCACATTGTTCCCCTGAAGCAACACAAAAGCCCTGTACCTGCACTTGCCCCAGCAGCTCCTCCTGTTTGCGGAGGCTGGCCTGTACTCTCTGGTTGTAGGAGCCGTACAGCTGTTCGAGCTGAGCGAGTGAGAGTTGCTCCTCGTTGATGGCGCCATCTTGAGCAAGCGCTGTCAAAAACATGACAGACATGTCGAAGGTGACGCCCTTGATCTCACCCTCCAGGGTCTCCCTCTCTCTCTTCACCTCATCCAGCTGTGTGAGCTGGGAGCGCAGCACATTCACTACCTGAAAAAAACAAAACACAAGATGGATGAAACACAAGGGCTGAGCAATAAGAAGCTTGTTTTGGAGATGGATGTGCACACACACTTTGACCTTTTCCAACACTTTTGGTTAATTATTGTCCATTAATCCCACTTCTATCTGCTACTGTATGAATAGAATAGACAATACAACACCTTTTTGTGTTTCAACTGAGCCAGACTCTTTTTACATTTCTGCTTGCATAGTTATTTAAGTTCCCCAGTGAAACACAATGCACAGTCAGCAAAGAAAATGAAAAATGGAGCTACTGTGAGTAGGAGGGACAAGGCCATAAAGCACACAGTGTACACCGGGTTTTTCTGTACAGCATGTTTCTATGTTTATGAGCTACACAAAACACTCTGACAATGAGTTTATACATTGTTCTCACAAAGAAAGATAAAGACAGACCTCGCTTCCTTGTAGGGTCTTGGTGGGGTTAGCAGAGGGAATGGCAGCATTCAGCTCATTCTCTGGTTTACACAGCAGGGCGATCATCTCACAGTGGGTGTTGTAGCGGTCTCGCACCACCTGGTCTGCCTGCACCGCTTTGTCCAAAATATTGCGAAAGTTAGCACCCTCTGGGGGAGAGACAAGGGGAAACAATGAGCATGGTCAGCTGCAGTCGAATGAGATTGACTTTAAGAGGTAGACTCCTTATGTGTGTACCGGCACGAAGTGGCTTGTAGAGGTCTCCAGAGGGGGTCCTGTTCCAGCGCTGGTTAAATTTGCTTCTCAGCTCGTTGTCTGTTGTCTCTTCATCATCCAACATCTTCAGAGACTAAAAGACATACAAAACATACATAGAAGAAATACAAATGTGTGTAAAAAATAAAGCACCATAGGCCAGTTTTTAAATTTGATTTAAGATTTATATCTCATTGTGGCACTTCAGTAGGAGAAGTGCATTTCTCAGGATAATTGGGACAATCTGTGTTGGACTTTTTAGATGCTGCCAACAAACTTGGAACTTAAGCTGTGTTTTATGTTTTTAGTCCCGTCTGTTTGTTTGTCATCAACATGGCTACAGAAGTGTTGGCGGAGAATGGCGGACTGAGAGTCCTTGGCCCAGAGATCAGTGGATTAGATATCAATGATTATTCTAATCTGGGATTTCTGCCATTAGGGACGATTTGTGAGTTTTTGGTATTTGTGTGGGTTTCTAGCAGTAGAAAGGTCCAACATCCAAGCCATTCATTACAACAACTAAGCAAAGCAATATTACAAGGACGCTGTTGACAAACTTTATTTTCCAATCACAAAAACTGGAAAAGCTAGAAATAAAGGAAAATAAAAGTTAAATGTTGTCAACTGTTTAGTTCAATGTGGGTCTACCTCGTCTAAAATCTCTCTGTTGCGGGTCAGCAGTTCAGGCAGGTCTTTGATAAGTTGCTCGATGCTCTGAAGGCCTCCTTGCTGTATAATGGCACGAGACTTCTCAGCAATGGATTGTGGGATTGAGTCTCCAGACAGATCCTCCAGAGCAGCTGGTAGGTTTAAAGAGGCCAGCACCCTGAAGATACATTAATGATTTCTTATTTATTTACAAAATCAAAACAAAATCTCATTCATGCCAATCAAAACACACTATGATACATGTTTTCTGTTACGCCATAACACTGAAACCATTAGTACATTTGTTGACATTTTAATATCTGGCAGCCTCTCGTGTGATGAATTTTTAATGTCCATCTGTGCATTAAGACAAATGCTGATGGAGACATGCACAGACGGACGACTACATCTGCACGCTGACATACACCAGCAGAACCTGAGCAGAACAGGTGCAGGCAGACACTTGGGAGCGTACCCGTTGCAGAGGTTGGTCGCCTCCCTCATTGTTCCCACCAGTCTGTTCACAGTCTCAGCCTTCCTCTGGTTGTAAATGCTCATGGACTGCTGCACTGCCATGGGAACCATCTTCTCGAACAAGTCTGAACACAGGAGATAAGCGCAAACAACTAGTTTAACACAACAACTTGGCATAATACACTTTTTAAATGAAAGCTGACTGTGTATGTGATTTTAATGCCAACTATTTCTGGTATATTTTCATTACATTTCATAGTCTTGTTTTAGTAATAACGGTGAATACTGACTGCAGTGTGGTACCTGTAAATTTCTGGCTGATGGGAGGAGTAATGCCAGTGGGTTTGGCCAGTGCAGCTTTGCCAATGTGCTCTAGATCCTTGATCTCAGGAACGCGCTCGTTATAGATAAAGTCGTTGTCTTTTTTGGCTGCAGTGAGAGCTCGGTTGATCTTTTCACTCAAGTCCTTAACACTCACATACTCATCATAACGAGATGCCACTGTCTTTACAAGCTCTGCTGCATGCTGGAGAGAACAACCAGGAAAATCTATTACTACTTTTAAATAAATAAAATAGCCTAATTATTAAGATGAAAATCCATTACATAAATTATATACCTGCAGACGAGCAATTTCTTCTCCAAAGTGTTTCTTCTGCTTGGCAAGGGCGCTCTGGTGAAGCTCGGCGTTGGCCTGCATGATGCAGTGCTTGGCCGCCAGCACCGGGAGCACTTCCTGAAAATAAAAATACTGACCAGGGAGAGGCAACCACAGAGCAACACACAGACATGCAAACGTACATATACAAGCACGCATACAACGGCAAGGCAAACCATAAAATGACAGACACACACCAGCAAAGTCGATCGTGAATGACATCACAAAAAGCCAGTCACAAAAACAAACATGAGCGGTCAGAGGTGTGCAAACAAAAACACAAGCGCACACAACCAATGCCACCATCACAAGGGATGCAGAAGGATAGGAAGACAACGAGAGAGAAAACAGAACAGGCCATGAGTGTTTAACCTTTTAGCCATTTGATCATGTTCATGTGAGAATGAAGGTGTGAGTGTGGTTCAACACTTTTCACAGATATGGAATCATTACAGCACTACCAGGCTAATTGTGTCTGTGAGATATAGCACTACTGTGTTGTACAATGATTAGGAATATGTGTGGTATTTACCTTCTAAAAAGACTTAAATTTGAAAAGACATAATGGTGGTAAAGGAATCTCAGAAACGCATTTGTTTTAATAACTTTTGATAATTTGTATGTGTTGCAAAGATACAAAGTTGATACCCAAACCCCTTCAGAAGTAATCAACCAGAGTGAAAATAGGATGGAAATGACCCAATGAATACAGAGAGATGTTACAGTCCCACAGCCTGAATACACTCTTGAAGTAAGTTCTACACACACATACAAAATGATGCACAACATCAAACACCCACCAAACCCCACACACAACAAACTGATCTCAGGTGTTTGAGGCCATTTTGTTAATTTTTTCTTTCTTGTTTCATATGCAGTGTGTTTCCTTCACATACCTTGGGGAGGTTGTCTTTGTACTGACATTGCTTGAAAGCATCGCCGTAGAAGTCTGCAGCCTGATTGGCCAGTTTTGCAATGACAGCATCCTTCATTTTATCTAAAAAGTGAAGAAAAAAGTCAGTGACTTAGTTAACATATGTACAACAACAGAGCACTTCAGTGCATTTAGCACACCTTACTGTGTTGAATCAATTTATCTATATTATAACAACATTAGCATAAAAGCTTCCTACATCCTTAGATGAAACCAGTTTAGAAGAAAAACACACCATCAGCAGAAATTACAGTCCTAATGTTAAAGTAGGATCCCATAACAGCTAACCTTCAAAACTTCTTCTGCTTCCAGTAAGCATTTCCAGAGACAGATTTGGGACAGAGTCTGTGGAGAACCTGGATCAAACCTACTTTTGTCACCTTTACAAATTACTCTTGAGGCAACAAAAGCCATGAGAGCCCAATTAAAGATGCTAAAATATTTTTCCCTGCTTTGGTGTGCGAGCCTGGCTAATCTATTATCAGTGTTTGCAGGTTTAAACTTAAGATATTCCCAAAATGAGTTTCTTTGTCAGTTGATACTTTTAAACACAGAGCGGAGCCTACATAAACTTCAGTACCTGAAGTAGCTTTGAGGAAGAAAACCTCTTGTGCCTGGGCCAGCATAATAAGGCTGAGAGTGCCTACAGTCTCAGGGGAAATGTCCATAGTGGGCTCTCTGTTCAGGGCAGACAGCACTGTGTCCTTAATGTGGCCAAATGCTCCACTGGCCAGCTGAAGGAGAAAACAATAATGAAACATACTGAACTAGAACCAGTTGTGGTAGTACTTACATCACATTTCTCTTTCCTAAAGTCTAACGACAAAGACAATATTGTGTCCTCATTGGTGGCAGGATGCAAATAGATGCAAATTGGAAGTCTAGGCTCCGCACAAACATGAAAACCTCCTAAAACCTGTGCCTTAATCTTACCTGATAGTATTTTGCTGCAGACTTTAGTCCCTCATCGCTGTCCAGATTCTGCTCTGAGGCGATCTGACTGGCCAGAGCTGCCGAGTTAAACAGCACGCAGGTCTTTTCATAGCCCAAACTGGCCAAAGCTAAAACACAAAAAGGCCATTGGCAGTGTTTTGGGAAGAAAACAGTTAGTTCTTTTGTGCAAGAGCTTTGAGTAAGACAGTGTGAAAACACAACACAAAAAGAGGCTTAATCCCTTTCAACAGATATTCTTTTTGCTGAGTGAATTGAAAGGGCTGGCATTTCTCAAGCCAACATTTTCTGGTGTTTAATTCTACATTTTTCTCACTCACAGGAAAACTCCAGAAAAATGTACTGTACTTAGAAGATAAGAGTCAATAAAAATAGACATAACCGAAAAAACATAACATCTACACTTGCACAAACAATTACCACACATATATTAATACATGGAGACATGGTCAGAGGCTGTGCTTACCAAGCTTGACTGAGCCACCGAATAGAGATCCTTTATCAAAGGCATCCTTCCATGTGAAGGTTAAGCAAAGCTGTGGAGACAGAGAAGTTCTTTGTGTTAAAGCTGTTCTGTTCAAACCCACAATCATGCGTGTTGCTCAGTAATCAAGCAATTACCTGGTTTTCAGAGAAGGGAAACTTGGGCTCAACAGCACACAGTTGATCATAATATCTGGAGACAGAAATAAGATAACAGGATATAGGAGTTTGCATTAAGACTGAATTATTAACTTATATCAGGTTAAAAGACCTGTTGATGTTTGAAAATGGCATGTAATTCGATTTGTGATTTAGGGAAGCTCTGGTAGTTGAGAGACATGTGACAATGACTCAGGAAAAAATATCTGGATGAGAGAGCAGACTGCACTGCACAAGCATTCGCACAAAATTTACACACATCGTAAAACAGCTTAACACATGATGTCAGTATCTGTCCCACTGGTGTGACATGTGTCTATTATTAGCAACATCCACCTAGGACCAGGTTGGGAATCCCCTTTTACCTGTTTATCTACCCTTGAAAGACTAACAACACACTCTTACATAAACAAAGCCTTTCTCATTACAAAAAATTCTCGGTTTAGATGACACACACCGCTGAAAACTGAGATGTAAGTGCCCTCTGGTGAAGGAAGAAAACTTAGCCAGACAAAACAAAGGCTTCCATGGTAACGCTTGAGCAGTGTGTCTGATTGGTCATGAAAAGAATTGAGCTGGTCGCTGTGGCTACCTGGCACATGGCACAACTTTGTGAAAAAAGCTGAGCAGCAACAATACCAGGAAGGTTATTTAGTTCACCAAACACCCAACTTACATTCACTTTATCTCAAATAGAGCACCTTAAAATAGGTTTCTGCCTCAGTTTGTGCCCAACATCATAAACAGGACCGACTGCTCCTATTGTTAGAAGATTAGTCTTTTAATGCCTTACTGTTTCAAGAACTAAGGTGCTTTAGTTTTGACTTGTGTTTTATTTTCAGCACTTAATCCTTTATTTCAACTGAAACAATGTAGATAGACAGGAAACAGGAAGGTAAAGAGAAATGGTGCAAACAAACCCGTGGTGGGGTTTGAATCCAGGTCACTATTACTGCTCTACCAGGTGAGCCACATCTACCACATCATTAAAGTGACACTGACATGTTAATCCATTATTCAAATGCACAAACAGCATATGCCCTGCCTCGCTCCAATACTGACTACAGTCCATCTGCCATCCAACAACTCTACGTCAACCCTATAAAATAGTTCACAGTTTTGGAAAATGTAGGGCTGTGGTCTCTCAGTGACTGCATACCTGGCTATAAAAGTAACTTAGACATTCTCTGTGTAAAGAATAACACATGAGTCATTGAGAACAAAAGCGTCACAGAAAGAGCAAGGTCCGAAGAAATATGTCATCTGTGAATGAAACCATGGGTAAAATATCAAATAAATGAAACAGAAGAGAGACGAATTGGTATTTTAATGCATAATTAAACTATTAACCCAACATTATTTTAAAATAGTAGTTAGAACTATAGTAATTCATACTTCAAGCACTCAACACTCACCTGTGTTACACCTTCATTACATAATGATTAAAAAAAATTACATACAAAGGTTTTTCTGTCTGGTTACCTTAAATATAGAATTTCCCATGATAAAAACATATCTACTACACTAAACATAACTACTAGGCACAAGGCTTTAACAACTTAAAGTCCTTGTCTTAGATTGAAAAGTCTCTCCTTTTGAATGAGACTCGAACAAAAATTCATTGTGATTATTTTTGATTAACAGAATACCCAAGAAAGAAACAGTGGCCTGTCGCTGAATAAGGAAGACACAATGTCAAATAAGCGTTGCCATCACAGGACAGCTGAGCAGGAACAACATATGAGTCAGGAATGGAGAAAATCTCCTGGTAGCATTTAGCCAGCCTTAGCCTTTAGCAACGGAGCTAACACATCTGGGCGCGGCAGCGAGAAAAATGAAAACGACAGGTAACGAAGTGACTGCAAATGTTTGAATACCAATCACCACTTAATAAAACATTTAAAGACATCGCTAATACCTGAGCAAGATCTCCAAAGAGCTTTCGTGTTTGTCCAGAGGCCTTCCCAAAGCGTTCTTGCGTAGCTTGTTGAGCTCTTCCACTGAGCGAAGGTACTCCGCCTGCTCCTCGCCTGCTGGATATGTAGAGGTTACAAATTTCGACAGCGGTTTCACTAGATCCACCTCTGAAGATTTCTTTAACGGGACTGAAATAAACGTTGCCATTTCGGCGCACAAAAACGACAATACAATTCAGAGAAAGCGTGTCGATTGACGATCTCGGAACACAAACAACAGCGACAGCACTTCCTGGTTTCTGTGCTGGGCCGTCAAATGACGTCATGGGAACGGCGTGGCGCACCGCGCACTTTCCGTACGTCCTGGGACGTTAAAGCCTATGATCCTTGACGTTTCCATGTTCTGGTATGATTCTTAAATTATACAAATTCTTTTTTAAGTATAATTACTTAAAGTTGTGTGTAATTTTTAGAGTTTATGTTGTGCTTTGGTTTATGTATTATTATTTATCATCTCATTGTCCTGTACCTATGCACTTTGTTGATGTAAAACACGCTCAAATCGTACAGGTAAAGGTTTCCGATTTTACTGTATATGTTCTAGTATTATAGTGATATGTTGCCAACATTTTTGTTTCAGGCACCGTCAATTTACCTTTCACTCCAGATAATCACTTCTTTCATGTCATTATTCTTTCAAAATGTACAAACAACTGCGCTTTACTGAATACAGCAAATAATACTTATGTGCTAGTCATATTTGTGCACTTTTGCACATTGTATCTCTACACTAGAAAGTCAACCAACTTAAGTATAACATACTGCATCAATGTGTGCATTATGAAAACAGTAAATTCATTTATTTTAATCTAAGTAAAAAGTGGGCCAGGTGTATAACTCCACTTGTTTATGAAAAGTCAGTCACACACAGATTCCATACAGCCTGTGTGCATTATAAAGACAACAGTGGAGAAAGTTATGTAGTCATTTATTCCCAGCACATGTGGTTGTGTACATCTCCAGCATACGATACTGTGCACATGAGAAGCTTTGACATTAGGCTGTACATGAACAGTGGTCAACTCTCCTGCTCACTCTCACACATACACAGACTATTGATCAGGCCATCAGGGACTACAACTGCTCTAGAGGGTTTGTAATATCTCTGCTTTAGATTCATCACTTTGATTTGATGAACATCTTCAATTGTAAACACCACACAGAGCTACAGTCCTGGCTATGGTGCAATAATATCAAAACTTTTCATTGTAACATTCGTTTTTTGTTTTCCGAGCCAGAGGCAGATACAAGGGTGTGTGGTTTTGGAACTACAGACTACACATCGAGCTAGTTCTGTGTTATCAGTGCAGGCTTGGTCTCTAATATCTGGAACATACAGAGGATTATAATTAACCCCAATTATTCCCCCTTTCTTGCTTTTCACAATTTCCACATGCTCTTTTCTACACAACAAGCTAAACACGTTATCATACAAACAGGGAAAAATGTTATGACAACTACAGACATATTAAGTCTTCTTTGCAAGAACAAAAAATGATACACATGCGAGCAAAAATCCTGACACTTGGAGACGTGCAGTTCACGCACAAACACACAGTGTGCAACTCAACTTTATCAGACATTGTACCAAAAAGCAAAAATGGGGGTTGGCTAAACAAAAACAATGGCGACTCCAAAGACCTGTCTGAGGTATCCCGAGACCTCATCAATGGTAAGGGCACTAAAAACACAGGTCTACATCCTGTTTGCTAAATTAAGAAAAAATGTAAAAGATAGGAGTGAAACCACCTTTACTTCTTATTCCACATAAGAATTAAAAAAAAAAAAAAAAAATCAGGCTACAGCGATGCATGTCTTTTTAAACCAAGCTGTTCCAGGATGAGAGTTTGTACATGAAGTACATAAACATCGCCATAAGATGAAAGGTTATGTTGCCATCTGATTGGTTGTGTGTAAGACATTCAGAGGGGGCTAAGGCTGTTCCTTGGAAAAATATACCTATTTATCTGATTCCCATTTGGTCCACATAAGAGTAGGTTCTCGGATAGGCATGAATTTACTTTTTGTACGTGTATGGCCTACAATCCCTGAAGGCAAAAATCCAACGACCAGTGTTTCAAAGATCAGACAAGAAGCAGAGAAGACCTGGACAAGGTGTATGTGCTTGGTTTTTGATTGTGCGAACTGGAGCAAAAAGATGCTGACATGAATGAAAAGCCAATATGGCACGAGAAACAAGATATTTGAATGACAGGTACAGCTCACACATAAATACTCAACTAAAATAGTAAAAGCTTAAGCTGAAAAAGACATACTATAAGAATTAAGTAGTGAAATTGTCCAAGAGAAAGAGGGTGAGATATGGCTGGGGTAATAAAAATCACATAGGATTATGCTATGTGTCATCTAAATGAAATGCATCCATTAAAGGAAAAAAGAAAAAAAAAACTAATGACGCCATTTCCACAAATTTAGAGAAGGCCTGATTTTTCAGGGGTAACCAAACATTTTGAATGAGTAAATGAGTTTGGTTTTTTAAGACAACCCCTTGAGAATGTTAGGCAAACAGAGTTAAGTTGTGATTTTCTGAAAAGCAAGTTAGTATGTTCTGTTTGCATGCTGCTCAGCTGTACAAGTTATCAAATACTGGCCTAGTGCTGGTTGTGTGCGTTGTGCAGGAAGGGCAACGAGCAATAAGGAAAATTCTGCTTTCTTTCTACTTAAAACCACCTGACTCTTGCCTCTCCTCTTGAGCCTCACATCTCCCTTCTCCAAATAGGACAATATAAAAAGACAAAACATAAAATCAAATCAAAATACAATGAACATAATTATATTTTCCCCAACCCTTTGTCCTCAGCCTCTCCTCTTTTCACTAAATCCCTCTGTTAATAGTGTTTTCAATATGAAACAATGGACACTCCCATGTCAGATTCTAACATTTACATGGCTTCAGTACAGTCTCTGCTTTCAGTCGAGCACCCAGTTAAAAAGGGAGGGAGGGAGGGACTAGAAGGGAGAGTAGAGGCAGGCAGAGAGGGACAAAGAGAGGCTTTTGCTCCAAGACAAAGGGTGGAGTATTAGTGATGCCATCTGTCCCCGTCACTACTTCAGAATGAGATGGAGTCCTTCACCAGTTTCATCTGAAAGAGCAAAGAACAGTCAATTACCATTGTCCGCATTAAAACATAATTAACAGTGCACTAAATACAAATGCATGGTACACTCACCTTTGAGAGTGCTGATCAAAAAACAGCTCTCATCGGGCAGGTTGTAAACCATCTAAAAAGGACAGAGGGAAACACAGCAGCTTAAAAACATGAAATGTAAATAAGCAAATTTGCTGACAAAGAAAAATGTGCTCCAGTTTATTTTGCAGAACAAATCATTTGACTTTAAAAAGCTAAAACTGTGTTTTTGTTGACTACTAGATTAAAGATGTTAGTAGTTATTACCTGATCACTGAGAAGAATGTGTATGCCTGTAGGGCCCTGTCGGTACACATGGTTAATTTTTTCCAGTGGAAGGCTGCACACGCATGCCATCTTGCGGATGAGTTCTGCTGCCGTCAGCTCCTCTAGATACAAAGCATGATACACTGCACAAAACACCAAAAAAGCGTTAATGATTCAATATAACCCACCCAGGATATTTCAGGTAGATCTGATATAATGTAAAGGCCTTAATTTTATGTTGTTTAGTTTCATTACCATGTAAACTAGAAGGGACGCTGTGTTCTCCATTTTCATTGGTACTGTGTCTCTCCAGCAGGGGGCTCTCCCGAGGCGACTCCTGACAGACGTACACCGTCAACCTGGGACGCACAGACCTACACACAGACATGTACTCCATGAGCACCTCAGGCATGGTAACATTTTTATTTAAGAAAATCAAATGGATGCACACCTAGATTTAAGTGCATTAAAGAGTCTGATCCCATCTGCTGGACCACAAATCTGGACCAGGTCATCGCGAGTTAGCTTCAACAAGTCAGAACCTAGACAAAGAAGGAAACATGCAGTGCGGCTTTTGATATAATATTTAGTATAAGGTTTTGTGTGTGTGATTTAATGTACCTGAGAAGTGAGAAAAGAGTCTTGTGTAGGAGCTAAAACGGTTTTTCAGCAGCCACTTCTGGGTGTCCTGTATGGAGGCAGTGGGGCTTAACTGCTGTGGGGTTAAAAAACAGACCATGTGTATATTTTAACCCATACTGTCTATAACATTATATGCATATAATGTGACATTACAATTTACAATTTTTTTCAGAGTGCTGCTTTTTTAACTTAAGTTTGAGCCAATTCTCTCATAAATGCACATCTACCTCTAAGTTGCCATGGCTGCAAGGGTCTGCTTGGTGATTAGGAGAGGACGAATCACTAGAAAAAACATAAACAAGCAATTAAATAAAGCAAATGTTTTTGTACCCTTCATGAAAATATAGTGATATACCTGTCTGGTACTGAGGACGTTGTGTAAGTGGACAGTGGTGTGGAGGCAAAGGAAGGAGTAGCTGCCTGATTGGTGCTCACATAGGCATTGTCTGGCCACGGGGAGCACTGAGCAGAGACAAAAGCCAAAGCAGTTTAAACTAAAATGAAAAGATCTCATATTATCATAATCTAGCTATTAAATTAAAAGATAGATTATGAGTTCTTATAATGGTTGGAAGGGGCAGAAGAACAGAGAAACTTACACTGCCTCTCTTGGCCAACGAATCGCCACAGTCAGCGGGGAGTGTCCGCTTGCTGGACTTTTTCAGCTCATGATCACCTGCATCCTCTATGATGGGCTCAAGCCTTGTCTATGCACAGACACAGAAAACGTTAACTAGGATACACACATCCAAAACTTTAAATATTCTGCATAATTCAACCCCTGACAACAAAAGGATTGTCCAGGGCCATAGTGGCACCTTTTTAATATACTAACCATCTTTGGTAGTCTAAGGCCAAAAAATGCTTGAGGTTAAGCCATGCTTAAGCGTTATAACAGGTAATTGTTCAATGTTATTACCTGTCGTTGACAGGGCATAATTTTAATTGTGTTAGAGGAAAGAGTTGTCAGTTGTTTAAGGGTGCACTGTGTCAAATTTTGTAGTATACAGTTGAACAATTAGTCATACTATTCTTTCAATAATGTATAATCACCTAAAAATCTACGTCTACATTATTTGTTTATAGACAACATGTACCTTCATGGCTACCATAGGTGTTCAGAGAAGAAGGAGTGTGAGATGTAGAAATACAACTGCAAGGTTGCCACTAGATGTTGCCAAAAACTACACACTTTGCACTTCAATAAGCATTAAGATTGTTAGCTCTACAGTGTGTTGTGTTAGAAATCTGCTTTAAAAACACAGTTGCAATGCAGACTGACCTCTGAAAGGATAGTGGTATCATAAGAAGGTTGGTACTTTTCCTTCTCTTGCGCTGTGCGTTTCTCCATCTTTTCCCTGTCGGTCTTTTGTTTACGGTCTGCACCCTTTGGCTGAACAGAAAACATAAAGAAAGGGGAGCTTATTTATCAGGTGACGAAGAATGTCAACATTAGTTGAGCTAGTGGAAAACTGTCCTCCCACAGGAGAGTAGGTGTGAACCTTAAAGACTTTGATTTGGCAGGAGGCTGAGTGGAGGTGCTCTGTGTACTCTCCATTGTCTCCCAGGGCGAACGTGTCGATTTGAATCCTGAAGGGGACACCCTTCTCACCCCCATGCTTTCTGGGAGTAAACTCTGTGCTGATACAGTGCACCTGCACACATATTTAAAAGTACAGGGTTATAATATGAGCAGGTAAGTCAACACACAATGACATAGCAATGACAATAGATTAGGTGGGTTTCTACCTGCACAAAAACAGATGTTCTCTTGTTCAGGTCCCAAAGGAACTCTGCAGCGTTGAGCTGGGAGGGGTGAGTCTTTGGCTCTATGATGCCCACTGACATGGGGATATCTGTCCCATACAAACACAGAGAATTTTTTAACTCCAGCTAAATCACAGGAGACAGTTTGCGTAAACATTTCTTGCCAGGCATCATTACCGATGTCAAGGAGACGGTCGCCAGGACGATTCCACTTCCAGCCTTCCAGCTGCTGGTGCTCGGTGTACTGCAGCCGGCGGTCATGAAACACCACTCGTACAATGCTCTACAAACACAGCCCAATAGGTCACTGCATTGTCTATTGAGTGGATATAATAGATACAGGAGAGTCTTACTTTAACCAATTTGTTGTTAAGCTCTGGTAGCTCCCCAGGATTTCTGTTGTCCAACATACGCACCTCATATGACTGGCCTGTAAGAAAATGTCCTTTAAAATACTACCATATGCAGCCAATATTATAGCAACCTGCCAGTGTTCATTAGTTTGCCCCTGCTCATGGCCTCTGCTCACTACATGCTAAAGGCTCACAATAATAGAATTTAACCAATGACATGAACTTGCATAATATTTTATCACCACAGTTGTGTTATTTTTACAGAAAAATAACATAGCCTCAGCTTATTTTAGATGTTTTATTCAGAAAGATTACTTATTTAAAAAAGCATTTGATGATGGCATGTGCTTGAACACAACAGTGCTTTGTTAACATTTAGGGGGAGTGAAGGCCGTATTCTCTTTGACAAAGGCTTGCTGTTTGCAGTAATTAAACTAATATGCAGTGAATGTGGTCATTATTTACACAACTAAGGATAGAAGTGTGTTATATCTTATATGGACTATGGCAGACCCTCATGGCACCCACTCAAGTGAATAGTTCAACTACACAATGTTGAGGCATTCGGTTTAAGAGGTGTCTATGTAAAACTCTCACCTTGGTTCAAGTACGTGAGTGTCTCATCGTGCAGCTTGACAGCTGGAGAAGTGGCGGCACACAGCACATATTGGAATGGGGGGTTTTTGGTCTCATTCTCTGGAGGAAGGTTGGAGTCCTCCTGCTTAAAGATGGGCAGCGCCAGCACATCACTGAGAAAGATGGAAAGTCGGAAACAAAGTGAGCATCGATATGCAGCAATACCTTTACAAAGTTGAAATGTTCCATCTAAAGTTTAACAGGTGTGCTTCTGAAGTTAACTTTAATTAGTTTGAATTTAATTTTATCACCAGCACTCTGTCCATCTTTGTGCCTAATGCAGAGAGATGCCCAGCCGATATAGATCAATCACGACTGGACGTTCTGGTTTTGCAACTCACTATTATCTCCAAAATACACTTCATATCATCTGTGTAGTTTTAATAATGTATGTGTGACGTTGGCAAGTCATGCATAACTTTGCCATTGCATTAGATCCCTAATGGGATGGCCTATAATAGAGCAAGTGACGAAACTCTCCATTGATTAATTACCTCTTGTATTATGTATGCGTGGAGCTGCTGCAGATAACGGAATACATATTATCGCTCACATTTGGCAGCCACTCTGGACAAACAGGCCGTCCTCAGCTCACCCTGACAAATGCTGCATGAGTGTCATTGAGTGCAAAGCCAAAGGGGTGTGTGTGATTCTGTCTAGATGTCTGAGCCAGAGATTGCCATCTATGCAAAGAAATGTAGATCATATTTTTAGGACCTACGAAACTTTTTTCACAACCAAACTTTGACAACAGCTTGACACTTTCTAAACAATCATATCCTACTCAGGGTTTCACATATCTTTAAATGACTTTTTTCTCAATCACTTCCTGTCGGGGGTGCCCACACAGTGCCAACATGGGTGCTGTAAGCTACACCCGGGGGCACAGGAAAACTACATCTGTTTCTTGAAACCTGAGGAGGGTCTGGCAGACAAACTGAGACATTCTGTTCCTACCAGCTGCCGAATCCAAACACATACCCATCGCAGATAGTGTAGCACTGACACCAGTGACCCTGAAGCCACACACGCTATTTTCACTAATTCACAAACATCACTCTGGCATTAGTAAATTTGCTTACTCACATTAAATATCAGCATGCTCTTATGCCACACACAGATGAGCGCGTTAAAAGTAGCTTGTAGATGGGGTGGCTGATAAGTCACAAGCATGTACTACACACCGTCTTTTTGCACAAATATGTTCAGTTTCTGTCTTACCTTTGATGGTACACAATATACTTAAATAAAACGTAAAGTAACTATTGGCTTACTAAGAAGGAAATAATCCTGTGTAAAGATTGTAAACATGTAGTAAGGACCAGTTGTTGTTTGGGCTGGGATAGACAGGCAACCAACAACTGTGGCAGTATCTACATGTTATTCAAGTGGGGGTAGAAGATTAGCTTTGCAGACAGTGGCTTATGGGCTGAAACAATAAAGACTGAATGTTTCTTGACCACTGGCTTTTTATTAAACCTCAGTTCGAGAGAAACTGATATGCATTTACACTTTGATATGGTTAAGTCTAAATATTCATGAAAAAAAATTTGTAGTATAGGTGTATCCAATAAGGAAGCTTCCAAAAACTATAAGCCTAGAGAAACGGTATATGGACCAGTTGGAAGGGGATAATGTTGCTTTACAAGAGGAAAAAAAACCCCAAACTAAAACAATCTTCAAAAATATAACTGAATAATTGATAGAAAAGATTCAACAATAGATCAACCTATCATATCCCATCTCGACTCCCTACAGCAGTTTGTGTTAAAGACCCCTTGTCTTCTGAGCATCATCTTCGGTGAATGATTTACTCAATGCTATTTGAAGCAAAGACCAAAAACATTCATATTTTAGTGCAACCTATTTTAAAGCCATGGTGGTAAAATGGCTTGGGTTGGTCAAACAAAACCAATCACTAACACACTGCTAACAGTGTATACAGTCTTTAGTTCCCTCTGAAACAAGATTGGTGAGGAAGGGGCGGTGGGTCACAAAAAAGGCCCTTCCTGTGGACTTCCTTACTATTATCTAGGAATGCATTTAAAGTCTATGGTATTATCTCAGACCACATATTTTCCACCAGTGATTTTCTGTGGGTGTAACATATTTGTATTGTCGCTGTCCAGGAAACCCAGCAGTACCAACTCTACACCAAACCTGGGCACAAAGAAGAGCCGTTTGACCCAAAAAATAAAACACAGAGCAAAAATTGACTGCGCTTTTCTGAGTATAGCTAAAGCTGAGGTTGGCATGTCCGTCTCTAACCTCATGCTGTAGGCTCCAGCCCCCAGCTCTTGTCCGATGCCGGACAGACTGGCATCAAAGTCGTGCACAAGCCCCGACTCGATGGTGGCGTCCTCCATCTTCAGCACCCAGGTCATGGGCCCCAGCTCTTTGTCCTCTGTTTCAACTCGGAGGGCCGCCAGCTTGTCTCAGGTAAGAGATGTCGCTTAAGAAGGAAGTGGCTGTGCAGCTTCAGAGGGACCCCGTGGGAGGAAAGTTACGCTGCTAACCCTTTAGCTGCTCCTTCACAGACTGGACAGGTAAAATTCTGCACTGTGTTTATCGCCATATCTCCTGTAAGGGGAACCTTTGGACTCTTGTCACTCACGACGCTGTTCCCCAACTTGTAGGAAGTCTGTAAGTAACGATAAGTAAGAGTTCACTCAGCAACAAATGTTAGTCGTGACTGAAGATGAGCTGATGCTAACGTTATCTAACTGCTAGCTAGCATACAAAGACAACACACAGGGTACTAGCATGTACTCAGCAGCCCTCGGTTAACACAAACACGCATCGGAGCCTTGAGAGGTGATGTTAGCTCAATAAAATGCAACAAGCAGAGACAGTGTGGTTAGGTAAGAGGTGGTAAGTCCACACCACATCCACGCAGCGTCCGCACAGCTGCTCTAGCTGTAGCTACGAGGCTAACTAGCATCAACTTCACTTGCTTTGAATCCGCTGTGTGATGTCCGCTTAGGAGCAGCTTCCTTCTGTCGCTCCTAGTACCATCCCCAGCTGGTCTCCTCTTCTCATTGCGACGCTGGGACCACCGCTAAGCCTTAACTCATAGAGACGTAGTCCTTTACCCACCCAGAGAGCACAAAACCAGCCATCAACATGGCCTCCTGTAATACAGACGGACGGTCTGTGAAGCCTGCGGCTGCCACCACCAGCCTCAGGAAGGATGCCAGGAGGAGCTCAGCCAATCACAGCACGCCCCTTGTGCCAAGCACGGGCCTTTCAGCGAATCAGAGGCCTCCAAGCTTCCGTCATTGTGTCCAACTGTAGATACCTCCCAGAAAATATATAAAATACCTCCAAATTCAGTAATTACTCCACAAGCACCAGCGCTTCAACAGGGCTGACTTATCAGCATGTGCTGTTATGTCCTGTGTATAATATAAACACTCTAAATGTACATGTAAACAAATCCTAAGAAAAATACAGCAACACCCTTTGCCGTTACCTCGTGTTATTCACACTGACAACACAAAACAAAGCTATAATTTATAACTTTATCGTGTTGATAACGTCTGTGGTGTGGTCCATACCCAGTGTAGCTGCTGTCGCCGTATTTCTGTGCTGGTGGACGGAAGTTTTCAGTGTAGGGTTGCCAGAACAACATTGTGTCCCACAACAGCTGTCACTCACACCGCAGTCCCGTAAACAAGACCCAAACCAGAACCGATGAACTCCAAACACTGTACAAACACCACGACTGCCATTTTAGCTTCAACAAAAGCAATCTATGATTTGGCGAAGGACGTGTCCACTGTGCTCTGGTCAATGATTATCTTGCAGCAGACGGACCCTGGACGGCTCCTCTTCTCTCTGCGTGTTTTTTTTTTCGAGCACTGTGCACGCTATTTTGGCCCACAGTAGGGATCCGCCTCATGGCTTAATTACCTCTGCGTGACCCATATGACATTTAAAAACATTTTTAAGGCAAACATTGGTACCAACAGTTCATTGGTTCACACAGCATTTACCTTTATTTATTTAGAATTGAAAATTAAAGTGTCTTTACAGTCAATTGGTCAGTTTCTATGTTATTTAGGGGACAGACTTGTTATTACCTGGAAGGACATGAGTGCAGTGAATCCACTGACTCTACAGCTTAGACTACGTGTGTATCTGGGACTCTCTTTAGCTGTATCTAAATTTACTGAACAGATCCATACACGAAATTCAGCACCTGGATCTTAAATAACTATGTTGCATAAGGTGGAAAAGTTATCTTTTACACAACACATAGTTTGGACTCTATCAACTGGTACTTCCCACACACTGAAGATTTTCTTGTCACAGTGCATTTCACTGTAGGTCAAACTATATTAAGAAAGTGCTCAATCATAGCTATGGACAAAAATGTGGCCTTCAACCCCTTAGCTTTCCCCCCTGGAGGTGCAACTGATTTCTGGTGGGCCTCTAAGGGAGAAAAGCTTTGCTTTTAGTTATTTCTGACCCCTATGTTGTTTGAGCTCTTCATTTTGGATCTAAATTAATAATAATTAAAAAAAAAAATGTTTAAATTAACACTGAAAGTTTTTTAATTTAATTAAAATGTAAAAGGCCTTCTAAGTTCTAGACAAGCTTTGGTCACTCTGATGCCACTGTATTTTGTGATCTAATTGCTCAATAAATTTAAGTCCACAGTGTGAATGCCTGCTTGTGATGTAATGTGCAGCCCTAGTTTTGAGAAAAAGAGTCGTGCCATGTTCGTGATCTGTACAATTTCTTTAGTTTATTGTAAGCACTGCTTTGTAAATGCACAGAAGAAACACAACAGTGAAAACTAGAATGTTACAAGAAGAAAAGGAAACACAATCAAGAGAGAAAGGGTGACAATGACAATGTGTTTCTGAGCTGTAAATAATACATTTCTACAAATAAGCGTGAGAGACTACAGCACGCGCAACAGAACGAGAAAAAAATAAAAACAAGACTGGGCATAGGTGCACATACACCCCCCAAGAGAATCTCCTAAATGACACTGTTATTGGATATTCAATTTTAATATCATATATAGATACATATCTGCTTTGAGATAATAAGCCATGTCCTGTCATACTTCATGTAGTAAGCAGCACGCACCCATTTTCTTTTTTTCAGATTTTGCCAAAAAATTGACTGACTTGATGAGCTGTGAGAAATGGAGGACACCATATAATATTCTGAAAGGGGCAGACATTGTTCACAATAATTTAAACCCCTGTCACTCTATATTTCTCAAGAGAATCCAATAAAAAGGTATTATTTGTTTAGTCTCATGCATAGCCAAGCACTCCGCCTCCGCCCAAGTACAGTAAATGTTATGAGCAGGCATGAACCACTGTGACACTGTGCGTTCGTGCTGTGCAGAGTTGGTCGTACCTTTTAGGCTCATCAGCACCTTTTTAAAAAGACAGAACATGTATGTTTTTGAGCGTGTGCAAGAGAGACAATGTCAGACTTTAAAAACCGCTGCAGTGAAACTTCAAAGTGTAAAATAAATCCAAACTATGACACAAGGTAAATTTACATTCCTGTCTACCTGGCCCCACAGTTACTTATTGTTTAACAAAGAAACAAGATGACACCTTTTGTTTCAGCCCAATACTCTTCAAAGGAAAGAGAACCATGCAGATGCGCCACTTCTTGTTGACATCATAATGGTTTTTAGAGGATGCTCTTAGGTTTTAGAAGTGGGCTACTGAAAATAAGAAAGGCAGAGAGGACGGATTTTTTTTTTCTTTCAACCGTGAGAAAGGAGAGACAAACCATTTTTTTTCTCTAAAATTTTCAGTCTCTGAATCAGAATAGATTCTCAAATATGATCATCAGCTATAAAACTCCTTTTTCGGCAATACAGCTTCCATTGAGTGCGGAGGGAAATGTATTCGGACTGTATGTACCTATATGTGAGCGTCACTTTGCTGGCAAGTGTTGGCGTGGATGAAAGCAGTTTACTCCTGTGAAAGACGGGAATCCGGTTTGTTCTCAGTCTGTGTGAGCTCAAGAAATGATGTTCATGTTTGGTGGGCAGAGTAGCAGTTCACTGGTTGCCCTGTGGGAGGGCGCTGTGTCACCTATAGGCCTTCAGATGTGGGTTCACTGCCACTGGAGCCAGACTGGGCCCGCTTGATGTACAGATTCAACAATTTCAGCTGCAAACAAACAATACAATGAGTTTATTTATTAATTAATACACTGATGAAGACAGACATGGAAAAAGTGCAAGAAACACACCTTGCTGCTGGAGAGTTGGCTGAGGTGAGGTTTGAGGTCCTCTCCTATCACTGCATGAATAGCCACCAAGCAGAACACACAGGCTTTCCTCACGCTGCTCTCAGAGTTGTCATAACCCTGTTTGACCAAATTTAACAGATTAAAACATGCAGAACAAAAGTCTTTATTATACACACACTCATGAAACTATGGTACTTCTGGCCATACATTTCTGAATAAAACACCTCTTAGATGTGTGGTGCTGACCTGTATGAGTCCTGGCACTATCTCAGGCAGCATGCTGATCAGGCCCTCCCTGGGAATCCTTTCAATAACCTTGGTCTGCATCTTGATGGCAGCTAAGTTGATGGGGTAGTCGGCTGACTGAATGATGGGACACAACACCTTGATACATTGGTCTGGACTGATGGACTGGGCCAACATGGCTGCCGTCTCTTCTGCTGCTCGAATCACCTACAGAAACAAATAATGCGCTGGAGATGTCAGCCTACATGTGTTATATTTTATGTAAAAATAAAATGGTTTAATTTGATTTCTGCCAATTTGTATTTTAATTAAAAACTTTATATTTGTGTACATATGTACCTCCTTGTGTGGGTCCTTGTGAGCCTCCAGGGCTTTCATGATGGTGAGCTCTGCATAGTTTTTAAACCTCCAGGGCTGCTTGTTAAGAATCTCACTCAAAACCCTAAGAGCCAGTGTTCTTATCAAATGCTGAGAAAAGGATCATTAAAAGTGACGATTACCATCAATGATTTTAGTCTGGTCAGTTCAAACATTGTCATTACAGTCAGATTGTTTACCTCTCTGTCACCCATCGTCTCAAGCAGGAGCAGCAGGATAGTTTTGAAATGTTCATCCCAAACCTGCAGGGTGTTCTCACGAATAAGCTTCAGCAGTTCGCACAGCGCTGCTTTTCTTTCCTCTATTCGCTCATTGTGGTTTGAAAGCTCTTTAAGCAACTCAGCCACTAGTTCTGATTGGTCCAAACTGCTCTCTATAAATAATGAAGAAAAACAACAGTGATCATAGAGTTTTTTTTAATTTACTTTATTTATTCCTTATTTATTTTGGTAATTTTAAGTGATTTTCAGAATTTTTTAGAATGTGGAGCCATACCATCAGTGAGCTGCTCAGAGTCATCCAGGCTTGTGTGTTTGCGGCTGTGCTTCAATGGAGAGTCAGAGAAGTGCTCACGTGCCCCTCGAGGGCTTGAGGAAAGCAGAGGGGTGTTGAGGAGGGAGGTTTTGTTGTCCAGAGCCATACGACCCCCTTCCATTGAATCCGTACCTCTGCAGTCACTGCCGCCCTATAAAACATCAATTTGTTAAAAATTACAATATGAAGCTCTACTAAAGTACCCTAAATTACAAATAGTAATTACAGTACTGTGTAAGTTAAGTCTAAATAAATCTTAAAGCATGAAAAAGACTGATTTAAAAAAAATGTTTTGAAGGTATAGTGTCATTCTAAAAACAATCATTGCAAAGTGCTTTATATTAATTTGTTGTGTTTACACTAAGGAAAGAAAGCTTTCTCTAAGCACTGGTCTGCATCAGGTGAAGGAGGGCTGATGACATCTAGGTGGATTAGATTTCAGTTGCTTCTCGTGGGGAAAATGTCAGGAGGTTACACCTCTGTACTAGAGTACATCGTGTCCTTAAAAAGGGCTGGGGTTGATGTGAGGCACTGCAACAGGACCTGACCATAAATTTGGACTGAACAAATATAAACACTAGCACCTAAAACAAGAGAGCGAAGTGTTGTTCAAAACACTTACTTAAAGACTTTTGACATGACATTACACATAAGAGGCTGTGGAAATTAAAATCATAGCTATATGCCTTAACATTAGATTTGTGCTTCTGGCTTCCCAAGCAAAAGCAGAAGTGCCAAAACAGATCAGATATCAGTGTCATATACTGTGCAAACATGTAGCATGTTTATGTGTTTTATCTTGGCAGAACTGGGCCCTGTAAGATCTCACCTTTAAGGTTACCTTCATTGTGAAAAAATTAAAAAAATCCATAAAGACCATAAAGTCTTGTTTTTGTATCAAGATGCAGCTGCAGACTACACCACAGGACTGCAATAACATGCTTGGCAAAAGAGTAAAGAGTTGGCAACAGTGCAAAAGCAACAGTGCAAAAGCAACAGTGCAAAACAACAATGCATATGTAGATATATTGTAAGTTGAAGGGACCTTTTAGGTTGCGGTCACTGTATAGATTAGCACTTAGGTCTAATGTTTGAGTTTTAACCCTGTTTGTCAGCCAGTACAACACAAAATAATTCTTTCAGACTTTTACTCACATCTTCTCCTTCCCGACGCTGGACTGGTTCATTCATGTCCTCTTGGCTGCGGACACTAAAGTTCTGAATTGCCTCAGTGACACCTTTCAGTGAGCTGTAGATGTCCTCTGAGTTCATGTTTTCTGTGTCGTAGTCAAATGCACTAAAAACAAAGGTCAATTTCACTAAAAATATAATTTGATGTATTTTATGAGAAAACAGGAAACCTGATGATGACAACAGTAGTCTTACCTTGGTGAAAGGGTGTTTTGGGAAGTGTTGGTGGGGGAGGTGACGGGGCTAGACCAGCTGGCTGGAGATCTAGGCGTATGGCGAGTCAGAGGGCTGCCCATTGGTGCCTGTGAATGGGAAGAGTAGCCAGTTTTATATTTTTGTCACTCCTGATAAGAAAATATTTGAACATTTTTAGTCTGTTCAGTTCACATATAGTCTACCTGTGCTGCATTGCCAGTATTCTTGAGATGGTTTTGAAGCAGCTTTGTGGCTCCGTCTTGAAATGTTTTGGGCAGAGCAGCCAGCAACATTGTGAACTCAGGGGTGTTCAGCTGGAACAGGGCAATGAGCACAGCTTGGGCTGCCTGAAAATACACAAATAAACATACACAACATATTAAATGTATATTTAATGTAAGAGGCAATGTTTTCCCTGTTTACACTTACCTTTCTGACCTCAGCACTCTTGGGATCAGTCGTCCACGTAATGAGCCGAGATACAGCTAATCGAGTCTCACTGGAGTTTTCAAAGTCTGGAGCTTCCATCTGTAATGTCAGTGTCTCTATATACTTCAGAATGGCCACCTTTACCTGAGAGAAAGCATTTTTTGACAACCATCAGGATAATCCCACTAAAAATAGAGAACATGCCTAATATTTACCTGTAAAAACAAACACAGTAAACCACAAACACACATGAAAACATGATCAGTGATGTCCACAGCTTGTATGTACAACCAGAACAGATTGTGCATCTCTCAGTCTGAAAATTAAATGAATTGATGAAACAATGAAAGTTTGCTCTATAATCATGCTTTATAATTAAAGTTTATTGATCAGAAGCAAGAGTAATGTGAGTAACACATGAACAAACAAAACATTCAATGAATGCAGACAGACACAGCAGGCTCCAAAACTCCACAAATGACTCCTGAACTGATACATTTCCTCCAATACACTTATTTATGTTCCTCTAAATAGGCACCTCAGGGTGAGTTCAGAACGTTCTCCAAAGCACTTAGCAGCATTGTGCCATTGTGCCACAAAATTGCTCCCCCCGGAGCGCACTGACCTGGGAGGACTGGCTCCAGGCTGTGGCCTGCTCGTCTAGAGAGCAGGCGTGGCGCCGCGCTCTGGGGGGGAACAATTTTACCCTGGCCCCTCCCCTGCCACGCCCGCAACACGAGCTCTGCACAGGCTTCAGAGAGAAAGAGGAGAAGCACCGTGTCAATCAACGACGAAGACAGAAGGACCAGGACACAAGGCCAGGGGTCGAGTGATAGATGCAGAGTTTAGAAAAGGCTTGGATGGCATGAAGCTCAGCTAACACAGACTGAAAATGCTACATTAATTAAAAAAAAAAGGTCAACTCTAATATATTTTATGCCACAAGATGACGCCAGAGGGATTTTACTAAGCAGAGTGTGAGGGTTGTCATTAGTAGATTACCAAGCTCATGTGTGCTTGTCAGCGCATACAGTGCATAACTTGGGTAGTTAAGAAAAAAATAGAGCAGCATGGAAATACAAAAAAGGGATGACTAGGCAGATACTGTGAAAATAAAAGAGGGAGTGAAATGAAAGAGTTGAAAGGGAAAACTGACACCACGGAGCAGCCTCTTTGGAGGTCATGTCAGATGCTAAACCAATCACAGCCCAGGAGTCAGGGTGTGGGGTTTTGGGGGCTCAGCCAGCAATGGCAGGTATCAGACAATGTTAGTATCAGCAGTTACCGTGGTAACAGACCATAGCTCCTTCTCCATATGTATAAATGCAGTACGCATTAAAAAAAAAAAAAATTTACCTTAAGGTTGGGAGTCTGCGTCTGGTCCACAGTGAACCTCATGAGTATCGTAAATTGAAGGTTATTGGGAAAACACTCTCTGCAAAAAAAATAAGAATAGCTCTGAAATATAGAAAAAAACAACTAATGTTGGCCTTTGTGTTGCTAGCATTTACACTCTCCACTGGTCAAACCATACAGTGCACAAGTCTTAGGGCCACTACAAGATTTGTCCCATGTTATAAAATTCCATACAAATTCAGAAAAACAGCACCTTTAGGCAAAATGTTAAGTATTTACGGTTTCTACTCTGGAAGTGTTATTCAAGATGTAGACATCTCAGCAATACAGTAAAGAGGGAGAAATGCCAAAACTAGACTTTAGTTTGGGGCTCCATTTTCTGGCAGTGGTGATGGTGATACTGTCCATTTTTCACTGTGTTCAGAAAACTAGTGTTACTAGTGTACATATTTATTGTGTTGTGTTTTAAAACCAAATCTTGGGACTCTTGTCTCAACATGCCTAACAATACCGTTTGGCATAAACAGTATTTTGGTTTATGCCAAATAAGGCCTCATTCATTGATTCATTCATTCTCTTTCGCTTATTCCTGTTAGTAAAAAGTAATTTCTCACAATGAAAAACAGACTAACCGTGTGACATCCAGGGCCCTCTGAACTTTGGCCTGTACAGAGCCCAGTAGGTCAGCTCCCATCTTCTTGAGCAGCTGCGTGAGCAGGACAAAGAGCCAGTCCTGCAGGTCGTCTTTATGCACCTGGATGAAATCTACCAGAGTCTCCAGGAACATACTAAATACCTGAATACACAAAACACACTGTGGGTCAGAGAAAGCAGTACCAATCAAACAAAAAACAGACAAAACAAACAAACAAACATATGCACCTTGCACACAAACAAACAAAGCAATACCTTAATGGTCAATGAATCAAGTGAAGGTAGCGGTTAGTAGTAGCACTCATTTACCCTCATTCCCGATCACCAAATGTATATTAAAACTGAATTATTTACAACATAGCAGAAATTAACTGGTCATTTGTGGTGACTTTGCTAACTCTGATTCTTGCAAGACAGGAATGACCAAATCAGTCACAAAATCAGGTTAGTATGTGAGTGTTATGCAGAAGTTTTTGTAATTGTTATTAAAAAGGTGATTATTAATGTAGGTTTGTTTATCAAACAAAGTTTAATAAACTGAGTGTCCAAACTTACTCTCTACAGAGAGTTCCAAAGTTGGGAGGCATGGAGGAGAGAGAGACACGTATGTTAGCCTTTTGACAATGTAAAACTGAAATCTGTTGTCCGAACCTCAAGCTAATACTGTAACCTTAAAGCAAACACTACTAAAACAGGTTCACATTAACCAAATAAAGGAAAACATTAAACAGTCTATGAAACACAGTGGTGTGGGGTAGAAAGATGAATGCACTGATGGTCCACGATGAGATGCAGTACCTTGAAGGAAGCCGAGCTTATACCGGATTCTGCCGTGCCGTACACCCTGCCGGAGTCTCGCTGAAAGTCATCATCAAATCATCAAGGGTCAAACGAATGAAGAAAACGAGGCTCACACACCTTACGACGTGCGTGAGGCAACGGTGCTCAAACGTTGTCAGAATAGTGGCAGTGTTAGTTGAGACGAACCGCAGCTGGTTAGTTAGAGTTAAGATCTGGCAGCCCAAACGTCTGCAGGTGTTTGTGAGTGTATGTGTGGCCAGTGTCGTCGGCTTAAACTGCAGCGAGTGTCGGGAAAGAGAAGAAGACAGCCAACGGTGTGGCTGCAGAACGGTGACAGATCAATCCCAAAGAGCAGCGAAGAGGGTGAGGACACACGCAAACTCAGGCGCGACATGCCGTTAGAAAACAGGACATAACTGCTCTGCATGCCTGTATTAATGTTTACATCTGAACATGTACTTTGTTGTGTTGTCTCTTGTTTATGTGTGAAACTTTTTTACTTTGGCAGAATCCGGTAAAGTGATAGAGGGTGAATGAACAAAATGTAAAAGTAAACTCCAGGTGGAAAAGAAATTTAAGGGCCATGGTGATGTTTTCGTGTCAGCTCCGATGTTGCATGCAGCCATACCTTGCTATGAGGGTCTGCAAACATCCTGGTGAAGATTTCACACAGTCTCTTCAACTCTACTCGACTGTTAATCAAAAGTTACATTTAAATCATTAATTAACAAATTAATTCAGATTATTCATGTATAAAGTAAACACTATGTCTTGGTCTGTGGCTGACCTGAGGGTGCGCTGGTTCTTGAGCAGAGCTTGTAAACCCAATAGGCCTTCCTTCCTCTCAGACCAATTGGCACTGGCACATCGGTTCAGCACCTGGCACGAGCAACATATTAACAATGGTTTATTTTAAATTTACTAACACCTTTGCTTTTTTATATGGTCTTTACATAAATTTCATTGTTAATACATTTTGGACCTGGTACCCAGTTTATTGAAAAGTTCTACTGTTTGATGCTGTTTTGATGCACACAGTTTGAAGAGACAATAGAGGCTAGTATTGTGTAAGCAGTCTGATGGTAATTAATAAATACAGTTAACTAGTTTGAATTGTATTTGTGGTGTATTTGATGTCGAGCAAATTATAGTAGTCCGTTATTGTCAAAAGCATAAACAGTGGAATGTATGTGAAGTATAGCATTATCTCTGCCCCTTGATATGATTATCTTGTACCAGAGTAAAACTGAGTTTAAGATCACTCCTGTTAAAGACCACAGATGTAGAAGTATCAGTGCTGCTAACCTCAGCCACATCTTCAGTCTGTCTCATGTACGTGGGGATAGCTCCTCCGTTCCTGGAGCTGTATGACCTCTCAGAGCAGGCACTAGAAGCATCACTGTTGGCATCGTCGTCAGAGTACATGCCATAGTTCTCGTACCGCCGCCGCGCTGGCTTCTTCTATAAGAGGACAGAGAGGAAAAGGGTATGAAATGACACTTCAATTCATCGTGAGAAGAAAAACACTGGCAGAGACATGCAATAACACAAGCACTAGACTGAAAACACAAAGAACACACAGGTATGACACGGGAAGCTGACCTTAGACCGCATGTCTCCCAACAGCTGACAGCGTTAAACAGAGGTAGAAACGAGGGTTAATTTACACACACGCACTCCATACACACTCAGGTAACTGGATTGTGTTTGTATTTGTATTTGGGCTTAACATTGTTTTCATACCAGTGCATCTGCAAGGGCCTCTTCTACATCTGAGCCTGTGTTGAGGACCCTCATAGCGCTGACTGAAGACGAGAGGCGACTGGACTGGCTGATGCCGAAGCCTGATCCTGCAGCAAGAGCGACAGAAGAATACACAAGGAAACAGGAAGAGAAAATAAAACATTACAGTCCATACATTTGGTAACTTTCTTGTCATTATTTTCTCACTTGCACCCACTCCAAACACACATTCCACATTTTCCCATGAGAGATTGCTGTAAATGTGGGTCAATGCGATGACCTGTTAGGTGCAACTGAGGACAAAGTATGGCATTAAACTGAGGAGAACGTGTTGGTGCTCCGACTGACAAGGAGCAGGGCTAAACAAGGAAGAGAAATGATAAAATTGGCAAAATAGTGGACGGGTGGAACCATGCATTTCCACTGGAAGACTTCCTGGAGCAAAATTAAAAAATAATACAAAATAAAAAAATAGCATGGGACAGAAAGAATTTGATAAATTATAGGAGACAATGCAACACACAAAAGAGAACAAATAAAAAAGAATAAAGGCGAGGCGGGTGGGTGGGTGAAGTACAGAGAAAGGTAGGTACTCAGCCTTCACCTGCTGCCCCAAAAGCGTCAGGTGTGTGAAGAGCTCCGGTGGAGCGCGAGTAGCTCCGCGCAGCTGCAACCAAGATTAAAATACACATACAGAGTTTTAACACGCACACACATGCACAAGAGGGCAAACAAATATTATATCTTGAGTCACCAGCCATTTTATTAGAGACATTTTTAATTCTACTCACTATCACCACACAATGCAGTGGTTTAGGGATGAGGATAAGGTCAAGAGGAGGAGGTGAAATTTGATAATAAAGGGATAACAAAGGGGGTATTTAAATTATTTTTTTAAATCAAGGCCTGTTGAATATGAATGAGTATTTTAATTGAATGAAAGTGTCTTGTTGATGTAACAGCCAAACTGGTTTGAACTGGAAAAAAGGGAAAAAGTATGGTTTGACCTTCAGAAAAAAATCACCTTCACTATTTCAACATGATAAATGTATGAGTTGCTGCTCTGTGATTGTTCTTTTGTACAAGCTGTATGTCTCTGATACAGAGGCTGGTACGTGTATTCAAAGTGATTTCTGCAAGCACTTCTTACTAATCCTGATTTTAATCGGCATCCCTGCTGGGCATGTGTCCACTCCAACTACTCACCAAGAGGTGTGAAGGAGCGAACTGGGCTGGTGTCCCGGCTGCTCTCCCTGCTGGCCTCTCTGCTGCAACCCTGACTCATACTGGGCCGAGGGATACGACTTCCCCGAGCTAACGCCGCGGCAGAGGATAAGGATGCACATAGAGAATAACGGCAGCAGAAGGAGGAAGAAATGAAAGTAAGAACACACAGAAAGACAGCAACAGGAGAGCACAATATAGGTGGACAATAGCAATGACAAAGACAGATGACAATGTACATTAATAAAGACGCAAAGAAGACAGAAGACAAGAGTGAAATATTGACAATGAGCCCAGGGCTAATGGTCCAAGTGGGTGGTCATTACATGATTAAGGTAATGTCTTCTCAACAGTTACACAGGCTGGGTGTAAATGTTAGTACTGAGACAAGTAAAATCACAAAAATACCTACTATTATTATTCCTAATACCCACACCTAACAACAGATAAGATTTTCTGAATGAGTTATGATTTTATGAGATTATGTTTTATTTATTTGGATGCACCCAAATGACACACAGGCACTGGGCTCACATGCAGACCAAAAAACATTTTGCACAAGTGCCACACAGAACAGGAAAAAGTAACTTTGTGAAATCATGAGATCATGAAATCGTTGAGGGACAAGAGAAAGGATCAGCCTTTAATACAGCATCAACGCAATCAACGTTCGTTCATTGCTCCATTTGTCAGCGTTAATCACAGCCTTCCCACAGCCCAGATGAAGCTTAGCCGTTCCTGCTAAAAGTTTCATTCGATGGCCATGGACAGTGGGTTAGTGCAGTGAGGGAACTATTTGACAATGCATGGATAGCTGTTGATCATTGGCACCCATCATCGTAGCAACACAGCCATGGATACACAGACAATCTGGTTGAATGAGGTGGAGACAGTGAGCGGATGGTCGGAGATTGTATGGAAGGATGGTGTTAAAGGATAATAATGTATGGGGGATATTTAGATGACAGATAAAGTTAAAGAGGATGGATGGGACGGTGGTTTGTTTGAGGATGGAGCCTTACCTCCTCTGCTGGCCCCGTTGTAGATGGAACTAATGCTGGAAGGAGCTACGGGACAGGATCAGGGAAAGGGATGGACCAGAGCCACAGAAGAGAGGAAGGAAGGAAATAAAAGAGTTGAGATCTTTGTACCAAAATCACCAATTGTGTAAAAATCATAGGCAACTTGAAACACAAGAAATTATTTGGCTGGTGCAAAGAAAGGTTGAAACAGTACTGACAACAGGGAATATAGTATAGTATATGTAAGTATTAATATAATATTGTAAAGAAGGCTGCACAATATAGATACTGTGCACTACGATATTACTGCTAAATACCCCCTTTACATATAAAAATTATAAACTATAAGTCAGTTGCTACTTACCAACAGAGAGACGTGTAGGTGAGGAGTCCCTGGAGCAGCCCTGGCTGCGAGGGATCCTGCTCCGTCTGCGTCCATCCCCACTGCTTCCTGCCAGGACCCTGTGGGCCCCGGAGCTCATGGTACTTAGAGCAGTAGTAGTCAGGACACGACCAGGGGAGCCACTCCGACTGCCAGCTTTAAAGAGCCACAGTGAGAGAAATGGTTTATAATATATAGAAATGCACCTAAATATCACATTGACATTGTTCAGTTGTTACCACACTGACAAGTATAGCGACCACAATCCTCAGGTAACAAAGACTTTTAATACAATGAAGTTACAAAATATATGCTGTATAATATAATAATAGATGCCTTCAATTGGAATAAATGACATTGGCAGGTCTACAAAATATATTATCCTTAAATATTTCTGACAAAATAAACATATATTATTGTTAACTACACAGGAAGCGGCGCTGCAGTGCTGGGTATCAGCCTCAATCTGTGCTCAACACAACAGAACTATACCTGAAGACATTTCAAAATAAAACATATCTAAAGTTTCTAACCCACACACTCACACAACACAAGAGCTGTCTATGTCTAGGTAGTAGCTCTGTCAATCACAAAACTCATAAATAATACCACTAAGTAAACTCACATCTAAACCAGGAGAGCATTGTGGAATAATTAAATAAAATAAAATCTATTTTCTGAATGTGGTTTTGATCAAATAAAAATTAAAGGTGCATGGTAAAAGATTCCCAAAGCAGTTTATTTACTACAATCACCAAACAGCCAAGTCTGTGAGTCCCAGCATGCCTCAGCCAAAGTACAGGGAGTGTTAAGTGACCTTTTTGTGCACATTTAAAAAGGGTGGAACATTAGCAAAGTATGAACTAGACAAGAGAGCGGGTAAATCATAGCGTTTTTATCTTACCACCAACAGGGGTAGCAGACTGAGATCCTGAGCCATTAAGCCCATTGGATGGAACGAGGGGAAAGCAGAGCCCAGGGAAGGAACAGCAGATTAAACCAATAAATTATGAGCATTATGTGCGCAAAAACGTGTCATGAAGTTACAGCACAGAGGACAATGAGATCGCATCCTGTCTTCCACACCACAAATGAAGTTTCAGCTCCTAAAACTGTGTTGCTACAAAAGACACATACTACACCAGCTGCAGATGATGAGGCTGAGAAAGCAGTGCATGTTGGGACAGCTGCCACAAAATGTATGAAGCAAAGTCTATTAACAATGAGGGGAAAAAAAACCAAAAAAAGTTGTAATGTCTCTCTCACACTGCTTTAAATGTTTCCGACTCAGCTGCCATTTGTGCTTGTATGTTATTAGGACATTTTCTTCTTCAGTTAGGGATAAAAAGCACATGTAGTTATCTAGCTGGTAGCAAAGCCATCTATGCTCGACTATCACATTAAGATGTAAACACAGGTTGGCAAAGACAGGGCTTAGATTCCTGTCTTAAGTTTTAGATTATTCTAGATTAAGTTAAATGCCAGTCAGAGCCAGGCTAGAGCAGTGGAAATAAACTGTCCACTGTACCATGTAAAGTAATGAGACATGGCATGCAGAGCAACAACACATTTACACACACTTCCCCCTCCTCTTTACAAAAAAATACTGTAATCAGAATGACAGCGATAGCAGGTGGGCCCCCATTCCCACTGTGAACACAGAAATACACACACAAACAGAATACCTGGTGTGCAATCGGATTCGTCCGAACCTGAAGGCACAAAAACATTTACATGGAGCTTATGGTCACCTGTGAGGCAACAAATAAACAAACTCCTCCAAACGTGCCAATACTGCCTCACCTAAAAGCTTTCACACATAATTTCTGTGGAATTGATGCTAATATGTTTGGTGGGTCAGTTTGAGGACTTACGTTGTGACTGGGACACCATCTTTGAGCGGCTGCGTCCTCGGGAGTCCACTTGACTGGACATACTGCTTGCAGTGGACAGGGGCTGTTTGGTGCGTACTCGTCCTAAAATGTCAACGCAAAAGAAATGCTTAAAATACAAGCATGCAATGTGTATAACATATATTTAAATCACACCCAGGCTAACAGCTAGGCCAAGAAAGGTTTGCAGCTGACTTAGGCCCCGAAACTAAAAAGCACTACTGCTGTATCTAGAGATACAGCAAACACACAGGGATGCTTTGGTGGATTAAGTGAAGAATTACTGAAAATTGAGCTTAACTCAATGTATATTTATATTTTAGTCACATTCATAAGACAAATATATTTGAATGCTTACCACACAAGCTGATTAGTTTATTTACTGAGTGAATAAAGTGCAATTTAACATCATCTTAGGCTAGAAGTCTATTTAAATTCATAAACATCACTCACTACACTTTTAGATACAAAGATAAGTTACTAGAATTTCAGTACTAATTACTGCTGGTGCATAAAGTCCAACTAAAACATCCCTAATGTGCAGACACACTTCAACCTAACCACAGTCTTACCATTGTCTGATCTGGTCCCTACAGACAGAAGAAGGGGCAGGTAAGTTTAAGTATTCATCTGTAATATTACAGTTATAAAAATACAACCCCCGACTATTGTAAAATCTGTATTCTTAACATAATTTACTTTCAGCATGGGTTTATGTATGAATGTATGGTGATAAATTAATATTAAGTAATAAACGGAGATTGAGATTAGATGAGTTCTTTACATGATTAAGAAAACACTGTGATGGAATGACATATCATTGACAGCAGGGGGCGCTGTGGCCATACACTGCAACAACACATGGTCAAGATGGACTGGGAGAAAAAGGAAAAAGGAAGAAAAAGATGTAGTATGGGGGAGTGAGATGATCTTACCATCCGTTTTATCAGAGGCATCATCTTTAGAAGCAGAGAAGCACAGGGTAAAGCAATAAAACAAACCAAGGCAAAGAAAGTGGGGGGAAAGGAGAACATAACATAAAAATTAAAGAAAGGTCAAATGTTAACAGAAAGGGTAAAAAGGTAAAAGCCAAACAAAAAGGAGCATAAGAAAGAGAGAGAGAGAGAAAGAGAGAAAAGACAGCAGCATATTCATTAGTAAGAGAACATAATTTACATAAAAACATGCAGAGACAGCACAACTCCCAAACAAGACCACATTTATCCACAGAACATGCACAGACACAGTTAGGGAGACATTCAGATGATCATGCAACAGGACAGAGGAGGAAAAGAGTGGTCAGTCCAGGCACAGTGTGTTTGATACTGAGGTTTTAACTTCTGTTGATGTGGCTTTGACTTGTTAATTATTCAGAAACTATCTCTCCCTGAAAATCTGCTGATGTCTGCTGCTGACTGGGCCCTTACCCAGTGAGGAGTAGGAGCCGGCGGGCAGACGGCTCGCTCCCCCAGACTGTCCGACGTGCCGGTGCTTAGCGACTGCCGCTGCGTTTACGTCCACATCGCTACGGGAGCGCTGGAGTGCGGCAGATGACAACCCACCCTTTGAACCCGCCGGGACTGATGGGAAAGGAGGGGTGTTTGGGGAAAAGGGATGGGAGGTGATGAGGGGATATATACACTGTACAGCACAAAACATGCAAGTACCACGGTATACAAACAGATACTGATACCACACAAACATAAAGCACAATGGGGAGGTACCATACTGGTCACAGGCAGAGTTCAATGATGGTGAATGTTTTTATAGATATTCTGTTGTGTGCTTTCACAGCCAGAGAGGCCTACATTAAAACTCTATGAGTATATCTGCTTCACCATGTGTACTGGGTACTTGTTTGTTAACACGTGTGACTCACCTCGGCCCGGAGCTGCTGACCACTTCGAAGACAGAGGCCGACTGGAAACAGAAAAAAGTAGGTCAGCACAAAATAACAACACAAAGTAAAGGTGATCTTTACTTTTACTCGAACGTGTTATTTTTGATACCTAGAAAAGCAACAATAAACATCCCAAACTAAAAACAATCTAAACATGCAATCAGAGACTTAAATAAAGCTTAGTGTTGGTTACTTGAGGCTCTCCTGAGATGACGATGAGGAGCGGTCACTCTGAGGAAGAGAGGCAACACTTCCAGAGCTCTTCAGGTAGGACTGAAGGGTCTTTTGGTACGACGGCTCCAGAGAGTTGTACAGGGCATCGGCTTCTGATGGAAAATGGTTCCTCAGACCCCAGTAGGCTCTAAAGAATGAAGCAGAGAGGGGAAATAAATCAGCTTATAAAAAGGAGAAGGGATACAGCTATATAAAAATTACTTTTGAGTCTGACTGACAAAGTGATGGATAGCTTCACTTCTGTAAATTTGTATAAGCCTTACTTGCGAGCTTCCACTCTGGCTTCTGAGTCAGCATCTCGAATTCCCTTCTTAATGCTTTCAACCAGAACCGCTGTGTGTCTGTGAGGAAGAGAGAAAAGCAAGGGCTGCAGGTTAATTTCCACTGGTCGGACTGGTGCTCCTGACTTTTATGATTGGTTGTAATTTCAGGAATGGCACTGTGTAAATATGAACCCAAAAAAATCATCTGCAGTCAGCCCTTACCTCTCTAGGGAGTGTGTTTGCCATTCTTGTAGAAGAAGGTCTAAGAAATCATAACAGCGCCTGGAAATAGGGTTAATGACAATTATTGTGTAATTACAAAACGCCTGAAATATTAATTCTGGTGCTAAGATGATTGTCATTAGTGTGCTAGTTTAAATAGTAAAGAATAATTAATCTCACCGTCTGACGGCCACAGACTTTGATGTGCAGTTACTAGTTATCAACGGAATGAGTCGAGGGACGTGGGTGTGCTGCCGGGTCCAGAAAAGGCCAATAAGTAACAAAACTGTGTAATCAAACAGCAACAGGATATGCGACAGATAACTTACCCGAATAATAATGCGAATGGCCGACACACCAGAGGTGGCCATGACTTTGGCACAGTTTGGGATAAGGTTAAAGAGGACTGGGACAATGGCTTCTGCTCCATGGTCAAATTTGTTTCCCAGCACCGATGAAAGGTGACTATCCAAAACAAATGATATGTTTTATACAATAATAAACAACTCTGTCATTTGTTTTTAAGTATAGTTCCTAACATTTATTATTACAGACAACAGTATTGGCTGTTAAGACTCACGCCACAGTAATGCAGGCCTCTCTGACCACTTGAGATCGCAGATCTTTAGCTGAGAGTTTAAAGGCTCCATCCAGTAGCCGCAAGTGCTGGTAGAAACAGTCATAGGTGGCTGCACCAGCAACCAACAAGGAACGAATTTTCTTCAGCTGTAAAACAAAACCATTAGAAATGGCACATTAAAAAGATTGTTACTTGCACAAAGTAACAATTTCACAGACAGAAAGACTGAAATAATTGCAGAAGAAGAGTGCACTGACAGCGTTTGCTCTTTGGTCCCAGTCATGTTTATCATCAGAGCACACCTCTCGGATTTTATTAAGGTTGTCTTCAAGGTCCCTTGCAGAGTAAATCTACATGAAGATTGCAAAAGAAAAGTAAAATGAGAAAGATACAAATGGTGTTTCAATGTCATGATGTAACAGTTATCTGCATTTTGTTTACCTGCACAGTAGGAACGTCTGTAAAGGCTCTAATGAAGTCCTCTTCATCAATAGCACCGGCACTTTCTTTGGATACTAGAAAAATCAGAGCAAAATAGATGAATAATGCACTAAATTTCCATCCTGGTTGTAGGATTTTAAATTAAATCAAAATATGCACCCAGACACATGCACTACAGCTATCTCTCTAATGACAGTAATGATGTCAATCATGTCTCTTGAGGGACTTAAAGTTCTGTAGACCACACTGCTGAAATTTCTCTCAGAAAAAGAAAGACAAAACAAGACAAAGACAGCTCATAATACAAAAGATCTAAGCAGGGTAGGAGTTGTATGACAAAAGCCACATAAACAGGACGGTACTGAAAAAGAATGTATTCAACATACAGACATTTAAAACATAGGCTTTTATGGTATTGTGCTTGATCATATTCTCTTGTAAGATGTCTAGAAACCTGTTTTAGATGACACTGAACAGGAACATGCCATTGTCTTGCTCTTCTACATTTTACAATTTGCTACATCATTTTCATCAACTCCAAGCATAAACACTTGTGACATTAAGAAATGACTGTAGCTCCAGACTTTCATAACTGACAGTTACTGGTGAAACACAAATATTAGTCTTCTGTGTGCTGTTTGGTGTTGCCAAAGTGTGTAGGCGGCCTGTCATCTCAATGCAAACGCACACAATGAAGCTGCCAATGACCACCATAAAGAAAGCTAGTCTCATACAATAGAATAAAAAGTGGATATAGTTGTTTTTGTGCACATAACCAGGCCAAGATGGCAGTTTTATTCCAAGGCTTTAGTACCCAGAATGCCCTTGACATCTGCTTCTCACAGCCTCTCAACAATCAATAAGACTGTAATGATCCAAGTGACAAGACATCCCCATCTTATGTTTCCACCAAAGAGAGCAATATGCAAACTAGTGTGTATGTGTGCATGTAACAAGGGATTGTGTCTACATGTGCTGACAAAGACAGATGAGAAACAGCGGTGGGCAGCCTGCACCGTGATAGAAACATAGCTTTACGATCGAGAGGACAGCGAAGGAAATCAATACACACAAAGGAGGAGCAAACATCAACCTAAGGCTTTCTGCTGCAGGGAGACTTCAGAGTGAGCAGGCTCTCTCAGCAGGAAGTTTAAAATATTTCACTTCAAAGGCAAGAGCTGAACAGACACAAAACTACTACATGAACATGGTAACAGATATCTGCAGTATGTCTCGCCACTTTCCTAACATCTGACTTGATAATATCTTAGCATTCTCCACACACTTTTACAAAATACTGCCCTACTCCTGTATGTGTAGGTTTAACAACTGTATTGGTATTGTCTATGCATGTAGATCAAGTTATATACCTAGCTTGCCACCGGTTGCACTGGGCCTGCGTGCAGATGAGGACTCTGCTGGCTTTTTGGGAACTTTTGGGACCTTGAAGGCAGCTTGAGCTGAGGAAGAGCGACTCCCATCCACACTGTCATCGTCGTCAAAACTACGATCTGAAAGACGAAATTAGAGACAAGAGACAGGTTTATTTTTTTACAACACAAGAAAAATGATGCAATCTGGCAATATTTAAATGCAACAGTGGACTAAGATTTTAATTCCCTTTCCTTTGCTGCCTTTAGAAAGACATGAGCAGAAGGCAATATAACAGTTGAGTTACTAGAAAGAGGATGTAGCCTTTACAAAGCTGGGTCAGAAAATCAATACTAATTACACACTCACACACTGCATAGCATTTTAAAGAGGAAAAAATACAACTTAATGATCACCATGTCCACTCAGACAACTGGTGAATGACAGAAGTCTATAAAGCCAAGACCTCATTCTGCACACTAGCCAACATTTAGCTCACTTCAAAGCAATCACTACAAAGAGATGCTAATAAAGCAGTGGTGTCACTTTAAAAAACATCAGCAAAGCACTAGTGGAAGATATTAGAAGAATACAGAATAACCACAAGAGCGAAGCTTTGGGAAGACCATGTGTATGCAAAGGAATGCATATGTGCTGTAGTCGCTCTGACAACCAAAGGTAAAATGCGCCAAAGCCACCACCCTACACCTTGACTCACATCAATTTACTTTTACACACACATAATGCAAAAACAATAGCTGGCCTCAACATGTGAACATAAAAACACAGCTGTTATCATTATGGCAAAACAGGATTCAGCTCAGGAAATAACAAGTGGAAAGCTAAACAAAAGATGCCAACATGTTTAGTGAAAACACACTCATATCGACAACACACCCATGTCCATCAATGCACTCACAGTCACAGATGCGTTGGCAGATAAGTCTTCTCATGCTTCTGGGAGGGCGTGGTATCGGGGTACCCCCTCTTTTCAGAGCCGTACCCCAACAAGACGCATGCAAACACGTCACACGCTGCTCATACTGGGGCTAAGTCTTCACACACCTCTTACATCGCTGCCCGAACACCCCTCCACCCATACAAGTGCCGGCATTTTCTTTCTCTCTTGTATCCCTCCCTCACTCTGCCAGCATCTCTGCTCCTGTTCTCAGCAGCCTCACAGCCAATCGGAGCGGAGGTGACATCATAGTGTGCACCCAGTGCGGAGGCAGGACCATGAATGTGAATGTACAACTGAAGAGAAAGGGATACACACAACACCGGCAGACACCCTTGGAATATTAACATGGATTCTTTGTGTCCCTGCCAGACCAGCCAATCTAAACTCATTACCACTGACAACACACACAGCACTTAAAGCCCATGTCCACTTTTAACTCCCGCAGATCCTTCTCAAACAGAAGCTTATGTATGCATCTCTGGGACGTCTTTCATTTTTCTGCTCTCTTTCTCTAAAGAACAATGCATAAAGGCATACTGGTCAAAGGAAATTGTCATTTTAAGGAGGAGGAGGAGGAGGAAGGTTGAGACCACACCTCTCCAGCTGAGGCCTTGACCCTCCCACTCAACCCCTGTCCTCTTGTTTACACTGTCTGGACACTACTATTTTTAATGACATTACAAACAGCTAAAGCTTCACAATTATAACACATAATATAACAAAAACACATGCTGTGTGTAATATTGTTGTTAAATATTACAATAACAACGTATCGACCTGCAATAATTGTTTTTTTTCCCTTACAATTCCTTACCACATTTTCATTTTAGTAAAAAATTCTTCTGGCATTCATTTTTGTTTGGCATATAAAGTCTGAAAACTAGACTAGCAGATTTCAATATTATTTACTACAGTCTTTCGTACTATATTATACTGTATTGTAATGTGCACAATATTTCATAATATTGTGAATTCATTAGTGTTGATGATGACCTTTTTATTAAGAATAGTTTGGTCCTGCCTTTTAATATATTAGTTAAATTAAATTTAACAAATAGCAATGACAATATAGAAACCAATGTTTACTAAGTAAAAGCACTGATTAGCATATTGTTAACATCATTAGCATCTCCATCTTTTGTCTAGTCAGACCCCAGGGGAGACATGTCTCTGTGTGAAGGGCAGAGAGAGAGAGAGCGAGAGAGAGAGAGAGAAAGAGAGAGAGAGTGAATCCCTCGCACCAACCAGACTGCACAAATGATGTTGCCATGGCAACTTGTGCAGAGCAATAATGCATAGACCAGACCATTCACAGTGGCAGGGTACACAGATGCAAAACATGTGAACTGGAAAATGATTTAAAAAAAAATAATTTTGATTAAAAAAAACAAAAAACATCAAAACGAAGTGTGTAACATTGGAATTGATATAACACATCGCCAAAAATGATGGGGCGTTCACAAAACACACACACAGAGTGCAGGAGACAGTGTTGCTATGGAAACACAGACTGAGATTCCCTCCAATGTAAGAGGAGAAATAAAAAGGCAGAATAAGCAACTGGTCTCAAAGCTATGGTCTGTGAGCTAGAGCTGCAATATTTGATTTTAGAAAGTAACAAACCCCTGCAGCATTGGCTGTGAGCAAAGCTACTGCTAAACCCATTCCAAAGAAATTAACATTTGTAAACGTAAATCAAAACAGCTCTGATCCTTAAAGGCCATTTTGTGATAAAATGTCATAATAAAAATGGTGTAACCCCCCACAAACATAATATTATTGTTGTAACCACATGGGGGCAGCATTTATTTTTTTTAGTTCTAATACCAAAACCAGCCCCCTCATCTTTTTCAGTGCTCATCACAAAGTGAAAGTCGAATGCAGGTTTATTTTGGCTTTGAATTACCTATCTATAGTTTTGTTGGGTTTTTTTTCTTTTGTGAGATGTTATTGCCTAAGAGCTACTCCTCAAAAAACACTCCTGAAATGTCAATGAATGAGGAATTGGTAAAATACAGACAGAAGGCAGTTGGTTTACAGATATATTCATCTCTGTTGTTCCACATTGAAGGTCAGAGGTGTGCAATAAAACTTATTTTGATTGTGCCTGACAAATGCAATTCAACAAAAGCCTCAGTGTTATAGCTTTTAACTCTCAGTCTTGTCCTATAGTAAAACAACAATGAAGTTCAGTTAAAACCACATTAAGCGTTAAAGAAACACGTGTCAAAAGAAAACTATCCAGATAAAGCTAAAATATAAAACATAAAGTATTATAAAACACACAAAGCACAATATAAGAATCAAAATTCACTGTGCATAGGTCTGAAAACCAAGTGTATGCAAGGTTTTAACAGGAGAAGGTTTCAACTGTTTCTGGGACAAGAAGAGAGAGGCACACTCAAGGTTCAGGCCTGGATTCTCAAATTGAAGATGGCCTGCTCCAATTTCAGCCTAGCTTAGAGAAAAATGAGCCTCTTAAAGGAAAAACGTCCAGGTATGATTTAGATCCCAATTCCTCTTTGGGAAAAGGATAAATCATGATATTTAAATTAATGCTTCGCCATGGCAACCAGTCTGGCCTGGAAACGGGGTCACGGTTTCTTTAACAGAGCTGAAGATGCAATGAAGCAGAATGAGTCTGTCTGCAAGTCGAACACTCCAAGTGTGTGTGTGTGTTTGTGTGTCAAAGCAGAGCAACTCTGTAAACAACAAAAGCTGCTACTGATGGTCAGTTTGCAACATGGCAAATTTCTCAGGGGTTCCAGTTTGTTTGAGTGTGATTGTATTCAAACAGCAACATAGCATTAAGTTAGAGTTGAGGCTGGCGCCAGCAGTGCTGATGCACTTTACTTTTGCACCGAAAGCACACGCTTCATTCACAATCATCATTAGGAAAAACAGATCGAACTAAATAAGATGAGCCTGCTTAGGATAATGTTACCTTTCTGCGTAACCAGGTATTCAGGTTTCTGTGCTCCTAAACTAGTCTAAACATTCTTGTTGTTTGAAGGCCAGATTGCATAAACCTTCATTTAAATAGGTAAACTCAACTATAACACTGCCTTGTTTTGATGGGTAAAAGTATGCAGCTATGTTTTACACAGTAACCCAGTCTAGTCTACTCTATATTACCTTGATAGCTTTTTTGTATACTATTTAGTCAAGTCAATAGTTTTAAAATTGAGATTTATGAAAATGCTGCTAACACCATTTAAGTTTTAAAACTGGGTTATATTGCATTTCCCAGTGGGTTTGACTAAGTACAATGTACTGTAGTAACAGTGACCTTCAAATTAAAATCATTCTCAAAGAAAGGATGATCTACAGTCAGTACAAATGTAAAATGAAAACAATTTGATTGATATTCAAAATTCACAACAGACTTTGTCCACAAGTCACGACACACATTCCCTCGGGACTGTGGGTGTGTTCTGGCTCATACACACAATTGACAAACAATCTATCAACAGTAAACATCTTTCCACTTCTTACACGTGCAACACAGTAACTGTCCGAGTCAGAGCAGTTGGGGTGAAAGTTTAAGCTGATTTCAATCTTAAACCATATGCTGACAAGCCTTTGTCTGAGTGCCAGCATCCACTACCAGATTAGATTAACCACACTTACCACAGGCATCATCCCCTAATGCCATGGTTACGCTGAATTATTGGTAGACACTTTCTGTCCTGTCGTCTGTGTCAGTAATCACTCCTCTCCTTCGTCTTCACCACTATTGCTTTTCCTCTTTGTTCAATATCTCTCTGTCTCTGTCATGGTGAATCAGGGGAAGGCAGTGATAGGCACAGCAATGTGACTCTGCTACTGCGAGACCTCTGTCCACTTCCTCCTTCGTTTTCTCTCTCCCAGTCTCCTCTCAGCAACAGCTGCTTCACCCATGCAAACGCCAAGAACTGGCCAAAAAGAGATGTAGGCCAAGGACAAGCAAGACTGTGTCTGTCTGTGAGGGGCAGTGTTATCTGCACTGGGAAGTCAGTAGCTTTAATAAGAAATTAAACGAAAGACAACTATGACAATGGTTTCTTGAGGGCTGCCATTGCCAGGGTCTCTTTTATCTGACTGGAAACACTTAACAAATCAGCATATTTCATTACAAAATGTAGAAACTGAGAGAAAGCTAAGTACATGTCGGGTAGCAGAGGCTAACAGCAAGGAATCCAGCCAAGGTTAACTCTGTGGGTGGTAAGCATCTGTTGTCACTTTCACTTCAGGTATGAGGCCAACAAACATATGGTCAGTGTGTCCTCAAGGTAAAAAAAGAGCAAGTAGAGGTTAATAAGCACAAAATGAACACCAATATAAATATATAGATAGTGGTTTACAGAACCACAATATTGAATTCACAGATGGAAAATGTTGGTAATGCAGATCTAGTTCATCAAAAGTTTACATCCATTTTGAAAGAATAACACAATCATTTTTCCCTCACAACTGATAATCTTGCAAGTATTCCTCCATATGTGCAAGAAAAAGTCATGAGTCATTTTTAAAATTCCAGTAAATTAAAGCTGACATCACAGCATAATACTGCTAGCACATAAAAAATAAAAAAACCCAACAACACAACTTTAAGCCTTGGGGAGGTGTGAGTTAAAAGAAGCACTCCTTTTAGCCTACCACTGCCTCATAGCAACACTAACACAACACAGAGCTCTTCAACTTGTAAACACTATTTTTATTATCTAAAATAAAAAAAATTAAAATAAAAATAAAATCAGAGGTTGCTTTAAAAAGATTAGGAAACAGACCTTTGCCTTTTAGATAATATATGCTTTACAACTACCAGTATCACACAAAATGTACACGCAGACCAAAACCATTAATCTTGTTAGTTCCTCTCACAGAAACTCAAGGCAACAAAAAAACTGCAGCCACAAGAGTAGATTAAAAAAAGAGTAGATTTACATACGAATACAAATCCTAAATACTTGTTGAATTAAACAAGTTAACAACTGTTAAAAAAAATAAAGAGGTGGCACTGACCGTGACCAGGGCTGAGAGCCATATTGCCTGAATTCAAGGCTTCATCAAACCGGGCAAATATTGTCTGCAACCTGCAAAGAATAAAACAAAGGTTAGAACAATATGGACTTGGAATAAAGTGAATGAAGTTAGATCAACATGATAAGTCATAAATAGAAAGCTATACTTTATCATGACAATAGATGAAGAGTTTAACAGACAAAGTGCTGCTGAGGCTTCAAACAGAAAGTACTATCAGCTGTCTGTCTGTTTGTAAGCCTTTCAATCAGTGGGTGTGTCTATCGTGCCAGTCACAGCTATGAAGCTGTGGTGGCAGGAGTCCTGCTGGCATCCTGCTCAGCAACACAACCAGACTGCCAAAATCACCTCTGCTCGGTCATGTGATTCACCAGTGGGACAGTATTCATAACATGAGAGAAATAAAGGTGTACATATTGATCGACAAAAACACAATAAAATCCTTAAAGCCTCTTCGTACACTGAGCTGTGTGGATGCAGTGAGAAAACAAAACAATAACAATAGCATAACCTTTAGACATTGAGGCTATCTATGTGAATCCAAGCATGAGAGGAAGAGTAATACACACCGTCCTGTCTGTCTCTGCCTGTCTTATAGAGTCACAGTGCCAGCCCAAACGACAGACAGATTAGCAGCTCCAGATAAGTGACGATTAGCGCTGCAACCAAGTGCTCAGCAGAGGGTTTTTTTCACATGGTTCCCCGTCCTTTCTTAACATGTCCATTTTCCTCATACATCCAGAAATAGGCTTGTCCTTACTCTCCAGTACTCATTAGCCTGCGTATTTCCCAGTGGACTTATTAATAGGTTGGTGTGTTGCTGCGCAACGTTGCATTAGCTTCAGTGCCAGTGACAGTGTTTGGTTCTCAGCTCGTCTCAGCTCTTTGTATCCAACATGGTGCAGTGGCTCTGAAGGGGAGGGAGGACCACAGGACGAGGGAGGGAGGGAGAGGGAGCCAAACAGAAGAAACCAAAGCATGCTACGAGCATGCGATGAAGCACCACCTACTGTCACACATCTGAGAGTTTGCTGAGCACACACAGTCCCCGAGAACACTACAGGGCGCTACCACAAGGTAAATCTCAGGCAGTCTCTTTTTGTCTGTGTGTGTGAGAGACTGACAAGTAGGGCAGTTTGTGTGACGGGCTGGGAGATTGAGTTACCCTTTACATAACCTCCCTTCCATACACAGACACACAGTCAGAGGGGGAGGGGCTGTGCCGGCAAACAGAAAGCATGGCTCTTCCTCTATCTTTATACATTTCCTTCCTACCTCATGCCTACATATGCCTTGATGTACATATTTTATAGGGCTCCATATTGACCCTTGAGTCCTTCTTTTAAAAGTGACCTACCAGAGTCTTTCGCGCCACTTGTTTCTGTTTCATTCAGAAAATGTACAAGTGCATCAAGGGTTCTGAAGACAGCCTCACTGGCCGTAAATGGCCGCTATCAGTGTTCACACATACACCAGTATGGAACTGTGATTCCTCTGAGCTGGACAGTTGCCAAAAGAGATTTAAGCCATGTCCTTTTAATCTTATAGGGTGGGCGGGTTCAGTGACACATATATGATTAGTAGCAGACATAAACACAGGTATATTTCTCATTAAAGCTGACCACCTTTAGTGGCCCTGACATAAGATGACCTCATTTTACAAATGAGGTCATAAAAGCATTTACACCATAAAGTACCAGGCTCACAAAGATGCTAACAATGTATCTTAGATGTTTCGTCAAATGTCATTTAACAACGTAAAAAGCAGAATATAATAATTTTGGTTCAACATCATAACACTTCTATTCTCTCCATTATACTGTATGACGTTGGTCCTCTAGGTGATATAGGATCTGACCATGATCCAGTGGAGCAGATCACATACCCACTCAAACTGTCTCGCTTTCCACCGAGCACCAAGCTCAGACAGACACTTTCTAAGGGTTCAGTAAAGTGCTGCCACTCAACATGCACAATATACAATATACTGCAATAAATATCACGAGCCAGACATTAACACATAACATGTCAATATAACTGCTACGTTAGTGAATCTGGGAAATTTGACATGGACTATTCTCTGTCTGGCGTCTATTTTAGCAGCAGACCTAAACTCACCAGACAGCCTGTTACAGAGAATTGGGAGGGCTTGCACAGAAAGCCTTTGCAAAGGGCAGAAACTTTAAGATGAGTAGCTGGTAGGTGAGTGAGTGAACCACGTGTAAGTAACTGCCTATCACCAGGTAATTTTGTCCGATCAAAGCAACACTATTTTGTTGATGGTCCAAATGAGGTGTTGTTTAGTCGACCTGGTGGATTTCTGTGAGTTTTTGAAAGCACAAATCTTATGCTTTTCATATCTGAGCTGCTCAGAAAGCATCCATAAATATGTGTTATAGGTTTTAATATCTGACTTACTTTCCTGTCAGACCTCTTCATTTAACCTTAAACAGACCTATACAGCAGCCTGAAAAAATCCCCCACGCACTGACAGTATGTTTACACTGGAGACAGACAGCCTTAATATGCGCAACACATGACACATGGCTCAGCCAGCATTCACAGACGCTGAACAGTCAGAACACAAGACGGATCTCACACATCAGACATGGAGTGGGGCGGATGGGGGGGCATGGGGTCACTGTGTGCTTAGAATAACCCTAAACCCACGCCTTGTAACCAGGACGACCAGATATAAGCTAAACCAATAAAAACCTCTTGTCATATGACCGACACACGTACACACTCTTTTTTTTTTTTTAAGTCAACCAAACACCATTGTACCCTCTCTGCCTTCTGCGACTCTCTCCCCCCAGCATTGTGCTCTGGATAAAAGTGCCTCTGTGTACGTCAAGGGCAGAGTGGTGCATGGTGTGGCTTGGGACAGACTGAGTGCCAACACCAAGGCACCCTGCACACAACCCATCCCAGATTTAGATGAGAGCACACTCACAGAGATTCTATGAGCCACTGCACAGACTGATGATCGATGACATAAATGTAAAATTGACTTACCGCGCAGCAGGCAGCCCTCTTTTTCCCAGGTCGGCTCTGACCCTTTCTCCGACGTGACGATAAACGTCTACCAGCGTTGTTGTGGAGGCCTCACGTACCTAAACACAGAAGACATTCAAATAAAACTTATGTGTTGTGTGTGTGTAGGTGCTCATAAAGAGTCAACTGAATGTAATTTCAGATGCAGTGTATGCTGAACACACACAACCAGACTCTCTATTAAAATACAAAATAGAATGGTTTTAAAGGAAATATGCTAATTTAAATACAAAGCTTTGAATGTCTCATCCTTTTAATGGAAGGCTGTGACTGGATAGTGGGATGATGTTGGGGGATTCTCTGCAGCTGAGGGTGGGTTGATCGAGTGAAGATGTTGATTGGCTAAGGCAGTGTGTGGGTAGATAATCATTGGGTAGAAAGCAGGGGCAGATTTTAGCTTTGTAATGCAACTCCACCAGAGGGTAAATCAAACCTCTGTTGCACACACACATTCAGAGCTAGAACTGTGTGGGTTAATGTGTGCAGTGCTTATGATTCAGCAATAACGGTACGTTTAATACAGATGCAGACAGTGCTATGTTGTATCACATTGCTACAGTGTCTTATGCCACCAACACAGTTAATAAGACTGCACTGCTCACATCACTGGTGCTAAACTATATTTTAGAGTTTTGCCTCCAAATTTTACCCTAAACAACTCTGACAAGCTGACACCCAAACTATTTTTACTAAGGAAATACATACAGTAATGGGGAGTGACCTTGTTATGAAAACAAAAGCAGTCCAAGTCAGTGGTGCAAACTGGAGCTTACCTGTGGGTTTTGGTCTCCTGTCAAAGAGCAGAGATGAGGGACAATTTTACTGAGGCTCAGTGACTGAGCACCAAATCTAAAGAAAGACAGAGAAAGGAATGGTTAAAGATAGTTTGAAGAATCTTTAAGAAAAATAATAATGCCATGACTACACTGTGTTTTACCCTAACTCTTTAAAAGATAAATGGGCTTTTCCATTTGGTACCAGCTTAACATTCATCAAAACAGTGTGACTTTTCATTAACAAAAAGATGCTAAAATACCACTGGAGTCTGAATAGCAAGGTTATACGTCATACACACAAAGAAAGAAAACGTTATTTTAGTTACAGAATTAATGGTAACTTGTGCTGTCTAATCAGTATGCATTATTACCTATCTTTAATTTTACTCAAATAGCAGTAGTGAGGCACAATGGAAAGCAATCAGAGTTATGTCATTTTGAAAGGGATAAGATTGCATATGCAAGATTAGATTTTAAGCCTTTGTTGAAAGTAAGAGCAGCACGCATGCTAAGTTGTATAATCACAAGACATTGGTGGAGGCACTACTTCTTGAACGTATGCCTTTATAGTCACACAAACACTTAAGAGGATTAATCTTGAAGACTGTGTGATTCTTAAGCAAAAGAAGCCAAAATTCCCCTAAGAAAACAAGGCTAACTATACATTACACTAGTCAGTAGATTAAAAATGTTTTTATTTGAAGTTTGATAATCCATTTAATAATCCACATTTTAAATAAGTCTGTGGTAGCTGCGGTATTATACTTATTTCTGGATCAAACTAAAGACTAATAGTTTGCAATTTTACATTTGAACCAGGAAGTAAACATGAATAAAGAGGGAAGTTACTCACGTGCTGATCGTGGCACTGAGAGAAAAGCAGATTCCTTCTCGACTGCGGAAGTTCTTGTGTTTGAAACCAGGGACCAGCCTTTCCCAAACGTACTGAATAGACAAGACCAAAAAAAAACAGATACGAAGATGAGAAAATAAAAGGTAAAAAAAAAGGGAGGCCGACAAAACAGCCGAACAGACTGCTTTGGCCGAGTTGGGTATGAGGAGATTATGGAGAAAAAAGAAGGTTACACTTTGTAAAGCCGTGTCTGTGTGTTGTCTGCTGATAACACAAAGTGGAGTGGACATAAAGCCTGTGCAGCTCCATAGGTGTCCAGAGGAGGGAGCTAACAGGTTTGGCCAGTATCTACATTTCATTTAGCTTTCCCACAGGATGTATTCAACAAACTTTATTCAACACTAAACATTAACATTATCTGAGTTAAACTTTTCATATGGAGCCTGAATGCAACCACAGTTTTCCTTAATCCTTAAAGAGTGTCCTTCCAGTTTCATCATGTATTTATGAGATACATAATCCACAAGCTTTATCTACGAAGGACAAGAAGCTCTGATTTTTGAGCAGATGTTTGTGTGACTCTTACTGAGGGCGAGGCAGTCTGCTCCATGCAGCGAAGGATGAGAGCTTGGCTGTTCTCCCTGACCTGGTCCTTTGCATCACCCAGCCTGTCCACTAAAGCTGGCAAAACTACAAACAAGAGGAAAGAGGGGGGTTGCAGATGATGTCAATGGATCAAATTCAAGTAAAAACAGAATATCAAAGTGAACTTCACCGTGAGTTTAAAAAAAACCTAAATAGGTAATACATGTGTGTCCAAATGTAGTGTGTTTGATTTGGAGTAAGTTAATATTTTATAAAGAAGAATGAGCTCAGTAATTGGTCCTTGAGCACCAAGGCTGTAACGAGACAAGGATGGAAGTGAGGATAGGAAATGAGAAGTGGACCGTGACTAAAATTATGTCAAGAACATCTAATGCTCTCATGTCATTTCCACTTTAACACACAACTGCTCCAGTAACAACATCTCAAACCAAGAGCTATTACCTGCTGGCACTAAACACTAACAACTGCGAACTGTGAAAGCGAGCAGAGTACAGTCTACCTTTTTCTCTCAATATAGAGTTAGCAGCAACAATGATTTAGTCTGTCTTAGCTAATTTGAGTTTCTAAAACTAGATTCTTTGATGTATAGTAGTTTAAAAAAGAAAACATGGGGGGTAATACGTGAGGCAATACATAGACAAATAAACTCCCACCCAAATTCCTACTCTGCAGCATCAGTGAGGGAGTAACACAGTGATGTCATCTGCCCTTTTTCTGTGCATGTGCGTGTGCGTACATAATGTTACCATAACAGCTGGTTTCCTTGACAACAAGGACAATACCCTCAAACAGAAAAATGACAGGGGGGCATTGTGTCACACAACTGCGTCATGCTGTAGTGTGTGTAGTACTCACAGAAAAACATGGGCTGTGATCATATACAATCTGAATGAAACATCTACACATGCTTTTCATTTTATTCCACATGATTAAATACTAAATACTAAGTAAACACTCGTTTGTTGACGGTAGAGAGGTGGACAGAGCCACATCACCCTCAACAATTTAGTCAGTCTGAGGCTGCAAAAACATCATGTGATGCCTGCTCACTGTATGGTTTTTGCGTATAGAGGCGATAAAGAAGAAAAAGCCAAAAGAAATATTCATGGGAGGTATAATTTTAAATTGTAGTTCTCATTAAACTCAGAAAAAAGAGGAGGGAGGGCTTGTGATGTTGTTTGGGTCAGTCAAGAAGAAAATCTTTTAGTCCAGCCTTGACTGACCTACCTCTGGGATCATCATTGTACACCCAGAAATACAACACATACGCGCAGTAAAAACAGCGGAAGCCTTGTACAATGAGTCAGTAGCGTGGATCAATACAATCGCTCAGTTTCAGTGATCTCATCTTCCTCCCCTCAGAGCCTTGTGGAGGAGGGCGGCTACATGAAGAAATTGGAGAGCACAGGAAAAGAGAGGGGAAAGTCAGACGTGGGGAGGAAGATTCAAATGCCAGCAGTGCATCACAGAGATGTTTTTACCATCAATCTGAAACACACAGAGCCAGGACAGACTCTCAGTGACCAAGGTTGAATATATTTGTGGGAGTGCAGTGGCAGACTTTGCACTGTGTGTCATGATAAGCCATCCCTGAGCTGCACTCCTGAGAAGAGAGCGTTTGTGGATGACAGGAGCCAGTCTGGCTGACAAAGACAGCTGCTGGCACCGACGCACACAGGCGTACACACAAAGACAAATCTGATACAAGAACCACTCTATGAGGTCATATGAGTGTGTGGTGTGGTTTTGGGTGTAATAAACTGAGCAGCAGTATGGCAGGCAATTCAGAACCTAAAATAGAGATTTAAAGATCCATCAGAAAGGCCAGGTCAAATGTAGTTTCAGAAGAACTGCAAAGTGGATGTTAGAGACATAATAAACAAGGTTGTAGTTTAATTAAACAGCACAAAAACATTTGTCAGGTTTTTAAGGAGGTAAAATTAATTAGGCCAATTGATTTATTTATTTATTCCTTGGAGACTAAAAAACCAAAACTAAGCATTAAAACTTACTTTCAGTTAAGATTTTTTGTTGCTGATTTAGGTGAAAGCCTCTATTTGGTCAACAATCTTCTTATAACATAGTATATTATTCTCCATTTGTGGTCTGGGGTTCTTTTGATGTCTCATTGGGAACCACTTGAGACCAGTAGACCAGCAAATGTACTGAAAACACCCCAAACAACATCCTTTTGACTAACCATGAAATGCTATTAAGTTTTCTTGTCTCACCTGTGCCCAGGTATCCTTTGAAACGCTCTCCCATTCGATCCACAAACGCTCCGCAGATGTCTATCCCCAACAACGCCACCTAAACACAGAAAAATATAAATGATTAATCTTTACTTTTCCATATATATATGTTACATAGATACAAGAGTGGGGTCTCTGGTCGCTTTTGTAGATGTGGTAAAGGCCAATTTAAAATGGTGATATCTTACATATAAATATAAAATAAAATCTTACAGTGATTTTGCATTCAGTTGATTTAATATTGTATTGATTATTAATACTGGGGGTACACTCAGCTCATTGTGTTTGTTCAAGCACTGGAATTTGCCACAGTCAATAGTACTTTAACATGTATTTTCTCTCCAATAGTAAAGCTGAGTTTTCCACTGTGTTTCTGATTAGGATCACATCCCACACTGTGCTGTGCCGCTGGAATGCTTGTCTTGGCAAAGATGTGGTGACACCAGCCGTCCAAAACACACGGAGGCGTTACTCTCTTGTATCTAAAACTGAGGCCTTCTCCAATTCTTTCCCTATTTTAGTCAAAAGAAAGCAGAGCCAGGTAACTTCAGATACAAAAGGATGGAGCAATAAAGAAAAATGGCAGGAATTGCAGCCAAATAACGTCACAGGAAAATCACCTAAAGAAAAAAAACAAGCTCTAAATGAATGCCGAATGAAATGACTCCCTGCTGACCTAATTTTGGAATAAAGATGGAAAACAGCAGGCGAAAGAAGAAACCGTACAGACAGGAAACGGCCCACAGGCGTCCCCTCCCCCTCCTGCACCTAGCACCCCAACAAGCTATGACCCATAACCATATGTCACTGGAGGGAGACAGAGGACAAAATATGTAAGGAACTTATGTACATTTGACAGGAGAAAAACAAAAGCTGCAATAGATGCAGTATGTAAATAAATACAGAACAGACAGGAAACGGTGCTGCTTCAAAACATCAGGGAGACCGAGGTATGCAAGAAAAAAGTGAACATCTAGCCCAGAATGAATGGCTCTTTGTGAACACCCAAGTTGATACTTAAGGTGGCTTAGTTTGCTAATAGGCATGCCATGTACAGGGTTTACTCTGGATTTTAGACAGGCTCACAGTAAGTTACATGGAAAAACAACTTCCAAGGCTCCCACGCTACAATCACGACCCGAAAAAGTAAATAAAAATATGATCTGATTGGTGCAAACTCTTATCACTTAATGACCAACAACATATGCCATAGTGATGATCGTTGCTATTTTGATACAGGGTCCCATCAGTGCCTTCTACCTGAAAGAGGATTTTAAGCCCACGTTTACAAATATCACATGGGCAGTCTATTGACTTAAACAATGAAGGAGACCTGAATACAGTACATCCAAATCCCCATTAAAGCTGCTAAATCCAAACTTCCTTCCATCTCTGTACTCCCAGAATAGTGAGACAAAACGATACAGAGAAAAAACTTCTTTCATACAGTGCAGCTAGATTTCAGTTTTGTACCACTATGGCCCATTTGCATTGAATCTGCTTTGTCACGCTCAATTTCAGGACAAGAGTGGTAACCTTTTGTCATTGTCGAGGGTCAATAGGTGATCCTTTTAGGTAGCTACTTTCGAGCTGAAGAGGAAGCACAAATAGGCAGCTGGTAAGATACCCCGACAATCTCTAGAAACCACTTCTTAAAACTATTTGATGTCTCTACAAAAATGTATAGAAAAAAAAAATCACTCTGAGTATCTATGATTTCAGGAGCTATCCTACATTTGGCTTTAGATTGGATGACACGATGAGACTAAGTCATTTTTTCCTTTCAAAGAGCGGGTAGCAGTGACTCCACAAAATAGTATCATTATGACACTGCATTAAGAACTCCCACAAAATCAAAAATGTTTTGTTTGTATAGCCTCATGCCATATTAAGCCAAATCAAGCCAAACTCTTTCAACACAAACATTCAAGTGTCTAGTGTGTGCACTTATCCCTGGACCAGGCCATGTCCAATTATCTGACTCATCTGTCTTTAAAAGCAGCATTCAATATTTATGACCATCATGTCTCAGGTAAACGTTAAATGCTTTGAGTGAGATGCTCAGCAAACTATAATGAACACTGCTTATTTCTTTTTAACGTGTGGCATGCTGAAATTCCATTTAAGCTTTAAAAGGGAACACTGCATGTTTTTTCCATATAAAGAGGAAGCAGGCCGTGACAGTTGCCAAATCTGATGGTGGAGTGTATTTATAAGCCGTGACTTGTGTGCAAACCATATTCTCAGTCCACGTCCTAATTTGAATCTCCTACTGCATTCCCCTTCATCCATCAATGCATCATCACCTCCTCATCCAGCCATCCATTCACCTTTGGGTGCTGACTCAGCATATTGCTAACAGCTAACTGCTCCTTCTTCTAAACCCTGTTCAGTCGATCAGCCGGCAGAGTAGAAAACCTCTCTATACATTAATGCCATTGATCCCTACATAATCATTTCTTACATACAATAAGAGGCAATAAAAAAGATGGGAGATGAGTGCTTGGTGTGTACCACTGAATATAAACTCATGTTAATCCAAGAGGGTCTTATAATAACAAATTTAAAACAGCTCAGTGAGGCTGTGTGATCTTACAGTCTAGCACAGCTGAATCATAACAAAAATTATGGATATGTTCACAAAGTGATTTGAAAGCCAAATGTCAGCATGTTCAGGCTGTTTTGACTTGCCCTTGGAGGCAAAAATGTCATATTTCCTGTATTTCTGATATAGGGATCCTGCACATACACTATAGTAGTATAAAATGGCATACAAGAAATGATTTTTAAAGCAGGTGGGACACTTATGGGGCAGACAGATGGAGAGTGAGGGGGAAAGAGGGAAAAAAGCATTTGTCAATGAGTGTTCTGGCCCCTCCCCCATCCATACAGAGGACTACAGTTCTGACAATGGGTCTCCTCAAAACATGCTCACTGTCTTGGCAATGTCAACATTATAAAACCCCATAAACCACAGGAATGTCTTGCAAACACTACACAATGACAATGCCAGAAATCTACAAATACAGCTTATAAGTAAAAACTTGGTTGTTGGCTTCATTGGAGACACAACAATTAATTCTCTACAGACACAATTAAAATAATTCCTATATTGTATATTAACCATAATACAATAATAAACATGACATTTTACACTTCTTTCTAGTTCACTTATGTACTGCTGAATACTTCTAGACTGGCATCAGGACGACTGCTGCAGAGACACTGCGATTTTCAATAAAAGCCACAGTATCTCACCTTGAAATTGCTAGAGTTGATCCATCCCGTTAGCTCATCTATGGTCTTGTCAAGGCGAGGTTTGTCCTGCTCCACGTCCGGGGAGCGATGAGGGTCGTTCAGGAAATCGATAAGATCCTGGCCCACTTGTAACCTGCGGGAAACGTCTTTCTGTAGTACCTGCTGGTAGAAATAGTCCATGTTGTCATGTTCCTCCATTGGGCTCTCGGTGCCGCCTGGCCGGCCCCTGGAGCTGGCCGCAGACTAGAGATAGCGGTGGTTGGGTCAGGGTTTGAACTGGAGAAAGTGTGACTGAGTAGCGCAGTCTCGGAGATGGGCAGAGGGACTTTGGGTTTGGGCCGCGATTACCTTATATTTGATTATTACCATGTAAAATCTCGTTTAAAAGCAAATGATTCAACCACAAACCATCCTTCAGCTCGAATCAAACTTTTTAACACGGCGACCTATTTTCTATATCGCTTCCCAAGAATTTGACGACAACCAACCAAATAGTTAACAAATAAGTTAAACAATTCTCAGCATAAAGGAAGCCAAATCGACGTTTCTCACGTAAATCCACATTAAAGCAACCTGACAGCTCTGTCTCTGTTATGCTAACAAAACAGCACGTAGCTTGTTAGCACAGCGACCCAAACAAGGGCTAGCTCTGAGCTAATGCTAATGCTCCAGCTCCGCAGGCCCAGCGCCGGGCTTCACTTCGGTTTATTCATGTCCACAAGCTGGAGTCCGTGGACGCCAAGTCTCTGAACTGTAAAGTTGCACAAAACTTCCAGCAAAGTGTTGAGCTCCTGTACCACTGTAAGAGGTCTCGCTGTAATCCGTAAATAAGCACCACTACGGGTAAACCCGTGAAGTGAACCTGCCGGGGACCGTAGTTTGCCGAGAGGCGCAACCGATCAACGATCAGGTCTGGGTCTTTGGCGCCGCACAGCTGTCCAACCCAGTGCCTGATGTAAAATGCATAAATGGTATGTGTAGTGTATAGAGTGTTCATTATACTAATACAGCATAAAAATATTTGAATGCACCCCAGTTTAGTTAAATTAACCCTTAAAATATATTTAAGTTTTTGGTGACAGATTTATGCCTTGGTTAAGTCGCTGGGTGTGTCTGTCATGTTCGTTGATCTTTGCTGACATCTAGTGGTGTATGTGCCAATCTGCCCCATGGTTTGTGCTATAATCATGAACTCTTTTGAAATGATGAACACAAGACAGAAAGGTTACTATTACTTACTTTTTATTTATTCCTTTGTTTATTTTTTCCACATAATTTTTTTTCAAACATAAAACTGTTAAAACAACTGTCCGAGAGAGGGCATTAGTATCACAGCCAGTCACCTATTTTCTGCATTTTCCGTGCCCATGTTTGTGTTAGTTTTGATCTTTACTGGTTTATTCCTATCCATAGTCCTGCGCATCTCCCCAGGCTTTTAGCACTTGGCACTACAATGCACTTGCCAGTCTCTTGAAAATCAATACTGATGGCTGCCTAAATCTTTGTTACACATTCAGAGCTTGATGTGGCTTTTCATGCCCCCATCCAGCATTTTCCTCTCGAAATGTTTTGTGACTTTATTAGTTCCATTAGTACCTTGACACCTAAATTTACTACTGTGTAGGTCACATTAAACTATTTGCATGTATTCATTTTGATGGGGCTTTCAGCTGAATACTACTAAAAAAAAGTATTTGGAATAATGCAATCCATTTATCATTAATAAATTGTCTGATACATTTAACTAAATGCAAATACTTTAAACACTTAAAGTTTTGTGATTGTCACAATATTGAGGTGCCATTGCTCACAATCTCAAATCTATTGTCTCAGCTCAAGCCCAATTTCATTTACTTTGAAGCAAAGTTGCACCAAAATTTGCCCTGATTGATATCCATGTGCAGGCAGCAATATTCAAATAATCCACATTACTCTCTATTGAGAACAGTGGGTTGAACACACCAGATATTAATATTACTAAAGTCTTCTCTCAGAAAAGTAGGGAGACTGGAAACCTACTCATGTAAACATGTTTGTGGTGCTAACCTAATCCCAGGATGTAAACAAATGCTTAAGTAGTCAAGTAGGAGCTAGTGCACAGGCTACTGACAGGACTGGACCAGGGCCTACAAGCCAACATAACCACGCAGTACAGATAGCCCAGTCTATCCCAGTAGCAAATAAAGTCAACATAATGCTTTCCGACATCAAGTCTCTGAATCATAGGTCCACTTTGTTTCTCTTCTATTTCAAAAGAAAGACACATTTCTCCTCCTCCGGATAGACAGGCATAGACAATTACAATAAGCACTGAAAATAAAGTAAAATAAAACTAAAATATCTTCACCCACTCCCATCTTGAGTGAGTGACCATAACTGTAATTCTTTTATCATTGCAAAACATTCTCTGTACAAACATAAAAATCTCAACATAAGTATTTTTAGATGCACAAGTATGCTGCATGTCCTGTTAAGCATTTCCTGTTTTCCCCTCTCTCACACAGAGGTTTCAGCTTTATTGTAATCCAGAATATTTGTACGTATTTCCCAGCTCTCCTTGTACTCCATGATGCACGTTTACAGGTCGAAGCTGAATAAATCACAGGATGACCACATTGAGTAGAGGTGTCAGGTGATTGGTTGAGATGATACTCCACAGAGAGCAAACTGTTGCGCTTTTCATCTTTTTTTTCTCTGAACATGATGCATTATAGTTTTTTTTAATTAGACTCAGTCTCTGGAGTCAGATGCAGGCCTTCTTCACCCAAAGCTGGGTGTTGCAGGTGTGTAATGAAGAGAGTTTGTTTCTACAAAGAGTCCATCCATCTGAGATCCTTCCATGACATAACCTTGGGCTGCTGCAATGCTGACTGATGAGTAAAGAAGAGAGAGGAGGGGCAGGTTCAACTGATCAGCAACCAAAGGCGACCAGTCCATACAGTGATCAGGAGAAGTGAGTGGGTCCAGCCCCCCCCCTGCCCCAAACATATATCCCAGCCCCCTCCCCCCAATTTCAAAGCAGCAGGACCTGTAGACAGAGGTGCCCCCCCCTGGCCCGCCACTGTCAGAGGATGATGCAGCAACGGCACAGACGCTGGCCACCTCCATGAACGGAGGGAGGCGGAGTCACTGGGGCAAAGTAGGCATGGACTTTGATCTCTGGGAGGTGGGCCTGTAAAGAATATGAAAGGTTTAAAATTCAAGTCAACTCGATTAAAGTAGAATGATTGTTTCAGAATAGTATTCCACTAAAGCTATAATATGCAAAGTTTTGGTTGAATACTGTAATAAAGATATAGCCTAAATTCCACTGACCCGAATGCGTTTGATGCCGGCCCTGGTCACTTGCTGACAGTCATAAAGCTCGATGCGCTCCAGACGATGGCAACTCTTGAGGTGCTCCAGTGTTACGTCAGTGATGAGCGGGCAGTTGTCCAGCTCCACCACAGTGAGGCGCTCTTGACCACAGGTGCTGCTGCTCAGAGCTCTGATGCCATCATCTGTGATCAGCTCGCAGTGGGAAAGGGACTGTTTTGGACAAAGCATTAAGGATAAAAAAACATCAGTATCGACATCAGTATACCCACAACTACAGCCTTATCTGACAGTCAGAATGACAAAGGTCAGTTTTATACCAGTGCTTGCAGACGAGGGCAGTGGATAGACAGCTGAACCAAGGTGTTATCAGTCACCTGAGGAGAACACAGCAATTGATTAATGTAGTGTTATGTCTTTAATGAGAAAGTTGTACTTTTATGTATCTTGTCTAACTTTCCACTTTAACGATACTTAATTGTTTGTGTGATTCCTGCTAAAATACAAATGAGCTGAGCCTAGTTTGCTGACTTCCACCAATTTAACTTATTGCTATTTAGCCCAAACCAAAAATATAGTGTACGTCACAGAGGGTTATAAATACATGCTATGTTAAAAAAAACAAAACTAAAAATGCCCTCACCTAAACATGCTCTCCAGAAATGAATTGCAATGCGCATCTTCATTAATACAGCAAGAGTAAATACTAACCTAACTTAAAAAAAATTTATAAACACAAAATGTCTTACCAAAATACATTCTTCTAAGTCCATTTTTTCAAGCTCATGACAGTTCTGTGAGCAAAATCAGAACGTTTTAAGTAATTAAAAATAAATGTATAATAATATTTAGGAAATTAAAGCAAACACAAAAACAAAACTGACCCTTGCCAGAACAGTAAACCCAGCATCTGTAACATGGGAGCATCGTGCAGCTTCAAGGATCCTAATAACACACAGTCATATGTATATTTCAGGAATAATAAAATTGTGTTGAGAATTGAAAATGATAGCAGGAAAAGAGTTGTGTCAAATATAAACTATATACGACTCATACTGAATATAAAGTGTATACATGTTGCTTACTTAAGTCTTGGACAGTTGAGTCCCAGTGCAGTTAAAGAGGCATCAGTGATGTTACTGCAGCCAGACACACAAAGAATCTGTAGCTTGGGACAACCTCGGCAAAGACTGACCAGGCCTTCATCTGTTATTTGCTGCAGGATGAGACAAACAAGACTGAATAAAAAAGGACCGAGCTACACTGAGACACATCTCTCATTATTTCTGTGATTAACGTACTGTGCAAGACTGCAAGTTGATGGTGGTGAGTTTTGGGCAGTGTTTTTGAAGGTGCTTCAGGGCTCCATCATCCAGCTGGGTCCCAAAAAAATTTAATCATTTAGGAATGTATGTGATTTCTCAATGTATAAGACATACCAAATTGTAAAAACTCAAGGAACATAAATAATGTAAAAACAATTTTGAGTTATAAGGTAAAGACAAAAACTGGTGATAAAATGAGACCATTGGAAACATTAGACAAAAATGATGGCCATCAGAAACCATTCAACCATAAGTAAACAAGTAATAGGTTTAAAAACTAAAGCATATGTTACCTGCGTGCAGCCTCTGAGGAACAGTGCTCGTAAATCAGTGCAGCCTCTCGCCAGAGCCTCAATGCCATCTCGTGTAATCTGATCGCACCAGGACAAGTTCAACATCTCCAACATTCTGCAGCCATCACTGTAGGAAAAAAGTGAAAAATGTATACTTCAGATATGACATATCATAATGCATGATATACAGTGAAATGTCATAAAGTTATGTTTGTGAGTGCTACCTGAGGGCTTTGAGGGAGTGGTTGCTGATGGATACACAGGAGGTGAGATCTAAATGTTTGAGTCTAGAGCAAAACTTGCTGAGGCTTAGGCAGGTGCTGTCGGTGATCTTGGTGCAGCCATTCAAGTTCAACATTTCTATGTTTCTACAGTTCTGTGCAAAAGTCCTGTGAAGCAAGTGAACAGTGAGAAGTGAAAGGTAAATTACTGTAGCTTTATTGCATGAATAAGTAGTAATCTGCTTGGAGTAACAGGTTTTTATGTGACCGTATAAGCAGAACATTGCAATTTGTGTGTGGTTGGCTTTACTATAATGACATTAAAATTTTGAACTAGAGCAGAGTTTCCCAGGAGTTAAGAGAAATTTTCCTTTTCCTCTAGGGATGGCAGCACATAATCAAACCAACCAAATTATATTTCCTGGGAAAAGAAAAGTGCCACCACAGTTATTAAGAATATGAGTATATGACAGAGAGACAATGAGAATCTCACTTCATTGAGGCGTCTCCCACGCTCAGGCAGCCCCTGAGGCTGAGTTGCCTCAAGAAGCCTCCACATCGCTTCGAAATGTTCTCCACAACCCGCCCCTGTGAGACACAGGGACAGAAATGTAGAGATTGATATTGATGTTGGACATGTTTTAATATTAGACTAATATTAGATTCCAAGATAGAAATACAAGGGTCACTCCAAAAGGTTGTTATGAAGATGGCTCAAAATGCCTCTATCATATTCCTTTATGAGAATGAAGGCACATGAAGCTCCATCAATTGGTTAATTTCGTAAGAAAATGATAAGGTACTATAAATCCCACTAGAAGTGTTTCTTTACTATTGCAATAACACCATCAATATTCTAAAATAAACTTTCCTATATTCATTCTACATATACATGAATTGAGATCTGTCATCAATATTCCTCTAGAATATCACTGCTTGACTCTCTGTTCAAAGCTTTGGTTGTTTTTTTGAAAAAGAAGAGACAGAGAGAGAGAAATGTGACTTAGGCCACAGGACAGAGGATCAGCTGTGACATCACAGTCGGCACCAAAGCCTACTGACCCAGCACTAAGCCGTGGGCCCGATAATGCTACTCAACTCGCACACACACACATTGTAATACACTCACTGTCCGTTTGCCTTATCTCCCTTACTGTCATCTCTCTGTCCTCACCTCTATGTCTGTCTGAAAGTTGAACAGGTCGATCTTCTGCCAGTTGCTGCCGTCCAGAGCCAGGACATTCCACGCCTGAGAGGGTGTGAGACAGGTTGTGAGAAGAGACAGACAAGTAGGTCAGACAGAGGCTGGAGAATGTGAATGGTTATCATAAAAAGTGAAAGCATGTCAAACACTTCTGTATATGTGTACACATGAACTACAGACACTTTTAGTTTGGTGTACAGCTGCTGGATTTGGCTATAACCATAACTGGAAATACGCACAATGCCAGAGAGGAAAGCAATAACATTTACAAATAACATTTCAAGTTTTTATTGTGATTAACTAATAGAATAACAATCTAACAATCTGGTTTCTACAGTCCTGTGTCCAGTATTCACGTGCAAAGTTATTATTCACAGAAAGCTCATTCATAAATGGTTTTCAGCTAGAGTGCACTAAAGCAAAGCATTTATCCAGCAGATGGCAGTGTGTAATGGAGGTTTCTAGAAAATATAATCAACGTAATCTAGGATTAGTTGTGAGTTTTACATCACACAAACTAATGCAAAGAATCAGTCTGTAAGTAGACTGGAGTAGTGCTTGAAGTAAGTGCTTACCTTAGATACTTGGGCACACCTACAGAGTGTAACCACATCTAGATAGGAGAATATTCTAAAGGGAGACAGAAGAGAGCGTGAGTTTTCCTGATCTTATGAAAAAATGATATTATTCATTGGTTATATCATTTGCTGGTGTTCTTTGAAGTGTGGGTTATATCTATAGAGAACAATATGTGTTTGTTGGAAGCAGGAGAGCCCCACAGACGGCTAGTGTTTGAGCCGTGAGCCGGTCTGCCACAAAGGCCTGCATGCACCAGGCTACTGGGTCAGCTCAATCCATTAATCTGCCAATGAGTAATCTCTGGCACTCAGACAAGCAAGGCCACAGAGGGACAGACAGACATACAGTATACAACAAAAAGCATTTTCAAACACACACACATATATCTGCACCTCTTTTATACAGTGCACATATTGTAAGCTACAGCTACAGGGGATGGTTTTAAGTGAAATTCTAAAGAATATTTGAGGTATTCAAAGAATTGCCGTGGTGCCAAAGCATTGAGTGCAACTGGGGTCTGAATGTCCCTTTAACTGTAGGAAACAGGAGCCGACCATTGTTTCCTTCATATAGAAACAGACAAAGGCTTTCTGTTTTTATGAGCTGGGTCGGGGCATGTCGGGACATGTCTACTTTGTATAATCTATATGAGCGTCTAGTGTCAAGGAGGCAAAACAATACAAACCCACTGCCTCTTAGATGTACTTGATGATCTAATTGAACATAACAAGAAATGCACAGTCCATGAAGTGTTTTCATCGATCTGTGTTCTATTAACTGGTTAATGGTTTTGTAGCTGACCATTGATTGAATGTTTGTTATAATAAAACACAATTTGACTTTCCATTTTGTGCAAGAGACACATTTTACCACAAGTTCTTATGTGAATTGTGCTCTGTGACAATCTAAGTTAGGATAAAATGAAAGAAATGTCTCAAAATAGGGCAAAAAAAGGAAAGACACTGTTGTATTTTTACTCAGTAACATAAAAACCTGGGAGCCTAATATAGAAGAAATTATCAGTCAAATTATGTTTTAGTTTTAGTCTATAACAACAAAAGACAAAATACAGTAGGTCTTTGAAGTATAGTCTCATTTGTTGACAAAATGTAAACCTAGCCCTTCAAACATGGCAAGATTAAGAGAGTCAAGCCTTCACTGTGAGTCTAGCACTGGTTGCTATAGTAACTCCAGTCAGACATGAATTTGGATGTTTTGGAGCGTGCTGAGTCAGTGTTTTTGGGCAAGAGGGCTCTGAACCACACTCACTGATGCTTGACTATCAGACCAGGTTCTATATTGTGGCATGTTTTTTCAGAGCTTGTACTCATCCTGCACTGGCCTAGATAACTTAGGTTTACAACTTCCCAGTTCAAACGCAGACTAAAGCAAAAACATGACTGCTAGCTGGGTGATGCATTAAACATGACCTGTCACAGTAAAGGTAAACAAATCAAGTTAACAGCTAAAACAGAAGATGTTTCTCTGTAAACATACACAATAAACAGCAGAGTGTTTCTAGATCTGAAGAAATATTTCACACACAAAAAAACAAGAACATAATTCACCTTATGTGTACAATGGACATAACAACATGTAGTTAACCCACTTTCCACGGTTTCAAACTCTTTCTTGCACAGTTAATGTTGTAACACATGTGTTACCAGGTCATACATTCTAGTTACTTAATGCTTTCCAATACATGTTTTGCTGTCGACAAGTGAGAGTGTGCTGGTGATAATGGGCGTACTGGTATTCTCTGTGGAGCACAGCTGGAGCAGCAGAAGAGCACAACACTGCAGAATTCCCCACCAGCTAAGACAGGCTATTTATAGCACACGTACACAGACATACAGCTTGCCGAAGCCCAAGGGTGTTAAACACTCACAAAAACATGCATGTACAAAAATAAGCAGTCCCCATTACTGTATGTGCAGGTGCAATCCTTTTTAAAGCACACTTTCACAAAACTGTATCAACATTGAGGATGTACACGCATGAGTGCATGTGTCCGATTTATGGGTCACTCACAGCTGCTCTAGGACATAAAGTTGGTCTCTAGGTCAAACGGTCAAAAACACTCATCTCAGGCATGGATCATACAAAAGCATTCACTGTATGGTACAAAACAAACACATTCAGTAGATGTTCAAGGCCACTTCTGCTAATGAATAAGCCTGACAAATGCAATGTTGAGCGTTGTTATGTACTCTTGTGTTTGTGTAAGCAAGATCAGTGTTATTAATCTCACCTAAGAAGAAGCTCTTTGGGGAGCTTCTTGTTAATGGGGGCTTCATCGTTGTTTGAGAACACCTGTTAAGACAAAAAAGAAAGAAAAAAGTGTTGTATGTTTTCTGTATTTGTACTATGAAAAGAGGATTCCACATAATAAGCCTAATTAGCATCGTCACAGAAAATATATTATCCCTGGGCTTATGTGGGCTCCAAGAACACTTAATTTAATTTGTGTAAATTTGCCCTTTGATAATCAACTTAAGCTATTGTTTGTATCAGTAGACCTTGCGTTAGCTTTTAAAAAAAGGCTATTACATGCTTAAGCTATGCTAACTACATGCCCCCTCTTTACGAGATTATAATTCTGTCAGCCTGGTCAGCTTGTTGGCATGCTTATCTCAATTAGTCTACTCTGTGGACGTCTGGCCATCTGCTGAGAGGGACACACTCACGCTGGCAGGTGATTCAAATCAGACCGCTGTGAGAAGAACAGAGAGGGAACATTCCAGATCAGGTGGGCCGTGTACAGCCATGAATTTAAATCACGGAAAACACCCACATTGGCTCTGCACACATCCGACAGTGATGCACTTGTATCCTCAAAGAGTCAGAAACTGTATCTAATGAGGGAGCTCCCTGCTGCTTTAAACACAAACATTGATATAAAAAGACATACTGGAGTTAGGAAAAAGCCATGAGAGGACCAAAGGTTGATTTTAAAATGTCTTGGTGCCAGGGAGTTCCTTAAAAGAAGCACCAGAATGGAAAACAAAAAGGTGGTCAAAAGACAGAGTCAGACAAACAAAGAAATCTAAGTGATGATACAAGCTTTGCAAACCAAAACTATTACTAAATGATAAGGAAGGGGTTGAGTAGTGTCGGACAGAGATAAAAGGCCTTTACAGAAGAATTTGGTGTCACACAAAAAAGACCAAGCCCAAGAAATGATGAACTAACTGTATTAAATAGTAACGTCTGTGATCTGATAATCAAAATGCATTGGAGTATCTTCCCATGCAGGCCAACACATATTAACTGTCCACAGTGGCCTCAGGATATAATTTAAACCTCTTTCACCATTTGTTCTCCTCCATTAAACAACACGTTCTAAAATGGGTCCCCTACAGTTACACTCTATTCCTTCAGTGGAAAGTTTCACAAAACAAATCAATTCCGTTGTTGCCACGTGACCATCCGTTTCTGATATCTTTAGCAGCCTCGTTGTTAGGTGAATTAAATGCACATTTAATCTAATAATGGTAGGACAGTGCGTGTGCTTCAGACGGCCTGTTCACAGACAATGCTTTTATTGACTCGGGCTGTTCTAAAACTAGAGGCGACTTAAGATCATAACTATGTTTAGACTTAAAGCCACACCACCTCTGCAACACAGCTCTTACCTTGGACTGATAAGATAAAGACAGTTTAGATCAACACACCCAAAACTGGGACTGAATTGAACAGAGTTAGATTTATTTACATTTAGAAGAAAAGATCTTTTTAACCTGGATTAAACTCACTGGCACTAACACACTGACAAGAAAGATAAAAGGTAATCTCATCAAACCTCAATGTGATAAAGCATAAAGCCATATGAAGTGATCTTTTAATATACATACAGTACTATTGTATAAACGCAGCAAATAGCTTAAAGCATTATGAGAGCAAACTATCATGACCTGCATGCTTCATTTAAGTTATCGCATCAGCCCTGTGCTGTGCCTGTACCCAGTGCCAGCAGAGCAGCATTCCCAAGCAGGGAGTTCCTTTGAGGAGTCCTATTCCTTCAGATTACAACCAAGTAAATAAGCAAATACACTTGGAAAACTAAACTATTTTCCTTGAATGAGTAATATATTTGGATTTACACTGAATATCACAGCAACTGAAAGGGTGAGGAGCTCCATCTTTGGTCTGGGGTTTATAATCCACACTGCCATCCATCGACTCAATTACCCTTTACTCTGCTCTCTAATACATAATCATGCCAGTGTTTCCAACCATGCACTTGTTTTGATCTGTTTCTAAGAGGCTTTGAATTATGTTGGGAAATCCACTGATATGGCAACACACAACAGCCAACCACTATCACCTTGGGTTGTCATTTACAAGCTGACAGAGACTGACTGGGAGAGTCAAGAGCCGTCAAGTAGAAGCAAAGAATCTCAAATATGTGTTAATAATAATTTAGACTGAGGTGCTCTGTTAAATACAAGAGGATTTAAGGTGTGAGAAAATAATCATATGTAGCCTTGCTGTATTAGCGACATTATAGTTAACGAAGTAAACAGAATCTGGTGTGTTTGGAAACTTTTAAGGCAAAAGGTAAAAAGCTCTGTCTATGGCCTATATTGGAACTGCTCCCATTCCTTTTCCACCACTGCAGAGTAGTAAGTGTGAATAGTGTGTTTATTTAACAAGCAAATGATCTCCAGTATGTCATGGTGTGATGGGAAGGGTGTGGGAGGAAACACAGAGAGCATTCAGGTAGACTATACTGGATTATTGGCTGTTTATGAGCAGAAGACACAAAAGGGCCATCTGTAGTTGAGACAAGGGGCTCTCAGGATCCCCCCCTGGGTTGATACCTGTCATTTCCAGGTAGCATGTGTCATTGGGTTTGTAGTGTTATCTGCCAAATCCACGTGATGATGATCCTGCAAGCCTGTAACCTCGGCCCTAATATATTGGCAACCCTCGGCCACAGCCCTCCTGTCCCGCAGTCCTGTGCTCCATGTTGTCACTGTCTACTGGTGCAGCAGGACAATAACTGGATTTCGGATTACCCTTGACCAACAAAACGACTTGAATGACAACTGCATGTGATATAAGGAGCAGCAGAACACGCTTGGCCACACATCCAGACATACACACATTAAATTATACAAGCCCACGACTAACCACGTACTAGACACAGTTTTGGTGGTCCACTCCCCATGTCATACCTCGAAGCGGCTCTTGGTGATACCGTTCATGTCTGCGGCGGCACGTCCCAGCCACAAACCGCACAGGAGGCACCAGTCGAGCTCTCTGTTTGACGAATCGTTATTGTTTTGTCGCTTTGTCGTTTGATTTTTTTTTCTTTCTTTTTTTTGGTTGCTCGGTCGGAGTAGGAGCCGAGCTGGAGCTGGGTCCTCACGCCCTCCCCCCAGCCGTCAGCGAGGCTCCTCTCTCCGGGTCGGACCTGGCGTTGGACCGGGACCGGCTGCGGTGCGTCGTTGTCTCGAAGCCCCACAAACCCCGCAGCCCGTGCCTCATCACAGGGCTACCAAAATAACAATAATAACATGGACGGTCTGTCAAGTGACTTCACTTCCGCCTCTCCCTTCATGGCTCGAGTCAGTGCCAGTCAGCTGTCCCTAAATCTCCCGAATGCGCACGAAACACGCGAGAAGCCCTCAACTAACCCCGCCGTTCATATCACAACGCGTATTTTCACTCTCAAATGCCCCTATGGCGGCTGACATCGACGTATTCCTGCACTGTTTACTTGGTCGGAAGGGGAGGGCTTACGTGACGTAGTTGCTGCGGGAAAAGGCACGCGTGGTCGATTTGTTTTGATTGTGGGGGTCTTGCAGAGATTTGAGGACATGGACGATGGACAGGGGCATTTTTGGACGCGTTTTTTGTGGCCATCTCAGGAATTGCTTCATCAGTTCGTGCGTGACCTGACACAGCACCATTGGAGGATCTTGTAGAAAGAGAACAATAGAGATATTCTGTAAAACAGTCTACGATGATGACATTCAGACCATGACCCTGTAAAGAAACACATAACACACTGGGTTTCCCCTTGTTAACCTTAACATCGCCTATATCTATCTACAGTTTTATGAAATCAAATAATAATAATAATAAGGGCCGTTTGCACCGATCAACACATCCTTATGAGAACCTATTATTTGAGGTTTTGCAAACAGATGCAGTCAGACGAGAGCATCTCGAATAACTACAAAGAAACGTTATCAAAAACAACACTGGAGGACGCTCTTGTTCAACCAGCGTCTCCACTGCACACTCGTCTAATATTAGTATCTAATAAATTATTGTTTTTAGAAAGGTAGCTTTTCCATCTATTGTATAAACATTCTTCAGGAACATAAATTTGTTCTTGTGTAGTGACCCTTCATTTTAGTCCACTCTCTTATATCTATAGTATATTTATAGTTTCAGCTGAAAATGCTTTAAGCCCACTACAAACACTGAATGGTGGTTGTGAATCACAGCTATTTACTAAACCCCACATGAATCATGTCAGTTTAAGGGGCAGAAGGTGAAAGTAGCTCTGTAGTCTCTTTTCAAGTTAAATGTATGTTCTTAGTGCCCTACCTCTCACCCTAGGCTTTATCAAGGGAGAGATATTTTTAAATACCCTTAGGATATGGTACATATAACATACCTCTGTTATTCACCTGAATATTGTGCGTTTATAAACACATCTTATTCTTAGTTATAGATTGGTAGATGCACTGTGTAAATGTAACAAACACCATCATTGAGAAGCACCTGAAACAATGGGACTATACTTTGTGTGTTTACCCTGACACACACACATACATTTTGTGAAGTTTGTGCTAAAATGTAGTCTTTCATCTTTTTTGCGGTGCGCTTTTAGGCCCGTGCCATCTCACTACTCTGCATGGTAATTAACAATATCCCATCAAAAGTCAAATTAATTAACTCGGTTCTTTGAATAGCTCTATGCTCTTCTCATCCTTGGCCTGGCTGTGGCTGGCGGCTCAGTGTAGAATGTGCTCAAATGCTTTAATGTACTTGAGTAATGCCAAACAAACCAATAATTATCTAAATATATAATGCCCTGCTTATATGCACAAGGTAAACAGCACGTGCAGAATGTTGTTGCATTTGGATGAAAATGCATCTAGGAGAATCTGTTTCTAATTAGAAGCCCCAATTAGCTTGGCAGACAGCCTATTATATTAATGCTTTATGTAAAATGTGTTAGCTGATCAACTCAAAAAACACATTAACCTTGTTTGCAGATTTATTCTTTCTGTTAGTCTTTTACCACCAAGTGATTTGTGACTTTAGATGCAAAAACAAGAAAGCATCTAATAATACCACTTGTTTTGTCATCTTGGTATTGCTTTTGTGGGGTGCACTTTTGTCTTGGTTGAACACTTGTTGTTACTATGGAGATGAAGCAGTGCCTCCGCCCACTGGTCCTCACTAATGTGACCACTTCTCTCTGAGTCAATCATACACTCATCGCTCACTCTGACAGGTCATGCCTCACTTGGGATGTCACTGGTCTCACGCTAACACTGAGCAATGCTGCGGTTGGTGTACGTGTGTTTACTTCTACGACCTGATTGTCAGACGGGCCGATACAGGAAGTTGTGTAAGATTACACACCTGTGTGATGATGTCTATGGGTGAGTTGCTCCCCAAATGCCAGGCACCTGCAGAAAACACAATTCTCACCCCGTTTTGGGAGAAGCACCAGGTTTGAATCACTGTCTCTCTCCGGTTTTTACGACCACTTCTTTCCAGAAATAGCTCCTTCATGAGTCAGCCCACCTTATCTCCTCTCCTGGCCCTCTGAACAGGACATCTGTAGGGTGTCACGATGAATAGCGGTGTTGTCAAATAAATATGATAAATGCAAGGTCAAATATTGTTAATAGTATCATCAAAAAGGATAACATAGCTAAGGACTGAAAAGATTTAAACAGAAAAGTGGAAATGGTAATTAAATTGACACATATCAAGACTCAAGAAGGACACTAACATTTTTGTTAGTTTTTTTTGTGTTGAGTTGTTGAGCTTTTTAATTTGGGGCATTACATGTAACTGTGGTGTAGAAGCAGTAAGATCATGTATTATGGACCCCTCATTAAACATTTCCGATTACGTCAGTTTGAAATATGCTGCTGACTGGTGAAGTTTCCAACCATGTAAAAATGAATGAACAAATCTTTGCTGCACTATTTTCCGGAAAATCATGACTCCTAGGTTGTCTAGATTGATGACTACATTTGAAAAAAAGTTTCTTCTTCCACAAAACACACAAAATTACCCTCACTACAGTCAACAGACATTTGCTGTTAATGGTCTAGCCCTTGAACATAACCTTTGTGCATACACACTTGAATGAAAAAGATGGAAATGCTTTTGTGTTTAGTGTTTTTATTCGGCCTATGTGCACACTGTGATAACCCATGGGAGAACATTTTACTGGCTTTGATAGTGCTTTAGCTTTACTGTAGTGTTTCCGGTCTGTGTGTTTCACTGGTGTAGGTCCTGGTTATCTTCACCTGCAGATTCAATGACACAATGCCACTTCTCTCTATTGTCCATGACCGTCTATCTTTACTCAACAAATGGGGCATGAGACACCCGGCACTGCTGTTCTGATACCTGTTGCCTTTCAAAAATACAAACTCAGCAGAAACAGATGACGCCTTGCTCAAGAGCACTTCAGCAGCTGCAACATTTGTGAATCTTACACTTCCTTCTCTCTGCACAGGAGTAGTCCCTTTGGTTTCATCAGACTGCCCACCCTCAAGATTTTGAACAGTGACGTATTTACTAACAGGGACACGCCAGTTTTCACACCGGTGCTCGATCTGCTTGCGAGGGCGACTATTTGGGAAGATAAACCCGCGCCTCGCTCTTGAGCTTCTCCAGCCTCAGTCCTCTTTGCGTTACTCCGCACTTGTCAACCTTTCAGTGTGCCGCCAGGAGGTAAAAAGCCGGAGTTTATTTATTTTTTCTTTTACCCAATCACTGTTTATGAAGCAGCCTATTAAAATCACAATATCTCTGGAAAGTCTGTTTTAAAAATCAAAGAAGTTTTTTTTTCTCACCACTGAGAGAGGAGAAAGATGCTGGATCGTCGTTACCCAAATGTGTTATTGTTGCTCTTGGGATGCATCACTTGTCTTGAATTGGCCTCTGTTGTAAATGCAGACGGTAAGCCTTTATTTTAAACTTAAGAAAGCCTTATCACAGAATAGCGAAGACACAAAACGCCCTGTAGATGAAGGATTGTTATGTAATTTGAACTTTTTATCAGAAAAGTTGGCAGCTTTAATGTGTAGGCTAATGTGGCTTGCTTTTATTTTATCTCGCGGGAATTGCAATTAAACTTAAACGTGATTTGCGCCTGTCTTTAAACTACGTCCAAAAAAGTAGCAATAATCTGCTTCTTAGTACAAAATTAGCTTTAAACAATCATGGGTCTAATATCTATGATGTATTTATTCACTACAAATACAACAGGTAGCCTAGAGAGCGTTTTTTTTTTAACACAGTTGTATTAATTAGCCGTCCGACATAATTAGCCAAACTTTGCTTTGAGATGCTAACAAAATGCTAATATTGTGGTTAGCGATTTGGATTAACCCTGGCTGTGTCTAATTATATTATTTCCTATGTAAAAACTTCATATGACTGTAAATGCCTATACATCATAGATTCACGTTTCTTGTAAACTTTTTTTATCCTGTTAAATTTTTTTGTAAACTTTTTTTTTTCACTGACAAACTCATTTAAGTTTTGTGTTTTGCTTTTGGCTGATAAATCAAATCAAGCTAGGTAACTTGAATCACACGATGTAGGCTGAAATCATCCCCTAGGAAATGTATTGATCAAAAGTTTATGACTAAAATTGAGATGTAATGAGATGTAACTAGGTACGTGTGCTCTGCAACCATCTCCACAGATGCAAGTCTCTACTTAAATGAATGACTGGTGCTTCACATCAAAGCACAGAGGTTAAAGAGAGGCAAAGGGCACATGTAACCTAGTTAAAACAATTAAAGGACAGAGAATTAGTTTAGTCTCTTAGTTTGAAGTCTGTTTTCTTTACATGTTTGTCTAATGTACATTTTTGTAAATATTTTAAAGGCCAGATAAATTATATTATTACCATAGACATTGTCATTACCTATATATCATATCATGTATACTTTTCTTATACTTTACATATTCTTTTTCTCAGGTCGAGTGTTTGTACTGGAGCTGAGAAACTCCTCCGGCTTGCTGGGCTTCAGGGATGCTGAGCGAGCCTGTGCTTTACAACATGCTCGCTTGGCTTCAGCAGAAGAGCTCCATCACGCTGTGGCCGACTGCTACTTCTCGACATGCAACCGTGGGTGGCTACATGGGGGCACAGTGGGGTAAGGATAGAAGAGGTTCACAAATATAATATGTTTTTTTTATTATTGTTGTTGTATGTAGAAGTGGGATTTCCAGAGGTGCATAGATGTTACAGTTAATAGTGAAGGAGAAATATAGCTTGCAGATGCAGTGATGGCCGTTACGACGATTGGAGAAGAGAACGACAGATTTCAGAGGAGGAAGAGAAAAGCAGGGAGGAAGTAGAGAGGGAGAATGAGTCCTCTGTTCCTTATTGGAGCAGGAGGGAATTCAGAGCCGGGGTGTCATGTCGACAACTGCCTCCATTTACACCTCTCATCTCCACAGCAACATGACACACGTCTTTGAGCAAGTGAGAGACAGTGGTGAAGGAAGTCAGGGGCCTCAAGCAAGGCCAGGTTTACTGTGTAAAAATGACTGACAGTTTAAATGATGTGCTCTACTCCGAATAATAGAGAAAAGCCCTGCCTTTAGTGCTTCTAGTTTCAGTATGTTTCACTGCTCGGTCCATTATGAACAAAACCACCACATGAGTTTTAATGTATTAGAAGCAATATGTGACTTTCTGATTATTTGATTGACATAACACATAAATACATATAATACGACATGAGCATGTGCCTCACTGATAATTGTGCTAATGTACATGTAAGTATGATTAATCGTTGACTGATTTGAGGTCATAATGCCCAGCCCTTTCAATGGTCTATGGTTATTCTTCAGTGTATTTCAAGTATTTGAAACTGGAGATTGCCCTAACAATGACGTCTCAATGGACATCTTTGGGCTGAAAAACACAAATTTATTTCTTGTCTCTGTGACCTATTCGGTGTTGGACATCAGCTCATGTTTGTTTCACAGTGATTTAACCCTCTACAGCTCGGTCTGTCTAAAACAGTGCCTCCTCTCTCCCCCCTGTTCTTTTTATGTTATTTGATTCATTTAAAATACTTATAGGTGTGGGTGACAAAGTATAATTTACAGGCTTATACGCTTCCTGTTCAATGGCCTTTCCACCGCTTTTGGATCATGTTTTATCTCTGAACGAAAGTTAGTGTACAGCTATGGTACCGTTGCGCTGACATCATGAGTTACTTCATAATAGCAAGTGCTTCACAGACTGACTCTGGTGTCTTCACATCTTCCTCTTACCTGTCATCCATTCATGCTGCCCAGGTAACCAAACATGTTGACGTTGTAAAGTCACCTGTGTAACAATCAGGTTCTTAATGTTGATATTCACACACATACTGCTCATATGTAACAAGGGATTAGAAAGACATACAGACTGTATGGAGGATATACAGACTGTATGGATGTCTTTAGCAGCTCCTGTTCAATGGAAAAATAGTGTTAGTGGATTAATGTTTTCTTGGTGATTTTGTGCAATGCCCCATTTCCTTTCCTCTCTCAGTCTTTGTCCTTATAAGCTCAAGTCGAAGTTAACATGGCACATGCACGCTCTATGACTCACACAACTTCTCACAGTCTCACTGCGCTGCCAGTCAAATTCTTCCCAATTACTGATGCTTTGATTAACTCAGTTATGCACTTAGCTACACACACATTTAGACACTTCTTGGCCCTTGGCTACTTACTTTTCCCATTTAATGATTCAGACTATTAGTGGGAACACCTGTGATAATGGAATAATGAAATACTGACTTTAAATTGCGTCTTTAAATGAAGCTTTAAAATACCTAATGAATTTGATTGGAGCTGGACCATTTGGGAACACACTGTGACTTCACTGGGAGGATGGTGAAGAAGAAAAATGGGCTAATTATATACCCTTTTGAAAACAAAACAACAGTGCTTATCTTTAAAACACTGTGCTAGTATACTTAGCTTCTGCATGGGAACATTTATTTCAATGTGTCAGGGCTACAAATGTTGATACTGCTCCTTGAGTGGACCATGTTTGGTGTCCTTGTACTGTGATGTCATGCTGTAATAATATTACAGAATCCCGCAGTGAGGCAGAGAACAGGAAGTGTGTATTTATATGTATATTTACACTGCTTTAACACACACTGCAAAAAGGAGTATAGTATTCTGTCTTGGCATCTGTATATATTAATCATAGTAAGATATTTGCTCATTTTGGCTAACTTCCTTTGAGGATTTTTTTCTTTTCTTTTTTACATCAGCATAACATGATGGCGTTTACCAAAGTAGTAGTAGAATAGTTATAAATTCAAATGCTGAACCTAAACTACTTAATAACAGACATATACATGGGGGGAGTTTTGTGTGAAACAGTTTACCTGCTTTATGTGAAATACAGATAAAATGCTACAGGCCTGGAGGTGTCTTTCAAATCAAATCTTTCTGTCTGCAGGACAACAGTGTGTAATATTGCAGGCAGTACATTGAAAGCTGTGGATGTAAAAACAGAAAATGTTACAGAGGACATCACAAACCTTGATGCCTTTTGTATCAAAGACGAAGGTGAGTAGTACAGATTCAGAATAGGTACTCACTCAATCATTATATAAACATTTATGCATGAGATGTTTGATTATATTTATTAGTATATGAAACTAAGGCCCATTATGTGACACTCAGAAAAGATGACTAGTTCATACAGAAACCTTTTTCTCAATATCATCTGTATAAGTAATTTGCATGTGATTTATTTTCAAAGGTAAACCGTGTGGTGACCCTCCATCCTTTCCTAATGCTCAGCTACAGGGGCACACAGGGTTTGAAATGGGTGATGAGCTGCTGTACTCATGCATGCCTGGTTACGTGATGCCGAGTGGAAACAGTGCCTTTAGTCTGCTGTGTGACAGTTGTGGAGAGTGGTATGGACTGGTGCAGCTTTGCGTTAAAGGTAAGAAACTGTTACAGTCCATTTGAAATGTGAAAACAAAACGGCAATCTCTCTTTTTCCTCACCTACTTCCTAAGCTTCAAAGCGTTGAACTTTGGCCTAGACTGGACAGGAACATGCTGAGGTCAAGCTACTCACCTCTGTGTCTGTTAGCAGCTTGTGTTGTTTACTTGATTCAATGCTTTTGAGAAACACTGTCTCACTTGTGAGTTGGGATGAAAATGGCCGTTGTGGCAGATTGGTGTGACATGCCATAGTGTGGCCCAGTTCACAGAAGAGGGAGAAAGGGTCAAGCATTATGTAGAAAGAGTAAAAGGCCTGTATTCATCTTGATTAGCTAACTTAAAATGTCTTCTAATCAATAAATAGTCATCTTTTTGACGACTTTTGAGTGTATAATCAAATCTAATGTGTTTGTGTTGACAGATGACACTGAAGCCCATGTAGATTATGAAGACAAGTTTACTGACTCCTATAAGCAGCATAAAGGACCAGAGGAGGCTGGGGGCGAGATCCATGAAGAGGTGCTTGAGGCAGTTTACCCTGATGGGAAGGGATTTCAGGGGCATTCAGAGATAATGTTCACTGATGCCAGTGAGGCAGAGCATCAAGATCAGCATGTAGAGGTGGACGAACCGGCAGAGTTGATCGATTTCAGTAAAAAACTGGATGAAGCAGCAATAGGAGAGGAACAAGCTGAAGAAGGTGCTGTTGGAGACTTTATTGTGAATCAAAGTTGGGGCCAAGAGAGAAAAGAGGTGGTCAAGACTGAAGATGCACCAGCAACAGATTCACCTGTCTCACTTCTTTCCCAAAAACATCTCTTCTGGTTTCCCTCTGAGGCCTTTCAGGAGGGACGACCAGTCTCCACAAACTCCGCCACACAGTCTACACACCGATCCTCAGGCACCCAGTCGGAGGAGAGCAAGGAGCATGACAGCAAAGAACGGGACCGTCAGCATCCTGTTGACTTTGTGAGTCAAGAGACATTCTATGACAAAGATGAGCATCGTGATTCCGACAGACACAATGACAGCCGCCGTCACGATCACGATAACCAAGACAGCCATCAGGATGACAAAGATGACCGTGTGATCCATTTTATCCCAACTCAGCACAATGTGGATCTGTCTAAGCGTGACCGCTATGACGATCACGATGACCATTATGACATGGGTGAGCATGAAGATGACCGCGTTCGCTACAGCAGCCAGGAATATGAGGACCGAGGCCAGACGTATGATGAACATGAAAGCTATGAAGACCACGAAGACTTGACGGATGACCACAGCGACGGCGATCGAGAGCATCCCGATTCATCCAGGGAGCATCTGGACCACGACAACCATGATGACGCTGAAGAACCTTATGACCCGGATGATAATGATAGCTACGAGGACAATAGCCGTCAGCATGTTGTCTTTTCAATAGAACATGAGCAGCACAATGCCACCCAGAAGACCACAGGAGTCAAAGCCACCACTGATGACACGTGGCTGGATGGTTACCCTATTGTACAAAAGGATGACTCCACAAAAGAAAAATTAAGACCGGAGCAGAGAGAGAGCGGCACTAGTTTACATGGAACAGAAACCCCCAATGAAATAGGAGTGCATAGGTCGGTCTCCATCACAGGATCAACAAATGAGCCCATATCTCCAACTACAGAGCCTGGTTTAGAGGAAAAAGGAGCAGAGGAGGAGTGGCCAGGCCTGAAGCCCACTGCTGCAGCCCACCCAGACCCTTCAGACTCCCATTCCTACTCCGACACCGTTGACTACGACACACAACAGGCCGCACCCACTAACTCCTGGCCTGGAGATCTTACCGAGCACCCCTACCTCGATCACGGCCCGGCCCCTCCACTGAACGACATGGACGTCGACGGTGGGACTGGAGCCGTGGAAGAACACACTATTGACAACCTGCCTGGTGAAGCGGGGGAGAGGGGTGAGGTAGAAGGTGAGAAGGGTGAGGCCGTATGTACAGATGAGAACTGCCCTCCCCTACCTCCGGGTTCGTCGCGCAAAGGTCCCACTGTTGCAGCCATAATTATAGCAGTGTGCGTTGTCGCTGCGGCTGTTATCATGGGAGTGTGGTGTTACCGACGGCAGCTGCAGAAAAGCTCTGTGTATGAGATGAATGGGAAAGGCCAAAATCCGAAGAGACAAGGCCAACAGATAGAAATGCAACAAAAAGTTTAAGAAAGAAAGAAATGGACCCTGACTGTGGGCAAAAACATTTTGGATTTCTAGGAATATTCGAAGGAATTTTAAATACAGCACAGTCTCTTCTTCCACTAGACACTACTGCATATTTGAATATTTTGGGTTGGTATGTACCTTTGGCAGAACCAGTTTGTGCCAAATCATTTAGTATAAAACTGAAACATCTTCTCCTCTAAAAAAAACAGCGTTGTTATATAACATTAATAATTTTGTATGCAGTAGCAGTGGACAAGTCTGGCCTGGACCAAGGGCTAAGGACCACAACAGCGAGTATGCCTGCCCAAATATTTTTGAACTCCAAAGTTTTTGGACATTGACTTAATTTTGAAATGCTGTTTTCATATTTGATTTTGTGTTACTAAAAGTTTCAGTGTTGTTCTTTATGCTTTTTTTGTTTTCTTCACCTCTTTTTACAACTAACTGCCACAAAGATCAAAAAACAGAGAGTGAGTGGGGTATCTAGTTAATCATTTAGAAAGTTAGAAATAGAAAGCAGGAAAAAGGAGAGAGGGGTAGAGGGTAATATGTATGCATGATACAGTGTTTGCCTTCACTGATGTCCTGGGCTGGAAATAGATTTGGGAGGTGTCTGGACTGCAGGTTTAGCTCCAGTGCATGTACAAAGTATTTAAAAGGGAAAGTGAATGTGTTTCTCAGGTAAACGCACTAAAGTTCCTACTAGAAACCAGCGTGAACCATAAAAACCAAACAGCAGCAGTACCACATGGGAAACAAAGACTTCAAGTATGCATCTATAAGTTACAATTCGAATATTAAACAGGAAAGCCACATACTTTAAGGTATAAGGTCCAACGACTTTGTCAAGAGGTACACATTTAAACTTGAATGAGGAACTCTGCAGGAAACAAAATGTGACATTTTATTTGGATTATAAATAGATTTATTAAATAGCATGGTTCTCGTGATGTCCCCATTCTCTGCGACACAAGTGAAGTTCAGTGTAAATAGTAGTTGAACAGAGTCTTGAGCTAGCTTATTTATAGAGCTGTAACAATATTAAAACTGAATGCCAAGAGGTTTGTCACTTGAAAAGAGACATTTGTTGTAAAGAGTTTCATACATCATGCTGAGTGAGAGTTCATGTGTCTGTCAATGTTAAAATCAGTTGTAATTGTACTGTATCATACCTGGTGCCATGCAAATATATAGTAGAATCTGTTTTTACTCAGAGACACACATTGCCTCTGTGTTAGTTAACCTCCTCCTCTACCATTCTTCTCATCTATGAAACAAGTGCTGTACAGCCGACAAATAAAGCCCACATTGTTGATCAGGGCTGGTCTGTCCTCACATGACAGCAATGAACAACTTTAAAATTCAATTTGGTGTTGCTTAGTGTAAAATCATGAGACATATAACATAGAATGAAGATAGACTGTGTATCACCTGTTATTTAAAGTCAGTGTTTCTTTCCATCTCAGATAACCTGAAATGTGTCTGAATAAACAGTGTACAGTGTTCTGCCACAATAAAGTCCGAAACCTGTGTGTGTGGGTCATTCTTTACTATTTTAGCTATCGATAATGGCCATGTCTACTAGCAATTGAGATTTCATTTTCAGTTAGTGGATAGTTTTTATTGTCAAAAAAGTGGTAGGAAGAAAATGACCACAGGGCAGTATAATGAATGCTCAAGCAAATCGAGCTGCAAAGAGACCTTGGAGACTAATACAGTGTGAATGTTCCCCTGAGTTTTTTAACATGAATGTGTGACAAACTGCACAGAGACTCAATGTTCAAACATGATTAAACATCTCAGTGTTTTCTCTGGCGATGCCTCTCTGCTCGGATCAGCCCTGGACTGAAGATGCCCCCTTGAGACCAACGCGTTTCTTCTCTCACTTATTTGTATTCATCATGATATTTCATTAAACCACAACCAAAATGACGAGAAGTCCGGAAAAAATATTTTATTGTAAAATCACACATTTCAAACACGACATACAAAATTAAAAGGGAAAACGAAATTAATACAACTGCAAGTCCCCCGTGTTTTGTTTAAAGCCTGCACCTCTTGATAATTTGGAGCTGATAATGTAGTGGCCACTTGGAGTTTGATTGAAAAATAATAAATACAAGCTGTGGAGTGTTGGATCTGGGTTGTTGTTTGTGTTTTTTTCCAGTATTTCAGCTGTGTTTTACAGATGGGCTATTCATCCTCATCCAGGAACTCATCTATAAACTCCACCACCTCCCCCTGTGAACACACACAGCACAGGAACAAACCACACAAATTACTCTCAAGAGGCTTTCGTTAGACATTTTGAACCATGTGAATCGTGCATGTTTCTTTGTGATTTCTCATACCTAGCATTACTAAAGAGATTACACCCAAGAAGTGAGAGGCATTTAGCACTTATAGCATGTAATCCTGGTTTATGTGTGTTTGCCCTCATGGCCACAGTCCTGGAGCTGCATCATAATGACTCTGACAAACACAGGTGTCATGCTGCCCCCTCATGGTTGTCTGTTTGATTGCTCATTCTTCAACACAAGGCCCGAATTGTACTGTAGGACTTATGTGACCCTATTGGAAAAACTCTTTTTGCATAAGTGCCTCGAGGACAGACCATTTAGAGCCGCCGATAAAATAATCCAAATCCTAAATGCTTTGACCGGTGTAAAGCTGGTCAGTTTTCTGAAAGTGAACTCTCTATATATTTGGTCACAAAAATCTCCCGCACCAAGCAACACTAAAATAAAATATCAAACTCTCACCTCGTCGTCGCTCATCAGGTGCTGTCTGGCAAATTCCAGCATCTGTAGCTGCAGAGTGGTCTGATTGTGGTACCTCACTGCCTCCTAAACGACATTAAGAAATCAATTTGGTGATATATATTTCACATTCAATTCATTAAACTGATCTTAAATCACTGTAAGGCAACACATTCAATAAGTTTGTTACATTACAGGAACATGTTAACTTCCTTTCTTAATGAAATGAGATAAAATGCGAAGATCAATACTACTGTCCATTAAGTCTGAGGCTTTATTGAGCAGGGGGGTGGTTACTTTAGTATTAGGTGTTAGCTACAAGATGTAAGTCGTAAATATGTCTTACTGATCTGGGCAGGAAATCCTCTTCTGTCAGCCCCCACTGTTTTTTGTGATACTGGTAATAAGCGACATTGTTCTTCATAACCTCATCACTGGGGTCAAACAACAAATAGCTGGCAGCACATGGCACTGCATTCTTCAGGTCATTCACTAAAAAAAAACACAAAAAAACAGCCAAACAATGTGGTTCATCTGAGAATATTGTTGGTCAGGTTATTATCTTCGTATAAAGCAAGATAATACTCACATTTGTAATATGCAAACTGCAGGTAGTGATACATCGTGGCCACAAACTTTTCCACGACAAACCCCCCGACGACTGGCGTGAGATCACTTTCACAAATGACCTTTCTTTCTAGGACTTCGATATAGTGGTCTGTCGAGGAAAAAAACAGAAAAATAAATGTAAGATGACACACACAGCATGATAAGAAGCAACACGAACTCTGTTGAGGGTTGACTGACCTGCTATAGAGGGGTAGAAGTCTTTAAAGTCTTTGACATCTCTCGGACCCTCAGAGGCAGCCAGGCACTCATCATAGACTTTAAAAAAATCCCTCAGAGCCAGCTCCATGTCTGACACCGATGTACGGAAATTATCTCCGTTGTATGCTCTCACTGCACGAACAAATAACGTCTGTAGGAGAAAGAAACATCAGAAATATATTAGTATTGCATTGTTGGAGCAGGTTTGTGGTTCAAAAAGACATGAAGGTGTGACTCATTCATCTTTCCTTGTTCGTTTCTCTTATACATAAGCACATACTGTACCTCATAGGATTTGCTCTCTAGGTCTTTAAGGTGTTCCTCAGCTCCAGGGAGACTCTTATAGTAGGCCATGTTTCTCTGCATCATCTCATCATCTGGGTGCTTCAGGAGGAAGGTGTGGGCTGCAGACACTGCCTTGGCCAGGTTATCAGACTACAATATAGATCAGAAAAGAAACACTGTGTATCAAGTTAAAGTGACTCTACAAAAGTGAGGGTTATTACTGTTTTAAAGAATACATATATCGATGCACTGTGATCATAATATTAACTATAAAACGTATTTATGCCCTTGTAGAATAAATTTTTTGTATGATGATTTAAATATGTTTCATTTTTTTGATAGCAGAGCCCCCTGTGCATCGTGGCACGTAGTTGACGTCATCACGCACTGGGGAAAGTCACTGTCTTTTAGGAGTTGAGTGAAACTGAGGTAACCTCAGCTAACAGGTTAATGTTACCTATGATCACGTTCTACCATACGTGCAATATAAGCATGTGCTTTAGGTGCGTTCAGGGTCACTCCACCGTCTGATACTTACTTTAAAGTATGCGTACTGCAGATATTTGTACGGCTCTCTTCGTTCAAACTCATCTATGGTCTCTCGGCTGGGCATAGTCTGTCTAAAAGCGGGTAGTCCTTGCTTGCATCGCTTCAGACACTGCGCTCTTTTCATGACATTGCCGAAAGAGTGCAGTTCTGGGAATTCCGCAAACTTTTCCTCGTCGTCCAGCCTCACGGAGCTGCAGTTGAGGTTGCAGAAGGCCTCACTGTCCCTCAGCAGCCGGTAAAGCCTCAGAGACACCTCCATATACTCCACGGTGTCCTTCCACTTCTCCCCGGTGTACTGGTCCAGTGCGTACTTGTATGCGGACTCCAGGGGCATCAGCTCCTGCCTGGGGAAACTCCTAAAGCTGTATTTTTCATACTGAGAGTGCACTCCGGCGATTAAAAACGAGATTAAAAGTGTCGAAAATAGTTGTAAAGACGTGGAGGGGGCCATTTTTAAGTTAGGTAAATGGAGGGGGCGATGGGAGGATAGGGCCGACGCTATAGGCGTGGATCACTAGGACCGCCTCAACTTCCATCACGTATCCGGAGAAAGCCTCCCCTCCCCCGGGCAGCGCTGCGCAAAAATAGTCGCTACAAGGGCTCCTCCCACTAAAAATCACAGAAGTAGCCCAAATCTGTGCAGTTGTTTTCTTTTTTATTAATATGTACTAGCCTATATCTTAAATACACCCGATTGATCATAACTTTATATTAGAGTATATGAACAATTATATATGTCATTTTTACTATATAACAATGAAGAACATCCACCTCTCTTCCTTCAGGTCACTAATTAGACCCCTGGTGAGAAGTGAGTATCCGCCCCCTTTCCACTGCCACGTAGAAACATGTCTGCCCCCCTCACAGGGCCTGCTCCCACCACTAAAATCACAACCTCCAAAAAAATCATTGTTTTAACAAATTAACTATATTTGCTTCTTTGCTTGCGCGTCTGCTTAAAAGTTTGATTTAAGTAGTTTGATATAAAATAGTCCAGATGGGGGCGTAGTCCTGCTGTGTGTGCAGCTGTTTAGAGACCCCGCGTTAACACGTTTACACATCACAGAGGCTGCACTGCGCAGGACCAATACGTGGTGCCCCAACAAGCCCATTCAGTCCCAAAATGTGTCGAGTTACAGGAGGGTAAATCCGCTGGGACAGGAAAACAAAGGTATAACTTCATAATAAAAGATCATTTTGGTGACTTGTGAAGCCAGTGATTCTCAAACTTTACTCATCAAGTATCATCTCATAATATATTTGTTTGTCCAAGTACCACCGACTTATACAGTAATGATTAGGGACATAAAAGAGGTCTAAAGTGAGTTGAGTTACAATTTGAATACAGTTTATGTGCCTCTTGTTGGACTTGAACGAGTCTAGGGCAGTTTTAGTTCAAGTAGTTTAACAAGCTTTATGGTGTTTATGTTGGTCTTTAAAAGGTTTTCATTGATTTTAGTTGGAATTTAACAGATTCCAAATGGTTTTGGTTAGACTTTCATATATTTTAAGTAGTTGAAGTTGGTTTTTATTTGGACAAAATGAAATTATTAAAATGGGCGGAAAAAAAAAAAAAAAAAAGAGCCATGATACAACACACTACTCAATTAGTATTACTAAACCTAGGACTAATTGAGTCCAAAACATGGTTGAGCTCAGGACTACGCCATTAAAGTCAGAATAAATCCAGGAGATAAAACCCTTCTCATTATTGCGTTTGAAAAAAAGAAAAAAAAAAAAAAAGAAAAAGTTTATCAGTGAAGCTTTTATTGTTGTGGTTTAACAGGATGTCGAAGTTCTTAGTGGAGCTTGACATGTGATCACCCCTACCCTGGGAACGAGGGCAGGACTTGAGTACAGGAGTAGAGGAAGGCAGAACACCGGGGGGAAGAAGGACAAGAAGACGCAACACACATCCAGAAGATAACCCCTGTTTTTTCGTCGAACTCATAAGTCCAGTGAAAATGACCCAGTGCGTGCAATGGGTGCTCTGTTTAGCATTTTTGGTTGCTTTTGCCGCCTGCAACGCTCCACATATCCCGTTAGACGACATCTTCATTGAGAAAACTTTCGTGCCCGAACAGTGCGTGCGCGCAGTTAAAGTAGGAGATTATGTCAGGTATCACTACATCGGTATGTTTCCCGACGGCAAAAAGTTCGACTCAAGGTGTGTAGCCTCTCTTTGTTCTGTACATTCTTGTGGAAAAGTTCAATAGAAGCAGTTGAAGCCTTCAGTGGGAGCCGTGTGCGTAGTGCGTAAAGTGGCCATAAAGAGGATGGCCCCTGGAAGCCACGCAGGCAGGATGGGGTTCTGGATGTATAGGCTGTACCACTTTATCAAAGGCACCCACAACCTTTGTACATCCTCAAAGTTTTACAACATACATTTTAATTGGATTGGTGCTTATTATCACTGATTACTGTAGTTTTATATGAAAGGGCTGAACTAGGACTACTATGTGATGCCTTGGCGCTATTTAATCCAACATTTTCATCTTGCATGTCATCAGTCTGGTGCTTGGAGCTGAAGCACTCGACTAAATCATCACATTCATCATTGTTGTCCCATCTGTGCTCACTCTGTTGTTGATGTTTCTGTGTTTGTAGCTACGACCGGGGCAGTACCTACAATGTGTTTGTCGGTAAGAGGCAGCTGATCGAAGGCATGGACAAAGCTTTGGTGGGAATGTGTGTCAACGAGAGGAGTCTGGTCAAGATCCCACCTCATCTGGCCTATGGCAAACAGGGATATGGTGCGTACAACTTAAGTTCAGGCATCAATCAGTTACCACATCCATTTGTCAAGAAAACACATTTATACAGCATTATGGGTATTTTTATTTCCTTGGTGAGTGATTACAACTGCACACAAGAATTATCTGACAGCTGAGTATAATTCAGCTAAGAAACAATTTGGCAGGAAAGTCAGGAATGAAATGACGGGGTTCAGAAAGTATTGTTTTTGAGTGTAGTCCATTGAGGAAGTAAAGAAATGGGCTGACTCTGAGTGTCCATAATGAATGAGGTAAGAGCGACATCACGAAACAGAAGCAATCTCAGGAAGCTGTAACACTGTCCCATGGCTGATCTTTGTACAACAGTGTTATCTAAATAAATCACAGAACCAGTGTGATTACATAGAGAGACAGACATATAAATGGAGAGACATGTATAAGCAGGTAAAGCTGTGGACTCTTGTGGGTTTTTTAAGGAAAAAAAGCTAGAAAAAATTTCACTGAAGGATAAAAAAGACCTGTTAGCATTTAATAGCTGCCTCTAATGGAGTTGTAGACAATTTTTTTTCTTTGCTTTACCAAGTTAGGTACCTTTTTGGTCAGATAAATGGATATACAAAAGGTTAAGCTCTCAAACAGCCTTAGTAATAACTGGCCCATGCTCAGAGAGAGAAAGGCTCTTGGTGGGACTATAGCCAGAAGTACAATTTTACCTGATTTAAGGATAGTAAATGTAAATGCCTGTCCTTTGCTGTTTTGAATCATAAACTTTATTTTCCCTCAGGTGACATCATTCCTCCCGACTCTATCCTTCATTTTGACGTCCTGCTGCTGGATGTGTGGAACCCCGAGGATGGCGTCCAAATCAACACTTACCACATGCCATCTAACTGCTCCAGAAAAGTGGAGGTGTCCGACTACATCCGGTACCACTACAATGGGACCCTGCTGGATGGGACGCTCTTTGACTCAAGGTTTATACAGCGACAAACATAAACATAATTCAAATGTATCCTACCCTGGAGCATGAATATATGTTTCTATTCACTTCCTCTTGCAGCCACACTCGTATGCGTACTTATGACACCTATGTGGGAATTGGCTGGCTGATCGCTGGAATGGATCAGGGCCTTTTGGGAATGTGTGTTGGAGAAAGACGGATCATCTCTATGCCCCCATCCCTTGGCTACGGGGAGAATGGAGACGGTAATCTTTCTCACATATTCACAGTTGCTTAAATCACTGTTTCTCTATGAAGCGGCAGATGATCTAATTCCATACTTTGAACAAAAGAGGGCAGTATAGGACCAACATTGGCAACATTTGTCTCAGATGAAAACCTAAGATCTACTTTGCTTCTTTAACTTTGTACAAACTGACATATCCTTCAAAAATAAAATATGGTGGCTTATTATTTAATTTGTCTAAGTAAGTTCAAGTTTTGAGCCTTTTGTCATACTTCTCTTTTCAGGAAGTGACATCCCAGGACAGGCTTCTCTTGTGTTTGATGTGGTGCTTTTGGACCTCCACAACCCCAGAGACGGGATCGCAGTGACCAATCAGCAGGTGCCCGAATCCTGCACAAGAAAGACAGTTGCTGGTGACTTTGTCCGTTACCATTATAACGGCAGCCTCCTCGATGGAACATTTTTTGATTCCAGGTATATTTTATACCACACATGTCAAATTCATGGCCTGGGGCCAAATGCGGCCCTTTGCAATGTTTTATGTGGCTCTCCAATGCATTTAGTTGGTGATATTTTTGGAACTAGGGTTTAATTGGATTTGAACAGGTTTTAGATGGATTTGAATTAATTAATTTTATTTGTTCATGAAATCTCAAGCCAGTTTTTACTACAAAGATATATATAAACTGCTTAAATCCAAATAAAACATGTTCAAATCCAAATAAAACATGTTGAAATCAAAATAAAACCTATTCAAATCATCTAAAACCTGTTCTAAAACCTGTTTAAATCCACCTAAAACTGAAACCTTCCATTCACAATTAAATAAAAGCAGAAGAAGTGTCACAATCTTCACCCCCTGAAAGGATTCTTATTTACTATTGTGGCCCCTCACCACTTTGAGTTTGACACCGCTGTTTTATATAGTTTAACATCAGATAGCCATGTCTTGAATCAAAATTAAAAAAAAACTATAGGCTCACTGCCTGTTATGCCTTTCATTGCCTCCACATGGCAGTATTGTACTGTGCTCTGATGCTCTGTTTATCAGGAACTGGAAACCTAAGCTCCACTATGATCATGTGACTAAAATGTGCTATCTTGAAACTATTTTGGCAGCACAGTCCAGTAATCACTTTCAAATACTATAATACAACAATGTACTCAATACAAAGGATATAAAACAGTCGCTTCTGACATATAGCACATTATCATCATGAAGAAACAATATATGAATTACTTCCCTCTATTTTTCATCCATTGAGCACTGGTGGCCTTCATTTTATCTGGCACATTTTTTGTTTTTGCTATAAAAATTCTTTTCAACAGTGTGTTCAGATGTCAAGGACAAGAAAACAATGAGCAGAAGGTTCTTTCACAAACGACACATTGTGATCTATTGTACATATTATTGTTTTTTTGCTTCAATTTGACTATATTGTTTGTTCAATGTTATTTGCCAGAATTGGTATCAAATGTGCTTTTTTCCTCAGCTACTCGCGCAATCGCACCTACGACACCTACGTGGGTCGGGGCTATGTGATCGCTGGTATGGACGAGGGCCTCATCGGCGTGTGTGTCGGTGAAAAAAGGACCATTACTATCCCACCACATCTTGGATACGGAGAAGAGGGCACAGGTGTGTGTCAAAAGTGTGATTCTCATAAACAGTTTCAACTTTAAAACCCTAAACAACATAAAAGTTGGTATTTGGTCTTTTTTTTACATACAGGCACTAAGATCCCTGGCTCTGCTGTTCTGGTGTTTGACGTGCACATTATTGACTTCCACAACCCTTCAGACAGCACTGATATCACAGTTATGCACAAACCAGAGGAGTGTGATAAGCAAACCAAGAAAGGAGACTTTGTTAAATATCACTACAATGCCTCTCTAATGGATGGCTCATCAATTGATGCCACGTAAGTAAACTTCTGCAGTGCATTTGTGCACAAGGTGAAATAAGATCAGAGCGTGCAAAGCGTCTTTGTTTACTTCCTCTTCTAAGATCTGTGGTTAACTTTGAATGTGTCTCAGCTCATAGATCATTGCCATAGCAGAGATCATTTCCCGTTGTATGCTCACAAAAAAAAATCACTCTATAACTATTGAACAAAAAAGACTGACATAAAATATTTTGAAAAAACAGCTTCATCATAAAACACATCTAATAAACTGCTATTGTGTTTCCTACTCTAAATATAAAGGTATAATTATGGAAAGACATACAACATCGTCCTTGGAGCCAATCAGGTCGTCCCAGGCATGGAAGATGGACTGATGGGAATGTGCGTGGGAGAGAAAAGACATCTTGTTATTCCTCCTCATCTGGGCTATGGAGAAAGAGGCGTCAGTAAGTCTCACACTTAGTCTACATTAAAACGACAGAGACAGATAAACCTGGTCTTAAATCACAATCATTTTCAAAAATGAGAGAAGATTTACTCACAGGTGACAGAATTAAAGCTTGGAAGCTAATTTTACTTTTGGAAATCTTAGAAATTACCAGTGACCTTGCATGTTATTAACAAAGCAGACTGTTATGGCTCTGTGAGGGCCTCTAGGACGTGGCCTTGTCATTAAGGGCATTGAAAGTAAACAGAAAAAAGAATTTCAAACCTAATTCTAAGTTCAATGGGAAATGCAGGGGTAATGTGCTCTCTCTTGTCAGTTCCTGTCAGTATTCCCGCTACTGCATTTTGCATGAGTTTGATGCTTTTTAGAGATCTGTCAGCAGAGAATCCAGAAAAGTCCAGCCTAGATGTGATAAAGACGGAGGGAATATATATGCTCTGGCTGCTCACTTTGATGCTGTAATATTTTAACTTCATATACTCAAGAATGAGGCATTAGTAATATTTATGTATATATGTAATTCTGCATGTCACATTATACACACATCTTCCTGTGTTTACTGTGCTGCAGTTGGCCAGTTCACTGGGGTGTTTTAGGCAGATGCTTTCACTTTTCAACCTCTGTGTGACTTTTTACTTTTTAAAAATGCAGTATGGGTTGAGCTGTAAATAATGGTGACATCTTTAGAGTTAATGAACTGCTGCTGCCTGTGATTTAAAACTAGATAAATACTGGTGTAGTGGGCACCATGAACTCGGTCTGTTGTGGTGCATGTATTCGTGTCAAAAACGCTGATGCAGCCATAAATCAAAACAGGGCAAACAGAGGTGTTAAAAAGTACACAAGGAGAGGTTCAGGACTTAGTATTCAGTGCCACTTGCGAGTTGTTGTCATTAGAAACTCTGCATCAAACTTCAACCATCTCCAGAGTGTTCAGACAGATCAGATTGGCCACTTCATTACATTTCCCTTAAAAGAAATACAAATATTCTTCTTGTGCCTACACTTAACCGTGAAGAGCCTCTCCATGCTTTAAAATGATATATGACCCCCCTTTTATTGGCCAACATCGGTCTGATATATTTTGTTCCTGACACACTCCCCAGCTTGTCTCACTACATGTTAACTTCAAACTATCAGTCAGCTGTAAATTCTCTTTTGTTTTATTTCCTTTTCAAGTGCACAGTAATTTAGGGCTTTTCTGCAGGCGTATCTGCCTCACAGACTTCCTTCACCACAGCGTTGTACCTAGCATCACAAAATTATGACCTCCCCTCCCCCTTTCTGAGGTTTGCAAAGGCACGGTGCTTCTTTTGTTTATCACAGGCGTAGGTGTTTCTCTGCGTTTTGGTGCCAGTTTCTTATTATGTATTAATATTTACAGTTACTATCAGCTTTGTGCATCATAGCTACATGGCCCTCCTAAAACTAAACATTTGTTCTCTGCATCAACATAAGGCTAGTTTATACTTGGTTTGATTCTTTTATTTCACTGGGGTTATGACTTTCTCGAGAATACAATAATACATTTGTTATATAAGGATCTGCTTGAATATTTAAGATATCGTATGTGCTGATTAAACTGCTCGACTGTGTTCACAGCAGATGAAGTACCAGGGAGTGCTGTGCTGGTGTTCGACATTGAGTTAGTGGAATTTGAAGAAGGACTTCCCGAGGGTTACATGTTCATCTGGAACGACGATGTATCACCAGATCTCTTCTCGGAGATGGACATGGACAAAAATGCGCAGGTGGAGCCTTCAGAGGTAGGTTTTAATACGCCTCTTTAAAAGACCAAAGCCTAGAAGTGAAATTCACACATTTCAACACGGATTATTTTTGTCTGTTTTTAGTTTACCGACTACATCATGCGACAGGTGACGGAAGGCAAGGGTCGTCTAGCACCTGGTTTTGACCCGTACCGCATTATCGACAACATGTTCTCCAACCAGGACCGTAATGGAGACGGGAAGATTACAGAGGATGAGTTTAAACTTAAAGCAGACGAGGCGGCTACCCATGATGAGCTATGATGGGAATAGGATTTTAATTTTAAACTGGGTTGTGGGGTAAAGGGTGAAACACTGACGAAAACCAAAGTGATTTAAGAAAGAGCGTTGATTTAATGACTTTGAGGGAACACACTATAACAACAGCGATGGCTTCCTTACCTCCTTAATGTCTTGTTTTGTGTTTTGTAATGATATAAAAGCTCTCACCAATGTTTCTGTGAACAAAATGGGGGCTCACGGCCTTTTTACCTTGCACTCAGACAGCTGGCTCCAGTGAGAGAGGTTTGATTTAAAGTTACCACTCTTTATTAACAAAAAACATTATAAGAAAATTCAAAGTGTTACATTTACATTGGAGGTGTTTTATTTAAATGGTTTAGATCAGGACCGTCTCAGTTTTTTATTCATAACGGGTTATAGTTGTTCTAATGCTTTTTGGCTATAAAACGTATTCAGGACATTGTGACATTGCATGGATGTTAAAGAGAGATATATGTGAACTTGTGTGTGTGTTTGTGTGTGATTTGTTTTTTACTTTTTATATTCAGGATGAACTTGAAAGTGTTACAACAAAAATGTCCACACAAAACAATTTGATTAAATGGCCTTAAAAACACTTTCTTTTGTCTTTCTTTCACAGGTGAAATAGGCAGAATTCAATAATAGTCCCTATACAACAATCAAGAGAAAAACAAAAGAAAACAATGTTGTTAATGTTTTTGTGGTGTATTTTTGAAGCCCAAAAAATCCTGTTTTGTTGAGTAAGCAGACAGGATTTTATCCCGGTACCATTGACTCAAAGTTGACGAGCCGTGTCCACCAACAGCCAATGGGAGTGTCCCTTATTGGAATGGGACCAGACCCCCTTGTATCCAAGCAGGTGATTGGCCAGCACTTGACGTCACAGGCTAAACATTCTCATAGTAAAATCCTTGGTAATAAAACCTAGATAATGTGTTGTCCTTGATTTTTTCACAGATCAATGTTATAACATGAAGTTGATGAAATAGTTTTTTCTAATTAAAAGAACATTAGCCTGTGTAATCTTTGTGACTCATGGTAGCCTATAAATCAGTGATCATCTGGTGGCTGGTGGCCCAGGGGCCACATCTGCCCCTCCAGCACAGAATCAAAATCAGAAAACATGAGGGGAAAATAAGTAGAGTTAAAACAAATCTTTGAGCTCTGAGCTATCCCAAACACAGTGAGGTATGCCAGTTTATCCACCCCACATGTGTGCCAGTGATCATTGAAACAGCAACCTCCTGCATGTTTTTATTTCTGATCTGCTCCACCATGGGGCGCACATCCAAAAACACTGGCAGATTACTCTATAGCCACACGTGCAGAAATGAGTGGTGTTGTCTTCTTGATGTGCAAAATGCAAAACATATTTTATTTTTCTATCTGAGGGAGAACAAAAGGCAGCATGCTAACTAATTAGTAACAATTCTGCTTCCTTCTCAAAGTTTACTTCAGGATGACAGTGATTTATTCTGTGGCAGAGAGGTGTAAGTCCTGCCTCTTCTCTGTCCAAATGCAGTAAAACAGCTACAGTGGCACATATATAATCAAAGCAACGCTGTTTAAAACCGGAAACAGCTGTTGCTAATAAACGCTAGCTTAGCCTTTTGAAAAGTACAGCAATTTAAGTGTTTTCTGTTGAAATATGACTGCTTATCACAAGAAAGGTGCGTTTTATTTGACAAACATTTAGTTTTCATTTCACTCCTTGTTTAGCTCGTGAAAGTATCTCCTAAGCCTGTTGAACCCATTGATTGTTTATATTAAAAGGTTGATGGCGCACGTGTCTCACGCGGGACGAAATGTAAAATGGGCGGTGCTGTAATCCTTTCACGCTCCTCTGCCCTCACGAAAAAAACACCACTTTTTCGCGTTTGTTTTCATTCTTCATACGAAAGTAATTTGGCTGTCCTTGTGGCTCACACGTGTGCGTGTTTTCACACAGCCTAGTGCTCTCTTTGTTGGATATCCGACAAGTGACAAGTGGGTTTTGGACTAGTTTTCAAGGTGCGGAAGCGAGGAAGCCACGGTAAAAATGGTAAAGGAGAAGTTCTGTTGCCAGGTGAGTGATATTAGTTTGTCTAAAGTGGTCTAGATTTAACACAAAATCTGCTGAAAATAACGTGTTTGAGTGATTGAGCATCAAATATATATAGTCATTGGAGCCATCTGACCCAATGACCCCGCTATTGACCCCACTGTTAAAGGTGAGGGCGGACAATTTTTTTAAGTGGCAGTAACATGCTTTTTTCCCCCACATGCTTCCTGTTTTAATTTGAAACCGTGTGCATTTTTTGCAGACAAATGGGGGGGCAGTGTGATTTTCGGTGCCCCAGACAGCTCATTATATACATTTAAGAATGGATCTGCATGGATTTCTAACTAATATGTGTTATTTGGCTGCCCAGTATGTGTTGGGGCTCTCAGATAGTGTTCCCCAATAGATTTACCTCAGACAACAGGAGACCTATCCTTGCTTTAATGTGTTTATCTGGACCAATGCATTCAACATATACATTTCATTATTTATGTTGTGCATTGTTATTTTTTATTTTTTATTTTTGCACATGACACTAAAGTAGAAAATAAACTGATCAAATGTTAATCTGAATGGGAGGAAAGAGAGAAGCACTGTATCTCCTGAATGGAAACGGTTGAAATCTTAAACTTTTCAAAATTCCAGCTGTAAAATAAGGTCTGCAACTCGGATCAACTCATATCTAGATCTTGAATTGTCAATATCTTCTGTTACAGATCTGCCTTAGTAAATTTACCAGGATTTTCGATTTCAAGCAGCATATAAACTCATCCACTCATGTGCAGGTGGGTGATAGACTTCCATGGTATCCTGAATACTCTCTTACTCTGTCAATGACAGTGGGTTCATAACAACTTAACCTGCTGGTTGCTGTCCATTGGTTAAGAGTTCATTCGTGCTTGGAACAGTGGACTAGTCCTAATTTTTATCCAGACAAAGCAAAGCCTTAAGTGTCTCAGTTGTGGACACCTTAGATTTTGAATATGTGGTTTGTACATGTGTGATGTGGTTTAACTTCTGTCTTTGTCAGCATTAAACATCTTAACATTTATATACTTAATGAAAAATGAAATTAGTAATTAAATTTCATATATCAATTTATCTAAAAAAAAAAACATTAATAATGTAGTGTAGGCCGCTTTGGGATATTTGGCTGAGACATAATAGTGATCTGTGCACAGGTTTTTTTTGTCTGTGTTATGAGTATTGCGACTATAACCATTATTTTTTGTTCTTCTTTTGCAGAATTTGTCAAAAGTTTACCCAAATGGTAAAACATTGTAATTGCATGTTCATTTTTTGCTGTTCATTTGTGCCTTTCATACTTCTGATATTTTATATGTTTATCTTTTTAGAAATTGTCAAGTTGAACAAACGTGGTAAGCCAAATTGTGTTGCTTTTGTTGTTCGTAAGATGCCTACTTCTGTGTTGACTGCCTTGTTTTTGTGCAGGCTCCCTTCCCCACATTATTTTCAAGGATACACATGCCCAACAAGCACTCACACAACCTATACTCGGTCAGTACTTTTTTATCAAAAGCATTAAATGTAAGATATTGATATTCATGTTTGCTACAGCTACTCACTGTTTACATTCTTCTTCTTCTTCTTCTTCTTCTTCTTTCTTCTTCTTCTTCTTTCTTCTTCTTCCTTCTTCTTCTTTCTTCTTCTTTCTTCTTCTTCCTTCTTCTTCTTCTTTCTTCTTCTTCTTCCTCCTTCTTCTTCTTCTTCCTCCTCCTCCTCCTCCTCCTCCTCCTCCTCCTCCTCCTCCTCCTCAGGTTTGTCCCAGATAACACTGTGTTTCAGTCCAGAGGTAGTAAAAGAGGCCTTCTATCTTTGCCACATTTGTGAACAGAAGTGTCCACTACATAAAATATTAAGTCACATTTTTCATGGTGATCACTACAGCAACTACTTTGTGAGTAAACAAATGTCAAAATGACACAGTTAATTTTCATGAAATGTTATAACCACCTTTTAATGTAAATATCTGTCTAGGGCTACACAGACCCAGAGGTTCTAAAATTTGTCTGGATGCCCTCTATGAACATTAAAGCCACATTGATGCCCTGTATCAAGAAAGAACTAGAGAAAACGGGAATCGGGGAGTTACAGGTATGTAGCATGATAAGCGTGGCTTCACTGATAGCATAAAAGTTACAACACAATTAGTTGTTGGACCATTTTGTGGGTTTCCTCACATATGTGAGTTACTGCGGTAACAGACTAAGAGTTTAGATTAACTCTCTCTCCAGAGTTTTCCTTTTCAGGTTTAACATACTTTGAAACAACATGTTACAGTCCTTTGGACTTTATATGTGTAATTGTGCTTTTAACAATGCCCCTGAACTCAACATGCATATATTCTCATGTTTTGTCTGTGCAGGTGTTGCATTTGACTGAAAAACTGCAAAAAGAGTGCATAAATAAAACATATTCTGAAGGTATGTGGCTTAAGTGTTTATATGCCAAATAGTATATATTTTTTTACTATTGTCCTTATTTTCTGTGTCACAGTGATGACTTTACTCCATAATAATGAGATGCTTTCTGAGACCTTCAAAGGTGGGTAACATTAATCATTATTCAAGATCAGTCTGTAAGGTTATTATGAACATCTTAAACATCTTTTTGTATACCTCTCATATGTTTTAGCTGTTATATCAAACCGGACAAGTATACAGACTTACAAGGAAGATCTCAAAAGAAAACATCCACTTGTTGGTTTGTGAAATCAGTTGCATCTGTTTAGAAACTTTATGCCTCTTTTTATCAGAGCTGTCTGCATTATGTGTCCTAAGTTTGGTTTTTGATATAAAATTTCTGTTTTTCTGACTTTCACAGGCCTACAGCACCTTGTGGAGTGTGTTCGTGTTGGACAGTATGAGAAGAGGCACTACCTGTGCACACTGTGCAACCTTGATGTTGCCTCGAACATGATTATCAAACATGTCCTGAGCTTTGATCATGTTTTCAGTTACTTTGTAAGTATATATATATATATATATATGCGAAGATTTAAATACAACTCTTTATGTTAATGGACAGAAATGTTGATCTGATATGAGCAGCAGTGTAGCAAAAAATAGCCATCTTAAAACGTCTGTCTTCTATCTTTCTTGTAGAATGTCTGGCACCCTTCAACTTTAATGTCAAAGGGGTGTTACTTGAATTACAACATCCCCTTTACCTGCAAGATGGTTGATTTTGCTAAGCAGTCGCAAGAAATTAATGGCACTGCAGATTTACTGGTAATGTTTTTTTTAAAAAACAGCAATAAATGTGCATGAGTTGTTGTCTTCAAGGAATGAATCATGTTTTACAGCAAGTGATGCTAGAACCTGCTGAATTTGCCTCTGTTTTTACTGCAGGCTACGCAGAAGGTAGGTTTGCTCATTCAAAATCATTCTATGATAAGTATGTTGCTAACTGTTTTTGCTATTTTTTGTGATTTTAGCCATGAAAAAACTTGAATCTATCACCAACAAGGAATGCAGTTTGATACCTATCGTTAAACCAGGAAAAAAGCTTGGTAAGTTTTGGTAAGGTGTGAATGTGAACTAATTAGTTTTGTACAATTAAATATTTAATTTTAAAGCTCTATAGAAGCCATTGTAAAGAGCAATTAGTCCTAGTACTTTCTATTTTTGTTCTAGTACAAATGCCCACAGGAGACAAAAGACTGCCCAGGAAAAAAAAAAAAGATCAAATTCGACTACAGCTTGATGTTTTATACTGCTTCAGCTACTTGCAATCACTGAGGGGATTGAGTGGAAGGGGATGACAATCTGAACAAATCATCAATCATCATCATCATGTTTAATTGCCCGGCCAGCTATCTGTTCTTTGTCTTTTTAATGCAGTGGGTTGGCCATGCTACCCCTTTAAATTACTCATTTGTCTTTTGCATAGTATTTGTTGTTTCCATTAACTATGCACTAGATGACATTTAACGTGTAAAATAGTGTCCAAGAACTGAATATAACAGTAAAACAAACTGATGATTATCCACATACATTATTATGGTAATCTTTAATTATTTTGATGTTTGATGAAGTCTGAATTGGTTCTTGTGCTTTTTAATTTTTATGAAGAGACCTAACCATTGCATGTCATGTTTAAGTTGAATTGAACTTGCTTTATGTTTTCTTTCAGAGCCAACTGTTGCTGGATGCAGCAATTCTGTTTCAGACAACAAACAGAAAAGTGAGCCTGGTAAGTGTTCATGCCATCTGTCTCAAACCTTTTTAAGTCCATTACTATATTACCACTGCATCCAACTTGTTTTGATACTAAAATCGCCAAATACCATGTTGGATAGGAGCTTTTTATCATTAGTTTCTCGAACATTAGACTCTAGCTGCAGTGTACGCACAGTCATAGGACTTAACAATGGTGTCTCAGTTTTTACTTTTGTTTGAATCCTGTACCAATCAGCTGTTAAATATAACCTCTTAGTCATATATGCATGACTATTGCATGACTATTTTGCAGCTTCTCCAATATAGCTTTAGTATGAATGTACAAGACTGTTTTCTCTGTTTCTAAAGTGTGTATGCATCATTTCTAAAATGCTGACTGTATATGGGTCTGTGCACATCATTCGTCCTCATTCCCTCTGCTTTTCATTGATGATTTATTTCAGAAACAACAACATCTGCAAACAGCAGTTTGATGAAAAATGTCAACCCAGAGAACAAACTTGGTAAGTGTTCAGACAAGGATTGTAAATTTAATAGTTATATTAGTGAAATAATTTTCAGTGTTTGCCTTAAAATTTCTTTCAGCACCAACAACATCTGGACCCAGCACAACACCATCATGCAGTCTGCAGTGTCAGGTGCAAATTCATTATTTCTTTTTATTATAAAGCAAACAGTAGTATTTTTGTATACCATAATAGTATGCCATCCTAATCTGTCATCAGGTCTGCACTAGGAAATTTGAAACAGATACTCTTTACTTCAGCCATTTTTCAATGTCTGGACATCAGCTGGTAGGGCTTTTTATGTTTAATGGAGCAATTTCAGCCAATAGTTGAAGTATCTGTTTGCTGATACAATGTCTATGTGTTTGCAGATGTTTAAAAAAATCTTTGGAGCAGGTAACTTGAACTTTGTTTTTTAAGTGTGACCTTAACCTTTTAATAAAATCATAATCTAACATAGGGCTGGGTGATATATAAATTTTAAATATATATTGATAAAATGTGGCGGTGACAACAACAAGCATTTCATCCCACACACCGTCTTTCTCTCGCAGCCTCCGCAGGACGCAGCCTGACACAACCTGACCTGTACATTCATTTAGCAGAGTCTTTGCTTTTTGTGTGCTGTTCCTTTTAGATAATTAGGCGTTCTGTAGTGCATGGACTCTCCACGTTGTCTGTTTCAAAAGTATCTTGTATTTCTAAGCTCAAACCAATGACAAGGTTTGAGCTTGTCATTGGTTGGAGCTGGTCAATGTTAGATCTCCTGCCACTGGCTGCAGACAGAGACATGCCCATTCGAACCAACAAAGTCCTACAGATTTTATTCAGCTTCATATATTAAGAGAAACAAAGATAAAGTCATTTTCACACTGGAAGGAGATCCTAGTCTAAAGCTGAATTTAAAATTCAGTCTTAAGGAAGAAATCCAAAGTTAGTGATCTGCTTTTGTTTAAATCGGACAAAGTAATTTCACTTCTGCAAACATGAGTCAGGACAGCAGTGTAGGTCACAGCAGAGGTTTAGATCTGATGGAAGTGTGAAAAAAGAAAAAAATGTAATTGAAAAATGACCAAGAATCTGTGAGACTTGATTGTCAGATAACTATGTAAAGTGTGATGGCTCTAGGAATATTACACATTAATTGAGATTCCAGAATCCAAGTATTGCTATTGAGCATTCCAATGAAGATAAATTATTGCAATATATACTTGTTTTGAGTGAGGTGCTATGTTAGAGCAACAGCCCCTCAAAATGTCTGTGCACATGGTGCCTATTATAACATTGTAGCGACCTGGTTTGTAATAAAAGTTATCATTGACATTTGACACATAAAACGTTGTTGCAACTGTTCCATACTTTATGAGGTAAAGATATCGAAAATCGAAATATCATAAATTGAGATACAGCCAAATATATCAAGATATAATTTTTAGTCCATATCACCCAGCCCTAATTTAACATTGTTTTATCCTTTATTTACAGCCAGTGATCAACCAGGTAAACATCTGTTTAAATCCATTCTTTGTCTTGTCTGTATTTTGTACACTCATGTTTTTGTACACTCATCATTTTTTCCTTTCAGTTTCTCGATGTAAACCACATCTTCCATTACACATAGAGCTCTTTGAAAATGTAAAGGAAAAACGACCTGGTGTTGGTGAGCTTTATCGCTTTTTATTAGTCTTTAAAATGATAAAATTGTGCATGTTCTTATTGAGCTTTTTTCTTTAGGTGTGTCCTTGGTTGTGACTATTCTCAGCCATCAGCTAAATGATGAACCCATCTATGTGTGCTTTGCTTGTGAGGCCTGTATCTTAAAAAACAGTCTCATGCATCACTTAAACTCCATGAGTCATTTTATACAGACTTTGGTGAGTTTGCGATGAACAGTGTTAATATTGTATTTATGTTAGTAATGTGAAGCCTGTTATGTCACAGTCTAATTATTGATGTTTCTCAGTTGTATCAGAATCCATGGCGACTTCCTTTTGGCTGGAAGAAGCTGGATTACACATCTTTAAAGACACAGGCACGTGAAGAGGAGCAAGAAGGGGGATCAGATGAAAAGATGATAAAGGTAATGATGAGGTGTCTTGTCCGTCTTAGATATCTGTCATAAGAGATTAAAGATCTTTATTTTCACAGATATTAGATGTCCCATCCAGCATTTTTACAAGTTTATTCCCACTCAGCTTTACAAAAGGTACACTTTTTTACTTTTTGCTACCAGTTGTCCTTAGTCAATGAGCCCGTTAACATGACCAGAATAATCTAATACCTGTGAATAATCAGATAATTGTAATAATTGGATTTGATGGGTTAACATTCACCGGATTTAAGTACGTAGTGACGTGAGGCACAAACTTCCTTACTGTAATTTTTTAAAACATTTGGTCTTGTCTTGCTGAACATGGCGACGCCTGCGGTCTAAGTGTTAGCTGTTCTAATGTGGGAGTTTATAGATCTGCAAAAAAGGCTACACGCTGCTGCTGTCCCTCGTTTATACGCCATGTTTATTGTGTTTTGTTTTCTGCTAACATTGTCACTAAAACAAAAGTCACTTCCGTTTCCTGCCTTTTTTTGTTTTACACATTTGGAGATGTAAAAGAATGAAATAAATCAGATTATTGGGTTTACATGCACAAAGATATCAGAGTATTGGAGAAAAATCTGTGTGTGTTTATCCGATTTCACATAATCAGATAACTGCCGATAAAGGAAATCAGATTATGCTGTTTACATGATCACTTGAATAATCTAAAAACTCCAGAAATCTGATAATGGTAGGCCTTTTAGTGTGCATGTAAACGGGCTGATTGTTCAAAGGGTACATGACTTCAGGAGAATGAAGGAGTATGAAGATAGATATGAGCAAATACATACACTTTCCAACAATCTTCATTAGACTCAAACAAGCTCCTCGTGTCATACCTCTGGGGACAAAAGTTGAGAAAAATGTTGCTGCCAATCCTGCTGTCCTTTCTGACTGTAACTTTAACCTAACCTCTACTTAACCTTCTCTAGTGATGGAGAAACTTGGTCGATGCCACATTCAGTTAATGAACGGAAGTAAGTTATTAATTAATAAGGAGACCTCAATGTTAATGCAAACCAAAAAATGATGACTCAATTCGGTCTGTGTTTATCTGCAGTTCCACGTCGTGAAACGTACAGCAAACTCAATGAAAATGAGAGATTTCCTCTTCTGGGTGAGCTTCTGTGCCATTAAGCCATGAATGATCTGTAAATGCAGTGGAGTAGTACACCTTTGGAATGGCCTTTCTTTACTTTTGCAGGCAGAGATTTTCTTGTGAAATATGGACAGATAGCCACAGGATGGAAATTCCTTTGTCTGCTTTGTCAGAGAACGTTGTCTGCAGATGAATATAATGCACATGTATTCAGTTGGGAACATGTTGCTACATTTCTGGTAAGTGCAATGTGTAAATCAATTTCAGGTCTGTTTGGATCTCACTATAAACCTCTGAAAGTAAGCATTCAATGAGCAAAAAGGATGTGTTTGGAAGGCTAAAGGGCAGATGATATTGGTTAAACCTGAGTAAGTTGAGGAGAGACATTAATGTCAAGGCACTGTTGTGATTGGTGCTCTGTACTGTTATGTCATTCTCATGTCTGTTCAGCACTATAAGAAAGACTGCAGCCATTTAGTCATGGTTGAAGATATTGCCTGCTGTCCACTGGGCCAGAGTTCTGATGAAGATTTGACTCATTAATTATTCTTCTCCCTGAAATAAATCCAGTTTAGCGCTCCAGTACCACGAGTCTTTTACTGCTGTGACTAGGATTTGCAAATACTTAAGCAACACTGTATACTTCACTGGTGAAAACATTAGATTTATTGACAATTCTTGAGCGAGAGGGCTTAAAAAACAAAACAAATAAAAAAAAACAAAAAACAGCGCACTTGCAAACCTGCTGGCTATGTGAAATGTCTGAACAAGAGTTTTTTTGTGTTTAGAAAAGTTTTCATCCAGGTTCATTGGATTTAAGCACTCTTAATGAAGAGATATTACTGGATTTAGCAAAACAGGCAGCACGTATTCACCGCGTTTCAAGTGAACAGGTATTATACATTGGACATGTGATAGAAAAAATAATTTCCTTTTAACACGTTTTGTTTTGGTTTGTTGATTTACTACTTTTTCCTTTCAGGAAATTCTGTGTGACAAGTACATCTATGAGGCAAACGATTATAGCCGAAGTGAGTATAGGCTTTGACATGTTTACTTCCTATTTTACTACCAACTGACTTGGTGTCTTGAACCCATTTATCACCAGAAGTACATCTGCTGTCTGCTGAAAAGGCAAGAAATGATAAAGGAAACCTCGTTCCATGTATAACACCTAATATGAAATTGGGTAAGTCACGTTTGTTTAATACTTGTACAGACTATTATGATTAATCTGAAGTGACAGTTCAGGACACAAGGGGACAGGGAAGGCTGCTGTTGTGTTTTCCTGTTTTGAGTGAAAACACAAATGTGAAGAGCTTGCTTCAAAGGACAGTATGACGAGAAAATGTCCACGGTGTCATTGTATGGATATGAGAAGTAGTGTCAAAACCCTCCTTCCTCCATCACTGGATTCAACAGTTCAGAGACCAACATGTAGGAGTTTAAGTAGCTCCCAAGACCACATCAGCTTCATGTTAACATCACCACAGTCCTTTAGCTGCACACCCAGGGCCAAAAGCTAGATAAATTATGTCCAGACCACACTCCTGGTAGTTCCAGGTTTAGCCCCCTAATGTAAACATGTTTGTCAGGATATTTGGAGACTCCAGATGGCGGGCTGGGGCACCTAAACATCACACACACACACACACACACACACACAAACGTCAGGCACAGATAGACACATAATATTTCCTTGATATCATCTTGGGTCTTGTTTTAAACATAGATCTTTTGGAAAATAGTTCTTTTTAATGCTATTTTTGTGGGTATTTGGCAATGCACATACATACAGACTCACCCATGTCATCCTTTCCATCTAATTTCTACAGTTCCTACAGTTTCTAAAGTACTGTTATACTATATTGCTGAAATACTAACTGGAATTAACTTAACTAAAGTAGTCATTATAAGGGCCCGGTAAATTAAAGTCATTTGTCTGTTTTTCAGTTCCCAGGCAAACACGGACAGGAGAGAGGGGTAACAGAGAGGGGTGTCTCAGTGGCAGCAGTGCAAAAAATGATGAAGCTTCAAATCAAAAATGTACAACAAAGAATGACACGACTGTCTCAGAGAAGACTGTTGCCGAAGGATGTAATAAGGAACAATGTACAGACCAAGAAAATGCAAAGAACAGTCAAACAATGGCGTCAAACAAACAGCCTTTAAAGAGTACTGCATTCATTTCGATGGAAAAGGTCAATGAAAATGAGAACAGAAGCACCAGTAGTAGTAGCACGGGTGACTGTGATTCTACAGATGCTGCAAAGAGACCTTGGGGAACGTGTGAAAAGGACCCTTCCTCTAATGAAACTGTTGCTGGAGAATCGGACCCTAAAAGAAGGCGACTGTCTTGTCCAGGTGCATAAATGCTACAAATTTAATATTGTACTTTTCTGTGCGTTTATAGTATTTCTTTGTTTTAATAGTTCGATCTCTTGCAGTGCCTAGTCACAGTCCACAACAACAAAGAACACATCAGCTATGGGGCTATATTCAAAGAAAAGTCCGAAACCCATTGATTGGTCAGTTCTTTTTGTGTGACAAATTTTGTGAAAATAACATAAATGTGAACTTTGCTAATGATAATATTTTAATATTGAATGTGACATAATTTAGGCTTAAGTGGACTTTACGAATGCTTCTCTGATGAGCATGCCCTGGTCTATCTGTGTGAGAGCTGCCACCAGATGCTGAAGGAGGAGCGCATTGTCAGCCACCTTATAGACCCATTGCATTATAAGAATTACCTCCAGGTGAGTAGAAAAATAAAACACTTTTCTACTTTACTTTTCATAGAGGTCTGTATGTCTGTTGGCATTCTTGTGTTGATTAACAAAAACAGAAAATGTGTTTGCACATTTAAATACCTTTTCTTGTTCTGGCTGTAGACTGTACTGAGAAAGCCACTTCCACAAGGAAGAAAGTGGAGAGGAAAAATGAGAAAATTAGCTGCTCATTGGGAAAACATGCATGGATATGGAGAAGCTCAGGTTTGTTGAAATCTGTACTAGTGCTACTAAAATACTGAATTCTCCTGAAAAGTTTTTGAATACTGTGTGTTATTAGATTGTAAGTTCTCTTTTTTGCTTGTCTGGAGCATAGGTTGTGGAGATGACAGCACTGAAATTTAGCAAACTTACAGGACACTCTGAATGGTATGAAGGTAAGTTATACAGTCTCAAAATCCATAAATTTTTTTAATAGCATATTCCACTTAATTGCTTATGCTTTTCCATTTTTCCACAATTTTGCCAGCCATAAATATTGTGAGGGCTCATCTGGACACAGAGGAAAATAAAAGTAATATCTGCTCAACATCACCTTCTTTGGATGGAAACCGAGTAGAGACCTCGGTTGCTGCAAATACTCAGAGTGAGATGCAGCAGGTGAGTGTCTAAGATGTACCTGTTGTACAAAAGCACAACCATGTTGTCCTTTTAGGTTACATAATTAGTATGCCTCATTAGAATGCTTTTAGATAAAGAAGGCTTCAGTTTATTTTATTTTTGACTAGGATTTTTGAAAAGTCTTACACAAAGACAGACATAGTTATTTACTTGAGAATCTATTTTATATCACAATGAAGTAGGCCATCTTCTAAGCACCTCTTCCATGTGGCTGTGGAGGAATTAGGCATTTAGAGTCTTGTTATCTTGTTATAAACATGTGCTATTTGAGCCTCACTATAAGTATTTCTCTTGGGACCCTATAGTGTAATGTATGCAAAGTTTGTTTTTTCTTGTCTGTTTACAGGTGGTCAAAATAGACACTGATTTACAACCACAGCTCTCCTCAGAGCACGCAACCATATCTGAAAAAATTGACATCACTTGCAAAACAATGGTCAAATCTATATCATCTGAAGATTTGAATTTGACAAGTGTTCAAAGACCTGAACATAGTGAGAAAACCGATACCTGTTTGACTGTAGTCAGGGAAGACATTGGACAGACTCCTTCAGCTGTAGTTATACATCTTGCAGTTGCTCCAACAATTACAACATGTGCAGGTACCTCTCAGACTGCGTCAACTTCCACTCTTAGCAGTACCAACTCTATAACAGTTATTCCTGAAGTTGGAGGTGAAACTACTAGAATTGCTCAGAATACCAGTCCTAATATGGAGGAATCAACCTTCCCCAGCTGCATTACAGCAACAGAATCCCACAAACCAAGTAAACCTGTTTGCAAATTTATATCAGCCAGATCTGTAACCACAAAAGAGCCAAGCTCAGGAGCTACTAATGAAGCACCAGCCAGTTCTAGTTGTGTTACAACGAGCGACATATGTAGTAAAACAGCCCCTGATAGTTTTCCTACCTCAGTGTGTGCTGCTGACACCCTCACATCAAATAACTCTACCATTACATCAACCACAGCCATTTTAACGGACTCTTTAAAAGTAAGAGGCTCTGACTCAATTACTTGGATGACATTTTCAAATTCCACAAAAGATACACCTAAACCACAAGATGGCAATGCTGTAGTGGCACCAAAAGTTAAATTAATTTCACATAAAGCCACGCCCATACCTAAGGAAAACTCTACTGTCAACAATCCATCACCACGCATTTGTAAAAATGACACACCTGCCACTCATCCCCTGCCCACACCTACGACAACCAGCTATGAACCCAAGACTCAGACCACAGAGCCATCCAAAAAAAATATGCTGCGTGAATGTCCTAAAGTTGGTAAGTATTGTTGCTCCTGATAAGGAAGATGCACTTGTAACTCAAACCGCTTTGTAGATTTTGTCTTATCTTTTTTTTTTACAGGCTTAGACCAGATAATTACAGTGACATGCAAAGGAAGCAAGCATTCCTATTGTCTTGCGTGTTTAGAGAGGTTGGATGAGTCCAGTCATCTGATCAGCACCAACCATCAGATAAAGTCTGTGGTAGGTTCGGTAAATAGAATTAGACCCAAATACATTCTCATTGGATAAAATTACAAATTCTGTCAACAAACTGAGTACTGACTGCATTCTTGTTGATTGCAAACAACTTGGCAGTATACTTGGTCTACATTGCAACAAGACTCAGTATGATGATATACATTATTTTATCACTCACCCCATCAAGTCTATGACTAGAATATTGATCTAATCAAAAATATTTAATTTGGTGTTTGTAACTTGCTTACTTTTACAAATGAACAGGAAATACCTGTACTTTTGCTGCCACAGTGGGAATATACTGTATCTTTTTGAGGATGTTACATGTAAAATGTTTTATGTTTAACTGTAATATATTTACACAGTTAATACAGACACTCAGTGATCTCTGCTCTTAACCTTCAGAAAATAAAGTTTCCTCGGTGGACTGCCAAGCAATCAGAGAGCAAGCTGAACAAAATGGTGGCACTCTTGGCTGCTGATGAGAGGGCTTTACGGACACAATGCAAGGTGACAGTTTTTCTTTTCCTCTGCACATGACTTTATGTAATAGTCCTTTTTTCCATGATATTTTAAAACGGCTATACTACAACATATACTACAGTATATTAATGGCAAAAAATACATATTTTGTTTCCTTTTAGAGTATCGAAGTGACAATTGAAACATACAAAGAGCTGAAGGCTCTTCCAGGAGACAAAGGTATATTAACAGTATAAAGTATTTGTATCAATATATTATATTTTATTATTTTATTCTATTATTCTTAGATTTTATCACTCACTTTTTAAAATATTGAGTGAATGTAATGCCAGTTTGTAATTTTCTCCTTTTGAACTTTCCCGTTGTCTTTTTTCAGCTATCGAAAAACTTAGAGGAATGATGAAGCTCAAAAGCTCAAAGAACCCACCTCGACCATCAGTTACTAGTCCATGTGAAATTTCAACAAGTCCGTTTGTTTCTGTCAGTCCATATGACATCACCAGCCCAGACTTTGGTAAATTTACTCAGTCTTTCCTATCTTATCATTATGAAAAAGGAAATAGACACACCAAGAATATTGTCTGTGATTATTATTTTGTAATGAATCTGTACAAATTTTTAAATGTTACAGGCCAAGATAATTGTGAGACTAAATTGCAGGAAGAGGATAGAGTTATGGCTGTACCAGTGAAAATGCCTGTTTCAGTGGAGTGTGCACCACGCTCAAGCAGCCCAGACCAGAAACCAACATCCCCCCAAGTAGTACTGAATCTGATGAAAGGTAGCAATAAAATCATTTATGCATCCTATGGTTCTTGTAAAATATTTTAAAGTGAATATTTTTATAGGGGTAACTACAGAAGACCTTAGTAACTTGTCCAGATATTTAAAGGTGAAGAGGATGGACGAACAAATAATAGGTGGGCGTATCTTGTGTCCTTTTACATCTTAAAGTTTTGAAATGGCACACTGTCAATAATTATTGTGCATATTAGGTCTTGGTTTTGTCTGGGAGTGCCGGGTTGTTCCTCTCAAGCCTCTCAATACCTTTTACTTGTGTGAAAGCTGCAGACAAACCCTCTCTTTCAGTGAGATCTTTCAACATGTGGCCAGCACTGAACACCAGATGAAGTACATGGTAAGTGGTGTTCAATGCACTTTCTTAATTCATGACAGTGTTCACAGTGTCTCTTATAACACCAATGAAGAAAGAAAGTGCAAGAAGGAAAAACAGATTACATCAAAATTCTTCTTCTGAAGCACAAACAGAAAACAGTCCATTTTTACTCTCTAACAGAGTATAAAAACATGAAGTGTGAGCTTCTGACCAAGGAGATAACAGCTGCACTTATTTGCATCATAACAAATTTTAAGAACCGATACTGAAAAGGTTAGTCTGACCCAGACAGAAACAAACTTGATCTGCACGTACGCATATCACAAGAATTCAAAAACAGGAAACGGAAGTATAAAGCAGTCTTTAGCAAAGTTCATCAAAGTTGCACAAGAGTAAAATACATTTTGCCATTACACCAGTCATTTCTTTAAAAAAAAGGTTTATGTTTCAGATGAGACAGTATCCAAAGTTTATGTACTGGATAGATGAGGACCTGCTTCCATGGATGAAAGAGTCACTAACTAAAGTCATTGCAAGCTCGGTCTCAGGCAGGGAGGAATCAATGGATGCACAGGTGCCATGTTTGGTTTATGACTGCATTTTGTATTAAAATGTATGTCGTTGTAAATGTATTTTTTTCTCTCATAGGTCATACTTTTGAGTGAAGAGTCCTATGAATGGGTACGAACAGCGCCGTTTGTTGAAGGTAACGAAATACAAACATGCAAATATGTTTTGCATTTCTAGATAAGTACTGCGTCTCATATCTTTTTCACTTTTACAGCTTTAAAAGTGGTCCAAAGGATCAAGGAAAAAAAGAATACATTCCTCCTTCCACCCATCAACACATCACATTACAAAGGTTTGATTTTTGGATTAATTGCTTTATATGAAGTGAATGTTGATGTTATTTATTTTTTTGGTCCTTTTAATTTTTTTTAAACTTTTTTAGATGTGAGAGAGAAAAACAACCCAATTTCAAAGGAAGCCTTGAGGAAAAAAGATTCAGTTGATGCAAAAGAAAGAAAAAGTCCTCTAGATGTAAATGCTGCCAGTTCAAATGCTGATATGAACTCATGTGTCAGTCCTAAAGACTCTAACAAAACACTTTCTTCTCAAGTTTCAGTAACGGTCACCCTTGAACCTCAAAGGCATTCTTCACAAAATCCCCCAAAACAACTAGATGTGCCATCTTGTTCTGCTACTGTCAGTTTGAACACAAAACCAAACTTGTCAGAGTCGTCCAAAGATGAGCACCAAGGGCTAATACAACTTGCTCAAAAGGTGACCAAAGCTTGCTCTAATATCCCAAATGAGAAGGATCTGTTTCCAGCCAAAAGTCCTTCTGAACCTAGCCATCAGTCGAGCCTTGAATCAACAGTAGTGTCTCCTGTTAACCTTGCTGTGACAAATTCCCATGTGTGCAACAGAGACACAAACAGAGACATGGCACCTGGGACCAGCATTCAACAAGAATCAACTGTGGATTTCAATCCAAAATCATGTGCATCTACTACAGTCAGCTCAAACACAGAACAAAGTTTGTCAGAGTCTCCTGTAGATGAATACCAAAGCCCAATGCAAGCCGCTGAAATGGCTATTAAATCTAACTCTAATATCCCCAAAGACCAGGATCTGTTGAAAGAAAAATACTTGCCACAAACTAGCAGTGAATCAAGCCACGAATCAGCAGGAGTGTCTACTTGGGTTAACTCTGCTGTAACTTTCCCAGTCTGCCACAAAGACACAGATAAGGGCATGGCACCCGAAACTGACAATCAAGACGAGTCTCTAATGGATTTGCACCACATTAAACTATTAATAGATTTGGTTAAAGAGAGAAAATCAATATTAAAGATTGCTTCTAATCAAGCTCCAGTTAGTTCATTGGAGTCCTGTACAACAAACTCATCAGAAAGTCATGTGCAAATATGTGAGTCATTGAAGACCACCACTGCTGAGGCCTCTAACGCTGAAAGCATTCTGACTGGGGACCAGACCACTACCCCTAATGTTAATGCTGTCTTATCTGGCATCAACATGTCTTCTGAGGACAGTTTAAGAACAGCCAATGATGTAACCATAATAAAGACAGACAGCCCTATTAATATTAGTAAGACTGCTGTTTCCAATGGACAGCAGACTCAGGAAAAACATCCTGTGAAGAGCATCTCTGGTAAAAACATTACCAACACACAGCTGTCACAAGACCAGCTTCTCCAGACGCAAGGTGAAGCACCACAGATGCTGTCAAAAATCCAAGACCCACATTTACAACTCCAGGTCCAGCAGTCTCAGACACAAGGCATGATACAGCAAACGCAAGGTCAAGTATCTCAGTTACAATCACAAGTTGTGGTTGGACCGTCACAAGGTCTCATACAGCAGGTGCAAGGCCAGATGCAGCAGGTGACACATGGCAGTGATGAGTTCCCTATTGACTCTGTCATTACTTCTAGACCACACCACACAGGGCAGTTTAATAATGCCTATCCCAGACAAAATCAAAGTTTTGTAAGCACAAGCTTTCAAATTAGTCAAGGTCTCTCAACTACAGATGCAACCACAAGCTCCAGTAACACTTTGACAGTTGCAGGAGGGTACAGCCAGTTCGTCCAGACAGCCTATGTATCTAATGGAAATGGTTATCTAAACTCTAATAATGCTGCCTCACAAGGCTCTGCCTTTCCAAGCCAGGTTTACCACCAGATGCAAGCACAACAGTTTTACACACCTGTGCAGTCGTTTCCACAAAGTGTCCAACATCCAGAGGCCTCCACATGGTTTAATCCTGGCTCACAGCCTCAGTTAGTAGCTCAGCCATACTCTGTCTGGACAAATGGGGCTAACACCTCTGGGGGTACTGCTGGGACCAGTAATTTTCCCTATTTATATGTTCCATTCAACACACCTGCTAATCCCAGTTATACTAATGGCAGAATTTTAATGCAGAATAGTTTTTTTCAATCCACATCTTCTGAGTCCTCTCCAGTGAACTCACTGTTCTTTCCCAACCAGCAATAACTGCACCTTGTAACTGCAAATGGCTTTTTGCCTGTAATAGAGTAATTCAGCATATGCCTTTGAAATCAAAAGATATCCACATTAAGTCCTTATTTACCACACCTTGTCAGTGTTATATTTTCGTACCACATTGTGAAAGTTGTATTTTCTTTTTTTATTGTGCCATGGTGACAAATATGTAAATGTTGCATTTTTTATGAGTCATCAATGTATAATTTTATGAGTGTGATATAATCCTGACAAATGAGGGAACATTTCAAATACAGCGAGTCTATCGTAGGCCAATTTTGTGTGATAGAAGGGTTTTTTTTTTATGTCTGATTCATTTCATTAAAACCTCATTGAAAGTACAAATGTTTTTGCATTAAAATTATTTCTTCAAATTACAATGCTGTGCAGAGTGAACCTTCTGGTATAAGTAAAATGTCATTTTAATCATTTTTTGGAATGATAATTGTTTATTTTGTGAGTTTTTATCTTGGAACAGGCCTTCTGGAGTAAAAGTTAAACACACTTGTCTCCAGCTGTGTGAGATTCCAGGTGCAGCATTCACTTATTAACTTTATCTTTTGTGCAACTGTGTAAATAGTTTGTTTTGAGAGCAGTGGAGTGTTGTGATTAGCTGCTGCTCCGCTGCTTTTGGACTTCTCTCCACAGCTGATGTGTTGTCGTTTGAGATCATAGTCCAAAAACTTACCTGTTTTTGTATAAAAGCTCGTGTCATCCTCAAATAAAGCTGACAGAACTGATACAACCAAGAATCGGCGTTTTGTCTCATTTCTCTCTGATCAGAGATTTGGGCTCCAACATAAAACGAGTTATTCCACCTTCCTTTTGCCAAAATGCCTCAAGAGTCATTTAATAAAAACGTATTTGTCAATCTATGTCCTACACCTTAAATTAAATCCCTAAAAGAACTAATTCCCATTTTCCTACTGACCCAACACTAATATGTAATAAATAATTTAAAGGTCAAAGAGGCAGGACGTCCTCGGCTCTCAGGAAGTTTGGACTCACTCAGTTTGAGTCAAACTTGGGTCTTAGCTTATTCTGTTGTAGGTTTGTGGATATGAGACCTACATTAAACTGTTGAGTTAGAGGAGAATATACTGGTTAGGTCTGACTTGTGGAAACCATTGTTAAGGGTAAGTGCACACCAAGGTTTTTAACGTTAACTGTGGATACATTGTTTTATTTTTTTTTAGCAAGCTTGCTACGCTACACGTGTGACGATAACAAACCTGATGAAAATAACTATTTTAACGATAACCATGTTTCAGACGGACTAGAATTGAACTCAGGCTGACAAAACATTAAAAATACTACTATAACGCTATCAGAAGTCATATAAGTTAGCGTTAAAAAGTACTATGTTTAGCTAGTATTAATTATATTTGAAATATCCCCAGCTTCTTAATATTGAGCCATGGATATTTCCTTCCCATGTTAATACAGTTTGTTGTCAATCCTATATGTTAGCTGGGAGTTTGATCACTTTTGACAACAGCTAAACTTCAGTAAATGTGCGTAGCTATTTGATTTAACTAGTTGCCAATGCAAAGAGTGAATTTATATTTAGCTAGCTATTGTTGAGAAATGCTTGATACATGCATTTAAAAAAAACAAACCAGCTGAAGAACATGAAAAAGTACGGCTTTTGGTGAACTTTTAAACTTAAAAGCGGTGCTGTTTGTTTCCAAATGTTATTGATGTTGTAGCGCCATCTGGTGGTAGGTTCACGGGCCATTTATCTGGAGAGTACAGCGTTTAGTAAAAGGAGGTCTATGGGATATTTAGGGACTGGGATTAATTTATGCGTTACCTTAGGTATTTTTACTCTTGTATATCTGTGTCACTGCTCCTGTCTTCTTGTCCAAACTTTAGTCTAATCTTCTATCCTGAGGTATCTCCTAAACCCCCTTTAACCAAAGCTACCCTTTTAACTATATCCATGTAGATTTCAGCAGTAAATATACCTTCCATCTACACCTTAACACAAAGATATTGGTAAGTTATACAAAATGTGAGATTTTTTTCATTCCAACTAAAGCCCCCAATACTTCAACAAATGTAGTTCAGAAATTATTATCATAATATAAAGAAAAGTAAGCATTTGATCCTTGATTGAATTAATTTGTAATCCCAGAGGCTGCCTTGACTGAAGGATACTTAATAATACTCAGTATGACCAAGTGACTGAGAGGCTTCACAGACTTTTTGAGCCAATGATAGTCTTTTACATTCACAAAAGAACAGATTTGGCCTTAAGAAAAACAAACGTATATTACTTCTTTGATTTGTATGCAGGTTGTGATTTTAAAAAGAAGCAGGATGCTGCCTGGAGGACATCAAGGTAACTCTTTCACCTTTTGTGGATAAAGGCCAGACCTACAGCATAAAATGATACACTTTTGGCTTTTTGGTAGGCCAAAGTGAGCTGTTTAATTCTCTAAAGGCGCATCTGAACAACCAAAACAGACTGCAACCATTCATTGGTTTGTAGCAAAAGATATTTCATGTCATGGTACTGTATGTGTAAATGGTCTAATGTTGTCCCTTTATCTGTATCCAGGCTTGAGCAGCATAATTGAATGTGTAAATGCAGGTTCACAACAACGAGATGCGTTCTATCTGTGTGAGGTGTGTGTGTGTCGTCTTGGAAAGGCAGATATGAGAAATCACATCATGGGAAGCCTCCACAGATACAACTACATAGTAAGTTTGAACGGGACGGGAAGTCTATGTAACACAGATACAGTCTTTAACAGCTTTTGTATTTGTCTGATAGAAAGCCAGGCACCCTGACTTTATATCTGGTTGGGAGGAGGACTCTGCTCTGACAAAGGTAGCCTGGCCACTGATGGACATAGCCAAGAAAATTGAGGAAAAAGAGGGACCAGGAACTGTCCAGGTGTGTGCATAGGCTGTAAAAGGACTGCATAAATCAATTTGTGTACACATTGGTTTGTTAGTAACATACCTGATTATGCTTTATGCAAATTAAATTCATTAAAAATGAGTTCATATCTTCTTGTGCCATCATTTGAAGGTGGTAGAGTTTGACAAGTCCTCATACCAGCAGATGGAAGCCCAAAGAAATAATAGTAAGTGTGTTATTGAGTGTTTGCCTTTGTCAAAACATCACTCTCACTTATCTAACTGTTTTTCTTCTGTATTCATCTGCTCTCTGGGGCTTCACTGTTTTTGAGTTAACAGCTGGTGTGTTCTAATGCTTAGAATTTAGAAAAATGTTATGCTAACGTATTTGTCAGATGTCCAATGTTCACTTCAGGTTTAAGTGTTTTTTTCTTGCTTTTAAGTCAAATTAACAAGATTAATGAAATATCAACCAAGATTGTGAAATCTCAGCCACTAGGTCACTGTAATTTGGCCACAACTAATGCTTATCCCATAATGTAAATTGTAATTGAGTTTCTTGACACCACATGAATGCAGCATTTCTCACCTTTATCTTTTTATTGTTGATGAGTTTCATCTGTTTTTATATTTTACTTCTTTGCTCTCTAACACCACAGCAGAAAATATAATACATTTTTTAAGACATGCCCTGAAGGAGAGTGACCCTGAGACCTCTGAAATGATTACGTCCCAACAGAGGGAACAGACCACATCATCATCGCAGAGAATAGTCTTACTCAGTCCTCGGAAGAAGTTTGAGAAGTACACTAACACAATTCAAAACTCATTCAACTACTGTCCACAAAGTACTACTTTAACACACCAAACCTGTGACATATCACAAAGCTTTCAGAGTTCACCAGATCGATTTTTAGAGAGCAGCAGCTTACTTAGTCGCTATTCAGGACCAGTGCCCCTTATTGGTAAGTCCAATAATCTGTATCTGCCTGGTAGAATTAATTAATTGTTTTTTAATTTGACCGATATCATTTAGATTAAACTTAGTATTACTTGTTTGCAACAGGTCTTGTGAGGGTGGTCGAATGTAAAAGTGAAGATGATCAGACATATTGTTTCTTATGTCACTGCTGCCGTGTCAGGTCCCACAAACATGACATTATTGATCACCTGACGAGCGCCTCTCATATCACCAACTACCTGGTTAGTGTCACAAAATAACTTTTTTATTAATTAAAAAATGAATGTAAATAATAAACAGTGATTTATTGAAAATGTATGTGCATAGATGGAAACTCATCCTGAGCAGTTGGAGTCAGTGGATCTAAATGACAGTTATCAGCTTTTGTTACTGGCTCAAAACCTGAAGCAAGATGAACACACCACAGCGCTAAAGGTATCCTCATAGCTTCTGTGTGCAAAATAATGGATGTTTTTGACAAGATGCCTTAACCAAATGAGTGTGACACACTCCTAGGTGGTGCAAGTACCAGAATCCCTCTGTGTTCTCATGAGTAGCAAGAGTTACCACTGGTGTAAGTACAAATGCATGCACTTCTTTAAATGTCTTGTGGATCTATTAGATTCACGTCTCTGCTTCAGTCATGTGAGTATACAGAATACAACCACTATGTTTTTTCAATACAGTGATTTTTTTCACTGTATTAGTCACTCCCTTAAGAGAACCAATTTTAAAATCCCTTTTGAGCCATTTTAAAAATGGTGTACATTGCTGTTTTAGGTATAAAGAGACTTTGGCAGACAAATACAGCTTTCCCAATGAAGCATATATATGTCAAAGGTAATCAAAAAAAAGTTTTGTGTCTCTAGTTAAGCAGTGTCTAAGACTTTTTGTGGATGTCTTTTCAGGACAAAAATTTAGCAAATTCTTAGAGCAAGGAGGTCCACGGAAGTCAAATGCAGTGCAACTAAAACGAGACAAAATGAAGAAACTGAAGAAATTTAGACAAAAAAACAATCCTGTGTTTAGGGTAACGCTGCCTGTTACCCATGGTTCACTTCTCGTAGAGAGGACCTCTTTCAGCAAGGATGACTTTGTTCTGTGTGTTACACATCCACCTTCAGCCGATTCCCAGGAACCCCAGGAGTCGTTTGACAAAAAAGAAAACTCCTCAGCAGATCTTTATTCACAATATCAACCTAATGACTTCTCTGAAGGTGAAAATGAATACACCGAACAAAACCTGGATTTCAAAAACGAACAACACATGGATTTCAGAAATGAAGAGAGGATTAACCAATTTGAGGAGCAAAATGTTGATAAAACAAATGCTGACTCAAAAGTAGGACTGTGCAAAGAGGATTTTAATTCAGCACCACTGCCTACTGTATTCAACAATCAATACTGGCCATCCTATAGCTTTTCCTCTGAGGTTGGCACAAGAGAGATGGAGGGATGTGCAGTTGGTCCTCCATATTACTATCAACCTCAGGACTTGTCACCAGATTACATTGGTCAGCAGCATACATACAGTTCTGGTCATTTTGTTGATGGCAGTTGGATCGACATAAATCCTCAATCAGGAGTTTCATTTTCCCACAACAACGGCATGACACTCAGTGATCACAGACAGACACAAAGCATGGCCTGTCAGTCTCACTCCAGTTACTATACTGAGTATGGAGCCAACACTCATCAGTACTCTTCGTATCAAGTTAGCAGCTCTGGTTGCGGAACATACCAGTCACATTGCTTTGTCCCTGCTTACAGCGGTGCTGTTTTTTCAGGTGGGATTTCTGGGAGTGCTTTTGGAGCAACATCTCCCAATGTGACATGTTACCCTATGTACTCCGTGTCACCACATTTCTACTCAAGCCAAGGGTGCCCCTATTGACACAGTGAGTTTTACATTGTGGTGTTACACGAAATTGAGTCCTAAACAGAATTTTGTTTTCATGTCATACATATAATTTCTGGCCTCTTTCTGTTCTCTAAGTCTTGGCTGGTTCATAGGCTGCTTCTTGAAGCCTATGACTGGTTTATAGAATGATGTACATTCTAACAATGTGACCATAAATGGTGCCTTTAAGGCAGGCAAAGGACTCTTGGTGAAGAGGTAAATTCACCTCCAAACACTAGAGGGCCTTAGCTGTGGAGTAAAAGTGATGCCCATTGTATGAAAAAGTGGGTTTGGATTTTTTTTTGTTGTCATACAAAAAACTTATTTTCAGTCTTTGATACAATATTGGTTTCATGGTGCATCATTTTGTACTGCTATGCCCATTCACCTGCATTTATTAAACATTATGCCTAAATTAATACATGTAGTTGCAGAGTTTGTATACTGTAAAGGGCAAAAGTTATGTTGGTCATTTGCTAGTGCTAAAATGCACTGTGAAATAAATAAAAGTAAAAATAATCGTTTTGTGTTTTTTTAAATTATAGTATATAAAGGATAGTATAATGTTTTTTTTGCTTCAATTTAGGTTGCAAAAATATATATTGAAAATCAACAAGTGCTAAGCAAAATTCTTATAAATTACTGCTACTTCTCAAAACAAAACCAAGATATGTTGACTTGATAACGCACATTTCCGCTGGCCGTAAACGCAGCCTACGTGACGCATGTTTGGTGCGGAAGTGTCTTGCAGGCATTGCAGCTGCATCGACAGGATTGCGCAGAGCCTAGTATAAATAGTATGTCTTTAAAACTGGAACGCTCCTGAAATATTTAAATTTAATGGCTTACATTACCTCAACTGGTAAATAAAGGTTTGTGGATATCACAATTGGGAGCTCGTGGTCGCCTCTCCCTCTTGCAGAAGACCTATTGTAATCTGTCGACATGTCCGCTTTTTCTGAAGCGGCTTTAGAGAAGAAACTATCCGAGCTTAGCAACTCTCAGCAAAGTGTGCAAACGTTGTCGTTGTGGCTTATTCATCATAGAAAACACTCGAAGACAATTGTTAATGTTTGGTTCAACGAGCTAAAAAAAGGTAAGATGAATAGTATGGTCTGGTGTTGAATAATAAAGTTTAAGGTGAGAGTGTGTTCCCTGGCACTAGCAACTTCACCTCTTGCTAAAGCACCATCTCACACTAGTTTAGCCCAATACTGTATCTTGACCACGGTCCTGACCGTGTACCTAAGATCATGTTAAAAGCTCAGTCATTATTTGTGAGTCTGGACAATGCTATTTATTTAAACTACAGGAAAATGCTAAGGCTAGGCTAAGCGGTTAAATGTGTGTTGGACCTGGTTGTGTCTGAAACAGAATTGTTTGTTTAGCAAACACTTAGCTTTAGGCACTAAAACAGCAATTGAACTAGGGTTACAGAGGTTTGTCATGGCTTTCCTCCTCTTTAAAAGCACTACCTCAAACTATACTGTTTAATAATATGTAATCAAAGCCCAATCCACCCGGAATTCTTCTTAAAATCACATTTATTTCTTCAATATTGTATTTACTGCTGTATTTTGTCTTCTGGCATTGCCTAACAATACAAACAGTATTCAGCATATGTAGCAAATTCAAGGGCATCATTTTATATATTTATACAACCTTGCTCAAAGCATTTTGTATAAAATATGCGAAAATATATTGTGTTGTTAATAGAACGAAATTGTGCTGCTAATACTGACACACTTTGGAGTTCAAACAGCCTAATGACATCTCCAGTGAATATAGTCTATGTTTAGAGTGCACATTGTCAATTGCACTGGGCATAGGGGGGAGCACACATTTCTCTGGAGCTTTCTGTAGAGCTCACTGTTGTGGGCTCCACAAATAGCTCAGAATCTGGCCATGCCAATTATTTGTAGCATTGTTACATGTTTCTGAAAAACTATGAAGCTGAGGAAGCTTATTTTTCATTTATTATGTTCCTGCTTACCTTGTGAGCCTAATCATTGTTTCAAAACATTTGTACACATGTGGTTCCAGCTCAGGTATCACGCAAACTGACCTTCCTTTACCTGGCCAATGATGTCATTCAAAACAGCAAGAGGAAAGGACCAGAGTTTACTCAGGACTTTGCACCTGTCATTGTTGATGCATTTAAACATGTGCACAGGTAAAATATGTTTTAAAACTATAAAAAATGTCCAGGAATTGGATTCTAATGTGATTTTTCCCATTTTTCAGAGAGGGTGAAGAAGGCTGTAAAAAACAACTTAGTCGGGTATTATCAATTTGGCAGGAAAGAGCAGTCTACGAGAACAACCTGCTGGAGCAGCTCTCGCAAGTCCTATGCAAGTTCATGCAATATTTTCTAAAATATTTGTTGCATCTTAGACTCTACATATTCAGCCACATCTATGTATTTGGATCTCTCAAAAAAATAATATATATTTTTATAATTAGCTGTTTTTCACATAATTCTTAGATGATGAAAAAAAGACCAGAAAGAGATCGTATGAAGAGATCCATCCGGATGATGAAGACTTTGCCTCTCAGAGCTCACCAACTGAGCCACCACAGGTGAGGCTTGAACAGGTTTGGTGCCATGGGACTGGAAACAAGATCAGTGAGATCTTACTGCAGGGTATGGAAGATATAGCAATAAAAGTTAAATGCAATATTTCACAGATAATTGCATTAATAAAATAGAAGACTAACAGAAAATAATGTAGAAAAAAAGTAGAGAAAATGTGTGATGCTTTAAATTGACAGAATAGATCGGGACTACTGGCAACAAACATAACCTAAACCTGCTATCATCTTCATGTATGCGTTGTGATAATTTATTGCGCCACAGTTTCAACATTTCATAGTTGTTCTTTATCTTCACAACTTTCTTTAGTATCTGAGTGCCCAACGCTCTGCTTCTGTGCTGTGTGCGAGGTCAAACCACTTCCATACTTTTAAAGTAGTAGGTGCTTCCATCATAGTGATACTTAATCTAAGCTTGAGACTGAAATACTTCCCAAGCTTTAAGACATGCTTATGCTCCCATCCATGTTACTTTTTATCCCTTGACAATTTGATATCAGCATTATTGTGGTCCATATGATTTGGAACTGTTAGAATCCCCCTTTTTATGTATATTGTCTTTGAAGCAAAATAACCTTTCAGGATTTGCATTCACTAAAGGACTTTGTCTGCCACCTCTTTGCTGCCATTGATACAACAACAAATGTGTTTTCAATGAATGGTCATTTGCCCCATAGGTCAGACCGGGGCATTTTAAGGCCACATTCTAGGATCTATGGATCTAAAACTGAGGAGGATGCAGCTGTGACTGTGGTGTGTCAGTCTCGTCTCTGTTGAATATACAGAATGAAATTCACATATTGTTTTTCCTATAATTTAAACTGTACGTTTTTATGTAGGATAGGTGAGTTCAGCATGTTTGCCGGGCCCTTCACAAGACTCCTAGGTTCTAATGTGGCCATTTGGGAAAAAACCCCAAATGCCCACCTCTGCCATAGCTCATTATTAGATAGTAGAAAATCTGATTGCACTTTGTGCTGGATACATACTAATTTATTTGTTTAAAGAGTACTATCTCATCTCTCCTCAGACAGCAGAGTTAATCCGAGCCCTACAGGAGTTAGAGAATGCAGCTTCTAGTGATTCAGTGCTGCGTCAGCGCATTTCATCTCTTCCTGCTGAAGTGCAGGACACGTCACTGCTTCACAGGATCACAGGTAAGAGCAGTTTAGTTGGGACTGGATGTATAGACTTACATCTAATCCTGCTATACTGTTTACAAATCATTGTTGTCCTAACTAGTTGGGCTTAATCAGGAAACTACTGAATCTATTGTTCTATTTAGACTAGTAGTATTGTATAGCATCATGTGTACACAGCCTTTCATTAGTAGTTATGTATGCCCCTCTGAACTAAGGGGCATACATAACATGAAGTCTAACCAGAAAAAGTGTAAAGCCAACACAAAATTTATTAAATTAATCAATAAAAGCTATTACAAAACTAAACTTCCAAACTGATGAAAATAACAAAGACCACAGGGAAACAAAAAGGTGGTATTAGGTTGGCCGAACTGAAGAAAAACAAAACTAAAACAGTAGCTTAATACATCAGACTGCCCTAGCAGCAACAAAGTGTTATCAAGCAGAGACGGGAGGCAGAGACAGGAGGCAGACCAGGGGCGAGCGGGCACAGCCGGCCTCTCTTTAAGCAGGCAGAGAAATTCACAGATATTGACGTGGCAAACATACCACAGACCATTATAGTGTTTGATTTCAATCAAATTACCGTTTTGTCTTTTTGTGCTTTAGATAAGGAGTCGGGGGAAAGGCTTTCCCGTCTTGTGGAGGAAGCCTGCATGTTGCTAGCAGACTACAGCGGTCGCTTGGCGGCAGAGATTGATGATCGAAGGCAACTTACTCGCACATTAACAGTTTTTCTTCAAAGCCAAAAAGATGGCTTGGCCCAGAATGAGCAGAAACTTGACGTGCGTAAATCAAGTTTTTCTTTGTCTCTTGTTCATCACACTTTAATGTGCCTTGTGTTTGTTCATGCTTTTCCTCTGCATGCATGTCTTCTATAAAATTTGTGTTCTCTGGATTTTATTTTTTCTTAAGGTAAGTGTTAAAAGAAACTCATGGACTAACCTAAAATGATCTCAATCCTATCATTTCTGTGGTAACCATAACTGTCTAACATTTATCCACAGATACAAGAGGATAAAGTATAATGTCTCTCACACATCAACTCCAGTCTAATAAAAAATAATTATAAAGAATAAAATAAATGTTGTGAGTTATTTTTATTTTGCTGTAACACATTTTTTTTTACAAGAACACATGCCGGCTTCATATACTAAAGACATACTAAAAGCTGCTTGTCATATGACAAGAAAAGAATTAGGCCTTTTATATTATCTTTTATGAAGATTGTTGATTGATCGTTACAGACACATTTAATGCATCATTTATTTGTTATCTAAGCATAAACCGCTTGTAAGAAACACATTTAGCAGTGAAATTAAAATAATACATTTAAAAGGGTGAGGTACACACTTATTTTGACTTTTAAGTTTTATAAAGGATAACATAAATTCTGCTCTCCTGGTTAGTGTCTTGACATGCAGTACAGGGTAAATATTGTGGACCTTAAGTACCATATCCATTTTATATAGATTACAATATACTTTAAATAAACATTATTAAAATATTTAAAGCAACTTCACATCAGTCAGTTTTGAATGACAATGTTGGACAAATGCAAGTATATTAATACATCAAAACATTTTCACATTTTATATGATATCAACTAATTTGACAAATAATTTGTCACAGTCATTGTTACTCTTGTAAGCATTAAGTGCTAATGGCCCCTTGCTTTTTCTTTGTAGGAATACAAACGCAAACTGGCACAGGTGACCCAGGTCCGGAAAGCACTGCGCTCCCGTCTCAACAATCTTTCATGAGAACTGTACAACACTTCAAACTGAAATCACCTCTTACTGTTGAAACATCTCAACCTATTATAGTTTCATATCTTTCATTTTGGAAACTTTATTTCTAAAGATACTGAATGGTCTGTGATTGTAATTATTTTTCCTGTTGGATTTTATCTTCATTTTTGTGTTTATGTAAGTTAATATTTATAACCAACATCATGCCATTTTGCATTTATGTTTTACAGCTGTAAAGTGCTATAATTATCACTGGCCTGATAATGTATTTATACATACATGTATTCATAAGTCACCAGACTATGTCTCCTAAGAATGTCATTTCACCATCATCTGCAGTATTTTGTCTTGTCTTCTCTCTATTGAATGCTTTCTTTGGTGTGTGTGAGTATTCGATATTATTCTTAACCATGGGCCATTACATTATCTTGAGATAGGATTTCTTAGTTTGTTAGTAAAGTGTGGTGATGACCTTGGAAATTAATGATTCCCTTGTTATAGCATCTCAAATCACTCACTTAAGTATGGGTTCTCAAGCCAGTGTATGTAACTGTTATTTACATAGCCTCTTGAGTTGTTCTTGAGATGTGTGTCCAGTGTCCATCTTCAAAAGTGCATAAAAAATATGATGCCATTATTACCACCTAAGTCCTTGACAACATTGCTTGTGAAATTGTCTTTTGAACTGTTAGGTCTCCACAAAAGCCAGAGAATTGAGTAAAAGAGGCTGATGTCTTATTTACTGCTTGTTTTACCCTTAAGACTGTCGAGTGCTGTGTGGGTTCCTCACACAGCTTGAGAAGTGCCCCACTTTTCAAGGCTACAGACAGCTTTTTTGTACTTAAGAAACGACTTCTTAAAACCAAATAAAAATGTTTGCACAAGTGTTTGACGTGAAAATGAATAACCACTGGGATTCAATCCTCCGGAGTGGACACTCCCTGCTGCGGTAGAGAACCACCGGCGAGATTTGCGTTTTTCATGGTGCAGTCCTGACTTGGACAAATAACATTTTCAAGCTAGATTATCTGTAATATTTCTCCATGTGTGTGCTACAGAATTGCCACCTCATCTCCCTTGAAGTTACGATTAACACTGTCTAGGCTATGAAAAAGAAAACTGATCATAAGTCTTTTTTTTCTTTTTCTTGTGACTCGAATTGTATGGTTGTTTCTGCATCAATGAAGCATAGTACATGTATATATTCTAATGATTTTTATATCAAGTAAGCGGTTCATTTCCTTTATCACTTTTGTCCAAGTAGGGTTGCCGTAGTCAAGATGGCGGTCTAACTCAAGCTTGCGCTGTTTATGCACGGATGTATGTGTTTATGTGAAGGAAGAAAAACTAGCTAGAGAAGGGCGAAGCAGAGTTTAAAGAAATGCCAGTAATATTTACCTAAAAATACAATTACTCAAACCTTTAAGATATCTTCAATTGATTTGTAGACAAAATTCAATTCATTTTGAAAGGTCACATCTGAGTTGCTTCTGGTTTGGTTAGATACCGTTCACTTGACGAGGTTAGCATCGCTAGCTTCTCAGGCTAACGTTTGTGTTGTTAACTGTTAGTTGTTTATTGAAAAGAAGGAAAACATCAAATAGTCCCAATGGACAGCTTTGAAACGCCATATGATGATGGTGTTGAGGTCGACTTTATTAAGTGCGAAGTGAGTATGATCTAAGTGCGTAGAAAATTAGCTAAGCTAGTTGAGCAAGGCTTTAAGTATTGCTTGGTCAACCCCATTGTTTTTAACATAAAAGATTTAGCAGCAAATGTTAAGACAATTAAATCGCTGACACACGTTAATGAATACACGGTCAAGTTGTTGGCTGTCTTTTTAACTACGAGTTCTTAGTAGTACGTAAATAGTAGTTATACTTAATCAAAGCTGTGGTGTTTTGCCAAATTTCCCCCGTTTTTATTCTTTTTTTTTTTTTTTTTTTTACAGATTTGCAACAAATCCATCAGAGGGGAAACCTTATACAAAATACACGTGACCTCCTCAGGACATATAAAGGTAGTATGTTCTTGACTTCATGGTAATGGGTTTATAGTTTCAAACGCAAGGGACAGTACAATGGACATATAACTAAAGAACAGAAGATAAACGAAAGTTCTCCGGCAGTATTTCCTTCATCACTGACAAATTTTCTGTGGGAAACACTGAATGGTCTGCAGGCTAATTTCTGCTGTTGATGTGCTCTGCTGTGACAGCCCTTCTGCTTACCACTCAGTAAGCTTTGCCTTGGTTTCCACCATGAACTGGGTTTCTTTCAGATATTTGAGCTGATATGTGGGTCTTACTGACCTCACCGTATTTTTGGAGAAGATAGTGTATCATCATCATCTCTGTACTGTTTTGTTTGCAACAGCGTAATTTTATTGATGCCACACATTCTGTGGGCCATCACTTCACTTCAGTGTGTTTTATGTCTGGCTCACACTACAGTGTCTTTGGGATAACACTGGATTTTACTTTGGTGAACTAAGAACTTTATTGAAGAGGCTCTTGCTCACTGTCTCTTTTTTTTTAATCATCAGTCTTGGTATAATTGGGCTAATCTTCCAAAGTCACTCCTATATATATTTTACATAAATCTAGAGTCTTTACTTCTTTTCGTCTCTCCAGCATTAGACACTCCATCTCTCTGGGGTGTCTGTAACCACATCCTCTCTTAAGACCTCTATCTTCTCTTGGTCTAGCTATATCGCTGTCCTATCATCCTGCCCTTTGGTTGTATCTCATTGCGACTTAGCCTGGAGATATCTGCTCAGAGTTTATGGCGAGAGTTTCAGAACATTTTTTAAGTCAAGACATGGAGTGTGCTCATCGTGGCTAGGGGATATTCTAAATCGGGCTTAAAGTGTGAAGCAAAACAAGTCGTTAAGAGTGTTTATTTTTTATTTTTTCAAACCGTGTCACTCTCTATTTATGTTCTACAGGCTCTTCACTTTGTAAATGATCATGTCTATTCTTGCAGGCCCAAGAAAACAAATCCTAGCTTCTGTCTCTTCTTTTACATTTCTTAATCTTTTATGATCCATTGCCACATTAGAGGCCAACTGAAAGATCCTTCCACTAGCTCTTATGCAGAGCATGATAAAGAGGGACAAGCCCTCTTCCTCTTGTTGGCCTTTTCAATGTGGAATTTATTTTGTGAGCTGCTTGGAGTCCTCCAACAGCCCCACCATGTCTGGACTGTGGTAACTGCTCATAGGAATTTTCCTCAAGTCAACTTTCAGCTTTCAGGCTTGCAGTAATGCAAGCAAAAAGTTTCTAGTTCTGTGAGCTTGTGAATGCTTCACAGAACAAAGTGCTGATCATCTTTATAAGGTGGGTGCGCTTGGAGTGTCTAAACCCCCTGCAAATTGTGTTTCAGCAGCAGGCCTTGCACCCAGAGCCTTTAGGACCTGCCTTCAGGACTTTCCTTATTAATTTCAGGCAGGAATATTTGAGCTGCACACAGCCACTGGTTAGCCAGAGTTTCAAAATGTCACTGACTTGGATTCAAATTGCGTAAGTATTCGTGATTAAATTAAGGTATAATGTTCTTTTCCACTTAAAATCTGGTACAGGCCATTTGCATATAACCTTCTGGGAGAAGCAGGTGAGGATTATTCTGTTGACCTTTACTGCACCTCAGATGAGCTCTGGGTCAGGTTAACATGTATTCAGAATTTCTTTCTAGGATGTAACCCTTTTTCTGTTTTTCAGTAGAATAGATCTACACAGTATTATTGACTTAATTTTTACCATTCTTCTCTTATTCCTGGCAGAATGAGGATGCCTTGGTTGCTGAGGGTAAGTCATTTTAATCTCTGGGAAGATCTGTGCTCACTTTCTTTTCATTTTGAGTATTTTTAATACTTTGGCAAATAAATTAATTTACATGGTAATGAATGTGTGCACCCTGATGATATGTTATCGCAATATTAGAAAATTCTTCTAATTTAAGTGCGAGTCATAACACACTTATGCTCATCATATAAAACTAAATCACAGTTTTATTCAAAACACTGCAGCCCATTTCTTTCTCAATTGAAAGGTGGGATTAAAAAGAGATCTTGTAAATATAGACACATAGACATGAACACAATTACCTAATTAAGTGTAATTCCTACATCTGTATGGCAAAGAAAAGTGATTTTGTGACTTATTTTTATTTAAGTTTTATTTTGGAAAAAATTCTGGTTATTTTTCAGGTTTATTCTTTGTAAACTGAAACATTGTCATCCTTTGCCACTTGGCATTGGCCATCTTGACCAATTTATTTAACTCAAAAAATAATTTCTGCTTCATACCTGCTTCATAGATTGATCTTTTTTACTATTTTGAAAAATACTGAGCTCCAGACCAGTGTGGCCTGCCTATGGCCATGCTTTCAGGACAACAACAGTTGCAGTGTAATCAAAACTACTCGTCTCACATGTTGTATTGATGCTAACACATTACCTTTTGTCACTGGGAAGGAGTTGGCTTCTTCATCTGCCAACTTCATGTTTTTCAAATAGAGATTTCAGCGAGGTAGTCATACCCCGCTTAACAGTAGCTTAAAAGAACCTAAACGAAACGATATGTCTAATAAAATTTCCGCCTTTTTCCACTGGGACAGTAAGGTGCAGGTTGTGTTGGGACTGGCCCATTTCCATTTCCCAAAGGGGTCCTAAGTTTCCCCAAAAAGTGTACTGTACTGTACCACTTGGGTTGCTTTGGGTCAGCTGATTGGATGATAGATAACCCTCACATGAGCAAAAACTAGAAGCGAAAGGATAAACATTGTAACTTGTTATATTACTCTAGATAAAGCAGATTTCATCCCCACACTCACTGGAGTACAATACCACTGACCATCCTCCAAATATGGGGTTCACAAAATACCCACTATTTCAGCAGCACCAGTCATGGAAGCTGTAAATGAAAAGAATTACCACATGTTTCCTGCTAGCTAACCAAATACACACATTACTATGTATCAGGATAAAGTGAGAACATAAACTATAAAGTTCATAATAAAAGCACACATCAGTGTATAGTGTGAATGTAACAAGATTCTCAGTATAATGGTAAAGTAATATAATAATAAATGATGCAATATCACAAAGTTGGAATTGTCACAGAATTGTTGTGGACTTTCAGTGACATTGTGAGTTGGCAAAAAAAATATTTTTGTGTCAGCGGCAGGCTGTGTACTGCAAAGAGACCTGTATCTCACTCACAACAAGGCAATACACAGCACTGCTGTCAACCTTGGTCATGTCTTTCCTCAGTTTTTACTGGAGTTGTTATTGTGATATTATTGTATTAATGAAGATTTTGATATTGTTCCATCCCAAGTTAATAGTTTACACCACATCTTGTTAGTATGCTTGAATCTTTGTGGCATTACCGAAATTTGTGTGTACATGCACCACATTTACAAATTGGTTCTAATTGTTTAGCATCTGGACATGGGCATGAGTCATTGGAATCAAATGTCTCCTGACTCAGATATGTACCGACCTCAACCAAGCAGCATTTGTTGCCACACACTGGCAGAGTCTGCTCTGGGCTCCTGCAGCAGTAGGCACTCTGTCATACAGCGACCTTTGTCCATGTAGATGGAAAGGTCTCTCAGTGGACCTGAAACCTCAGCTTTACTCTCATCATAGGTGTCTGGAATTGAAGGTATAAAGAAGTCCACTGTTGACTCATCAATAGAGTGTGTGCTTTTCCTCACTTTTTCTCATGACTGGGAGTATGTCTTGCTCATTCCCAAAGTATGGACATTATCATTTTTATTGCCTTTACTGACATGTAAAGGTATGGCATTTAGCCAACAAGAAAAATGGTCAATCAGGCTTTTTTTGCCTGTCAATTTCATATGATATCCCCATGTTGATTTTCTACAGCCACTTGGGATGTTTTGGGACTTCTCTTTCTTCCACTACCAGGTGATAGACATTTGCTAGGCCATAATCCTACTTTACACTATTGCAAACCGGTGGAAATCAATGGAGACTATTAGGTGCAGCAAACTCCTTGTTTGACAAACCCAGTTTGCTGCTGTAAAAAAATCCCTTGATACAAATGTGTACTACACCAGGTAGTCTTCCTGGAAACCAACCCAACCAAACTTTCCCATTTCTTGGTTTTCCATTACACACCTCTCCTCCAGATGAAATATATGTGGCTAGCTAATTTTAGTTGCAGATTTTGATTATTCTTCTGAAAGTAAATAAATACACTTCTTGACAAATCTGATGAAAGCCTTGACAGGAGAGCATGACAAAATAAGTAAAAGAGAATTGTTACCATCACCTACATTTTTTTATTTGTTTTTATCCTGAAAAGATTATGTTTTATTAACTGAGACTTTCGATAAACAGGACAGATCACCAGACAAGAAATTGTGCCTGAATTTGAGGACATTATTCAGTATCTGGATTACCTAAACCTTGATGAGCCCATCATTGGTAAAGAAACATATGATTTACATACATATTAATTTATTCTCTAGTCCTAAGTATGTTCTTTATTTTGTTTCCCTAGGTTTAGACTACCTTGTAGAAATACCTGGTGAGGGTATTGAAGCATCGGGCATCAGGTATAGTTGCAAGCTGTGTAATGTTCAAGCATATCTCACAGAAACTGTTCATCATATTATTGGACGTAAACATCGAAAAAATTACCTGGTAAAGTACTCTTAAATGATCGTAACATTTCAGTGTAATGTCATAACAAAAGTATAAGGGTCAAACATGTTTGTGTTAATGTAGATGAAAAATCGTCATGACTTGGCAACTTGGGACAAGCGACCCCAAATCCTTTTACCAGCAAAAATAATACGGGCAAAAGCAGAGGTCGCAGAAAGGCAGGATGGACGAGGAACTCCAGAGGTTTGATACACACATGAATATTCTTCATGTAATACAAATTTTCATGATTTTCATGTTGTCTTTTGTTTTTGTTTCAGGTGTTGCGAAACAAGACAAAAACAAGACATACAGGATTTTCCCTCCAAGGTTAGATAATAGCGGGTTTCATACATAAATTTTGTTTTACCTATTATTTTGCTGTACATCTAAGTATGGATTGTACACTTTAAAATTATATTAATGTTTTTTTTCTAGGTGACAAGGGGCAAAGGAGCTACACCTCTGGCCACGGTAGATATTTGGCCGATAACTCGAGCATGCCTCCAGTCCACCAGGACAGTCGTTATATGAAGGATGTACGTGGAGCTACTTATACCTATGATGATCGTGCAGGAAAGCTACAAAGACCAACTCTCAGTCAAAGTGAAATGTTTAGGCAACCTTACGTAGAGACTGCAGAGTGTTTAGATTATGATTATGATAATAAAAGCAGAGAAATGTTCAATGATGGACCGGGGTTTTATGATCAAGATAAGAGGCAGTATGGCCACTCTCAGAACGATGGGCGTTACACAGATGACGTTAGAAAACCCTACGCTCAAAAAGATCTGCTGAAGGAGTTCTATACCGAGGAACTCAGACGTGAGCAACGGGCCAAGGCTCAGCATCCACCACAGGCCATGCATTTAGAAGACGACTTACACCACTGGCCTCATGACAGTGATTCCCATCTACCCAAGGATATGAATAGGGCAGGAAGACAGACAGCAAGTGATCTGGAAGCCAAGATGAGCAGCTTTTCTACATCTTTAGATGGTAGAAACTCACATGAAATATTTAAAATGGTCAAAGATTATCAGCATAATGCACTAGCTTCAGGCCCTCAAGAGGCATTTTCCAATACTGGACCAAGCAGAGGAAGCACCTCCAGACCAGGAGAGATGAGCAGGAAAATGTCTGATATCCCAGATCCATTCATGCGCTTCCTCCACGGAGGCACTACTCGTGAAGAACCAGGAATAAGAAAAAGAAAGAGTCGCTTTGCTGACGCCACCGTAGAAGAGCTTCAAGCAGCAAAGTCGACGTGAGTGATCATTTTCTTAATTCTGAAAGAATATCTCTTCTCCGGGAATAGAGCTGCTGTTTAATGTTTTTTTCTCTCCTTTTTAAGGTATGGTGATGGGTATGGACCACCAGATCCTAAGTTTCCATCATTGAGACCTGAAATCCATGAACAACTACCACAGCGTACTGACCCTTACACAGAATCACCGGCCACTTGTCGTAAAGTAGGACATTTTTATTGAGATTAATAAATAGTATCCAAGCAGCAGCAGCACCACTTACTCAACCACACACTCAATGTTCTTGTCACTCTTCCCTAACAAACACCATTCAGGCAGCAACAACAACAAAGATTCAGAATGTATCAGCACCACACAAATTACTTGCTTGTGTAACAAAATAGATGATATGGAATGCCGAGGTGGCACTACAGTAATCTTTTTCTAAATCTCACAAAAATCTCAAATGACGCATGTCTCACATTGATTAGGAGCGGTCACAGAAAATGTAATTTCATCAACAATAATGTTTCCAAATTTTCGTAACTCTAATGAGCAAAAAGACTTTTCTTTTTGCTCATTAGAGTTAAGAAAATTTGGAAACATTGATTCAGTTGCTGATGACTGCTTGGACACATTATTTCCTGTATTGCTTCTACTAATCGATATTGTGCTCTGCCATGTTTCAATGCTTCTGTTTTTAGGGCCCTGAGCAGACTGAAAGCTACCAAAGAGAGCTCCTGCCAGAGGATTCTGAACACACAGGGGATGCCTTTGATATGCTGGTAACATAAGTGGAGATTGGTAACATTGGACTGTAGTGGGTTGATGGAGGAACTTAACTTTTTCACCTCTTCCTCTTAGAAAAACATTGAAATTGAGAATGCAGAGGAGGCCAATTTCCTTAAAGAGAAACTTTGCAGTGTCTTGAGAGAGTTCAAGGCTAGAAAAACGGAGAAAGCTGCAGTATGTGTCTTAAAGTTGATACGTATACCAGAGTAAATATAATTTACTTTTTAGTGACAAAAATTTGTTATTTTTATTCTAGCAGACTAGCCAAGGCCGAGCAGTCATCATCAAAGATTACAACAACTTAAGGCCAGTTACAGAGCATGGAACCCAGGACCACTATAAAAGACAACCCAGAGAAAATTCAGAAATGGGAAGAGCTGAAGACCATTATAATGACCTTAGACAAGACTGGGAACAGCGGGAGGATATAAGAGATGAAGTTTATGAGGAGTACCAACGTCCTGTTTATAGCGAGCCAAGACATTCAAACAGAAGCCCATACAAAGGTAAATCATACATACACACTTATACAAAAAACCCCATTACATTCATTAGTACAAATGTTCAGCATGGAATGAGATTTAGTTCACTATTTGCAAAGAGTTGTTAGTGTGTGAAACGCAATTGTGATTTGTCCCATTTGTTTTGTTTCTAACTCTTTAATGATCCTTGTGGTTTTTTTTTTTAGAATTAAATAGGTGGCCAAAAAATCAACCACAACATGCTCCTGTTTCAGATAAGCCATCACGATTTCCTGAAAAGTACCAAGAACCCTTGCAATCTCACGACTACCAGTCTGCTGATGAATATTTTGATTATCAGTCATCTAGCTCTCATCTCCCCATGGAACGTGGGCCAAGAATGCATAGGGCCCCTCAGTACTCAAGAAACTTGGACAAAATCACTTCCACACTCCTTGAACTTGTTGCTAGAAAGTAGTTAAGCAGCTGTTAGATGTTCAGTTTTGTTCCCTACATTATCTTTGTTAGCAACATACGTTCAGTTTAATTTTTCTATACTCTGTGTCTCTGAACTTTTTGTTATTCCAATCCCCTATTAAAATATTTGTCCAAAACTTGTGTAAGATGTGGTTTTTTTTTACAAATTCAAAAATAACTTGATTAATCCCCAAGGGGAAATTTTATGTAATGTATCATATGCATTGCTCATCTATCAGTTCTATGTCATATTATCAAACTTGACCTAACATGCAGAAATTTTTGTCATTACTTTTGAGATGTCTGTGGAGATTCTCGGTCCTCTTGGTTATAATAAAGTTTATTAACTTAAAATATTTTTTTTAACTGAAGAAAATTGCACACACGTACATAATATATCCGTTTTAATTTATACTTTAGTAAGTTAAAGTACATTAAACGTATGTGTAGCCTACTCTATGGGAAGAGGTCCGTTATATCAAATTGAAAAAAAAACCCCTGACGTCTTAATTCAGAGGACATGGTTTTCTACGTCATCACGTTCATGCGTACTGCTTTTTCCGGTTCGAGTAGCAGCCATCTTGATTCCCCTTGCTAGCTAAATAAAATAAATAATACGCTGAACCGGGCTTCACTTCGAACACCCTAAACAAAGTAAGTAAATTAAATACGGTCTTCGCTGCAGCTGTAAATATTTGCAAGAAATAAAGCTATGTTAGTTGGGAGTATGGGCAATTACTTCGCTTATTTTCATTTGCTGTTCTTGACCAATAGACGATTGTTTTGGAAGATGAACATAGGCGCCATTTCCCTCCCCGCTCTCAGCGGCGCTTATTGGTGGCCCGCTGAAGGGTTCACAGGCGGCCAGGAAACTGTTGCGTTGGCTCCGCCATGTTGGATCTAGTTTTACTGCATGTGAGATGTAGTGATGATTTCAAGTGGACCTCGAATGGCGCCAGTTGCAAAACGAAGTTAGCCCTAAAAACCTTGATTGGTGGAATCAAGTCCGAGGTTTGATTGGTCTGAAGGACAGATCCAAACGTTGTCTTTATTGGTTAGACTGCTTCTTCCTAGCACTGGAAAGCTTTACAAACTTTCCTTTGATAGCGAACGTGTTGTCCACTGGTGATAATTATGGTAACTGCAGACAATCCGCTGCGCTGTCTTAGAGCCAACACCATTGTGCATCTCCGACAGGCTAACTCGTTAGCCCGAGCCATAGTCAGTTGTGACCATCATATTCTACTTATGCTTTAGTATGGCGAGTTTCACGTACAGACTATTATAGACGGTAGAAGGGCTCAAAATATTTTAGCAACGCAATGCCAAATTATTTACATTGTACAGTTACAATCAGTCACAGTGTAAATACTTTGTGCCACCTCTGGGATATTAAGTACGTCTTAGTTTTCTTTCTTGAGTCCGTACAAGCTGTCTGCAATATGTAAACGCGGTATGCTCAAGAGGCAGTTGTGCTAATGATTTTTGTAATTTTTTCAGGAGTTACCGTTTATCAGGTTTTTTATCTTAAATCTTAGCCAACGCGCAGTGTAATACACACAAAATGTGCTATTGCTTCATCTAACCCGTGTGTTATGTCAATATCTGTCTCTTTTGACTGTGTTGTTGACTAGTATTGTACCTCTCCATGTTAGAAAAAGTTGGTAACTATACTTTAATGAACCTAGTCGGCCAGTTGTGGTAAAAATAGCCATTAATTAATTAAGTGAGTGAAAATTTGGTTGGGTTTAAGTGGGTGAATGCATTGCTTAGGTTTGCTACCCTGAGGTAACTGTCTGTGTTTATCAAACTGAAAGTTGACCCAGTATGTGTTTATCTCTAAACAGTGACACTGAACACAAGCATATTGCTGCTTCAGGCAGTGCAAAGCATGGGAAGGTTTCATATGTATGGTGACCTTGCCAGGTGTCATTCTAGAGGCTTTTTGGATCTGCTCCAACAGAAAAACAGATCTGGCACATATGCCATGCTTTTAATTTTTGTGCAGTGCTTCTCCAGTCATTAACTGGACGACTGTGGTACCTGCTCTGGTCCCTGTGCACTTCTCAAAAATAGCAAAGGGAACATTGAGCTTTGTTTCTCTTGAGTCTCCCTCCCATCCTGTAATGACTCTCCTCTCTGTCCTTCTCCATCCTTCCGGTTCCCCTCCCCCTCTAGGTTTCTCATTGATGGGGCAGGTTTTCTATTTGTCTGCCTCTAAGCTTTATGAGTGTTCATCAGTACTTTCTATAATATGCAGCACAGGCATGGTGTCATATCACCATACATGCAAAAGCAATCAATCATGCTTCTGTGACCAATGTGTTGTTTCAATAAAAGCGCAATGATGTAGTTTCTTTAACTTCATAGTGATTTCTTGCATATAGAATGAATGTTATTATCCATGCAGCAATCAGCACAAAAATTCCCATAAACGGCTTCTTTCCTGTTTTGCAGTAAAGGTTATTTTGTATAGTGTGATCACATTAAACCAGGGGTAGGTTAACAAGAAGGGCATTGTATGACATTGCTGACGTTTTAATTGTACAAGTTGCTGTGGGCGTCCTTTTCACGGGCAAGACAACAAAGTCTTTGTTTATAGACTTTCACCTATCACTTAAGTCTTGTTTTCTACAAACAGGACAAGAATGAAAGACACCCCCACCAAATCTCTGGCTGCTCACAAATCAGCTGATTGGCCACATTTTTGCCAAGGCCTTCTTAGTACTCTTAACCCCCCCCCCACTTAGCTTACTATGACTAGTATTACATTGAATATCATTTTAGGATGTAGCGTAGCTGGGGGCTAGTTGTTTGTGTTTTATACTACGGATGTGAGCAAGGATGAATGAGAAAGCAAGGACAAAACCTCGTGTGTGTGGATGCGCATGTATGGCAGCGCACACGTATGAGACAGCGAGTATGCTTTTGTACTTTAAATCATGTGGATGCAACATGCGGCATCCATTCTGGCACTTGTTTCAGCCAATGGAGAGCAGCGTGGCGGCCCGCATCACGGTGCTGTCGACCTATAGCAGCAGAGTGGAGGCGGGCCTTAGAGAGACATTTAGTTTGACATTGTAAATAAGCAGAGCAGTTGACAGAGAGCAGCCCGGGGAACCTTTCTCATCTGTCCGGCAGCAGGAGACACAGGCGCCGCTTGAGGACAAACCATGCAGAGGCAAGCCAACACATGACCGCCTTCACTCGAAGTGCTTTCCACAACTTTATCTAGTCTTTTTTCACATATTCTCCTCTTTACTCGCTGTTCCCTTTTTCTTTTCCCTGACCCCTATCCTGTAGCTCAAGGTAACTTAGAGCAGGAAGTTGGCTGTCAGTAAAAGGGGGTTGGACAGAGAAAAGAGGAGGGTTCAAAGGCTGCTGCTGAGCTGATTGACGTGTGCGGCAGCCAATGGCAAACAAGAGCTTTCTCCTCTCATTGGTCAGAAGTGTTAAAGCGAGGCAGGGGCTAGTTTTAAGGCGGCGCTTGAGTATCGTGTAGCATGCTAGATTGATTACTGTTGAATGTTAAAGGGGAAGGAGGCTATAGTGTTTTTTGTCCGCGAGTCGGGAGTGCCGCTACACTCTTTGCTTGCCGCTGTGTTGGCTTTCTTTTACCTTGCATTTTAGTCTTCTTGCCCGCGCCCGGCCAGGGGTCAGCTCAAAGACGGGGCACGAATACATCGGCGGAAAAGCAGGGAAAGCGGTGTAAAAGTTCCCCAAAACAATGACACGGAGAGGTCAGCTGTTGAAGCGTCTTTGTTTGAAGAGATAAAAGAGAGTCCGGAGTGTTTAATCAGTAGGAGGACGTTTGGGGGCTCTGGAGAAGACGGGGCAGTGTGTAAAAGGAGAGAAAGTAAGGGGGAGGGGGGCCTGCTCTTCACTTGTGTCCGGGTTGGGAGTTTTTTTTTCCTTTAAAGCCGTCCAGTGGAGCCAGGGTGCCTTTTGTCTGTTGATAAGATCTGGGGACTGGAGGAATTGACAAGAGTTTTCTCTCAAACATCTTCTGCTTGACTTGAACAGGGAAATGTACTGCGCTTCAACAGGGCAGACTGTTCACCATGAAGGGCACAGGGTAAGTCTGACTGACCACTGACAAGCACTAAAAATGGGACACAGCACAGCCAAGTAAGTTAGGCTTTCTGAAGAAATAGTTAAACTGTGTTGGTTAAACCTGATAAATAGTTAACCTTCTCCAAGAGCTCTGCAGTGATGAGAGTCTGTCCTCTACAGCCGTCCCTTAGCCCCCCTCCCGCTGCTGCTGTCCTGTGGCGGAGAGATTGGAGTTGTGCGTGAACGTGCGTGTATGCCCTTCACTTTTAACTCCATTGTCAGAAATGATGTTGTATTTCTCAGCCATTTAAAAACTTTAAGGGTTTATTCTGTTGACCCTGTTGAACAACTATTACCCTTCTGTGTTTAGCTCTGCTTGTCTCAGTGTTAATGTCCTGGGGGTCGCTGTGCCTTCAGTCTTTCGGACCCTTTCCTCCATCATCCTTTTAGAGCCAGACAGTGACGCAGAGCTGAGCGGTGACCCTCACATCCACGTTAAACCGGGATACGTTGCACTCGTCTCAAGCTGATAGTCCTTGGTGTCAGGGGTCCCCAGGGATGGAGGTGCAGCTGGTCACATTGACCTTAAGACCCCCTTCCCAACTCCCCCGCCCCGGCAGTGACAGACACCCAGATGGGACAGACTGTCAGCCTGTCAGCTTCAGGGCCAGAGGAGGCTAATGGTTTGATCTGATCTCTTCTGAAGGAATCTACGGAGGCAGCATCTCGTCTCTTTCTTCACTCTCATTTCCCTCATTCTCGGTTTGTTTGCCCTCCTGTGAGCCCTAATTGAATGTTTCCATTGGTGCCTTTGACAAAACAAAGTCCCGTTGGGGTGTGTGTGTGTGTGTGTGTGTCTGTGAATGAGAGAGGGAGACTAAAAATAACTCTTAAGTTGAAGCCCTTGGTGCCAAATCCCAGGGTTGACTGCTGTCTGCATGTTATTTGAATATCATTTGTTCCCCACACTGTACTGTTGACACACTGGAGGAGAACAAAGTTAACAGAACCACTCGGACATCGCTAAGTCTTTGAGCTTATCGCTAAGGTGACCACTATTGCTGTGTGTTCTCGTTCTTTTGCCCTTGCCCCCTCCTTCTGCCAGTTTTCCTACATGTGTACACTGTCACCAAAGGCAGTGTGGGCAGCCAGGGGGAGTCAGCTGTGCTCCGGCGTGTTATATGCAGGTAGCTTTAGCCCTGCCTACTTTGACGCCAGAGACAGGGCCTAGCATTGGATGAAGGTCACGGGAATGTGAGATTGGCTTCTGCAGTCTCTCTGTCAGCGCTGAGAGGAAGGCATGTCGTAGGGAGACCAGGAGACCCCAGGAAGTGGACCTCAAAAGGGGACGCAGCTGATATGATGCTTATATGCAGCTTATGTGGTGTTTTTTTATTTATTGAGCGCCTTGTAAAGTCCACAACCACTTTGGTCACTTAAGTGCTGCAGTGAAAGTTGAAAAACCTGTCCTTCTCCATCTCTTTTCATCTCACCCCCCCACCCCTCTCTGGTTTCTCTCTTGCCGTTGTTGAATGACCTTGGGAGATCAGTGACTAGCACTTCCTGGAGTTGGCTTGAAGTAGAACCAAGGGCAAAGTTTGCAGGGCTGTTCATTCATCTGGTATTGTCCAGTCGTGCTAACGGGCGGCACTAGAGGTCGACCCCAGTGCATGTTGGTCATTAGCGCTCCAACTGTGCTTTAAAAAACAAAATGTCAGTGAAAATGTCCTGTTCACTCAGGTTCCAGTGGTTAATCTGTAATTCCTGCCTGAGAACTTCTTGTTTTTTTGTTTTGCTGAAGTAGATCATTTACTCTGTACGCTGTAAGCTTGCCAATTTGTTTGTGTGTGAAATTTGTGATTGGGTTCACCAAGGTCAACACTCTACCATATGCAAATACAGTATTTTTCCTATGATTTTTAGCCCGTTGACATTTGTTTATTTTGAACAGCCTCATATAGCCAGAAACCATGCTGTAATATTCATGTTCTCATAATACATCTTGATGTATGTAAATATAATGTAGAGAACTGCCTTGTGCTAATACCATTGTATTTGTACATAGTAGTTTTTATTATAGAAAACTCTGTTTAGATTCAAGTAGTGTGCTATCTAGATCATTGTGTGATGCCAAAAACATTTGTCTATAGATAAAACAATTACCTGAACTTCTAATAATATTTCTTGTTCTGCAGGGATTAAGTTAAAGTCTTAAGACTCAGCGTGCAGCATTCATTGTATACTCAGTGGGTCCTTTAGGTCCTTATAGGTCTTCAGGACTTCTCTCCTTTAACTAATTAAAATGGCATTGCATAACATGAGCCATAACGTTAAAAAAAATGTGTGTGTGTGTTTTTTTTACTTTCACTAGTATCTTTTTGGACTTGATATTACTGTGTTGTTTTCTTTATCTCTGCCTCTCTGTGTGCAGAGCTATCAGTTGTATTTGGACAGGAATTGAAGGCTCATGTGAAGCGGTGTGATGTCAGAGTTGGAGCAAGTAGCCGCCGCTTCTGTGAGTGGCCACTCGACGTGACGCGCCTCTAATCCAGCGAAAGGAAAAGAGAGGCGAGGGAGGGATGAGCTGAGGGCAGAGTGATATAGACTGGGATGGCAGCGAACAACATTAGTGCTGATTCAGCTGCTGCAAACGGAGCAACATTGAGTTCCTCTGAGAAGTTGGAAATCAGTAAGAATAAGTAAGTAAGACAGAGGGAGAGGACAGCCGAGAGCGGCACGCAGATCGAAAGTAACATTGCAGCGACAGGAAGAGAGATGTAGCAGCGCCCAAGGAGGAAGAAGCTGCATTGGATGGTGTTGACAAAGCACACACACATAGGAAACCCAACACCGACATCACATTGTCTGGATGACCTGATGAAGGACAACAGAACTGCAGGGAAGAGGAGAGATGCAGAACAACACAGTGTACTCTAATATAGCAGACTGTAGCAATAGTTTAGGACAAACCAGCGCAGACAATGTACAGCACTAGGGAACAGAATATTAACAGTATCAACTGAGGCCAAATCTACATACAACACAATGGCAACGTTTATGGACTGAACCAATTACAGTAAAAGCGAAAGGGGCTTCTGTGCAGACTTTAACACTTACTACCACAAAGTATTACTCGCCGTGCCCAATAATAGAAGCCATCTTGACATGTGCTTTCTCCACCTCAACCTCTAGACCTCTACTGCTTTTTAACACTGACATTTATGAGCTTTTGGAGAAGTTTGATTCCCTTTGCCTCAGACCACAGACTCTCACAGTGTTTATTTGACCAGAAATAGGCCCAGACCGTAGAAGGGATTGCACAAAATCAAAACCACGTCATGTGTTGCATTTTTCCACCCAAGCACAAAGCCTTTTTTATGTTAAAACTCATGTGGGGTATTTTTATGTTAACACCTGCTTCAACAAGTCAAAAGTAGTTTTTTCAGAATGATGTCAGTCCAAATATTCGGTTTTTAAGGAGTTGTTACTTAGAGAAGATGAGTCAAAATCTAGACTCACTGGCAGCTTACATCTTAAATAGTGTACTGTTGTCATGTATGAAAAGGCCAGTTAAATATTGGTGGTCCTTGCTTTTCTTTTTTTTTTGGTCATGCTTCAGCCCACCTCTTGTCTCTTGCATTTTAATTTTGTCATCTTCATGTCATGTCTATGCTTTCCCTTTGCTCTTGCTGCTGTGGTTTGTGCAAAGTTGTGAGTTTTGACTGAAGGTCACAGGGTTACGGAGAGGGAGTTGGCGAATATGTGTGATTAAATAACTGTTCTGTTTCCGAAGTGTTTAAAGGAACAGACAGAGAGGTATCTCTCATGTTTCACTTTTAAATCAATGAATCATTTGCTATTTTTTACCCTCGTCTGTTCCCTCAGAGCGACAGAATAGTTTCCATGGTACTATGTGCTCATGGATGAGTGTAAATGTTATGTAAATTGACTAGTTAGCAGGCATAGTTGGAGATAACCACTCAAGCTAGACTACACAATGTTGTCTAGTTTGGGTTTATCACAAGACCTAGTGCTGATATCTACTTTTTTTTTAAATTTAAAAATAAAAAAAATAGTTACTTTAATTTTCCCGTTGCTGTTCCTGTCAGCATTGGTATACTCCAACTGTGGGGCAGGTATATTAAGCTAAGCAAGAAAACCACAATGCCCATAAGTCATGCTTGTCTTGTGGAATGATGGGACATTTGTATGCTCTTTTAGTAAAACCTTGAAATCCAGAGGAAAAGGGGAGACATTGTCAAGGTCAATCATTAGGCCTGCATGCCATGGCTACAAGCCGCCTGATTGATTTATACAAAGCCACCCCCTGCTGCCATTGTGTCTCATTGATTTAGGTTGCTAAAACTAAATGACAGAGCAGGTCGGACCACTGCGTCTTTATTATTCTGTAACTCCCACTTCTGCAAAGGAAGCTGTCAAAAATCAATCGGGTAAACTGCTTCCTTTTAAATGAGTGATTTGAACCACAGTAAAATATTTACACATTAAGTTGTGTCCTTTACCGTAGTGCTTTGAGTGAAGAGGAAGTTGATTATATTCCTTATTTCCACCAAGGCGTACAGCATGGTCCAGTTCCAGTAGAAGAACACCGTTTACTGACATATCACAGCTTTACAAACTGTAAAACAAAATGACACGCAATTTTAAACATTTAAGGCAACTCTTTATATCTCATGTTTGTTTGGCTTTGTTCAGTGCATACAGAATGAAAAATGCTGCTTGGTAATAATGGGGCAATATCAGAACTCAAAATGGTAATACACTGATAGATAACTGTATATTAAAGGCTTTTGCATTGTGTTTAGAACTGGCCTGTCGTGGGCCAAGGCTGCAACCATTCATTTCTGTTGGCTCACTTAAGAAGAAACAGGGCATTTCTGTGTTGCCCCTCATGTTCTGTTTTTGACCCACATAGCCAGTCTGACTGTGGCTCTGTCTGTCTCTTACCTCCCCATGACAGCCTTTGGCACTTTGTCTCCGTGCTGGATTAATACTGAACTGGACAAGGCAACACACACAAACTTACCAGTCCCTTTTGAATAACTCTGAATACTCTAATTCCCGTTTCGTTTTCTTCCTCATGCCAAATTTTTGCACTGAGTCAGAGTCAAAGAGTACTATCCAGACACACAGAGCTCTGCGTGCTCAGACAGGCTGGCCAATATTCCCAGCAGATTCTTGGCATACCATAGTAACCTGCTGGATCCTCTTTTAAACAGACAGGCCCCTGTAGAGGAGCAAGCGTTAGTGTGCACTTTAATTCTGACAGGTAACATTTCCCTTTACTACTATTAGAGCACTTATCTGCTGAGTGCCCCTAAAAAGTTTTCTTCAGAGTAAACAAAAGTGTAAAGGTTCCCCTTGTCCAGAGTACATGGGGTCACCAGTGGAGCCAGTTGCAGCTGACTCGCACATGATCTCCTTGTATCTGTGAAGCAGCTACAGCCATGTCCTAATTGAAACTTCCAATAACAGTGTGCAGCCCATTTGGCAGGTTCTTGTGAATGTCCGATTACTCAAAGCCAAGAATAGGATTGTCATCTTTCTCCCATTTCTCTAAAGCACAAATAAAATCTAAATTAGGACAGTATGGCCTGATCATCCATGTTTTCCTTCTACCTTGTCATCATCATCTAATAAATATTCTCTCTTGCAGCCAAATAGAAGATGTCTTCAGAGGCATTTGGGGGAAGCAGCGATGCCCAGCAAACCCTGCAGTCTTTCTGGCCTCGCGTCATGGACGAGATCAGGAACCTGACTGGGGTATGACCTCTCAAAAAGACCAGAATAAATGGAAAATTTAAACAGTCCTCTTTGTCTCTTGTGTCTAAAACTGAATGGTGTATTTGCAGAAGGATTTCCGTGTGCAGGAGTTGCCTCTGGCTCGAATCAAAAAAATCATGAAGCTGGATGAAGATGTCAAGGTAATAATAAATGAAAATGGTCTTTTTATCTGTTTAATAGTTGGGGGTCGGGGCCAATGTGGATTTACTAACATTAAGCTGTATATTATACTTCTGATTGGCATACATGATGAATATAAAAGCAATAAATATATTGTTCATTTTTTAAAAAAGGCTTTAAAAAATGTGCTCATAATTAGGCCAAATCCTGAGATCGGTTTGTGCTCAGTCTGGATGTGTTTTATCACAGGATCTTTTTTTTTTAAAGACTGAAAATGTTCACAGGCAGAGTGCGTCAGAAGACGATCAACCACAGCTTTCATGTAACTTTAAACAAAGATTTTACTTAATTTGATTCAAATATAATGTGCAGACACACAGACCTATAATAGTGTTCATTTTGATTTCTGGTGGACAATGATGGTGGTTATCTGGGACATTTTTCCAAGTTCCCTTTGACTTTTAATGTTAAGACCAGAATAAATTTGGGGAACTTTTGAATGTAAAGGGGAATATGAGACTTTTTTCCAGCTGTGTAAATGAACATGGTAAAAATTTTGTTTTAATTAGAGGAAGGTACATTTCTTAAGTATATATAATTTGGGTGAGCATGGCATCATTAATTTTTCACACACTACAGCCGACCTCAGCCAGTACTGCTCAGGTCTATACATAGTGACTTTCATGTGTCGTGTAAAGAGCACTATCCCCTTAGTTAAGCAGGAGCTTAAAGTGGTAAAGAGATCAGGAGATCACCTGCATATCTGTGGACAAGACCCTTCTGTTAGCCATGACACAGCAGCTTTTACTGTGTGTGCAAGTGTACACTGGCTTTATACCATCCATAAGAACTGTTTTTATTGTCAATGAATATAGCTTTGCTAAGAAACATCTGAAAAAACAGAAAAGTGTTTTTGGTGAAAAGTGATTTGGACTGTAGGAACGGTGGTAATGGTAAAGCAATGTCAACTATATGTCATTATATTTAATATACTGTATTCTAAATGATTGTTTGTGGTCAGTTGCTAACAAATTAACTCCATTCTTTGTGAACAGATGATCAGTGCTGAAGCTCCAGTGTTGTTTGCCAAGGCAGCCCAGATATTCATCACAGAGCTCACCCTAAGAGCGTGGATCCACACTGAAGACAACAAGAGACGGACACTACAGGTCAATTTCACACTTTCACTCAAAGTCACACTGTATTGAAATTTATGGAATATAACAGGAGATTTAGTAAGATTCCCTGCTTCCTTCATTCAGTAACTCATTGTTGCTCGTGCGTCTCAATCTCTCTTGCATCATTATGTTGTTTTTTATTGACTCCCTAAATAGAGGCCTCATACCAGCATCCCCTTGAGGACGGTCCCTCTGTTTAGTTTCTCTGTCCATTGACTTTGAAAGCAAAACTAGGCGGGCACTCGTGACCCAGTTTTCTGTCCAGTGGCGTTTTTCCCTCTGCTGTCCCAAAGTTGAATGGGAGGAAGAGGAAGCAGGCAACATGAGAACGCTGATGGGAAAGTTAGCAAACATAGACTAGAGCTTGTCTCACCTGGACGTCAAGAGGGGAAACTTGTGGAGCTGAACATGAAAGCCTTTAAGCCCACTTTATCCATTCACATACCTCTGCGAGATTAGCCACCCATGGATAATGTATACATTCATGCTTGTGTATGCTATAGGCTGTACAAAAACAGATCACATCACACATCATATTAAACTCATGTTGTAATGCTATGGCTTATTTAGTTCTGTTTGTTTAGAATAAACTTTCTGTCGTGACTGTGCTCCACATGCTTGAAATTGCCCAATTTACTGCTTGGGTTTGAATGAATTCATCTCGTTTACACCACAGGTGACACTTTATGTGTTTGTGACACTTTACTTTATAAAATGTGTGATTTTGCATTGGTGTAAAAGCAGACCTTCAGTTCCACATGTTCATACAATGCATAGACAGAGCGTGAGTGCCATTGTGAAGAGGGCACGCCAATTGGGGTCACCATAGCAACACTCATCAATAGAACAAGTGTAGATGTGACCTGGTGTTACCAGATATTAATCAAGCTACTATAAATAGGTTCAAGTGCAGGGAGGGCCACAATAGGGGGTCCTGACAGCCAATATCCTGTGGAAAATTCCAGACACACACTGCTGAGGATATAGGAAAGAGTATAGTGACATGGGTTGTGATCATATTGTATTCCTAAAACAATAAATGTATAATCATCTGTCCAAGAAATAAAGCAGTTGAACAGAGCTTTACTAAAAAAACTGTATTCATTCTTATGCAGACCTTCATATCTGCACTATTATTTATTCATTGATAACATTTCTTTAATTATACCTTACAGCTTATGCCAGTCTTTGTCTATTACTTTTACAGAGGAATGACATTGCCATGGCGATAACAAAGTTCGACCAGTTTGACTTCCTGATCGACATTGTGCCCCGGGATGACCTGAAACCTCCTAAACGACAGGTAGAGACACACTGCATTCATTTTTCATTCATTATTATCGGCATTATTACCAGCCACCTCGAAAGTTTGAAATAATTTTTGGGCCTTTACGATGCTTGGCAATCTGGAGGTGTTGTAAACATCCTTGACTGGAAGCTGGGGTTTAGACAGCTATGGCTTTCAGTCGGATGTTTGCAGCATCTTATTGCCACTTAACAGATTGACAGCAATGAAGACACTAGACAAAATTTGTAAGCAGGCATTTGCATCACAAGGACCCACACTACCTGAAAATAATTCAGTTGTTGGACAGTCTACATACTCGATGTAGAGAAGTATTAAAATTTGTTGTCATATACACTATCTCCAGGCATGTAAACATCCTACACTCTCAGCTGTGTTGTCATGGAGCTGGGAGAGGGGTGTTTACGCTCCTGGTGATGGACAAACGTCATGAAATCTTGCTCTTTATTTACATGTCATTCAAAATAACACAGATCACTCCTCCTTCAAAATTACAGCTGTGTTAAACCATGAGCCAACCATGCATTTGACCCCCTATTGTGTCAAGTCCATGGATAACTCATTGTGTTCTTGAATTGTATAGCATATTTGACCCCTTAGACTACTTGACCCGGGACATGTACGATATTGACCAGAATGATGCTTGTAATTGAGCTAGTGTGCAGATTACATTACTCTTCTCTGGCCAGAGCCCATTAGTTATTTATTAGGCCAGTCCTCCTCTACCATTACACTTACAAAAATAATTCATGGAGATGTATTAGACTGATAGGCTTTGTTCAATTTGTTGATGTTGTCTGCAGGATGATGTGCGCCAGTCAGTTGCTCCAGCTGAGCCGGTGCAGTACTACTTCACCTTGGCTCAGCAGCCCGGTGCAGTCCAGGTCCAGGGAACACAACAGGGCCAGCAGCCAGGGGCACAGGCAGCCACGACTATCCAGCCCGGTCAGATCATCATCGCACAGCCTCAACAAGGACAGGTAGTTTCCAGTGTGTCACAGAAATGTTAAGTAAAACCATGGATTAAACAAATATGATGTTCCATATTGATCAAATGCAGAGTGGGTAGCACTCCTGCCTCACAGCAGAAGGTTGTGAGTTCGATCCCTGGCCAACCGACTCTGGGTATTCCTCTGGGTAGTTGCCTCCGCTGTCAGTTGTTAAATCTAAAGTGGGGAACAGAAGAGAAAATTTTCCAAGGAACTCCACTGCTAGATGCCAAAGGAATTATTCATATTTTAAACTATGCACTTTTTTAATGATATGCCATAACTTTATTTGTTTTTTATATGGCTTGGGGATCCTCCCGGTTTGAGAATATCTGATCAAAGTATGTGAGAGTGAATGCTTCTCTGTCAGTGTCAACCCTGTGGCTTACTGGCCATGGTCCAGGGTGTACCCCGCCTCAGGCCCAAAGTTGGCGGGATAGGCCATCCCCTGGAAGAAAATAAATAAATGTTTACATCATATTATCCAAAGGTTCTGTAGTGGGCTTTCAATTGGATCCTACTGACTTTGATCATCTTCGCTCAAATATTAGGTCAGGCCACTCTCCCACTGTCAGAAATACCAGACTCTCCTAACACACCCACATTTACACCCTTCATCAGAATCCATGCACAGGGAGCTTGTGCTGGCCTTTTCTGTGCTAAAACATTCAAAGATGACTGCTTTCCCACATGTTTTTCACTTATTCTGTTTGAGCTGTTTAAGTAGAATTTGTCTGTTTCACTTAAGGCTCTGTGTAGGCGTGGCATGAATAAAGGAGGAGAACAAACAAAGTTTTTTGTACTTACTCACAGTGTGGTAGTAAATCTAGTAAAATAAAGGGGCAACATTCAGTTATTGCTTCCTCATTATCTGAACTCTATTCCTTTTGCTTATTAGCTGCGTATCTCTCCTGTGTGGCCTATGGCCTGGTGCTCCATGCTGCTTCAGCACACTGCCTTTAGCTGAGCTGTCATACTCACTTAGCCCAAGCCTGATTCACCAGCACTGCTCCTGCTGCAGTCCCCGCTGTGAGAGCTTAGAGGTCACACTTTGACACTCACCTTAACACTAGACTATAGGCCATTATTTAGGAAGCTCATTAGGGTGGGTTGAGACAACGTGTCCCTGGAAACAAGGTAGTTGTTTTTGATGGCTGTGGAGCTGTGCTACACACTGGTTTACTTTGTGCCCATAGGATAGGTGTAAGTTTTCTTACCAGATAAATCCCTGGTGCAAAAACCAATGCCAAGTCATATTATTCTTATTTTAATGTCCACTGAAGTAACTTGTTTGTTTACCTCAGCCCTATAGATTTTATCCTCTTGCCCACTTGTGCATTTTAAAAAATGACGGTATATTACAATAAGGCAGAAACTTTTCTTCTGGCATGGAGCACAGATGCTACCTCACTGTTTTCAGTGTCTCAGTTATTTGTCTGTCCTTGCTGTAATACAACCAAAAAATGAATAGGCGTTAGTATGGACATTGCCTCACAGAAGTTGGATGGGTGTTTATCTTAAATCATCCCCAATACGTTAGGTCCGACATACATCTGTATTGATTAATATGAGATAATTTTTTGTGTTCACCTCAGCTGCTTAATCATTTCCTTGTGTTTATTGCATATCTCAGACATGCTTTTAAATCACTTGCTGCTTACGTCACTGTTGTTGCTAACATTAGAGCTTTGTGTGCATACTGTACCCTCCTCTTGTGCTTGCATCCATGTATTTAGCCCTTGCAGTCACTGCTTTCTCACTGTGTGCCTTTCTCTCATTTTCTCATTCCCTCAACCCCTTCACCCGCTTGTTTACTCTTTCGGCCATCAGATGCTGCAGGGTGCCACAATGCAGCAGTTACAACAAGTGCAGGTGCAATCACAGGGCACACCCATCACGGTAAACACACACATGCAGCCACAATATCTTCACACTAGTCTTGTCAGAGATTCCTGCTCTAAACCACTCATGGGACTGAGGTCTGTAGAAATGACCGCAGTATGCGATCGGGTGGCCTTTCCTGGATAGTGTGACAGTCGGAAGGGAAAGAGCAGCCTGAAATGTGCCTTGTCACGTCCATCTTACCATCTCTTTAATAATACATGACCTTCATACTGATGAATTTAAAGCTTTTCTTAGTAAAGGGAGTGAGTTTTTTTTGCTGCTTATTGTTGCCTTAAATAAACTGATCTGTCTTTTTCAATGCCCCTCTTCCTTTTCAGAGTGCTCCAGTGGCTATGCAAGTAGGTGAGGGCCAACAAGTACAGATTGTCCAGGCAGCAGCCCAAGGTCAGGCACAGACGGCTCAAGCCCAAGGCCAGACCATGCAGGTCATGCAGCAGATCATCACCAACACGGGAGAGATCCAGCAGATCCCGGTACTATATGGTTATAACGGATTTTACAAAAATGATTAGTGCATATTCTGAATTTTCACATTTATCATTTACTGTGGGATTTTTATATCAGTAAAATCAGTGATCCCCAAAACCATCAAAATACAGTAAAATGTTAATTTGATTCAGTGAGGAAAGATGGCTGTGACCTCTGGGTTTCAATGACCTTTGCTCTGAACTAAACTTTGTCTCCCTCTTGTGTCTCTGGAGTGTAGGTGCAACTAAATGCAGGCCAGCTACAATACATCCGTCTAGCTCAGCCTGTTTCTGGTGCTCAGGTGGTCCAAGGACAGCTTCAGACCCTTGCTAATACCCAGCAGGTAACCAAAAGCAAACTCTAAACAAACTGTCTATTTTTCAATAATAAAGAATTTGTTTTCAACAAAATATATTTTATTTTTTAGATCACACAGACAGAGGTACAGCAAGGGCAGCAGCAGTTCAACCAGTTTACTGATGGACAGGTATCATTCCTATCTCAAGTACAACATTTTTTTTCAGATATATTGCTTTGATTTGTAATTGTTTGTATGTTTATTTATTCATTCGTCTATTGCTACTAAAATGTAAAACCTCTCTTCCTCCTTTGTTTTACAGCAGTTGTATCAGATTCAGCAGGTGACCATGCCAGCAGGACAGGAGTTGACCCAGCCCATGTTCATTCAGTCCACCAATCAAACGGCTGACGCACAAGTGACACAGGTCAGCACTGACTGAGCCCAACCTGGAGCCTACACCTATCACGTACTTCACACAGCTCACACACCAGCCAATGTGACGACAAAGGAAACCACCTAGTTCTTCATAGAACCTTGGTTTTTTTTTATCACTGCTCATATAGATGGGACCTTCTCTAAAGAATCTGTTCTTTAAAACATTTACGTAAGTGGGTCAGCAGCCAAATCTAATTGACATACAGAATAAATCAGTTCCCACTTTTTTGATTTTTCTGTGTGTCGACCAACATCTGTGTATAAAGTACATTTCACGTTACTCTCTTTGTTGCATTGGTGATCAACCCTTTTTGTACTGTGTTCATCTCATGCTCAAACTTCATGTTTTTAGTAGAAAAGGTTTGTACTGTCTGTATCTTTTCTGTATATGAAAATGAAATGGAATAATTTGCAAGACATACTCTTTGTGACTAGGGTTAGCCACAGGATTTCTCCTTCATTTTTCTGTACAAAAACAATTTTATTGTTTGTGATGAATAAAAATGAAGCCATATACCTCAGACATTATGTTTGCAGAAAGTCAATCCAAGGGAAGATGTACAATTCAGTGATGCATTAGTCTAGTTTCTTTTTTCTCTTTTCACCTTTTTGGTAAGCATCTTTTAAGGCCTTCAGACTGTATAGGTGACTGAGTATGACACCAGTCGACTCTCATCTTGTCTGTTTCCCTCTGCATGTCCCTGTTTTTAGAGCAGGAGTCTCTTCTCTGCCTCGGTGCAGTTCCACAGCTCTCTGCCCGGGTGGGTTAAAAGTCTTGTGCCCTGGTTGAAGTCTCATGTAAAACACATGACACAGTCCAAGACAAAAGGCACCTTTTTTATAGACTTTTTTTCACCAAGTGTTTTTCTTTAGGTAATGACATAATGTCTATCTGCATTTGCCCCACATTTTTGTACAGTAATAATTATTATCAGTGTTCTTATTGTTTTTGCATGTAGTTCAAACTCCCAGCATGACATGCATTAGATAGGTACAGTTTTATTTTGATGTTCCTTTTTGTAAACAACCTTTGTGGAAAAAAAATAAAAATTACAACTTGTTCAAAACTCTAGATGTTTTTATTATTATTTCTATTCCTATTCTATTGTTTTATTACAGGATTATAAAACTTAGTAGGCCAGTAGGCAGGGAGACAGGAGAGAAATGCAGGACAACAGCAGAAACCATCCTACAGCTACTACAGTGTATCCAGGTAGACACATCTCCGATACAATGCCTCACTTAGAACACAGAAATGTATGCCTTTGTGATATAGACAAAAAACGCATTTATTTCGAAGTTTGAACGTCTACTCTTGCTCCTCCACTAGATGGCAGCACTGATCTTACTCAGGCGTACACACACCACTGAAAATACTAGTGTTACCAAAAACAAGTATTACAAATTCTTCACCAAAATCGTCTGGAGTTCAAAGAAACACTATGAAACTCTGCAATTATTATCAACAAATTCAAAACTCTTTTGTGTGAGGGCTGTATACCTCTGTCTACCAGGGGGTTGGAAAAAACCTCATGTGCCAGAAAGGGCAAGCAGTTAACAATAGAGTCACGAGTTATTTGGCTGCACACAGCTCAGCTCCTTCAAGATCAGACTGCATTCCTTATCCGGCCTAAATCTTGAAAGGAAGAGAAGTAATTATGGTAGAGCAGAAAATGACTTGGGCAGAGAGATGCGTTGTGCTCTTGGTGTCCCAGTCTCAACTCTCACACTCAAGATTTGGAAGTCAGAGTTCAAAAGTTGCTCCTTGAATCACAGTGTAAACATCTAATAAGTCATGATCGTCACTGAGTGCTGGGAAGACACAATTCAAACAGGAGGGCCGTTCTTAATCGACTTATTGCCGAACAATAACTGCAATAATGAGGGCAGACTCATGCTTGGCTCATTCTAATAAGAGCTGCGAGGATTGTGAGAGTGTTTGAGCTTAAGTCAAGCATGAAAAGGATTGTCTGGTGGTATTTTTCCTGACTGACTCGTCTGGTCAGATCAATGTAGTGCTGGCCAGAAGAATTAAAGCAGTCTGCCTTGTGGTCTGCACCGTGTGATGGGGACACAACACCAGTTGGGTCTCACAAGTTGGCAATAAACCCTTAACTGGAGTGGACTTTCACTTAGATGGGATTTTGTAAAGTCCTCTTCCCCTGTCTTGGCGAGGTGTTAGAAGTTTTACCTGTAATCACCATCAAACGTTTTAAGTCCCAGGTTCTGATAATGCCATGTTAAATAATGAGGCACTGGAGAAATGTCTTTGTATTTAAGATAAACAAAGATAATGAGAAATGTCACGAAAGGAATAATCTGGGAGCTACAGGTTAACACATAATTTAACAAATTACATCAAAGCTTCTGTGTTTCTTTCCTCACATTTTTTGTTAAAAAATGTTGGAAATGTTTGAATTATAAAGAAAAAGTCTGCAAACTAAGTCATAACATCGGGCCCTTCTAAAACTGTTATTATAGAGCCCAGTAAACTCTCATACTCAAAGACTGCAGTTTCTTATAAACAAAGACAGATGAAGTATGTGGTGATGTTGTCTGGACGTCCAGCACCACCTCGTCTGTAACTGCCTTTAGTCACAGTTAAATGGTCTCTTTGTTTGTGGATTTGGTTTTCCCGGGTTACATCACTTTTTAATTTACGTTTATGACACAGTTGTATGGGTCATATTTATTTTACATGATGGAAGTGAGAAGGAGTCACTTGTTAAAAAGAGCAGTGGTAAGAGACAAAGGGATCTTTTGACTGGCCATGAATGAGCCACAGACTAAGGTCTAAGGTGTCTGAAATGATCTGACCAAATTTTGTATTTGCTCCTTGCATTTTTATATTGAATGGCCGAATCTCTAAGGGAATGAACACAGGAAACCCCTTTGCAACTGTGTTTCTGGAGTGTGTACGTGATGTTTGGAGTGTGCTGCTCAACAGGGATCGACACTGTAATTTATCCAAGGAGTATCATGGGTCTCATGACAACAATATTATCCTAGAAGACGTTTCAACACTTATTTTTTGCACTGTTAAAGAGAAGGAAACGGTTAAAAATTGAGATTTCTCCAAAGACAACAAGAAAATGTTCTGAGAGAGCCACTAAGTGGAGCAAGTAAACGTCCAAATGTGCAGCGGAAATAAAAGGTTGGTGGGGGTCGGGTGGAGTGTGTTTGTACTGTACTACTGCTGTGCAATTGCTGATGTGAGTATTTTTAAGTTCACTGAGTGGTTGTCGACTCTTGATGCACCGTGGGCTCTGTGGAGCATGGGTGAACGATGCTTGGACCTGACTGGAGCTGAAAAACAATTCAGAATCAGGCCACTTTCACGTTTAAATCTGATGTGTAGCAAAGTGAACAGAGGGCAGTTCTTTAATGTGACATCTTTTTCACAAGACTAACACACACCAACAGCTTTGAATGTTTGAGATCATAAAATAAATCTGATAAAAATCCTTTAATTTAAAGCAGCCCTGTGTAACTTTGCACCATAAAATATCTAAATATCTCTTGACACTGATCTGTTGATGTAAATACGGAAGCCTGAGAGTAATATAATGATGTGAAATAGAATATTAAATTATAACAATGATCCTTACATTGTGTTCACTGTTGTCAGCTTTATACCAGTCATGCCTTTGTTATTGTTCTTGTCCAGGCAGAATCTAGAACAGCTCATACAGATTTGATTAAGTACAAGTAAGGTGAAGGCTAAGGTAAAAAAAACAAAACAAAACATTTTTCATTGTGAAGTGGCTGACATCCCTCTGTATTCAATCATTTCACCACTAAAGGTATCTGTGGATGAGCGCCACCAAATGTTTGTAGATGACTGTGTGGTCTACGGAGGTGAGTCTTTGCAGCAGCCACTCCACATTGTACCGTTTGACCTGCCTCAGCTGTTGTGTGTCGTCCCGGGACAGAGCCCAAAGGCTATATCGGCCACTCTGTCCACGTCTCATGGTTGATGACTTATTGATAGGAACACTGAAGTAGAGCTGCTATAAAAACAGTGCGAGGAGGTGCCTGTTTTTTTGCTCAGTGGAACTTTGATGTCAATCCCTCGAGGTTGGACCAAAGCAGTCCTGTCTGTCACCACCTCGCTCCCGCCCCTGGTCTGCTTGGGAACAGAGACTGGGTTGTTCTGGAAGGGTTTCTAATACAGGATGGTGTTGTGCCGATTTTTGGATAGCACCTCCTTTTTTCAGTGTGAGGCGGTTAGGATCCACAAGACTCTACTGTTAGGTCACACAGCTCCCAGAGTGGTGACTGTACCTCAGCAAAAGCCTCTGTCCTGAGAAGCCCTTAAACACTTTCCCACTCATGAACTATCCTATATATTGTTCCTATGATCTTACACTTACCCATGATGGTCAATCACCATCATGTGTCTGTCTGTCTGTCTGTCTGTCTGTCTGTCTGTCTGTGGTGGGAATAAAGTCTAGATCTGAGACTCATGAGAAAACACCAGCTACATTCATGAAATTATTTATTTCTCAGAAGTGTGTGTGGTATAAACTGCACTGTAATGGACTGGGAAACACAATGAAACACAAATCTATGTAACTTCTAAATTTGATTTTTTTTTTTTTTGTCTAGGATCCACTTAAGCAGATGCTCGAAAACTGTGGGACGAGGTAGTGGAGACAGAGCGCATTGATTCGCCTGTCACCGGACAACCAAAGCACTCCATTTATTACACTCTCTGCAGATTATTGCGAGCTGACATTTGCTGACGTCACTTTAGGTAGTCAGATGATACAGTAGGTAAGTGACAGAGATGTTTTTGGGTAGGGGGACCACCTCACAGACAAACACACATAACTACAGTGCATTCCACAGAGGCCCAATGACAGGTGATTTCTCTACAGGGCTCTCTGCTCCATAGCCATAGTATTTGTGCCATAACCACAAGCCCAGTGTGTGTCACACTCATCGATTTAGAAAGCTGTGACCACTCTGACTAAAGGGAAAAGGCTGTGATAGTGTCCCAGCACCTGTCCCGTCATAAAGCCCTGGGTTTAAGCCCCATCTCACAGTAAACGCTAATGATATTTTTATCTCAGGAAGCAATTTGGGAAAATTATCCATTGGAAAGCTCCAGTGTTGTAGGCTTTGTTAAACTTTCTCTCCTTCGTTTCTGGCTGTCCCGGAAAAGCTTGATAAACTCAGTCCGGTCCTCCTCTTCCCCGTCACTGCGTGAGTCCGTGCGTCGATGCTCCTCCTGCCGCGCGTTTCCGTTTTTTTTTTTTTCATACCATCACACGCGCACCTCGCCGCTTTTCATCCTAAAACACTTAAGCACTGTTTTGTGGCGGCAGCACGCACTTCTGTGTCGTTTCCCACCACTTTCTTAAAGTCGTGTGCGGTTTTTGGCATCACACTGATGTTGTTCACTTGTGCAGCGCGCACAACCCGCCTCTGGACCACAGAGGAGCGCGAGGAGGAGGACGCAGCGGGCTGTCAGCGGATGGGGCAAGTCTCAGGCTGATCAACTAGAAACTTAATGTCAGTGTCCAGGCGATGGGTCGCTAACAGAGACGCGCTGCGTAAACTTTTACAGACGTGACTTTTACGCACGTCGTTCTTACAGTAGTCTTGGCGTTTACTTAAGGTCACTTTGAGCTGTCAGTTCAGGGAAGTGATGCCAAGTCGGTAGCGGCTCATATTCAGAGCTCCACTGTTCTGTTGGAGTCAGTGCATGTGCTTTAGTTTAGTTTTGAATCACGTTTGTCTCTTAACAATGATTGGTAAAAGTCACGTTTCTCCACGACATACAAAGTGTCATTGTGTTTCATATCTCTTTTTTAGCGACTTGATTTACAGATAACTTTTAAAAATTTCCAATAGAGCCAGGCTGAATAGTGGCAGGGCACGCTCGGTGATGCAAAACTTTTAATTCGAACCGGGCTATGACTTGGTCCAAACTTCTTGAGTAGTTTGAGTTGCACACTGCGAACATGTTAGGAAGTCCGTCAAACAACGGCGGCATCAGGATGCTGGCTCCTCCGGCTCCAAACGACGACAGGCGAGTGGAGTTCGTGGCTCTGACCGCTGTCCACACTGAGAGAAGCGAGCCGTCCACTCCGGAACGAGGACACCCGTCTCACCGCACGGGTCTGCTGGGGACCCCGCTGCCAGGACCCCCAGGACCTCGGGCCAGCACCTCCGCTTCCAGCAAGCGCTACAGAAAGTTACAGAACTGTCTGTATAACGTGCTGGAGAGACCGCGAGGATGGGCATTCATCTACCACGCGTTCATGTAAGTGATCTGCATTTTATTTTGTGACCAAATCATCAAAAACTTTGTGTTCTTCAGCAATAACAAGACGTTTAAACCAAGCTCGGGCTCTGGCAGTACTTTGATTAATTTACCAATTAACCAGCAGAGTTGCTTATATGGCAATTAACTCGGTCATATGCCATACATCATCACAGCATGGAGTCTGCTGTTCATTTTCCCATTGTCTCTTTCTGATTCAATTATCAAGAGGGCTCACAAAGTTGCGTCTAATTTATCCAAATCCACAGGGGCTCACTTCAACCAAAACATCTGCTGGCAGTGAGACTTAATAAATGACTTCTTGTATTAGCTTCAATTCATACCACTGTATATTTGTTGGATATGCTTCATGACAATAAAAAGTACAACCATGCACCATCATATCTGAGGGACTAGAGAGGATTCTGTCTGGGCTTTAAAGCTTAGTGCCATACAGGCTGTAATGTATACAGCATGTAAACACTGGAAAAAATATGAGGTCATGCTTAGAGGTGGTTGACCCTGTTGTAAAATACCACAGCTTGGCACTGAAACAAAGCAGTGCAAAAACAAAAGGTAAATGTGTTGTTATTTCTGTCTTTGAGGTTTAAAATCAAAGTATTAAAGTGCAGTGTGGGCGGCAGAAGTTGTATATTTGTCTCTTTTAAGCGCAGTGTGCAGTGGTGTCTGTCTCCGAGTGGACTGGCGTTTTGAGAGTGGGAGCTCCTTGGACCGGGCTGTTTGTTTAGACAAGTCCAGCTGTCCCTCTGCCAGTGCCATCGTGTGTTTACCTCAGAGGGAAATCCCACAGCACAGCCTCATATGTGTCTTCATCGTATAGCATCAGCACATTAGTGAGTGCTCGGTCTGTGGCTTTCACTTTGCTTCTGTTTTCATTCCTTCCTTTTTTTTTTTTCTCTATTTCTGTGAGAAGTGCACGTCATGTAACGCCAGCGCCCTGTATTTATGTTAGTCATTAGGTCTCGCTGGCCTTTGCAGGGTAGTTGCTGGTGACATTCTTGGTGACATTACGTTGTGTCAGTTTGGCCTTGTTGTTATTTCCTTGTCATAAAGTCAGCGGCTGATGTTTCAGATGACATTGCCTTAAAGAAGGGTTTACTTGGATAATGATATAAAGCAAACACTGTGTACAATGCTGCTTCTACCTGGATTCCCATGATAAAGCATTACCTGGCTCTGCGCTTCCACTCTTGATTAATTGCTTATGAGGTGCTTGCCACACCGAGAATTGTACCATGTGACAGAGAAATTAATTGTATGATGAAGTTCAATTATGACGCACTTGATCTATTGTAATTAAATTGAGCCACATGCTTGCTTTGTAAAGCCGCCGTGATAACTTCCCCTGATCCTTTAATTAGACCCGCGTTGTAACTGTGGGCCTCTTCGGAACAGATGCGACGCGCTGGCAGGTGTGTGTTGAGGTGCGCCAAGAGGTGAAGCTGCTCTACACTTTAATCTCTCTCCATAGGCACCCACTTTTAGTCCCACCACTCACCGCTGAGGCACAACACTGCTTCTTGCCTCCACAGCTGCACAGAAGATGCAAAGTTGCAGAAGCAGATGTACTCCCCAGATAAACTTCCTGTGGATTCGGATGCTTCTTGTCGTTGGTTAATTTAGGTTAAATACATATCCATCTCCTAACGGTTTTTTTGCATTAAATAAAACCTGTCGTAAATAATTTCTCTCTTCACAAACTAGACGTGAGTTGATTTGTGTTTGCTGAGACCCTCATTTAAATCCTGTGTTTGAAATGTTAAGTGCCACTTGTCCTCTAATGCTCCCCTCACTCATTCACTGCAAAGGTCCTCTTTGTCGCTTTCAAATCCCCTTCTGTCTGAGCTGCTCCAATCCCCAGTAAATACTTGTTTTAAATTTGTACAAAGGGATTTAGTTCTAGGAAAATGTACGGTTTTCTGTGAATCAGTATTGTTTTGAAATAGTTTTTACTGTACTATAAAAGATTTTTGAAGTCCTAATTAGCGTGCCTCCTCTGTTTGTTCATCTGTGGCAGTGTGTTGGGATACCCTTTGAGCTTTGCACATTACTGACAACATTCAGATGGATTGGTTTCTGTGTTTCCCCTCACCTCTGACCTCTCGCCCATTTGCACCATAGTACGGTGCCACATATAGCCCATCACGTGGTGCCGCCTGTTTCGTACCCTTTGTAATTCATCCCAATGCGGAGTCCTATGGGGCAGTGGAAGTCCAGTTTAAAACAGGGGCTCTGTAACGAGCCATGGTATGTGTCACGTCTTAGGCATTGCACAGTAATAGGGCACAGGGATGGACAGGAAAAGTACTGTCGGGCCAAAGTGATTGATTGGTTCTAAGGAGAGTGAAAATATACTGGCCATGTATTATTGATGTCCCGCAACGGAACAGCAGAAATGACCAGCAAAATTAGACACACATTAGACACAAAATAGAAAAAAAACTTGTCTTCTACAGTCAGTATAAAGTGTATTCAGTCAAACAACAATATCATACCATTATCAAATATAAACAAAGCAGTTTAAGTCATTTTCATTTCTAATCTTATATTTCTGAGGCTAAAAAGCCCTCTTGTTGCATGTGCAAAACACGTTATGTGTGGGAATCCCTTCACGCTAACCTTTTATGGCACAGACCACAGTGACGGCGTGTTTATGAAAGCTTGAGCCGAAAGGCACATTATTTATAGATGTGATGGGAGATACCCCCAACAGAAGTCCAAACTCTCCGTAAGCTCTGTGCTGACGGTTCGGTCCAAGTGTCCTGAAATATCTCCGGTGGCTGACAGTTAATTCTTCATACATCTTCTGCGCTCACATTTGTGTACACAGGCGGCTGCTGGCAAGACTTTTCATTAAAGGTGAATTGCCTTTCTGACATTATTAAACTAATTTAGCTTAGACGGCTCTTTGATTGAATACCTTTGTCTATCCCAGCATTTTTACCTCCTTCTTAACTCAGTCAGAGTCTACTTTCTCGCCTCAGTCTGGTCAGCTTTTGCACAAATTCAACCACGCGACACAAAATCGACTAAAATTACCTCCTCTGGCACTCTCCAAAACCAGTGGTGCATTTGGTGTTGAGCGCTTTTTATTATTAATGGTCTCAATAATGTCTGAAAATTGCTTTTTGTTTTGACGTTTGTGTTTTAGTCAGCGTATGAATGAGTTTTTATTGATGACTCAGTGAAAGTAGGGTGGAGATGTGGAAGTAGTACGGTAAAATGGCCCTCTGTGTGAGAGATTTGCCTGTTGTTCATTTACCACCAGCATTTTTTATCTGTCCACTTCAGCAGCCTGTGTAAATTCTGCTCCATTAAGAATCATTTACGGCTCAAATGCCTCTGCTCATTCATTCTCGCCTCCTTCCCTTTCTTCAGAGTAAGAACCTAAAGACTAAATCTCTGTGCTGCTCTCTGTAATCGACATCTTTCTTCTTCACTTCTAGGGCTTGTTTGTAAGACCACTACTACTTTTATTTCACCTTACAAACAGTAAGAATTCTAGTCTTCCATGTCTCCTTAAACTTTATTCTGCATAACAATGGGGGCATTTTCACCTATTGCTCTAGTTAGCACCAGAATAACCAAAATGTATTTGAGGACAAGGTTAAAAAGCGTCACCTTTCCCCACTGGGACTGGAGTTTGACATGTTTGTTCCAAACCTTTGTGTGCGTCATGTGCTGTATCCAACATTGGCCTTTGAGGCTTTGTGGTTTGTAATCCTGCTACCTGTTAGCAGCAGTGTGACGCAGACTGAAGAAAGAGAGAGAAGTAGACTGACTTTGAATGCATGGAATGAATAATAGTAATGATAATATGATATGCTATTGATCTCTGTAGGAAGTTTTCAGCTTGTCGGCAGCCGCTCTGGAGAGAGTGGGGATCCAGTGACTCGAAAGACACTCGGAAGATGCCTTTAAAGGTGACTCTCGTGGAAAGGTAGTCGCAGTGAAGTCAAACATCAGTGTGCTGCAAAGATAGATCAAGCATCACAGATGTAATGTAATGGCCGCGTTGTCCTTCAGTGGAAGCAAGGGCTTTGGACAGGGCCAATGATTTGTGTGTACATAAAGGAAGAGGTATAGAGAAAAGAGAACAGGGGGTGAGCTGGAACAAGGGAGAGCCGAGGTTAGTCGCTGTATTAATTTCTCCTTTCGGGGCAAAATGTGTCTCCCGGGGGACCGGGGACTGTCTGTCCCGGGATGGACGACTAGGAATCAGGTTTCCCCCTTTAATATCCAGGCCGCACTCTGCTCTGTGATCGCATTCACCCAGGATCAGGACACATACGCACATTGTGTTTCCACGTGTTTAGGGGACATTACATTAACCTAACATTGGCCTACACTATAACCACCACAAGCTTAACCTTAAAACAACTTTTGGCAGTAAAAATCTACAGTAAGTAGGCCTGCAGTTTGTCCCCATGTAAGAGCCATCTGCATATGACTTTGTTTACAAATTCACATCCCTATAATGTAATAAAACGTGGCCACACACATATGCTCTGACTGTTATTTACTAAATTGGCAGAGCAGAACATATTAGGCAGAAGGTAAAATGTAGACAAAGTAGATCCAGAAACAATGACTGTGTCCGTCTTTAATTCGTTTCAGTGTTGACACCACACAATCTCCAACTAATCTCTGTTTATATAATGTTATTGTGGCTGAAGCTGGAAAGAAATACTGTGGCATTTGGCTCAGAGGATCGAAGGGAAATGCCAAGACTTTATTTTGACTAGTTGTGAACCTCCAACACTCTAGATTTGCTTTTCACAGCCAGGAAAATCCACAGCCAGAAGTGTCACAGCTTTCTCTTCTAGCCTTATATTTCATCTCTCTATCTGTGGCTCTCTCCACTGTGTTGTCACTTTCTGCAGAGACGGCAAATCGTCCAGAGCAGACATAGTACAGAAGCTGCAAATACTGACAGATTGTTGTGTCACTTTCCTCTACCAGTCGTTTATTTAAACCAAAAGCTGCTGTTGTTAAGTTTCCAGCTATTTTTTCGCATCTTTTGTGTTCTTTAGAGACATGTTATTGTCCAAAGTGGGTCAAAGTGGTGAGCCATGACCAGTCCTAGCTTGCAAACATCAGTCTGTGACTTTTTATTACACACTGTGTATCATCACCCAGCCCCCTGGTCTTGGCTTCTTTAGGAACTTTCTCTTATAACAGTTTAACATGCTGCCAGTGCTGTAGTTCTCGCATACACTGCCCTGGTTTTCCTCAACGTTACACTTGTCTGTCAACACTGCTCTTGGGTCAAAACAAGACTTTGTTAAAGACAACTATGCCAATAAAGTCAGACTTTCTTGGAAGTGCGCTCTGTCACAAACTGTCCATAGAGAAGCTGGTTAACATCACCTTTTTTAAGTGTTCAGTGGAGCTGTAAAAGGCTATAAATGTGTTTCCTTTCGTAGGTTAACACTCTAACAGCATGTATCTATGAGTCCAGATATCTTCTATGTTTTCTTTCAGTTATTTACTTTGCTTTTATGACCCAGATCCACAACAACTTCAGATGAGTGTGCTGCTTGCTTTGTGTTCATCGAAGGGCAGGCTCTGTATGTCGACTGTAAAGACCATACGGCAGCGTCGAGTATAAATCAATAGCTTTAGCCGTGCCATTATCTCTCAGCAGCACACTTGAGGTCTGGTCCTAATGGGTGGATGCACCTGCATGCCACCGATTATCAGCGCACATGGAATAATGTGGAAAATAACTCCACAGCTATGTGTTAAGGAATTAACAAGATGGTTTATGCAATTATATGATTTAGATAAAGAGGCACTTAGGACTGAATTGAAATGTTATGTTGTTGGACTGAGTTGGGAAGAGTTTTTTGAATAAGTTAAATAGACATATTGCTCTGTCTTCTGCCAATTAGCCACAGATATAGTGCAATACCAAATGAAGTTTGATCATATCCAATCTTTGTACTTGAGGCTGTCTCTGTGCCTTGTTATTTTTCTGGTATTGGATTTGACCACGTGTTGTAACTTCACCCCACCGGGCACATGTGCAGCGCTATCAGGGAGAGCCTGGGATATATATTTCAGACGGTGGGGGCTGCATGACTGTGCAGCCTACATCATATGTGTACACTCCTGTAAGAACACACATTATTGAACCATTGCTTGACATCAGTCTGATGTTTTGGCTGCATGCTTCACACTCGAACAAGGGATACCCCCGCTCCCCTGTGTCTCTGCCTGCCAGCACGCACGGCCTAGCTTAAGTATTGTGAAGATCATTTTAATTTATAACAGCAGCCACTATAAACATGTGAGGAAGCAGCACCATGGAGACGCTGCTCCAACACAATCACAATCTAGGACAGTATTTATAAGGTGTGCCTGGCTGGAGAAAACGCTTACCATTGTGTATATGCTGCATGTATCGGTGTGTGCTGCTGCTCATGTGGCTGACTGTGCACGCTCGCAGGAAAGGTCTTGATTGCCCTGTGCACATTTGCTGATGTGGGTGCATTCATGCGTGTGTGGTTTATGGAGACCCTGTAATATGTGTGGGACCGGCCGACCAGTGGCTACGTGGGCACGACATAAACAATAATCAAATGTTAACGACAGACTTATAATTGCGCTTGCTGCCGGCCCCTTCCAGTCAGATTGTTTTTCGTGAACCCCCACCCCCCACCCCGCTCTAAAACTGCACTTGATCTCTGTCATTTCCTGTATTTGTCTGACACGCTTACTTTACTTTTTCAGTTCCTGTTGGTGTATTCTGCTCTCGCTGCACACCTATTTTAGTTTCTATTCACTTAGGCTGAGAGGTTTTTGGAGGCTAACACTTTGTTCTTATGCGTCATCTATAACAATGTATTTGGCCTCTAAAAACGTGAGGCCTTGTTATAAAACTAAACCTAGCAGCTCTTAGTACCGCTCCACACAAAACACTGTAAATCCGATATTACGTGTTGTCAGCGCATGAGTGTGTGTGATATCTGTAGACCCTTCTCTTGGCCCTAAGATTAAAGCAGTGTCAGCAAGTGTGTGATGAGCCCTCACAGACCATAGCTCATCCTCTCTTTTCCATTCTGGCCCCGCGCGTCTCACTGTCCCTCTCGTCCGTCCAATTCATTATTCAGCCACCTTCCTCTGTCTGGTGTCCACTAGTTTTTTTCTCATCATCTATCTCTCTATCCGACTGATACGCGCACTGTGTGGTCACTGCTACTTTTGCTATCAGCCCTCCCTCCTCGTTCTATCTTTGCACATAATGGCCTTGTTTAATCCGTCATTAAAGCACCTGTTCTCCTCACAGTGTGGTATGTCTAGTCCTTGTTCCCAATGATATTACTGGACAAATTACACTCGGTACTAGTGAATATAGTTAGTAGACTGTACTCACTTGGTTGACTGTTTTTTTCTCTCTGCTGTATCGTGATAGGATTTGATCAAACATTTAAAAAGCACTGCTGAAATATAAAGCAAAATGTAGGAGGCAAGAACAAGAAACAGATGCTTTTGATGTCTGTATTGAGAAGCATTCCTTCATCTTGTCAAATTGTGTTGTCTATCTTAGTCATATTTAGTTTTAAAACACTGCCCTAACAGCAGGCATATCCCATCATTAGCGTGGCACAGGATTGAGTTAAAACTCTAAGGGGAATAACAACAGGAGTAAGATTTAAGAGGTGACGGCCGAGAGACAGCAGTAGCGGGTGGAGGCAGGGTGAGAGTCATAGAGGGATGAATTATTCAGAGCAGTATTATCTCCCGGCTCCCATCCGCCCCACTCCTCCCTGCTCTGTCACCTAATTGGCTGTAATGAGTTAAAGAGGGGAGCGGGTGTGGTGGAGAGGCCTCAAGTGGACCACTTCAGGTACTCGACGGGAGGATATAGGAAACAAGAAGGAACAAAATTTACGTTAAGCTAAATCTAAAAAAGTGCATCAGCCATTCACTTTTTTTTAATATTTATATTTGAACAATCCGACGTTTGGGTTTTAGTAATGGGAGAAGCATATTGTTAAGTTAGTGTCATGGGATATGAAGGGATGTCTGCTAACTTAATGAATGCTCTTCATCTTGCTTCATGTTTTTGCTAGCCCACAGGGGGATTTGAGTCCAAAAGAAAAAAACAACATGTACATGGGTGAGATATTTATGAGTCAAAATTTAGGCCAATACAAACATGTTTTATGTCCTCTGTTCAGCAAGCAGCAAGTGTTTTCAGCGTTGGTTAGGGTATGACTCGACGGAGGCCAAACTACCCTTTATCCCAGTAAATACAGTAAGCACTCCTCCAGGGTTGTGCACTTTTACACACTGCCCAGCATATTCCTCGTCCAGGAAGTGGTGGAAGAAAACACTGAAGGCTATCTGTGGTGAGTTTGTGTGAAACATGGTGACGTAAGCCCCCGCATGTGGCTCTGGACCCTGTCTTCAAATGACAAATAACAGAAAGACTGACAGCCACAAACAGACACAAACAGCTGCTCCTGACAGACGAGTGTTTGACTTTTACAGCAGGGATAACGGACTGATAGCAAAGGCTCTGGTGCGTCCTTGGAGCGGGATACACTCACAGCACTGTCCCGGGCCAGAGCACAGATCACCAACAAACACCCACACTGTTCCAGCCTGAGGTCCCAGTGTCGCTGCCATGGTAACCGTGTGTTTTAAAAAGGTGCATGTGTTGACTTTACAACTTCTACAGAGCTGCTTTATAAATATCAAGAACCAAAAATCCTTCTTTTTCCACACAAGCCCCTCCCTCGTCTGTCATCTCACTTTTTCACACAAAAGATAAAAGTAAATACAATCTTTTTTTCAGGATCTTTTAGTTTTATTCATAGCACCATCGTCATGTTTCTAATTGTCCAAACATTTATTTACATACGCGTGGATGTGAAATAGACAGATTCTTCAGGCGTAACTGCATGAGTCTTGCTCCCAGAAACTTGGCTCTAATGACAAAGACGTTACAAAATACGAACTACAAAAGCATTGTTAAAGATGGACTTCTCTGCCAAGTTATGGGGTTAATCTTCCCATGTCGCAACCCGGGTTACACTGTGTTCAACTAATGCAACATCACTTATTACATAGGCTATAGATAGAGGTAGCTGTAAATTAGTGACATTATGCTTTAAAGTTCCAGTGCTCTGACACCTAATATGGCAGTAACTAATAGCTTTTTAAACTCTCTGTACTAAATGTGTGGCATTGCAGTCCATTCATTTCTGCTTTCCTTGGACAAATACCAGATTATCTTTTCTCAGAGCCTCTAACTGGTTCACACCCAGCAGGAATTAATTCTAGTATCCCAGCAGCCCCTCCTGGAGACCGGCTGACCACCGGGGTAGTGTGCGTTCCCACTTTCTCACACCCCTGGCCTCAAATCACTCGGGCCAATCCCATTACCCTCACTTCAAATGTTACAGTCACTGCTTTCTTTTTGTTGTTTCTCAATCCTGCAGAGTGGCCCCTGACCCGGTGTAATCCATCACCAGAGATCCCCGCTGCCATGGTAACGCGATTAGACCTGTCACAGAGTAATGATGATTGGCCTTAAATTCATTCGGAGACCCGGTCAAGCAGGGAGTATAAACATGTCCGCCTAAGCTCTGGAAAGTCACATGATTGGTGCTACTACGAGTTTTAAAGTTCTGTTGGAGGAAATATTTGAGGAATTTGGCCTTCATTCGGTAAAGACCCTATAGCTCCTGTGATCCCGTTGTGTAAGAGTCAAAATGTCAGAGTATAGTGAGGAGACAGCCTGTGCACTTACTGAAGCGTTTGGGGACCCTGTGCTAATTGGGCTAACAATACCACAGCTAAATGTCACCGTACACTTTACTGACAAGTCAATAAGAAGCAAAGAGCAGACACCAAGCCTGGCCTCTGATTGGCTGGAGGCTGCAGCGGAGAAGATGTGAGTGCATGTGCGGGTCAGCGCTTACTTATCATCATAAGCTCATTCACGGCTTTTACGATAGTCACCATTTCTTCCAGCTTATTGGACACTGATGTTAACACTGTGGATATAAATCACAGTTTCACGTCTGTTCGTTATTGGGTGATATAAAAAAAAAGTTTCATTATACAGTATGTCATAAATCTTCTGTAATTTATTTGACCAATTTCACACTGAATTGTCTCAATGTCATAAAGCGCACCGATATTCATATTGGATCAAATCACCACTACTACTTTGTTAAGAAATTGTGGAAATTATAAACCCATTTGATATAATATTCCCATATATACAGTAGTTGTCTCTGCTCTGGTTTTACTTCATTTACCCAGAGATTTTACTAAGAGATTATTAAGAAACAGGAAATGACCAGTGTCAGTGCACCGTCAGCAGAAATGAAGTATTACGGGAATCTGCATAAAGAGTAAATGTTCTGAAAATGCTCTGTGGGCTTCATAATCATTAGGTGTAAATGAATGTGTTGACAGAATAAGGGTTTAAATAGAGGATTAAGACAAATAATGAAGTGGGATTTATGAGAATTTAGCCACAGACTCATTGCAACAGGTGTAAGTCCCAGCCAACAGTGTAATCTTTCCTTCACTTGCAAATATTTTTAAGCATCTTCTCCTTTATCAGGACTTCCACTTTTTGCCACTTGATATGCAGCATTCAAAGATAATAGTTTAGACATTTTTAGTAGATTCCCCAGAGCGGTATCTGTCCTTGAACACCCGAATGTCCTGTGAGTGGGCCGCAGGGGGATTTTACAAAGTCACATGACGTTCAATGGTAAAAGTTGCCCATTATTCATAGCTTAGAGACTTAAACTGAAAAAGCAAACAAACAGAATTATTCTGTATCACAAGTGTAGTATGTTCTCGCAAATACTCGCACTACTTTGATATCCTTTGCTGCTAATGATGGCCTCAAGAACAGCTGATAACATATCAGTTAAAAGTAGGTTACAAAAACATCTGAAGGGTCTGGGCAATATAACCTCTACTAATATCAGTAAATAATATTACTTTGGGAGTGGAGACTTCTGGGCATCTGTCTCATCTAGTTCAATCACAGCAGGGGCAGTGATCGTGTGAAAGTAAGGGAGCTTGTGTCTGTCTAAAATTTCAGCAAACATAAGATATGTTTGAATGAATCAAATGCTTGGAACAAAGGTCCTAATAGCAGGTACTTTTAAGGCTGTTGTGACTGGACTGACATTCTCCAGTGAGGAAAACGTATATGTCACAGTGTTTGAAATGCATCATACGGAGTCGGTCGGATGAGTTGTGTTGAGTGTATCCCGTGAAGTGCTTTCATTTGAAGTGTCCTCCACTTGTAAACTGCCAAGGTTGCACCTTTTGTGAACCGTGTGACTAACACTCATTACCCAACATTGTTTCCCGCACTTGTGTAAATAATTGATCTATTCACGTAATATTTCTGAAGGTTGTGACATTCTCCGTGAAAACACACAAACTGCTGTTCACATGTCAGTTTTTTCACAGCGCTCCACGCTCGCTCCCTCTGCCTTCTCTTCCCGAGGCCAGTACTAGAGCCACTAAATCGCTCCGTCAGCTCCTTTTGCTGTGAAAAAGCACTTTTCATCTCCTATTTGTTTGTGTGTAAGCTTTGAAAAGTTTGCTGTCCCCGCAGTAGGAGGAGGAGGGGGGTTAGCTCACGGGACTGTGGACTGGCCTGTTCTGTGCTCGGTGCAGCCTACCTGTGCACATTTTCCCCCTGCACAGTCGCTATTTAAAGTCAGGGGAAACGCTATTAATATCTTTCTACTGTTACCACCTTTTTCTCCTTTCCTCCGTGCTGACGACACTCACTCCTCCTTCTCACTCTGCTACATCATCGCATCCTCCCCGTTTTCTCCTCTGTCTTACGTCTGTGCAGCGGCCCACATATCCAAGGTGACCTCTGACATAAGTTCAAGGCACATGTATCGGCGGCTGCTATAAATCAACAAATCACATGTCGGGATTGCGCGTTTGTCACGGGTGCATTTGTTCAAGCGGACAGTTATGTTTACCTGTCCTTGTGGGCGGCGGCTGCTGTGCGTTCAATAATCTTTGTGTTTGCGCGCGCACCAGTTGCGGGTCAATTCCTGAAAAGCCATTGTCGGAGCCTCATTGATCAGACTGTCGCCACACACACACATACATACATACACAGAAACACACAATTTCACAGGTGTGTGTCCAAGCTGCAAACAACTTAAGTGTGATCTCTTTCAATTTACACTCACCTTGACTTTTCTTACTTGCAGTTTGGTTCAGTTATAGCAAGTGATACATCTTTTGATCAGCCCATCATTCACCCAATTGAATCAACTGCACCCTCTCCCACTTGCCACACAAAAACACAGCCATAAGCATCATCTTAAATGTTCATCAGCTGCCTATTTATCTCACTTGAATATTTTCACAGCCACATCAAAGTAACGTGAGATGTTTTCACTTATGTATGCTTACAGGAACACAGCAGTAAAAGCACCCTCCATTAAAGGCATTCTGGCTGCCTGTATCCTGTTGTATGTATAGTTGTTGTCTGTCCCATGAGCAACCCAATGGCACTCTGGAGCTTTAGCCTAAATGTGTGCGCTATCTACAAGCTGAGGTCTTGTAATACGGATCAGTTAGCGTTTCAGTTGGGCGATAAACTGTATAACCGATCCTGGGATGTAAATGAATGAGGATAGTTTAGAGGAACACACAATGAGATCTCTCCTCGTTGTTCTTCCTTGCTCCCTTTCTTCTTCTTCTTGTTCTCTCGTTCCTTTTTTGTCTTACTGCGCTTGCATTTTCCTTGATTCTCCACAGTGTCCACGAGACAAATTGCACTCAGTTGGCTTTTGTGGAAAAGTCAGATATTCTGTGCATATAGCAGAGCATGCATTTCTCTTTCTAAAAGTTCTGGAGCAATTAGTAATGCAGACGGGCTAACAGTAAAACCTCCTGAGCAGCTGACTTTCATCAATTATACCCTTCTCTGTATCCTGATGGTCCAGTCGGTGCCAAGGTAAAAGTGTTGCCACAAAGCTGTTTTTTTATAACTTTGGATATCATGTGCAGAGTGGGCACGCACTTTGTGACCTGGTGAATGACGTAAAGGGAGGTCTATAAAAACTTTTAGATGTGCTTGTTTGCTGTAAAGGCCCTTTTAGCCTCCTCACCCCTTGGCCACTAATGTTCATTTAGCTTTTTTCTTCTTTATGCATTTAAATCATGATCTGTCTTCCTGATGTCTTCATATCGGCTCAATAATATTTTGTCGAGGTAGGACATTACTGTGAAGCACTCAGGACAGAGCAGGTTTTCGGCGTGTGTCCCCCTGAGAGCAGCTCTGCTGATTTGGTGAATTTGGACTGATGCTTTGCTCTTAATTGACATTTCCTGTGAAGAAGGGAGCGATGGAGGATAGTGGTTCTCGACTGAAAGTGTGCCCTCAGCAGAAATGTGACTCCTTCACGACTGTACATTCATGGCCTAAATGTCTCCTGGAATTTTTAATGTATTTATGTATTTACTTATTGATTGCATTGTTAATATGCCATAAAAACGGTGTTTATTTGGGACAGCCGGATAGATGTGAGGACAGGCATCGTCTAGTCACCTTGGTAGGTCACTGCTAGACATGGGCATGACAAAACAAAACGTCACTGAACAAATCACTTTATAAATAAGAAATAATCATTCTCAGAAAGTGCTTTTTTTTATCCCATGTTGAATGCATGTCCAATTAAAAGACTGACATAAATTACCTTTTAAATACACTTAAGATCCACCAGCTGTATTGGTTTTGGAGTAACTGTGCAGCTATTCACTTTTTTGACAGGAATGTTGCATTTGTGCTACAATTTGTTTCCTGTCATAAAGAGCCAAACCCACCTGAGATGCTGGCCCCAAGTAATCTGCTCTTTATTGAAATGCAAACATTACATTGGGTTAATTGAAGGGGAATGGACAGACAGCTCAGTCAGCACATTACTGAAATAATAAATAACCAAAATGTCTTGTTTGCAAAGAGTCATCTGAGTATGTTATTTTCAGAGTAGATCCTAGCCACTTGAACAGTTATTTTGGGGCTTCTGTTTATTCTAGCTGGTCTGGATTGACCTATTTACCTAACAGTAACTAGACAAGCAGACAAAAACAGTGTCAGATTCTCAGACTAAAGTTATGGTACTATGTAATTAGAACACAAAAACTAACACAACTATCTTTATGGTGTTCTGGTTTAAACTGGTTAAAAGAAATGATCAGTATAAGGTTCTAGCCCTACACAGCTTTCCCTTTTTGAAATACTGACATCTTACTCCCAAGGCTGTGTTTAATGATGTCCTATTTATTTTTGTTTTAAATTGCTATTCTGATCGCTAATCATTCCCATTTATTTGGTGTTTGTGCAATCACTTATTAATTACAATGAAATCCAGGTCAGTAGAAATCTATTCCCAATTTCTTTAGAACTTGAAATGCATTTTGTCTGACACAAATTAGGCCGACTGAGAATTGTTGATCGCATTACTAATCGCTGTGAAAGGGCACCATTGTGTGAGTCCATGAGAATAGGTTTAGTGTCCAACAAGTGTTCTCTAACTTTGGTCTGTGGCATGTGGAGCAGCTGGACCAGCAGCTGCCACCTGGATAATCCTGCTGCTGGCAGTTCACATGGCCGCCAGGATCGAGAACAGGCCAGAGTATATTTGTTATTTATATTCTTTATTATTTTGTGTTGACATGTAACAATAACTCCAAGGGATATGAACGACTGTTGCCATTATCTTCAAATGCAAGAATCTTAAAGCAGTCACTGAGAAGACTTTGCCCGTTTCACTAAAATCAGGATGAGTTTACTGTATATAAACACAAGAGCAGTGACGCATTATCCACGAATTCATGCTGTCTTTTATTTGTGAGTGCCTCTTGGACACAAATGGCTTTATCTTTAAACTGACACAAATGTAAATCACAAACATCTGTTTCCACTTTTGAACATGTATATCTTAGACTGAGCACAGATTTCTTGACTCATCAGCTAAAAACTCAATTATTCTATGCTCCTTTGCTTGTGTAGCGTTACGGATCAACAAATCTCTTCCTGCTTTTCTGCAACTGTGTCTGCTCTGTTGGCTAATCACTCAGACTGAACAAAGCTTATTGTAATGAGTTTCACTAAGTCCATTTGTTTTGGGGTAAATGTAACCTGTAAAGTGTTTTCTGTTTTCTGATGTGTTTAATGACCTGTGGTTGATTTTACTTTTCAGATTCTTGCTGGTGTTCAGCTGCTTGGTGCTGTCGGTCTTCTCCACCATCCCAGACCACCAGAAAATGGCCAACCAAGGCCTCTTCATTCTTGTAAGACCTCTTCCCTCTTCCTGACTCAGAGACAGTGACTACCTCAGCATCCATTTACTTCTCATAGACTGGCCTTTTAAATACACTTACTGTGGTGTGTCTGTATGTGCGGTGCTTGTGTACGTGTTGTTTTGTTGGCCGCTGGAGCCAGAGACAGCCTTGTAAGCAGGTGGGAGGATTCAGGTGTTGTTGACAGTGCAAGAAATCACAGACATGATCCACTAATCCTAATAGCTATTCCATAACCCCCCTCCCCCCTCTTCCTGTGTGCTCCAGCTGCTTTACTGAAAGGTAATGGACACTGGCATTCTCCTTTTTAACCTGACTGTTCCTCTCAGCCTCAGTAGCGTCTCATTTATCTAAAACAACATTCACTCTGGTCACTCTCTCAATCAATCAGAGCCATTAGCAGCTAATCAGCCATTAGTGGACTTTACTTACACTAACGCTTCCTCCAATGACTGATTAGGCCACCTTAAACTAAACCAGAGGCAGAGTAAAGATTCAGAGCGACATGAGAAAATAGCATTTTACAAGTGGACAATTATTAAAATAGTTATTGGCATTTAAATAATACGGTAGATGCAGTGTGTGACATGAACACACATTTTAACAAAAGCCCAGTGTGCACACATTTCTATGGCATTTGTTGTAAAATTTGTGTTGCTTGTGTATTTTTTGTGTGGGATTGCAGGAGTTTGTGATGATCGTGGTGTTTGGTTTGGAGTACTTCATCAGGATCTGGGCGGCAGGTTGTTGCTGCAGATACAGGGGATGGCAGGGCCGCCTCAGATTCGCCAGGAAACCCTTCTGTGTCATTGGTTTGTAGCACATCGTTTGTATGTTGATTCATAATGTGTCCATACATGAGTGATAGCAATTAACTGTTTTACTCTTTTACTTGTTTCCTTTTTCTAGATTTCATCGTGTTTGTGGCATCATTGGCAGTGATTGCTGCCGGGACACAGGGCAACATCTTTGCCACCTCGGCGCTGCGCAGCATGCGTTTCCTGCAGATCCTGCGTATGGTTCGTATGGACAGACGAGGAGGCACTTGGAAACTGCTGGGCTCAGTGGTTTATGCTCACAGCAAGGTGGGAACCCAAGCCTGTCATCTGCAGTGCCAGCCTTCATGTGTTCTGGAACAACAGGGTTTAGATCTTTGACATTATAGAGGCTGCATTGTTAAAAGGCTCACTTTGATGTTAATGACACAATATCTATTAAGTCTGATGATCATTTGGTATGATTTGCTGCCCATAGTTTCATTCCATTTTTCCTGATTTGCTGACCTGACACCCGTTGCTTTGAGAACACAGTTAGACAGAGACAATGATGATGAATTGAGGTCTGGCCCTGTCTAATTCTGAAGCCAAGTCAAAAGTGATGACGATTCGACTTCAGCCAATTATGATACTAGATAAGCGTTAATGAAAGCAGGGATTATGATGGCAAAGATGCTGCCGCTGTTGACACCTGTGATTGATGGCTTCCTTGTTATTTTCTTTCCCTCTTCTCAGGAGTTAATAACGGCCTGGTACATAGGCTTCTTGGTCCTGATCTTTGCCTCGTTCCTGGTGTACCTGGCAGAGAAAGACAATAACTCAGACTTCAACACCTATGCAGACTCCCTCTGGTGGGGGACTGTGAGTACTGTAGAACGCACACACTGACAGAGGCTCTGTAAGGGTCTGAGTTGTGTTTTAGTGTTGTAATAAATCCTCAGATTTTAGTGCAAATAAAAGGTCACCAACTTTACAGTCATAAATAGTCCTATGATGAGTGTTTGTCTATCTGTGATTCCTGAAAACCCACTGATCAAACCCTCTGTTAGGAGAAAAGACTGAATAATACTTACACACAACGCAGAAATAATCATGCACTAAATTGATGCTTTTTAGATTACTCTGACCACTATCGGCTACGGCGACAAGACTCCTCGGACCTGGCAGGGACGCCTTCTCGCAGCGGGCTTTGCTCTTCTGGGGGTCTCCTTCTTCGCGCTGCCTGCTGTAATCCTCTATAAGACCCACAGAGCTTTAAATGTTTGACTTTGTGTTTTGACCTGTATTGAACTTGTGACTTTTGGCTTTTAGGGAATTCTAGGGTCAGGCTTTGCTCTGAAGGTTCAAGAGCAGCACCGACAGAAGCACTTTGAGAAAAGGAGGATGCCTGCCGCAAACCTCATACAGGTATGTCACAATTATTTATTTCCCTTCTGATTCCAATTTTCAATTTGATCTTTGATCTTTTTGTTTTGTGTCATCCTTTAGGCGGCATGGCGTCTGTACTCCACAGATGCCAAGCACTCATACCTAACAGCTACATGGTACTTCTATGACAGCATGTTACCCTCATTCAGGTAGGTGCTCACATTAGTCTTCAGGTCAACATCACAGGCTGAAATCAAGTATCAGCACCACATATTTTTCTTTAAATGCAGTTTGCTGAAAATTAGTTTGGAGGTGTGTGTGGTGGTGCCTTTTAATTGCTCTTTTAACATTCAAAGTGGGTTATGCTTCTGCCCCCATTATTCAATTATTGAATTACACTTATTCTTTACATTATTTTCATACATTTTGCAAATATTGTATGTATTAATTTGACTTAATATTGTATGTATTAATTTGACTTAATATTGTATGTATTAATTTGACTAATTTTGTTTGCTCAAAAGGAGGGCAACATGAGAGTCTTTTGCCAAAAAGTAGCTTAGATTAATTGCCTCTCTTGTGTTCCTCTTCTTTTGAGTGTTTGGACCATTTATTTTGGCTTTTTGTGTGTTTTTCATGATTTATTTCTTTATGTTCATTTGTCATGTGTTTTTTGTTCTGATTCATTTGTGCATGTGGGTGTCAGAGAACTGACGCTACTGTTCAGTCACCTCCAGCGACAGCGTAACACCAAGAAGGTTCTCCACAACTCCTACCACACGTTGCTGTCAGGGCTGCGGCCCTACAGCTCCCCCTACCTGTCGGGGGACAGGTACGAAACCTGCAAACTCGCCAGCTCTCACTGCACATTCAGACCGGTGGCTGATCAAAACGTATGTGCAGATCTAAACAAACACAGTAGGGACACAGAGTACCAGGAATACAACGGTTCAAACTGGTGCTTTCTGCGTGGATGTGTCTAACAGAACCTAACCTACAGTGTGTTGCAGCTCTCCCACAAGCTTCATCTTTACCTGCTTCACTCGCTCACCATCCTCTCATCTCCTGCTGACCACTCACCTTGTCTTCTTCTTTCCTTTCCTTTTATTTTACATCACGCCATCCATCCTTCATCCTCCATGTGTTCTCAGGAAGGCAGATGATCCGTGCAGGTTTGTGCCTCCAGTCATAAGATGTTGCTTGTTGCTTTTTTTTACAGTGAGGATGTACATAAAGGCTAATATGTACAGTGTCAAGGGTGGACAGAGAACCTTACCTCAGACGTTTGCATGAAATTTAAGTGAATAATACTTTGAGACAGGTTGCCTTTGATGAATATACTCAGATGGAGCCATCACTTCTGCATGACTAGTCCTCACTCCAAATTGTCTCCATAATCCAAAGCTGCCTTTCAGCAGCTTTTTGTTGAATGGGTTCATTTAACCAAACAAGATCATGGCTATTTGGACTATTGAGATACCACTCCCTCCTCCACTTCAGTGTTGTCCCCTTGTTTTCTTTTCCCTTGTATACATCCTTGTTTTGATGGGATCACCACGTTCCCAGTGTCCCAGAACTCATCTTCCTCCCCATACTTCCTCCTCGTTTCCCCCTCACCCTTTCTCCCTCTGCCTTGTGTGTCTCCCCAGTCAACTTCTTTCTAAAAAGCGAGGTTTCTTCCGGATACACGCTGGCCGCAAGCAGAGGTATCCACGGCAACAAGCCTGTGCACGGGGCACGCTAGAACGTCACTAATATCTTCCCTTTGAACCTGCATTTCCCTGACCTTGCCTGATTCACTCAACAGTTAGTGGACCAGAGCAGTAGCTAACTAAATGGTCATGTTTCTACCATTAATATGCTCACGCTGAGATTGTGAGACACTATATTTATGTTATTTACAATGACTTTAATGTAAAATACCATTAGCAGATACTACACTCTGGTCCACAAGTGCTCATGTGACATGTTTACTGTCAAGTCATGCTCAGTTTTTCTAGGGGCATGTAATTTGGGGAAATGTAAATGCTGAAAAAGCTAGCCTGAATGAGCTTGTTTTTCCTTCTGGTCATGTGTTGAAAACACAGCATAAGTCCTTTTAACAGATTGATGATAAAAGACTAAATTGGCTTGCTTTATGTTTTCAATTCAGTTTTTAGCTCTAATATTATTTGATTTGATTTTAAGAGAGGTTTTAGATAATTAAGCATGCCTTTGTTTCTCCAGATTTGTCATTTGTAGTAATACAACTTCCAAATCACTAAAGTTGTAATTCTAAAAAGCTCTAAAGTGCATGATGTTCTGTTCTGAATGTGCCCAAACCTGCAGCATGCAACTCTCTCATTTTCCCTCTTCTTTCCTTTGGCCTGTACCTAAAGCATTTCAGCTTGCTTACATGAAATGCACTTTTCTCTTAAAATCCGCTCACTATTTAAATTTTAATTTAAATGGCTGGCTATAACACACGCACAACAACGAGTATATCATCGTAAATATGCGGGAGTGAAAGGCCTGGGCTGGAATTGCTCTGTGGTGCATGACATTTGCATTGCCTATGGATCCGTGAGGGTGTGTAACATGTAAGTGGCTCTAGACAAGGAGTGGTCTCAGGAGCGTGCTACAACAGCAGCATTAGGACTACACTGACTGCCAAATATCTTTCCTCCTTCTGCCGTTGGTTGTTGTTGATACAGTAAAGAGTTCTAACTGTGCCTCCTTTAGTTTGGCTACACTTTAAAGCCACTGTTTGGCTGTTTATTGTTTTTGCAGTGTTTTATTCTGATGTTGGGTGGGACATATTCTGCCATGCCAGCACTGCTGCATTTCTTGAATCAGGTTTCAGTTTGACTGTGCTGAATCAGGCACAGTGATATAGGTACATTAAATTAGCAAATCCTCACAGCAGAAACAGTTTTAACAGTACTGGGGGCTCCCTGTGGTCAAGCTGCCTCCAAATACAGTTGTCTGTTCATGTTGTCCCTGTTCTATTTGTTGGCGAGTCATGTAACTTCACTTTTACTAACAAGTTCTTTCCTGAAAAGCTCAGTCCACCCATCTGCTGCTTTCCTAATGTCCGGGTTAACACAGCATAGTTTTCCATAAAGCTCAATGGCATGATCCCTGTGAGCAGTGATGCTATACACTCAACAAGTATTGTTGTAATAAAATGCACTTGCCACAGTTGTTTGACTATTTTATCCTCACCTCATCAGTGGAAAAATGGGTTTCCGTGATCGGATCAGGATGAACAATTCCCGATCATCTCAGGCCATTCGCAATAAATCGTCCCCATTGCCACCCGGCCCTGGGGTGCGGCGCTCACCCAGCCAGGAGAACGTCCCAGAGGCCACCAGCCCAGGGAAGGTCCAGAAAAGCTGGAGCTTCAATGACCGCACACGATTTCGCACTTCTCTACGGCTCAAACCACGTCCTCCTGCTGATGGTACACACGGATATATCAAAGCGGTTGTCATTCACATTTATGTATTGATGTCTAACAACTGTGTCCTCTTCATGTGCCAGTGGAAGGAGTTGGTGAAGACAATGTGGAAGATAAGCCATATTGTGACGTGGCCATGGAGGAGGTCATTCCAGCAGTGAAGACTCTCATACGAGCCGTCAGGTAAGTTTAGCTGTTGCACCATAAGTGTTGTAGTTTCTAATATGCTAAGAATATGAAGCTACAAAATGAATATGTAAACAATAGCATTGTAGTTTTTTTGCCTATATTTTTCTATTTATTTTTAACACAAGATGTAACAGCGTGGCCATTTTCTTGCTTTTAGCTTGGTGTGTATAACCCTATATATCATGTCACTATCATGCATCCCCTACATTCTTCACCACACACTCTCCACTATGCTCATGTTTAAATGTAAAGGCTCAGAGCTATAACAGCAGCTTGTGTTGCTAGATCTGCTCTCCTGGCTCCACCTGCTACTACCTCATAAAAACAGATGTAAGCAAAATCTGCTGCGCCAGTGGTCACTGACAGAATAAGGTCACTTTGGTCAGAGAAAACCTATCCAGATTTATGTGGGCCATTGTAGGCTTTGTAGGCCTACGTTAATATAAGAACATGCTGCTTTTCCACTTTGAGTTTGCAGATACAGCTGACAGAGTGGAAATGTCCACTTAGGAGCAGGTAACTGAGCCCTCCTGCAGCCAGGGTCAGTTCCACACTGTGACCTTGTCGCAGAGCTATCCCCTCTCATTCAGGCCGTTCCTGTGTGAAGTGACCTTTTAACACTATACACACACTGCAGACACATGTATAGATCACAGTAACACAGCACAGCAGCAGTTGATATAGTTTAGACTAGGGGACCGTAATGATTGACCAAGAAACATTTGATCCTGCATACTGCAATCATGTAGGCCAATATTGCTAATATATATCATACAAGGAAGTATATTCATTAAGTACTTTTACAAATATACATTTGTGTATCATACATACTGCAGTGAATTTACCTTAATCAAATTACTTGGCATTAAATACGGTGCACTGCAAGCAGTGGCATTGTATACATTGCGATTTATAGTTTATCAAAATGGCGTGCTGGGCTCTACACATTACACATTACTCATGTCCACTTGAGTATTTTGAGTATTACAGTACACTACACCACCAGATGACCACTCTAGAGCTATCACGGTTCTTTCCAAATGACCATGCATGTTGTATATTGGAGACTAGCCAGTGTCTTGGTCAAATGTAGAAAACTAGGTACCCAATGAAGTTCTGAATCTAAAAGCTTTGATCATACAGAAATTATCAGTTTAATAAAGCTTACTTAATACATTACCTAGTCCACAACAATTAATCTTCTTTTATATTAAGCAACAGCAAAAATTACACACCACATGCAATTAATCATAATATGAAAAAATGTTCAAACCACCAAATTGTTAAACAATTTAAATATTCCTGAGGGCTGCTAACATGATATTTATGCACATGTTCACATATCAAACACGTACACACATTGACCTGCTGAGAGCCTTTCACTTATGATGGCAGAAAAAACTACAATTACTTACAAACATCTGGTATTGGGACTGTGGTGGTCTCTCAAGGGGTTTGTGGAGAGCAGATTATGGTCTCTTTTGTAGCTGCACAGCAGTTTTCATGCTGCTGTGACGCTGTGTGTGTCGTTGTACAGGTGCTCTGTGAGGCTCTTAAATCAAGGGTTTACATGTGTGGATAATTGATAACATTACATTAGGGATGCAGAAAACAGTGAAGTTTCTGTTTAGCCATTTTGGGTCACATATGTAATCACTTTCTTCTATGCAGCAAGTGACAAATTCGTTATGTTTTCTGTTACTTTTGAGAAGCATCAAACAAAAACAGCAATGATAAACGACTGAGTGCTGACGCAGTCAAGACTCAACAGTGCCTCAAAAAATATTTTGTCAGTAAAAAGACAATTACATTTTCTTTATCATTAAGAACACATTTCAAGTGTGAGAGCTACAACGTGATGCTTTATTTGTTAGATCCCTCGATGCCACTGATAGGGCCTATTTGATATCTCCTCGGCTTTGCACTTGACTCAGCAGATTGCGGTGACCTCGGCTGCTCTGTGCTGCAGACAATGGAAGGGCGGGAGTTCCTATAGATAGTGCAGGTGTGTAAACAGCAGGTGCTCGACTGTATTCATACACGAACACATACGCATGCAACATCGATGCTAGCGTCATGATTGATGTTTGTTAAAGTGGAATTTTGCACCAAGCCTTAGTGCTGAGGCTTCACTTTATAGAGATGCATTAGGTTTGTTGGAGCTGTAAAAGGCATACAGTGCTCTGTTTTGAGAAGAAATAAAGACATAAGGCCAGTTATATTTCTGAGCCCTCCCTAATGTTACTGCGTGCAAATCCAATACTGCACAAACTACATTTTTTTTTGCACAATAGCAGTCTTTGCTGAAGCGTATACTTTATTAAAGAGTGAGTATTTACTATTTATACCAATTTGATCCTCAGTCATCATCATCTTTTTTTCTAGCGTCTCAGCTGTAATATTTTTAGTGTTTACGCAGTACGTTTTTCTGATTGAATGAATGCTTCTAACTTGTGTGCTATATTTTGTTCATGTCGCAACTAGATATATCTGCTGTGGACTCAGACTTGCCCCAGAAGTGGCTCACCCTCCTTGGCCCACCTATGAAACGTGTCAGCATAACAGTCATTTAACAGTCAAGTTACAGCAGGAATCTACATTTGCTGAATTGCAGGAATTTTGGACCCAGCTTTGCAAGCATTTCGGGCACAGATGACACTTCCTGTCCCTCCAATCATTGTTTTGAGTCTCAGCTTCCATACATTTGAAAGGTATTATATCTTATAGTGAGGTGGGCCAGCTGAGGCCAACAACTGTCTTTGAGTGTTAAAGTTTTTAAGGCGCCGCACTCAAAACTGACCACACATTATGAAGGCCATTTTATCAACTGAGAAAGAAAGTCAGCATTTTAAAAAGAAATCCTTGGAGGATCTAAATCAAAAGTCCCCACTCCTGTTTCCCCAACCTTTTCTTTTGCCCACACCTGAGACCCACCCTGGCAAAAAAATCTGCATCTACCTGCAAAATAAGAAAAGACTGCCTGCAAAAATACCCAGCGAGTCATCAAGAAACTGTGCTGCATGAGGGGGAAGAGTGCGCTGACGGCGGCTCAGGCACCAGCTGTGGACCACCACTCCTCCTCCTTATGCTTCTCTTCCCTTTCCTCCGCTCCTAGTCCTCGTCTTTGTTACGAACTGCAAGCGCGGCTGACCTCATCAAAGGTTATGCTGGTTATTTCAGTTACTGACCCCTGCCACTGCTCGGTCCACGTATGCACTTGTGTCACTGTGTACATCTCACTTTGCTTCTGCACGTTTTGTAAATGTTTGCAATCTTCCACTTTTAAACCTTTGATGTGATTTTTTTCCCTCCCTTTCCATAAAGGCATCTGAGAGGATAATAGTGGACTTAGTCCTCTGGGTGTGAAAGATAGGATTTCCTTGTGAAAAAAAACCCCAAAACGTCCCTGCCTGTCCCAACTTCACTTGCAGTGCAATCCATCACAAGGCCAGATGACGAGATGAGCGTGCGTGTTATGTCTCATTTGGGGTATCCGGCCCTTCTGCAAAGCCAGCATCTATGAGCTGTCTATCCTTTAAGTGATAAGAAGGCCACTGAACAACCCTCCCTGTTCAAAAAACCTGGCACACTCCACACAGTTCTCCCTGAAGTGTGACGTCTGCCAAAGAACATCTTATCATAGCTAGTGTAGTGCTGGGTCGACTGTTCCCCCTCTTACTCTGGGGTATGGTGGTGATGATGAGCAGTGTGCCCTGGGACTGGGAACAGCTGGGGCCCATCAGTGGCTCCTACTGCCCCGTCACACCAACAAAAGAGCAGAACCAGGCAGAGTTCTGATAGAGTTGTGTGTTCCTACAGCTGTGGATTTGTGTTAATTGCTGAAACAGCAAGTTGCGATAAGCAGATGTCTTCTGAAGATGTCATCATCACAATATATCCGCTTGGTTTACTGTGAGGGTGAATGCGGCCTCATTATGGGGCTGTTTGTCACTGATAAGGTCACGCCGACTGTAATTAATCTAGTTATATTTGGTGTGGCCTATAGGGCTTTTGATAGCTGTCTTGCAATTGCGTTTTTCTAAAGGTTTACAGTACATTTGGATATGTGCAGCTTCTGGACAATGATAACGGAGGTCAGCCTCACTGTTGTACTTGTGTGTTTTGTATAGAATTTTAAAGTTTCTTGTGGCCAAGAGAAAGTTTAAAGAGACGTTGCGTCCCTACGATGTGAAGGACGTCATAGAGCAGTACTCCGCTGGACACCTGGACATGCTGGGCCGCATCAAGAGCCTGCAGACGCGGTAGGCCTCACAATAAGCCTTTACAGCTGTAATGACATCACATGGGTTTTTATAATATGTTTGTTTTAAAGAGTGGACCAGATTATAGGACGAGGGGCAGTGCAGCCCGACAAGAAGGCTCGCTCTGAAAAAGGGGAAAAGACACCACCAGAACTGGACCCACTGGATGAGCTAAGCATGATGGGACGTGTTGTAAAAGTAGAAAAACAGGTAACAGCTTTGGTTTAAACTTCTACTGGGAAATGTATTTATTGAAGTTCTTTTCTTAAATTTATAAAACATAAGCCTCTAAATTTCTAAACCTATATTACTTCTTTTTGGGTATAAGTCTCGTATACATTTCACTATACTCATTTTTTGTTTCATAAATTGTTTCTACTTTTACATCTGTGTCTATCAGTGGGTTTTACTGTAAAAATATAAACTTATTAATGCATTGTGAAAAAGAATACAGTTTTTGGTACAAAGCTCAAAAGAGTTGTGGCCCAAAAACAAATGAACACAGAACTGTTTTTGTTCCAGCAAAGTACAGATTGTTGTTTTTTTTGTAATTTTTTTCTTCAGGTTCAGTCCATAGAGAACAAACTGGACGTCCTGCTCAACTTCTACTCTCAGTGCCTGAAGAAAGGTTCCTCCCACTTCACCCTGTCCTCACTCCTGGACCCGGACCTAACGTCGGACTACCATAGCCCCACAGACCAAAGAGACCTCTTTCCCTCTGCCAACACACTCAACATCTCCCAGTCGGAGAGTGGCAACTTGGAATGACAGTCTGCACAAAGGCTGCTGGGGCTAAACAAACACAGACAGGACAAAAACTCTTTCCAGACAGTCTCACTCCTGTCTGTTTCTTCTCTTTACAACACTTATCTGCAGTGATTGGTGCTCCTGGTCTCCTGTCTATCCTCACCTGTTCTTTTCAGGTGTTTTTTGTTCCCACCAGAGGCCACTAGATGGCTCCAGTCCACAAGGAGCCTCAGCCAAAGCAGCTCACTGCACACGCTGCTCACAGAGTCAGACTCTGTTACTACTGAAAGACTCCCAACACGCTCTCCTCATCATGCTATGCCTATGTCAAGCTTCAACTGTAGATAATTAGACTTTAACCTTTTGTAAATGTTTAGAGAATCTATGTCTTTTATCACTGCTTTCTGGGCTGCTTAAATCAACGGACTCTGAGAGTTTGCAAGTGCCATGACAGCGTTATTATCTTCAGTATTTTTGCCAGTCACTTAATTGAAAGGCAACACAACTTTTAATACTGTGATGAATGTAATCCTATCAGCAATTTTGCAATGAAAACATCCAATAATTACATAGAAACAATAAGCAGTGACGAAGCTCAGTGGGACCTGGACCTTGCCAAAGCACTCCCCCTCCCCAGTACACTCCTGTACAGCCAAACACAGGCCGCGGATGAATATTTTACACAAAAAACTAAACTAAAGGAATGTCTTGTAGCTGCTGACTGTGTAATTTACACTTTGTTTTGACTTCTGAATTTCAGCAAGCCCTTGTGCAAAAAAGGAAACATTAATATAACCCTCTTTCTTCAGCACTTAGGATTAAGTAACCCACTGTCTTTAACAAATCAAAAACATACTTTTCGATGTTTTAAAAGTCTTCAGGTCTTTCAGTGTTTTGAAGATGTCCTAAACCTTTCTGTCTTGCAGCCCACCTCCCAGACATGCATGTTCCTCAGCCCAGTCCTGGAGATACAAAACTTGACCAGTTCCTTTTGTGCACCTCTGCTTCTCACGTGTAGCTCAGGTCTAATTCACCAGCTGGTTCAGTCAATGATACATTATGACCTTTTCTTGACCTTTTACAGTCGTGGGGGTGACTTTGAATCTCTCTGGCCAGTGCAGTTTTAAATAATGAGAAACCTGTAAGGTAATCAGGTCTGAAGCATGAAGTCCTCGTAAATGCACGTGTCTTAGGTAATGGTTGTACTCTAAAGCTGTTACTGACGTCCCAGTCCTTTTTATTTGCAGCTGGTGTTCTGTTTCATCCACATTTTTTCTTTTGCTAGTGGGCAAAACTGGAGAGTGCACCCACACATACAACAAGGCTCCTTTACTTTATAATCTTTGGTACTTGAGATGTTCAACTGTTTTTTTGTATTTTTAATTTCTTTACTGTACCAGTGTTAAATTTTGTGTAATATACTATATCATTTCTATGTTGTTTTTTCATGATTACAATAGGATCTAGGGTCTTAGATCTAAATAAATGTAGCATTTTGTCAAATTAAATCATTGAAGACACCGGACTTCAGGTTCCCATTGACACATCACATGTGTGCGTTTTTTAATGTCATCAGATAATTGCTGCCAGCTTCTACGGAGAAAACAGGTCACCATACGGTATTTGGCCAGTGGAAACTTTTCTTTATTTGGTCCTGTCAAGCCATTTGACTCAGGTACTGCACATTTCCATTTAAGCCAAGCCTAGACCTTGAACAGTGAATGTACTTAATTTCTCTGCCTGTTATTAGATCTTATGCTCTCGCTGCCATGAGGATACAAGTGGCACGTGTTGTTTCACATTTGTCCCATCAAGAAACATTAGAGAGCTGTATTTCTCAGCCTAAATTAGAGGCACTACCTTATTAGAGGCATTATTACTGTAGAATAATCAGTGTTCAAATGTCACTTGGAATGTCGAGCTTCATTAAATTGTATGTGAGACCTCAGTATTGCATGTTGTTGTTGTTAGTGATGGCCCCAGTATTAGAAAAAAAGAGTCCAAACATGAAGGGGGGGTGACCTGTGCCTTCTTTTTCCTTGTTTTGTAATTCATGTAATGGTTCCTTGAAGTGTCACACTACGCTCAATCCCACACATTGTTGTAAAGTCTTTCAGACAGCTTTTGATATGTTCGGATAAATGTTTCATCAAAACTATTAACAGGACACCCTTAATGTTTTGACACCAGCGGGTTTTAAAGCTGGAGGCATGGACAAGTACGCTCTGCAGGCATGTGTCCTTTCATAAGCATGTCACCTGAATTAGAATGGCTTCCACACAACTACCTCTGAGGCCACTAGGGGGCGCTAGTCTAGGAATCCAAGTATGAGAAACAGTGATTGTCTAACTGACTGAATGCTATGCATGACTCAATCTGCACGTCCTCTTTGTCTCTCTGTTTGTCACGGCGTCCACCATCCACCATTCACTGACTTGCTGCCATCTGACATTCCAGCTCGTTGCCCTTTAACTGCGCTCTTAAGTGTTGGAAATGTCAAAGTGAGACACAATTAAAAGCAATAAACAAAATGCTAAATAAACATGAAGTCTTCCAAATCCAATTGATGTAGCAGCTGGTTGATGAAATATGGCGCTTACTGAAGTTCTTACTTTCTGATTTATTGCACACAATAATTTGATCTTTGAGACATACAAATATGTGTATCTGCTGAGATTAAAATTAGCTCACTTGACTAACTTATTAATTTATTTGTTCAATAAAGCTCTTCGGACTGTATGTTGATTGTGTCTTTGTCATGTATTATTAATGAATACTAAATGTTTGAATCCATTTTTAAAACAGATATTTCAAATGTTCAAGTCTAATTTTACACATATCATGTTTACATATAAAAACAGAATGTATAATGTATGTGTCGACAGTCAAAACGTGAAATCTCCAATTCCAAAAAAGTGACAAAACAATGTCACATGTCTTTTATATGGGTCCACAATTAAGTAGGCAAATGTTTGCTCGTCCTCTTCAGGTCGCCCAGGGAAACAAGGCCCAGACTCATCCTACAGTAGATAAATAGAATAAAACAGAATAAAAGTCCTATTGATTATATAATACACATTTGAATAAAGTAACAATGTAGTTATTCAGTATCATTTCTTTCTATTGTAAAGGATATTTGGGCACTTACAAAAGCAGACACTTTGAGGACTGTGGAGACAACACTAATCGTTTTGGTCTCTGGGTCTTTCTGAACACTAGAAGAAAGAGAAGAATAACTTTATTATTTCAAATTAAGACCTACAGATTATACAAATTACATACATTTAAGAATGTTAAGTTAAGGCAACAGATTCTTACTGGAAATTATTGTATTAAATATAACAGGAAGAGTGAGTCAGCCCACCTAATGAGATCTTTGTAAATTTGTTTTGTTGTGCTCATGTAAGGTTCAATAGTTTCCTCGTTCTGACACAGCTCTCCACCGAGACACAGGTGCTTGAAAAGTCGAAACAGAAACTCCTTGCGCTCCTCTCGGCTGACCACATAGTAGTGCTCTGACTCCTCGTCCTGCAGCATCTGAAGATACAAAGGAAGGTCAAGTCAAATACACACAGACGGACGGATAAATCAAAAACAGGAGATGGACCTGTCTCAGCTCGTCATAATCAGGCTAGACATGGAAACATTTGACTATGTGTCCATTGGGCCTCAGGATGCCACAGGAATGAATTGGGTCAAACAACTCCATAGAGACCTTAGAGCATGGCACCACCTCGCCTTTTACAGACACCACTGGTTTTTCTACAAAAGCACACAATACACACAGCCCAAATCAAAAACATTCAACACAGATTTGACATCAAATATGACATATATACTACAGATGAGATCAATTTCCTACTATCAATAATGAAAAAGACTCAAGGGTACACACATACCAAGAGGCCCCCAGACCCCCAGCTTCTTCAGACTGGATACCACATTGGGGTCAGAGAAGAAACACTAAAAATACAGCAAAAGGTGAATTGTGATTTCCTAAAATATGCCTTTATTTCCTGAGGTTTTTCACGGATGAATACATTATAAAAAGACTCACCAGTGCAAACCTTTCACTGTCGTAAGTACAGAAGCACTGATCGAAGCTGTACACCTGCGCCGACAGTCTTCCCAACATAGACCTGTGAAAATAAGCATGTACATACTACACTTCAGTTATTTAACTAGCTATCTGTTTTACTTAATTTACTCGCGTTACCATTTCATCAGCAATGATAATGTTTCTCTGTTCTGCAGAAACGGAAACTTCTTTGATGAAAGACAGTTGAAGGAAAAAGTTTTCTCAAACGCACATCCCTCTCCTGCCATGTTTAGCCTAGCTTTAGTCACAAATGTATATTTAATTATTTTAAACAGAGACAACCCGATCTAGCCAAAAGGAAAATAAAAGGCTGGCAGTACTGTTAGGCATGTGAACGGGAAACTGCTCATAAAATATGCTTTATAGCTATTAAACTGGAGGGTTACAAAAAACTAAAAAAGTGCTGCATGTACGTTCGCTACAGTATACATTGGTTGCCTTGACAACGGCAAAGTCTCGCGTTTTTTCCTCGAGTGTGTGAATATTATACATTCTATGGTATATTATTATTACCTCATATTTGCTGTGCATCCACTGTAATACATCAATAACACATTTTTCGTCTCTTTTATGAAAATTATTAACAAAAAATATTACATTTACATGTCATAAAAAGAGAGAAAATTGAACCACTAGACAGTCATATATTATAACCACTTGGGGGCGACCACGCGCTTCATACTTTCTTCAGTTTTAAGGTGAGTTAACCTAGGTGACCAAATGTGTAAAAAAAAAAAAAAAAGAAGAAGAAAATGTTGACTAATTTTGTCTCAATATGTTGGAAACACCAGAGCCCTTTAAAACGCACATTGCCTTTTCTCTTTTAACAATTTATAGCTTATTTTTGCTTCCGTCAGTTTAACTACCTGCAACACTAGGCACCGATAGCTTTTAATGGGACGGGTTGTAGGCTGTTATTGGGAACAAGTCCCAGGTGCATTTGGCCATCACTTTATCATTGTGCAGCATATCTGTCATTTAAAATACATTTCTCCAGCTTTAAGTTAACAAAGCACAACCTTTATTATTTCACTGCCATTGGAGGAGACAGTGGAGAGCTTGCAGCCATGCAACTAGAATTGTTTTTTGTATTTCTCTCATCAAACGTCTTGTAAATATGTATTTATCTTAGTTTATTGCTTATTTCATTCCCTTCATTCTCAGAATTCCTGGATGGTTCAGGTTTCTTGCCTTTTACTTTGTATGCAACATCTTTTATAGGGTCCAATTTCCTTAAGTAAATAAAGTCCAGGGCACAGTGGTGCGTGGGCTTGTTTTCCTGCCTGGGCCCATTTGTTCCATGCCATTCTTGCCTTTCTTTTGATTTTCTATTTGTGTACTGCTTTTCTTTGTCAATAATTGTCACTAAAATGAGAGAAACAAATGACAACACATCAGATGACAACAACAAAAACTTAGTAGATTCGGCTCAAAGGTCCTAATATGTCCTCCTGCCTCTATGTGTGGCAGATAACTATATCTTAATCTGTCAAAGGGAAAGTTATGGATAATTTACTGTCTCCATGGGAACAAAACTAACGCAATAAATTTAGGGGCCAAATCAAGCAGCTCATCTCCCAAGAGACATTTAAACACAACAATCAAATTATGTGAAATTGTTGTGACTATAACCTGACATAATAGTCTCATTACATCACTATGACGAGGTGTTTGTATTGTATTGTGATTGCTGTGTGGTAAATTGCACTCGCTTGTGCCTTATTACACCTATCCAAACTGAAACCTGGCAATCACAGAGGTGCAGCAGGTGAGAAGATGTAACTACAGAGGAATTTCTGGGCGTCGATTGTTCAATTATCATATCTTTCCATGACACACATTTATTACCAAAGACGATAGCTTTTCCAAAGGATGGTGGGTATATTTTTTTTATGCCTTCTCAGGAGAACATCCCTTCTTTAGAGAAAATGTTTAAACCCCACATCAAACTCAATTCCCAAATATCTTTCTAATACTATTCTTTACTTTTCTGGCCCTCCATAATTCTTCCCAATAATTCCTTCCTAAATAAATTATTTTCTTCCATGCCTACATTATTACAAGGCAAAGCTATGTGTAGCACTTTAGCATTATGGGCATGATGGAGTAGATAAGTGAAAGAATGAGAAACACTATGTTCTTCCTAAACATCTTCTGATCTGAGCAGGCTGTTGATTGTGTTTCCAACACTGAGACCTTTATCCATACTGGCCCTGTCAATCAAAATTGTATTGTCTGTTACCTTAAACAATCAAAGAGCTTAACTTGGCTTTTCTTTCAAGCAGCTCCACCCTGAACTGCCTTAAGCCATGACTTTTTCTAGTTCCAACATTTATGCAGGTTTGTATTTTTATTTTTTTCTCCCCCTGTATAACAGCATTGGAGATTTGTTTTACTTGGAGTGTTTATGGTTAATATGTAGCTGTCGTAATATAAATGGGATATAAATGCCTAGACTTGGTGAACAATGGAAAAAACGAGCCGGTGTATTTAGATAATGAATGAATCAGTATCTGAACAGTTTCCCGATGATGTAATGAAGCCTTTCCTGTTCTCTGTCTGTCCTGCTCAGGTCTAAACAGTGATGTTATGAGCTCCACAGTGACTCCCAGCTCCTCTATTTGAATTCTGGTGTGGGAATTATTTTGATAACTTTGGCCTGCCCCATGCACACCAGACATGTTGAATAGCTGCAAAAACAGTCGATTGTGATTTAGTTGGTGATTGGTTGTTAGCATTTTCTTTATTTGAATGCAGTTCATTTACTCCTGTTTTTCTACACGCTGATTTTGACCTGCCCGGCTCAACGCCCCACTTTTCTTTAAAATGCAATCAGAAATCAACTTTGTTATGTCTCCCTCGAATCGTGCAGCTTTCCCTTATTTTCCCTGTTTTCCCGCCCTTGTTTAATTTTGTCCCGGCACTTTGTGATAGCATATCTAAAACATTCTGGGAATCTGGTAGAAGCCAGACATTTGGAGGACGGAGCCAGGAAAAGCAGAAGGATGGGGGTTGACTGGGAAAGGTAGAAGTGTGATAAGAGCTGCACTAACTGATCTTGTTTGATCTGTGTCCGATCACGTCTATGAGACTGCCTGCGATGTGTCTCTTTCCCAAGTGTCACTTTGACTCAAAATTAACGTTGGCTTAATGCAATGTCCCGGTACAGGGATATTGTGACTTTTTTTTCCAATACAGTGCCTGGTTTGAGCATGTGGACATGCAGCATACCATTAGAAAGCTTAGGTTCTCATGGGGCGCCCCTGGCAGCTTAGGTAGAGCATACACCCATCACACAGAAGACCTGGGTTCAAATCTCAGTTGGGTCATTTGCCCAATGTCATTTCCCACTCTTTCTCACCCCATTTCCTGTCCAGCTACTGCTCCTATCAATAAAGGCCAAATGCCCATAAAAATAACCTTTAAAAAAAAATGCGTTTAAGTTATTACCAGTTACACCTGTAATAAATTTGACTGCTTGACTACAAATATACAGAGTCTAAACTTTTATATGGACTCCGAAGGGTTCAAGAACAGCTTTAATTTTAAATTGGGTTTGCTTTTTCTAGGCCTTTTAAAGCAAATTTACCCGGATTGATAAGGGGTTAAAAGGTATTGATAGATGATGTCATCAGAAAGAGAGCAAAAGGGTCAGAGGTCAGGATTATAACGAGAATGAGCAGATTACATAAGTCAGTTTTGACTGGTTTCCATACTTGAACATATTTGGCCTCACTTGCCTTCTACACTTGTTTGACTCGACCCAAACATAGCCTCGTCATCCGGCTTCGAGACACTTCTGTTTGGGCCGCCTCTGTCCCGGTCTCCATGGTAATGCTCAGTGTGCAGTGACTGAACATGGTGTGCGATGTTCCACAGGCGTTACGGGAATGCAGTTGTCGCTCTTTGCCAGCCTCCTGTAGCTCTGAAAGGCACAGTTCAACTCTTGGCACATAACAATGAATCTGCTCATAGTGCACTCAGCACTGACACATGAGATAACCCCATTGCAACTCAATACAAACCTCTGGGGGCAAAAGTTTCTTATCATACGGCATCAGATATGTCCTTACACACTGCAAGCTCATTAAAAATCAAATGTAGTAGTACAAACAAATAGAAATTTCCTAAGCCTCAAATCCATGTGGAGATGTGAGTGAAAGCATGTCTAACTGATGATAAACACAGCGTAGGTGAGGAGCTTTGCTGATTTGGCCGCCCCCTGTGTCAGCAGAGGGTCTCTGAGCTCCACACAGCTCCAAACGAAACAAATCTCTTCCTCTGAGTCAGGATTAGCTCTCACTTTATTTATGGAAAAAGAATTATTCAGGAAATAATTCTGCTTACTAAAACAGCTACTGAAAAATGTCAAAGTTGCATAAATGGGCTTTTAAAAAAACCCAAAATGAAAGTGGGATAGAAGTGATATGACATTGAGTGTTCTGCTCCATTATCGATGTAGTAAATGGATGATGAAGAGCGCAAGAGTGGGTTGACAGGTATTGAGCGATGGCCAGTTCCTTTGGGGATGAATCCAAAGTGCACAGCATAGAACCACCTGAGGCCCTGTAATGTGTTTTTGAGTAAATAGTGGGGGTCGATCTCGAGGAAAATAGCTTTGACCTTTCAATAATTCTGTCAGATACTTACATTTTAGTGCTCTGTGTTTCTTCACAGTGAAAGATAAAAAGATTTCAAAATTTTTTAATATTTGTCGACTTGTTGTTACATAAGATTTTGGTTATTTCTTCACACATTGGAGGAGTGGTGTAGTGTAGCACGAGAGGCATTTGAAAAACCCTAAACAGCAACAAGCCCCTACATGCCACACCCTTTACTTTGCATAGCAGCCAAATCTTGGTTTTAATTACACATGGGTACTACAAAGTGCAAATTTTGTTGCTCTATAATCTCTGTGAAACTCTGGTGTTTAATTTAAAATGATAAATAACTATGTTGATTTGAATTTATAGAGCTTCGGTAAATTTAATGCGTGGTGGCAACATCATGGTGTTTCAGAAGAAGCGGATATTAGCTCTATTAATATTATTCTTATAGGGGCATACAATGAAATACAGTCATGAATGTGTGTCATTCAGTGTCTGCTGAGTTTGTGTTTCTAAAATCTTATCAAGCGACTTTGCTGCTGACAATATTGCCTACGATGTTAATAATTCTCACTTTTTCCAACAGATAGATGAATCGGAGTCGGTGATTCATCAGTTCAGCAGTTCTTCCTCTACACGTCAGTAGTTTCACAATCAATAAGTCTGTGGCGGCAGACGCAGAAAGTTGGCCAACACATTGACCTTTGAACCTTTTCACATTTTTATGACATGCACACTGTTAACTGTATAAAAATAAATACATATCTTCTAATGTGATAATTGTTTTATTTATAACTTTGCCTTATGCTTTGTCTCCTTGCTCATGTGCCAGTGACTCTCTTTTGTGCAGGTGTTGGTCTCAAACAAAAGCAACCATATAGATCCCTAAACAGAATTGGGACAGGTTTCACCGAAGGAATCTGAGCCAGACACTGATCTGACCAGAAGGATTAAAAAGAGAAAGGCACTTGTATAGATGCATCTCATGTTCCACTTGACTGTCACCGTGGAGATTACTGGACGTCCTGAACAGGGCCTTCAAACTTACAAGTATTCTCAAAAACAAGCATGAAGTACCATTTCTCCAGCTGCAAAAAGGAGAACAGCAGATTGACCGCGTCCCAAATGCCTTTACTCATCATCAACAATAACACGTGGGTGATTTTTCCTCTTGCAAAGCTTCTGGAAGGATTCCATGTGTCAGTGCACTTCTTGTTCTTGTTTACTATCAAATGCTTTTTCCAGGAAAAAAGGAGAGGAAGAGGGAATATGTGTTGTCCACTCCTCTGAAAGAGTCAGCAGAGCACACCTCCACCCGACACAGTGCAGCTGAGGAGCATCATGTGACATCATACGCTGCGTATAATGTCACGGCCCAGAGACAGAGTGGTATTGTTCCTCAAGATGTTCATGTGTATGTACAGCCCACGTCACGCCAATCACTTCTTTTCACTAACGTTTCCTGATTAATCCCATTGTTGATACTAAGTGCATGCTCATGTTCCTTCATGTTCCTCTATTGCAGCAGTTTCAAACTCAAAATGATGAAGGGCCACAACAGTAAATAAAAAGGGACATAAAAAGACACAAAGATATTGATAGTGCTATTTGATTACTTTCAAGTCCAGATATTAACCCTCTAAATATTATTGTGATAAAAATTTGTTTAAAAAAAAGCCATAGGAACAGATTTGACCCCTGAGCATTTGGGTTTGACACATATGTTCTCGGGTGCCGCTTGAGAAATAATCTTTCTGTATGGCCTCTATTGTTTCCATGTGTGTCGTCAGCCTCCAGAGTTGGGTCTATTTTCGGGAAGTGACCCCACTAACAGAAGCAGCAGTGATCTTGTAGTCGGTTCCCTTTTTCTGTTCGTGGTCACAAGCGTCACTGTTCAAACATCTGGAGGGCTTGTCAAGGCCTGAGTCACAGGGTAAGACCTATGCGTGTACACATTAATGTACTCCTACATGTTGTGAAAGACTTTTGTGAATCAAGTGACTCACTCTCTTCAAGGTTACTCATGAATTACAGCCGTCATGTGACTTTTTTTGAGTCAGGGGTCCTTTACTGAGGATCCTCACAGATACTTACACCTACAGACACATGGCTACAATCAAACACTTACCGTCAGTAAACAAATCTGTCACACTTCTCTGTTTATGACTCATTTGCTGCCAGTCACTGTGAAAAGTAGCATTCTTTACATGTTCGTACAACTCGATGGGTCTTTGCTGGCAGGTAAACAACACATAAGGTAAAACTGTAATAAGGATTGAGAAGGTGGTGACAATAAAACACTGTAAACACTGCTTCGGGCGCCGATTTTCAGGTGGTTGTGTAAGAGGCGGTAAAACCATAATTATACTGGTATTGCAAGAAAAGTGAGCATGTTACCCAGAAAATAACTAATCTCTGCTCATGTTACTGAAAGAATGTGTCTGAGCGTTCTGAGTTGTGATTGTTATAGGTTGGTAGTAATACAGACTGAAGACAAGAAGGCATTCTGAAGCAAGGCCTTTAATGATGAAGGCAGTGACTCTGTCAACACAACACATTTCAGTCACTTAAGAATTATGTGAATGGCTTTCAGAAAGAATTATCACTTTGACTATTGAGGTTATGCAATCAGGTCTGTTTTCGAAATGAAGCGTAACCCATTTAAATTTTTTCTTTCGTAACACTGGAAGGCATCTTGCTATCTTAAAAAAAAAGTTTGTTTCCACTTTACTGTACATTCCTTGAATCCTTAGCAAGTTTAAAATAGCACCAGTATCTAAGGTTTATATCTTTGCAGGGTCCTGTATTGATAGAGCTTGTATCACTTGGATTCCATTCAAATTTCATTCAATTGTGGGTTTGAATTATTTCACTTATTTCGTCTGGACCAATGCTGAAGAAATATTAACCAACACAAAACAGACGTTATATTTCCGTTTTATTGTTTATGTACATCCTCTGTTATCGTAACTAAATAAACATTGTGCTTTATTTGTGACTGCCCCGGCAGGCCTTTGGGGCGCCCTGGTCTTTTTGACACCCGCTGTGTTACAGTTATTGATTCAGCCCTCAGCTTATTGATTTACCAGAAGGGGGTCTTCCAAGGAGCAGCTGTGTCTTTTGAGGACCACCATGTCAGACTCCTTTTTTTGCTGCTAAGGTAACACACAGAATCATTCACAGAATTTGTTTCTACTTTGACATATTCAATTAGATAGCTCCAACTCTGTTTCTGAGGTGAAAATGCCAAGGCAGGAAAATAGACACTGCAAAAACAAAATTCATGCAACTGTCAGGGGGATCACACTGCAAAAAACATCCCTAACATTCCAGCTATGTGTCCCATCTGCCTGCCAAAACCTCCCCTCCTGAGACTGCTTTATAGTAGTGCTTGGGAGGCACTTTTATTCCTCAGCTGTTTAAGGTGAGGTTATGCAATCAGTGACCACTAGATGGTAGGTCAGTAGTTGAAGTAGATTTGACTGAGGGCGAAGTTAAGACAGTGGAGGGAAAAGCTGGCATTGTTGCTTTGAGAGTGACAGTGGAAAGAGAGGTTAAGGAAAGCAGCGTGTGTGTGTTTGAGTGTATCTGTGGGAGAGAGGCATCGTAGCAAGGACTGGACAAGAGTGCAGGGGTTCCAGGGGGGAGTGGTTAGAGCTGCACTGCCTGTATATAGAGACTGTGATAGAGCAGACTGAAGGACACACAGAGAAAGACATTTTACCCAAAGACTTGTCTTCACCTGTCAGCAACAAAGAAGCAACTTTTACGGATTACAAAAGTTTTATCGTTCAGGTCAAGGTAAGGAACCATTTTGCTTGCAACTTTTCGGTGCCAGTTTCTGGGCAGGTGCAGCGTGGGCACCGAAAACACTATTCTCATGTTACTCCAAATATATTTCTCAGTTGTTTAGTTAACATTTGTCTTGTGTGTGCTTGTCCTACTTAGATTTCACATTGTTCTCAAGATTGGAAAGCTTTCACTATTGCAACATATTGACTTTGTGGGTGTAGGATTGTAACATGTATTCAGTGTTTCGACAACACTCACTGGCAGACAGTTTTGAAGGTTATTGGGTTCAGACTGATAATGCCCAACCTTCACTCACCTGTTGTGTGACTGCCCCCCTATAGACACCTGTATGGCATTATCATTATCCTTTAGGTTTATGTTGAAAAAGAAACCAAAGAAGTACAGGTAAAGAGAAAAATGAAACGTTGATGCATGAGATAATATTCTGTTGTAGATTTAGAAGTACTTCTACATAATTGGCAGAGAGGCCTTTGTCTGATTTGTTTGGGCTAGCTGAGACCTATCATTCATCTCAAGATATCACGATAATGTGCTATTAAACTGCATTTTAAAGACACGATTAATGCGTTTGATGTTCTTACTATGCACAGACTTGTATCATAAAGTCAGCCTCTTTTAACATGTTGTCACTTGTTCAGATGCTACACTTAGACTTCTCTGTCTGTATTAAGGCTGGCCCATCCTAATTGATCATCTGTCTGGTTGAAGTCTGGGACTGCTAATGTGACTACAGCTGTCCCATGCATTGATGGGCCATATGGTGCTCTTCCTTTGAGACACAGAAGTAGAACTAAAATGAGCCAATAGACAAAGAGTATCATCTTTTTAAAGCTTCTGATTGTGGGGTGTTAGTTTCTAGTTTTTAGTTACATGAGATGTTATATACAAGTTTGAATTATAAAATAGACAAACATTTAAGGAGGGTTTTTTGTTGTGATGTTGTATAAACTTTATCTGTACAGCTACTATTGAGTTATTAAACCACAAGCAGAGAAGGTTTTTAATCAAATCTTAAGTCCTTTATTACAGCATTTTGACCTTAAGGTCTCAGCAGCTCATTTGGCAACAGACTGGTGGGTGTTTTATTGCACTGCTGCCACAACAAAACACTTGTTGTAAAGGAGGAGACTTGCTCATCCACACTGCCATATGCTTGCTTCTCCATCAGTGCAAATTTAGACTCTGTGTGTGTTTCTGAACTAAAGGCACAGTCATGCAGAAAACAATCCAGCAAAGATCCTTTTCCGGAGCGCTGCTTTATGCGCGGGGTGCCTATTATACTCTGGGATCTGATTGGATAATTAATGATTTGATTTATGTAAGCAGTGGCCAACCTCTTGTCATTGTCCCACCCTGCCCATAGGCTCTCTGTTTAGTAACAGGCCAGCACACACACAAACACATGTGACCTCTGTTGAGGCTAAATGGTCAGATAGGGGTCCTAGCCCGGACACTGGGCACTGTCCACACACACAACACAAAAAAGACATGATACAGAACAGTCTTTGTTGTCCTTATTTGAGCATGTTTTTTGTATTTTCTCTCATTTGTCTGATATTAAATTAAGTTAGCTTCCCACACAACCATTTATTACTGATGAATTAGCAGACCATTTTCCGCAGCAGGACAGTTTCTGTTTGACAGCAGGATGCTATTGTGTGTTATTTCTTTGACTTCCTTTAACAGTGCAACCACCTTCCTTTTAGATCTTTACAAAATGCAGTCGGGTATTTCAGTTTGCCAAAAAACAGCATGATGCAAAAATGATTGATGTCGTTCTATTCTTGACAAGTCAACATTTTCTTGTGGAGTGTGTTTTCATATTTTTCATAGCTGCTGTTTGTTTTGGCTTCTTGTTCGGAAAGTTGCGGGGAGATATCTCAGTAGATTATTTGTTCCCATTGCTGCCAGCTTAGTTTAAACTATCTTTTGTTTGTGTGTGTGTACTACCAAACTAGCATTTGTAGTCATGTTTATGTGAAGTACACAGTGAGAACTTAATATAGAGCGTTGGCAACAGTTACACATGAATGATGGCACCCACACAATGTTTTCAACTCACTTATATTATAACACACTAACTTAAAAACTGTTTAGTACATAAAAAGCTTTGTTGTGTTATTAAACAAGTTAAAAAGTGGTTCTTCCTCACAGATTCACCATGAAAGCCATCCTGTTGACTGTGGCGGCGCTGTTCCTTGTGCTGCTGCTCGAAGAAGGAACTGCAGATAGGTTCCTGTCGAGAAGAACTAAGAGGGAGCTGGCGAGCCCTCTGCATTTGGGAGGCATCAGGGACCCGTTTGGCTCCTACTGCCAGAGAAGAGGGGGCTGTTGTCCCGGCAGAGACGACACGTGCACCGTGCCTTATCTGGACACCATCTGCTACTGCGACCTTTTCTGTAACCGCACCGTGTCCGACTGCTGTCCTGACTTCTGGGGTCACTGTCTGGGCGTGCAGCCTCCTTTTATTGGTAAGTGGTGATGATGATGGTTAAGAAAAACTTCATCTGTGGTGACAATAGACTTTGTTATCAACCAAGCTTACTGAACGTTTAGCTCCTCTATTTACTCTCAGGTTTTTTGATTATTATAGATTTTGCCTTCAACTACAGCAGTACTATCCCATTTATTTCAAACTTTTACCCCTGAGCCATCCTCAAATTTTAAAACAATGTTCAGATGCCTGCCATCTCTACACCTTTTGTCGAGTAAAACACCTTAACTGCAGCATTTTTTAGCCATCACTGTTACTATTTGACTACCTGTAGGCTACATTTTTACTTCTGATGACCTTCATTTGTTGCAAAGCAGTGTGACTGAGACATTCATCTTTCCATCTTACTGCTCAAACTCTCAAAACAGTGATGGTTGTTGGAATACTGAGGTGTACAATCTTATTTTATGACTTCATATCATGAGTCCTTTAAGACAGATTGAAGGCAAAAATGCTTTATACAAGATCTAGCCATAAAAACATGAATTTGGTCTTATTTTGTTGCTCAACAGTTGCTCAAACTTCCGCTCGCTCTAGTTACAGTGTGGAGGTGTAAAATGTACCAGCGACAGCAGAGGCCTACCTGAGCACAGAGAAGGGAACAGTGAGCTTCTTATTAACCCAGACGGGAGGGGGGTATGGAGGGATGAATGGAGGTCAGGCCAAAGAATGTGGGCTATGTGGAGGGAGAGACAGTGGGCTGGGGACTGGTGGCACTAAGGTCCCTGCAGGTATGTGCTCATTTGGATGAAGGGTTTCAAAAGGCGGGACTCCCTCTAGTCTGGAACACAGTGCGTCACAAAATCATACAGCCTCAAAGGAAGGAAGGAGGTGACACTCTCTTGGGTCCATCCACAATGGGTCCTTTTCCTTCAGCTGGAAACACATTATTCCATACTCCTCCATATTCAGTGCTCATTTCAGCTGCTTATAAAAACACAGTGTGATATGAAATAGTCACAACATCACATGAAATCACCTGTTGAGTTGAGCAGAATTACATGTCTACGCCCTGTATGTGGCACACTGGTGCTTTACAGTGGGTTGGGATTGTTCAGGACAGCTGTAAGTCATAAATCCCACTTTGCTCAGCCTCACATTATGGACTAATCATATACTCACCCTGTAAATTCACACTGTAACATCATGCCCTGAATTCCATAACAAATTTACACTGACAGCTCCTTCAGCTGTAAATCGTGCTGTAGATAAAAGTCTGTCACCAAGTCTCAGCAGTTTGCAGTTTACACAGTCTATATATGAGGTTGAGTGTAACAGGTCAAATTCCCTCCAAAGGAATGCTGCCATGTCATTTTTCGAACCTGAACTGACTGGACTTTATCTACAAACAGGAGGTGGTACACATTTTTTCATGTTTAATTATTGATATATTGGCTGGACTGCAGTTTTGCTCTTCTCATTAGATAAAGGTGAGTATAAGCTAGTTAAAGCATGACTCGGGCCCAGGAAGCCTGGGAAGGCAAGAAAGAATCTAACGCCACATTCCTGCCGTGGATTACTGGAGCTCAGAGCTTCTTAGACCTCACATATTTTGTGTGTACACTCACACTCAGACCTACTCTTTCAAACACACAGGGAGCTAATGTTAATGCCACACATCAAATATATTACGTTTTTTTTCTGTCTCCTCAGGCACCTGTGAAAGAAATGGACACAGGTTCTTTACAGGGCAAACATACAAAGAGAACTGCAATTTATGGTAGGTAAACCCATCTTTCTTTATCCTCTATTTCTCTTAACGCTCATAAAACCTTAAAAGTTCCCACAAGCAAATAAAAGTCCAAATAACTGATTTCCCTCTTCATTTAAACACTTATATTATTTCAGGATGCACATTGTCTACATTTTATACCTCAAAATGGATCTTTGGGTTTTGACAGTGTTTGCAGAGGTTTTTAACATTAACAGTAACTAGTTTTTGTTACAGCTCTTCAGTCTGCAGACATAGCAGTCATCTGTCCGGCTTATACAACATGCCTACAACTAAATTGCTTTGCCCTGTAACAATAGCATGTCTGCCAACTTCTCCAACATCTCCCCTACTGAGAAACTTGTCAAACATGAACGCAATAGATACACATTATCTCTTGAGCTTCTGAAGAGAATGAACGTATCTGTCTTGTAGTAGCTTCTGAGTCCCATTTTGACAAAAAGCTGTGCTATTTACAGTAGGCTATACATCAATTAACATAAGTAAAATCCAAAAACTTTTAGGACTTCATCTCTTTTCATATTATACATGTCAATAATATGATGAAAGTAAAAACTCCTGTTGTCTGTTGTCTTCCTGTTGTGGGCGTTTAAAAAGGAGCAGAGGAAGATAGTTAAACGAGTGAAGACTCCAGAATTACATTCCTCACCTGTCCTCGACTGTGGTTTCTCACTTCTGTGTGATTAAGTTGGTGTCTGTGAGAGTTTAAGTGGTCAACAATGTTGGTTTAGTGTCCATTTGTAGATGTACATTATATTGATTTTTAAAAACAGGAGCAGGCTGTGGCTGTTTGCCAGGGCATGTCTACACTAAACATCGCTGACCCACAGATCTTTCCATCTTTACATGTTGCACATGTCTGACTGCAGTAGCTGCCCTGTGTCAAACTAATGGTTTGAGACTTATGAAGACAGCTCAATTAGATTTGAGTGAAATGGCCTGATGGTTACACAGATAAGTGAGAGTGGAAATGGCTCTCATTTAGATTTGATGAATTGCAGGACGCCTGCTGCTGTTTTACTCAAGTACGTGAGGATAGACTTGTTAAGATAGTTTCAGGTCAATACATAAAAAAGCGAGTCTACATGCAAACTCCCTTTCTGACTGTCCAACAAAGAGGTCTTATGCACATGCCCTCCTACACAGACTTGCTAAAGCAGTACACATGGACACTTGAAAAATTGCACCCTGCCATTAGCCCAAAGGGAAACATGCACACTCCCCTTTGCACTCCTACTCTTTATAATTTCCCAAATGGTCATCCTCCCGTCGCTGTACAGTCTGGCAGGGCTTCCGCTTTGATACAGACACCTCTCCCTCTTTTCCTCTCATTAACAAGACCTAAGCCCCCGCACACTATCTGCCCTTCCGACAAATCCTGACTGGTCAACAGATAGTGCTGCAAAAAAGTGATAGCGCCGTGTTAAATATTACAAAATGATCTCTTTTGCTTTCATAATTAGTTTAACAGTTTGTTTGTAATATCTGTGTGGCAGAGCACAGCACAAAGTAACTGAGCATAAAGTACTTAGGCATGGAACAAGTTGAATCTACAGAGGGATACTACAGTTGTGGATGGATTTGTGATGTCAGACAGAAGTAGGTGATGGGACATTACCACTTTATAGTCCATAAAAATGCATGAACAACAGCATCTATTGAAAGAAACAGAGAGAAGTGACTATCTCTGCTGGACAGATTTTCACTTGCTGTTTAAACGATAGGGACAGTCACAGGGTATGTTTTTAAAGACACAAACATCTGTTGCCTCGTGAGAGAATGTGATTCTGTATGTTATATAAGAGCGAATCCCCATGTAAAGCCTCAGAGGTGAAGTCATTCAAATTATTAAGCATGACCTGGAATGTAAAATATGGCCTTCTGTTGTCCACATAGGCCTCATTACTCATATCTCTGGTCACACTTTGTCCGTGTGCCTCTGTGAGTCTGTCATTACGCCTGCTCTTGTGTTAATTTATCACGCTTTCTGACCCGGTGGCGCTTTGCTGCTTGCATGCCTGCGACCTTCTGATGGGAGGTAGAGGTTAAAGGTCACTGTCTATCCCTTGCACTTCCAACAGGCTAGCCCTCTGTGGGACGCTGCTGCAGGAGTCACAGGGAAGTTTTGTGTGCAAACATACACACGGTACACACGCAGTGGATTTAGTGTGACTGAAGGGGAATTTAGCCCTGTGTGCACCAATTGACCCTCTTCAGCATGTTTGAAAGGGAAAATATGTCAGCAGTACAATAATGTAACAGAGTTTGTCGGGACAGGTGTTTCTCAGTAACATGTAGCAATTAGTTGTCAGAAAACATTCATAGTTGTAGTGATGTTTATCCTTAAGCTGTACATTCAACATCAGTATCCATCATGTACTTTACTGGACTGTACTCATCTGCTAAATGAACAAATCACATGTCTTATGTCATCCACTCGTCAGCTATCGAGACACATACATCACTAAACACTATTTTTAAGCATTTCCAGTGTAAACAAGTAAATGTCATTGTTAATATCCGGCTCTCTTATCTACTTTGTCATCGTCTTGACTTCTGTATTCCTTCTGCTTTCTCTTGGCTAAAAATGGACCTGTGTGCTGCTGCCTTAAAAGGCTTCATGTGGCCTGTATCCTCTTTATCTCCCCCTCATTCTGTCTTCATCCAGTCATTTTTGGCTGCCCACTTTCCTCATATTTAGCTTTGGAAATCATCCGAGCATCTGCATGTTTGTAATTGTCTATTTCATTTAACAGTAGCTACATCAAGTTTTGCGTCAATGCCTAAAGATATTTTCAGCAGCAAATCAAAAGTGCTATTAAATGTTCTGTTTTTTCTGTGTCTTTCTTTTGCAGTACGTGTGGTTCTTCTGGGCGCTGGGAGTGTGAGCAGAATGCCTGTTTGATAGAGGCGGACGTGATCCATGCTGTAAACAGAGGAAACTATGGGTACAAGGCACACAACCAAGTGCACTTTTAATGGTGTTAGATAACATCTATAGCACACATTGTTCCTGATCTTACTGTTGTGTTCTTTCAGGTGGAAGGCTGCTAACTACAGTCAGTTTTATGGCATGACGCTGGATGAGGGCATCCGCTACCGACTAGGCACACAGAGGCCCTCCAGGACAATCCTAAGCATGAACGAGATCCAGGTATTGTACATGTACTTTAGATGAAAGATTTGTGGATATAATTCCAGCTGCAATAAAGACTCCCAGTGCACATCAACTCAGGGATTTCCAGTCAGGGAACCCCCTTAATCACATTCCTCTGCAGCATCACCATTACAGTCAGAGATATCTCAACAACTGTGGAAATTTGTCATTTCTCAGATACATTACATACCACACATACTGAAAGTGCAATCTGCTGTAGGGTTATCAAGCCACAAAACATATTACTTGTGTGGACAGAAGGCATTGCTTGAGTCAGGTCAGAGAGCGTTTTCTCCCTTTTTTAGAGTATTAGTAAGTAATTGAAAGCTGCAGTTTTTCATAAAGTGTTGGATAAACTGACTTTACTTTCGCTGATCTTTTTTCTTTTAGAACATCAGCCATTTTCATTTGAGCCACCATCTAACAAACTAAGAATACTGTAAATACAAATATGTAATTAGATAAATATAAGATATTTGGTCACAGAAATTGATATTAATATCCATAACTCTAATTCTAAATCTCCACCTAGATCATTTTCATGGTGCATCTTCATACATCATATGAGATTACATTAGTGTTGATTAAAAAGGTCATGTAGCATGTGAGAATGCTCAATATTGTTACAGTCATGTTGTGACTTTGCATGTCTTTATTAGCTCCCTTATCCTTTGGCAAATGCTGCACTGTTATGCGGGTTAAAAACCTAATACAATAGCTAACATTTTTCACTTAATTATGGTGCCTCGTAAGCAGGTGACTGCCTCTCTGTCTGGGACCTCAGTCCACTGTGATCCATGCAGTCTCTGTTTACATTGAGCCCAGACAGATTACATAAGACAGACCCAAAACAGCAGACAGAAGATAGAGGGGATGGTGGCAGGCCTAAAGAGCAGCCTCCCCGCTGTCTGCTCCACCATCTCTCCCGTCGACCATCCGTCCACACATCCTCCTTTAACTCTCGGCATTCCTCGGCTCCTTCCACCCTGCGTCTCAGACCTCCCTCTCCCGTTTCCGCCTTCTGCAAGTCCCTGCCTGTGCCAGGAACTACATCTCAGCCCATTCATAAATCTCCGTCCTCCACACCTCTGTTCAAATGACAGAAAATTAGATGAATTCATTACACATTCACACGCTCCCTGTGTTTTGTAGTTCGCTTTACTGTGCCTTCAGGTTGCGTCCTAAAGGTGACTTTGACCTTTCACATCTCAGACCAGCAGCGCATTCCTTTGTCAGATATCAGCTGTCCGTCTGCCCTCTGCGTACTTCAAGAGGTGGACGTCAGTTTTACAGAAGCGTGCGCTATGTTATCACACATAGCTGAGAGATTTGGAGCTCACCCAACCTTAAGGAGAGATTAATAGACGGAGTATGTTTGGCATTTCGGGAGTCATGTGAGCCGTATCGTAATCAGGATTTATCTTCTCACGGATATTTCTAATTTAAATAACAGACTGATTCTTCCCATGTGGGATGTAAGGGTCCAAAAATGGTAGCAGCTATGAAGATCTCTGGGATCAAAGGTCACTGTCAATTCCACTGCCTCAGAGATTGACAGAAGGCCAAATGGTCCTAATTGCCAATGAATAAGCCCTTTCTGCACAAGGGTTGATTAACAGACTTATGCAATCTGCCAATGATCCAAACCTGTTGCATAAAGAAAATAATTGAGTCGTTTGTTGTTTGCCATTGATTACACAGTGTTCCTCATTGAAATTTAACAATAACACATCTAAATGTTAGATATGCTTAAACAGTGTGTCAAACAAAAATATCTTATTCAGCTACAGATGAATACTAATGGAGGTATTATTGTCTGTCCCCCAGATGAACATGGATCCTCAGAATGGCCAACTGCCTCTTTACTTCAATTCAATTGAGAAATGGCCTGGAAAGATTCATGAGCCACTGGACCAAGGCAACTGTGCAGCATCCTGGGCTTTCTCCACAGCAGGTAGTGACCCTAAATAATAATAATGTAAAAAAGTTGTAGCTTAAACTGTTGGGGCGGTTAAATGAAAAATTGAAAGAAAGGTGTCTCTTTAATAGGACATTTTGGGATAAAACTATAGCTGCATGTTTAAATCAGTCATTATATTTGATATAAATACAACATAATCCACACACATTTAATGCAGTAATATGTGCTGACAAAAATATTTTAGCTGAACCTTACAACCTTTTATAGAACAAATAGAGCATGTGATATGACAACTTAATATTTATTTAAGTATACGTTATTATAGTTCAATGTTGATTTCAACATAACGAAAAATATTTCTTACCTTGTAAAATTTCCAAAAAAGAAAATTAAACTCTAAACAACAAATTTAATAAATATATATATAAAATATATATATATATATATATATATATATATATATATATATATATATATATATATATATATATATATATATATATGTGTGTGTGTGTGTTTTTAAAATAATGTTTTTGTTTTTTATCAGCTGTGGCTTCAGATCGAATTTCCATCCAGTCCATGGGCCACATGACACCTCAGCTTTCCCCACAAAACCTTATTTCCTGTGACACGCGTAACCAGGGGGGTTGTGCAGGGGGACGCATCGACGGAGCCTGGTGGTACCTCCGCCGCAGAGGGTACACCCCCCCCCTTTATTCCAACAAACAAACAACTGCTTCAGTTTTTGGTTATTTGATGATTCATTTCTTCTCATCCTGTTTGATAGAGTGGTGACTGAAGACTGCTACCCGTACAGCCCACCGCAGCAGACCCCTGCTGAGGTGAGCCGCTGTATGATGCAGAGCCGCTCTGTGGGACGAGGCAAGAGACAGGCCACGCAGCGCTGCCCCAACACACACAACTACCACAACGACATCTACCAGTCGACGCCACCGTACAGGCTCTCGTCTAATGTAAGCAACACCACACGCACCACTTGTTTCTTTAAATACTATAGTGTTACTGTATTCATAATCCCCCTCGTGTACGTCTTTTTGCACTTTACCCTTTCCTTTCAATGAACATGGGAATGTAGGTGTTTATTCTGCTACAAAGCATCCATGAAGTTCAGGAGTTACTGTACTTTTACTGAGAGGCCAGATTGAAATACAATACTATAAAATGTTAGACTGGGGGCAGTTGTTTTTGAAAATATGTTTGCCAGTGTGTGAATTAAACCAATTTACCGGTTACATCTTGTATAGAAACAAAATCTTCAAGTCAATATATATCAAATATCTAGAAATAGGATTATGTTGTTTACAGTTTGATACACTGCACTATGCCTGTAAATCTGGGAATAGAAAGAGCATTTCCTGTTGTGACTGAAAAAACATAAAAGAAAACACTCAATATAGTATTATGCAGGTTAATTTGAATTTATTTCCAAAAATGTCTAATTTGCATCACAAACAAATCAATAAGCTGTTGCTGACGTGTTTTCAGGCAGCATCCATCAGCGCTAACTGACACTAACGCTAATGCTCCTCACAATCGGTACAGCGTGTTATTTGTGTCTCCCAATGGCCTGTGAAGTCAATAAGTCAGGCATTAAAACCAGGGGGCCTCCAATCTTATTATCTGACTTTTAACATCTTCAGAGGCTGTGTTACTCCTCTCCATCTCACTGACATGTAATGATCTTTTGCCCTTACAATAAATCCCTCTGTCTATCTTGTCTCCTAGGAAAAGGAGATTATGAAGGAGATTATGGATAATGGCCCTGTGCAAGGTAAGATGATCTGTGCCCGTGTATGTCTCCTTAAACATTAGTCTAAACAACACTGTTCCCTCAGGGATACGTGAGCAAACATTTAAAGTATGTAACTTTGGGGCTTGTGTTGCATTTCTGACCCCTGATGTCATGTTTGACCTTAGTCTTTCTGATAGTTTTGGCCGCATTTTAAACTTTGACTTGAGACACCTGGTCAGAAACGATGGCCCACCATGTCAGTAAAAGGTCAAACTAACTTTCCTTTACTGCCTGCCTCATTGTCTGGTGTCCATCTGGACCATTGTCAAGTACACTTAGCAAGCAGCAGTCGTGTGTGTGTGTGTGCTCTCTGAGCCTGTGCTACCTCTTGTTTTATTGTTAAGCTGTCCAGAAAGACCCATTGGCATGATGTCAAGTTCCTTTTTGACAAAGCGTGACGTTTGTGTATGAATATTTGCATTGTGTTTTGTCCTGGTTTAGAGGAAAGTCCAATGTCTTGTATTCAAGTAGCTCCTCATAAAAAATAAGAACCTGATGTTTAATTTATTCCACTAAACCAGTGCTCACAAAACCTGAAGCCTGAAGCAGAATTGAGATTTATTGAACACAAGAGTAACCACATTCAAACAGCATTTACGTGTAACTTCTCAAATACTAATTCTTTTGACTTGTGTGTTCTTGCAGCTATTATGGAGGTCCATGATGATTTCTTTGTTTACAAGAGTGGGATCTACAAACACACCGACGTCAGCTTCACCAAACCGCCTCACTACCGCAAACACGGCACACATTCAGTCAGGATCCTTGGGTGAGTTGGATACAGAAAACTTCTATATGATTAAGGCTTTGAGACTCATTTCAGATAGTTTCAGCTGTAAAGTGTTATTTCACAATGAAAGTCTCTCAAAGCACTTATTACTGCAGGGTTATTCATGTGCTAATGTTGCTCCATCACATCAGTGTTTATTATGAATCAGGCAATCATTGTGTCAGCTTGACTTTGACCAAACACTTGCACTGTCACGACCAACTACATGAATAAGCTTTCCTCCTCCATCAATTGTTTTTGGAGACACACCTTGTCTCCGCTTCTCAGTCGGCCCAGACATACCCCCACTTCCCCTGTCCTCCTCCTCTACCAACCACAACAACCACAAATATGCAGTCGGGCAGACGTCTGACACACCTGGAGACCCTGCCCCCTCCCTTTCCCTCCTTTTTATCTCACCTGTAAACGCCTTGTTCATTACTTTAGTCAAATTCCCCGTTTTCTGAAGCCAGAAAGTCTCTTTTCAGTTATTATTTTAAGTATATTCCAGTCAACTCTGTTTAGAGTTTTGCAGAAGGACCAGAAGAAACATTTTCAACCTTTGGACAAACATTTTTTCCTTTTTTACACCAGAATCTCGCACTCTGTCAAGGCCTGTCTGCTTGAGTTCTTCAATAAAAAAGCACATATAATGCCTTAGCTTGTCCCAGAGAAAAATGAGACATTAGGAAACTCCTTGGTGCTATGACTAAGTGCTTTTATCTGGTTGGCCACTGATCAAGACAAAACACTGCCTTTTTTGCCGCTGCTATGTTTTTGTATGTGTGTCTCAGATGTATATGTTTGATGGTATTCATTTGATGATAACGAGGCGTGTAGGGGCCTGTTGGACATAAACACTCCAACTTTTATTCACAAACCTGTACTTAACTTGTTCAAACGAACACGTCATAGCTGTCTATACTCAGAAATGTATTCATGTAAAACAGTTTGCACTGATGTCATAGGTATGTCCATAAAAATCGAATGAATGCTTAGTGCTAAATAGATAAACAGAATTCCCAGTTTTTTTAGCTGGGTGTAGCCTCTTCTGTTGATGCTATGGGGCTTCCACATTGGGAACGGGTGGATATAGGCTGGTGTTTTGAGCTCCAACCTGCCAACCACGAGTATCAGTGTGTTTACACAGTCTAAATCCCACAGCGGTGTGTTCCTTTAAGCCCGCGGCCTGGGAAAGTTTGTTAAAACAGTATTGAAGCCCAGTGTGGTGGAAAGAGAATTGTCTGGCGTGCTGATCCGAAGCGCACCGGACAGAGACGTGGGATCAGTCGGCCCGGAGCAGAGGTCAGGGGTGGGGCACGCAGGCCTACAGCGCCACGGTCATTGTCCAGCAGCCGGCAAGTGCAGCGATTGGAGGACAGATAAGAGATGAGCAGTGGTCCGATTCTGTCTGGATCAGTCCATAGCGATAAATACGAAAAAAGCAGGCACGCATAGGATCACAGGTGTCTCTGTCCTTGGCTAAAACTCATCTCAAGTGTTTATGACCACGATGAAAATGTTCGACTCTCCAGACTGAAGTTGGCATCAGTTGTTTACACAGCTGTTTATTTTGTATCGTACAATGTCTGACTCTAATAAAGCCCCTTGCTGATAGAAGCTTGGCTCTGTCTGCCTGTGTTGTGGCAGCGGCCTTCTGACTTGGTACAGTCTGAAACCAGGCACACGATTTTCCCAGCATTCCTTTCTCTTATAAAAGATAACAAGAGATCGAGCACCAGAAGTCTCCTGGGAAACAAAAGGGACGAGGGTTTAAAACAGGATGGGAATTGCCTTTGGGAGACTGTTTTGATCATCACAAGAAAAAAAAAAGGAAAAAGTTAGGCATGTAAAAGTTGGCAGCTGTGGAGCTAAGACAAAGGGCAAAGCATGTTGGGAATTTATGGGCATTTGCCAAGAATAAAGAGAGGGTAAAGGGCACAGATCTGTCTCCTTTTACAAAGTCCATGTCTGGCTGCTGGATATTGACAAGATTGAAGTGACGTTCACTTCCCTGGGACCTCCTCCCTGCTTCCTGTTTCACGTCGGAGAACGGAAACGGTACAGGAAAAGGGGAATTCCGTGTTCTTTGGAGTGGAATGATGTACAAGTGCAGCTAGGTGTTGTCCAGCCATAAATAATATGTTTTCAGGATGCTGATGAAAGATTTTCTCCGCTCTTGAGCACTCCTCACGCCCCTTCCTGCTTTTCTCTCTCAACAACGCCGCCGTGTCCAAGGTGAACAGATTCCTGGATTGTTTACTGAAATCGTATTCAGTGTAAATCCTCTGAAGTTTAAAAATAGGGACGTGACTCACGCGGCTGATTTGATATTGACGGCTTATGTTTCTTTCCTGTTTTGCATAGTCATAACCTTGTTGCTGTGTTATTCTCAGGTGGGGAGAGGAAAGAAATTTTGATGGCACATCTCAAAAGTATTGGGTAAGATAATTTTGCTGTCCTTTGATTTTGTTTGTACAGTACATGCCATCACATAAAATAGTAAATAATTTAAAATAATCTTACTCAGTGTCTTCAAATCTATCACTGAACCAGTTGGTGAATTTGTGATCACGATGTTCATTGTCTCCCTAGATTGCTGCCAACTCTTGGGGAAAGAACTGGGGTGAGAACGGCTACTTCCGCATTGCTCGAGGAGACAACGAGTGTGAAATCGAGACTTTTGTAATTGGCGTATGGGGCAGGATTACAATGGAGGACATGCACAACCATCACCACCACCATCACCATCGCATATAAAGACTTTTTTTTACACATTTCAGACGCCCATTAAGACATTTAACCATGTGGAGATGAACTTTACCACAACCCTGTATCCCCCACTTTGGCTGGGAGACAAAATCAACCTTCTTCTTTTCACCTTACTTTACACTGGGGGCCCCTTAAACTCCTCACCTTCATCGTCTTTTCCCGTTTAACAAAACAACGTTCACTGCTTCCTCTGTAACTCAAACTTTATGGTTTCAAAAACAAAGAAGCTGAAGCTCTTTAACACATCAAGACTCCACTCAGGTACATTCATCTCCAAAGACCACACTTTCCAGACCCGTAAAAGTCTTACCTTAAGAAGAAGATCATGTGTCTTTTATAGGCCTTTTTTTTTGTCAAACTGAAGCTTTTTAGCTGAATCTGTAAAGCAGACAGGGCTCACACCCGGAGGGACAGCTCAAAGAGGTGGAAATCTGAGAGGGAGATTGTTAGACGTGAGACATAAAGCCAGGCACACCCAGGTCCAGTGAGTAATGTGATATTATGACAGAGATGACCCTCCTCACATCGAGCTGTCATTCAGACACAAACACAGTTGGCTCCTTCGCTCAGTTAAACACTCTCCATTGAGTTAATAGTAGCTTCAGGCAGTAGTTTCTCACACTTACCGTAACAGAGAATCTGGGAATCCTTGTGCATTTGATACAGATATAGGATTTTCACTTTTGATTATGACCAACAATCAAAAAGTCTTAATCTAATTGAAATATTTCTCTATTATTCTATCATTTCTGACCCTCAAATCTATCTAAAGAAAAACAAATACTGAAAAAAAAGTTCACAATCTTCATAAACAATCGCATCAAAGACAACCACAAAACAAAGTGTTGATGTCTAGCCTGATTTAGCTGTTCCACTGTATCTGTTTGCTTGTTTATAGATGATATGTTTCAATGTATTTTAAAGTTTTATTTTTTTTTGTGTATATACTGCATTTTCTGCTTGTGTCTGACCAACTCAGAGAGGTTTTAACGGAGGATGCTACTGCTGCTAATGTTCAAGTCTGTCACAAAGTCTGTAGTTTAATGATTAATATTTCAAACTAAATCAAAAGCTACTTATGAATTATATTTTGTTTACAAATACACTCTTTCCTGGAAACCTTCTTCACCATCGCAGTGTCTTATGAAGCTTTTATCCATAAGTATTTGAGGCTAATTGAAGCCTCACTCAAAAGGAAAAACCTGGTCTATTATTACCATTTGTTGTAAATTACATATTGCTTTCGCTCCAGCTTCAGAAGGCCTTTTCATTTCTCTATAACATTCATAAAACATGCTGCGTCTTCTTCGGGCATGGAAAGGCAATATGCCAGAGAGGCTTGAGATAGACCTGTTGGTAAATCGTTATGTAATTATGACGAACAGCACGGAAAAGGTCAGTCACTCTAAATGTGGTTTGTCCTTGTTCCCCATGAGAGGTTCCTGGTGCTTATTTATGTGCTCAAGAGTCAACTGTTTAGTTTGGACCCCTGTAGAAAAAGATAAACAAGTGGACTCAGACCAAAGGTGCATTCATCTTGTGTGTTTTTTTTGGGTTTTTTTTGTGACTGGACCAAATCCAATACAATACAATGAAACTTTCATCATCATGTGTTTGTAGTGATGTAGATGGGACCAGTAGCGCTCAGATCACGACATATCTAACGCAGTAGTGTTCACTGTTCTGCACAAACCACTATTGCCACTGCAGCTGTATTTTTAATGTGAAATAAACCACTCCATATCCACTGACTTTATTTATAAAAGATGTAAATTATATGCCTTTTTGTGTCTTCTTTATGTTGTTGTGCAAAGTCTTATCAGCCCTGTCTCGTGTAGTGCATACAGTGAATGCATTACACTCCTCACAATAAATTCTCTTTAAAACCTTTCGGTCTCATTCGAAATGCAATAATATACCCCTAAAATAATCTAAATAATGGCTGTTATTGCATGTTTGTTATATGGATGTGAATGAGTGTGATTTTTACTCATATTTGGAGTCAGTGAGCCACAGTGTGTCCTGGAGCAAACCCAATGCGATGTGGCAGGCCGGGACAGGGAGTTTTTATAAGATAGTGCTGTGTCAGCTCTTCAACAATTGAGAGCAAAAGTTCGAGGTATTAGTCTGTGGAGGATCTCTACAGTTTTTGGGAGCTGGTCCGATTCGGTATTCAGGCCATTCAAATTCAGACTAGTTCACTTTGCCCAAATCAGTGCATCAGTTGAAGTATTTCTGTTAAAATCAGGGTTTATCTTCTGTTTGAAGGCTGTTTGTGCCCTGATTGCTACATGTTAATAGCAAGACGCAGGTATCTAAAAGAACAAAGGTGAAATTGTTACTGATATGATATACGATGCAGGTTTTGATGTCGGTAGAAAACTGTTGCACTCATTCAATTAGCTTTTCTCTTTTCTGGAGGCGATGCTGCAGATAATAGTGGTTAAAGCTCAAAGCATGGCATAGCAGTAGTACAATGATTTACTTTCAACCACTTTCCTTCAATTAGGTGCTCTAGTTTGTCCTGTTTTTACGAGCCAAGTGTGTTTTTGCGTTCCTTGTCCCACACCTGGCTGAACACCTGTACACCTAAAGTGGACAGGAGACTCCCCGCCTGCTCATTTGAAATAAGAGCAACTACACGTCTCTTTAATGAACCTTATTAGGAGAAGAGACACATTTATCCACAAGCTCTGCCGGTGAAAAGTACCAGGCGCTGTGCCCAACTCCTCTGTCCTGCACGCACCACTGACTGAAGGACTGACCTTCACCTTGCATTCCTGCATCTGGTAAACTTTTAATGAGCTGTGGGTATGTGCGCTGCAAACAATGGGAAATACTTGTGAAAGGATTTTCCACTGCGAAGGTTTTCTGACTTTGACGTAGCATCTCGTTAAAGCAGTCACAGGCCCACTTCATAAAGAGAAACAAATGTAAACACACTGGACTGCAGTGCACACATCAGATTTTCATTTTCTGCCTTGACTTGAGATATGTGATTGAAAAATGTAGTAATAGTGGCTCAATGAAAGCTCAGCTGCTTTATGAAAGAATCTGCAGAGTCACTATTGCAGAGCTTATCTCTCCTCTGGATTAAGTTTAGGAACTGTACAGTGGCTGTTTACATTTTCTTTATTGTGCATTCATTACCTCAGTGTCTACTTCGTCACAGCTGATCACGAAGAAAAGGAAGAACGAGGAAGTGCTTATTAAAGTGAAACAATCATTGTCTCCACCCAGGATGTTCCCCGGTCCAAGAATCTGCTCAAGTTCAGGGCCGGCTGCCTAACCCTTTTCTGCGAACTTTAACTGGTACTTGAGTTTTCTCAGGGGTCTTCAGTAAACATGTTGTGAAAGGCACTGTCTGTTGCCAGAGGCATGGCATTTTTCCCTTTAACAGCAGCCTATAATAATAACATATTCAGTTTTTTGAGTGCTAATTCAAACTGCTTCAGGAGGAGACATATGTGTGCAGTCAGTGCTTCACCTTTGATGTATGTATGTTCTGAACTGTGCAAATAATACTTCTACATTCACAAGGCTTCCTGCAGTGTATTTCTCATAACACAACAAAGCCTTTCCTGGGGGAAAATATTTTGTTTGGAGCTACATGTGATTTAATACTCCATTTACTCCATAATAAAGACTTAAAGTGTTATAACTGTAGTATAAATAGCAAACAATGATGAAGAGCATCAATCCTTTTATTGATGTAATCCTATCTTTTTCTAATTCAACTAAGCACTGCCTCTAAATGTCCATGAATTGGAAATTTGTTAGGTGCTGCCATCTACCGGTGACTTTTTAAAACAACACACAGTGACCTCTATCTTTATTGAAAATGTCAAATAAATACCGATTATAGTGAAATAAATTAGTAGTATAAATAGAACATGTGCTATCCATAATAAAACAGTCCAAATTTAAAATCCTGTGGGGCCCTCAAGGACAGACTCTGACGTCATCTCTCCTCAGTCGATCGGTCAACGCTGCCTTTGTCTTTGCCCTTTAGTTAAAGTGGTATTGTCCTGTTTTAAATGAAAAATAAGCACTTAGTCCTCCTTTAGCGTGGACCAGTTCCCCTTCTGCACTCGCACATTCTGTAGGCGCAAATATAGAAAATCCCTGCAACACAAACACCGCAGAATGTCAACCAATGAATATCAGAAGGCCCCATAAACACACATACAGGATGTTAAATGGTTGTACCTGCAAAAAAGGTCATGAGCATAGCCACCCAGCCCAGTATGTACGACCAGGAGAAGCGCCAGTCGCCAAAGCGCCTTCCCAGGAAGTTCACTGTCACTCCGGTGTAGATGGCCATAGCCAGCAGAACAAAGAAAGCTGCAAACAAAACGAAAGAATGCGATGTGAGCAGAACTGTGAGTGGATGAATGTATGTTTGTAAAAATGTGTGACTCACTTGAGACAAAAAACATGATGCCTGCAGCGAAGGAACGGTTGAATCTCTCAAAGGAGGAGAAGTGAGAGAAGGACATGAGGCCAGCGATGATGCCCGCGAAGCATGTCATCCCTGAGAGGATCATGAAGGCCCGGGTTGCATTCCAGTAAGCTGGAAGGGCAAAGAACCTGTGAGAAATTGTGCTTCAGGTTGAACACCGAGGCATCAAAAAGGCTTCTGAGTCTCAATTCTAATGTCAAAGATAGTTTCAAGTGAATCCAAGTTCAGCTTAACCACAGAGTGATCCTTTTTTTTTTTTTTATGAGTTTGTTGGCCTTCACCGTGATGCTTCTGCCTCAAACACTGAATAAACCAACACACCCGTCACAGTCATCTGATGAAATATGCACATGACCTTGATATAAATCACTCACACTGTTTACTGCTCTGTAATTGCCCAATAAAATACATTTATTACACATTTATGAACCAATAAGGGGCCCCTGATTACAAAGTGGTGCCCTATTTTGGAGGATTTTAACCGTGAATTGTTTTCTTTTCAGTGTGTATCAATGTAGAGGCTTGTTGTTGGTTAAGATTAAGATTGACTCGTGGCTGATCCATCCTGAGTGTCTTACCTATGCTGTCGGTCTGCATGTAGCACTTGTTGGACATGCAGTACCTCCACAGACCCTGGTGGGCATAGTTCCCAGAGAGACGGTACTGCATCCAGTAGTCGGTGGCAGTGGAGACCACCAGCAGGATGTTTCCCACAATGGCACAGAACAGGCCCCCTCCCATGAAGCTGTACATCTTGAGCTGAGATAATGGGCCGACTGCAGAGCAACTGTTAACGTGTAAAGAGATTTATGTATTACATACATTACAGATGATTTAAAATGTACTACAAACATGAGCAAATCAAAAGAAGAAGATGCAAAACAAGCATTCACCCAACCAAAACAACTGGAGTGGTGCAGTCATACAAATGTTTTTACCTTTTCTTTGGTGGATGCATCATTACAGTAACAAGTCAAACAAAAAAGTACTTCCTGTGTTCAGCAATAATTTCACTAATTCTCTTCGCCTTGTCCAATTACAGCTGTTATGTAGTACCTGTTATTATACAGTTTGAAATATCCACACTGACACAAAAATCCCACTGAGTTTTGATCCCTTACCTTGTTTCTGGAAGAGCACCCTCTCTGCTGCCCACCTTTCTGAGGTAAAGACACACACAGTGGAGTGGAAAGAGAGCTGTTGCTCACTTGGACAGAGACAATACTATGACCAAAAGTTGTCCCCTGGTCATTTCTGTTGATCAAAGCAAAATCCTTTTGGGTGCCCCTGTGTGAGCTGGGTTTGAATGAAACCGTCCGGAGGCCACAGTACATGTGACCCCAGAGTGTACGGACTGAGGGCGGTCTATGTGTCTTTTTGGGGGTTTTGTTTGTTTGTTAATGGTGTGCTCCAGAACTGGAGATGTGCATAGGTTTGCAGGACGCTGGGCTTCAATGCAAAATGCTGTAATAGACACTTTTCTTTGAGCGCTGTCATGCTCTGGTGGCATGGAGGCACACATATAGAGAGGCTCTCAATAACAACGCTGTCACTTTCCTTCACTGTTTTAGAATATGCCTTAGTAATATATACATCTTTTATATTTATTCTATGCGACTATTTTTACTTAACACCAAGAAAACACAGATACAAGTGTTTATTAAAAAAAAACAAAAAAACAAACAAACAAAAAAAAAACACATTTTTGTTCTGTATAGTGTTGGTTGAATACATGAGCAAAAAGATGATGCTGTAGTATTTAGTATGTAGTGTAGTTCTTTAATGCCATAAAAAAATAACAATAATTATTGTGCACTAAACTCAAGGCATCAAGGGTGGCCTCTAAAAGACCACACTTTTGAATGCAATGAAATTAATATAAAAACACCTTCAATTTAACACCAGTATAAATAAATACAGGTGTTACATTTCCACACCTTTTGTCTCCATTAAATAACACAATGGAAATGCTTCTGCCTGACAAAGAATAAGAACAGTTAATATTCCAGGAACTGGGTTATCCATAAATATACAAATTTCATCATTAAAATAAATGTACACATGAGGTGATGTAGAAATAATGAAGTACACAGTGACAGCGCAGGTCAGCCAATGCAACATGACTTTACTGTGCCTTCTGGCAAAAGGTAGGCCAAAATGACATCTGAGTCATTATCACAAGATTTAATTATATTTACCATTACAATGAAGTATATGAGTATAATATACACCACTTTATTCTGCTGTCAAATACGACATAGGTGACTACAGCCATGCTCTGGTATATTTTACCATCGCACAGTGGACAGATAATTAAATACATATTTCATCAGGTACACATGATTACAGAGAAACTAGTTTTACGTATTTGTGTGCTGACGGTGAAACGGAAAAGGAAAACGGTTGACATTTGTTCTGGAAAATCGCGTGACCTCCTTTGACCCGGAAGCTGACGCAGACCGAGCTGTTCCATCGGCGGAGTAAAGATGGCTGACCAAGGCGCCGCAGATCCTGGAAATAACAACAATAATAAGCCTGAAGCTTCGGAGGGAACTATTATCAAGGTCACAGTAAAAACCCCTAAAGATAAAGAAGAAATCGCCATCGCCGAAGATGCCTCTGTCACTCAGGTTTGTTGGTTTTGCCGCTGCGCTTCTGTGTCGTGCTCTAACGTCATGCTGCTGCCCACAACTTCAGCTACACCGCTAGTTAGCTGCGTTAGCATTTGTCGTCTCCATTACCGGCTTACTACAAGTATTTAAGATTACAGACGTTGCGTCTTATGAAAGTATTATTCCTAGTGTTAGTGACCCTTGACTCTTAATAACACTATTTATATTAAATACAAAGATATATCCTCGTGTATTTTGAGACGGCTAAGTGGCTATACAGCTAGTGCTAACTAGTAGCTTTATAGCGCAATCGACTGCGAAATCAGCCAATACAAGCTAACCATGTAGCCAAACAAGTGTCAGCTGCTGGACTGCATTTCTGTGGTTAGTATTTTAGCAGCCCTTTGTAAGTGAATCACCGTACGGTGGTGGGGGTTCTACTTATACATGCGTTGATTTCAGTGTACAGCAGATTAACTCAGGATTGCTAAATCTAGGTTTAGTCTAGAACATTCTCACGGCTGTAACTGAGTCATTCAGCTTTTCAGCAGGGAATAAAAATCCCCAGAGTCACTGTTGATGTGACGACGAAATACAGCGTAGCCTGGCAATAAAAATGTTACAGTTAGCTTTAGTCAGCTGTACACGGGATACCAGTGTTCGTCACTCTCCAGTTTTGATTACCATCTGTTCTAATAAATTGTTGAGTCATGTTTAGTGGTTGTAGAATTAAAGATCTTCTCATATGTCATATACATGTCCTATCCCTGAAATTCTTGGTGTTGAGAAACTGGGACAATGTTTATTGTCACTGAGAAGGCCCTCGTGGCCCCCACAGAGTCCTGCAGGGCGTCGTGTGGTGTGCACTAAAATCAAAATACACAATAATAATGTCAACGGGGCACCTTATTTAATCTGAAAAAAACATACAACTAGTAGATCTATGTTTTTATTTTTCAAAAGTCAACATTGTAGAAAATGTTTTGTATGCATTTAATTTTTTTGGTGATGCAATGTTTGCAAACTATTATGTGACAAAAGTTGCTACTTTTCTCTCACTAGTTTCAAATTAACACAGTCTTGTTTTTGCTGTGTTTTGGATATAGCAACATATTTTTTACAATGTCTTTTTATATTATATTAAAGTACACCATTTAATTACATTAACAGTCAGTTATCAGCATTTCACAGTTTACAGTAAATACCAAGGACTTTCCTGGTTCTTCAACAACAGACTCACAACAGTTTTCAATAGCACTAGTGATGAGAGACTGTCTGTGTAGTCCCAGACGGAGTTTTGTAATTAACATCATAATTTGTGTGTGTTTTAGTTCAAAGAAGAGATCTCAAAGCGATTCAAAGCCAAACAGGACCAGTTGGTACTGATTTTTGCAGGGAAGATATTGAAGGATGGCGACACCCTTAGCCAACACGGTATCAAGGATGGCCTGACAGTTCATCTAGTTATCAAGACAGCACATAAGTAAGTATATTTACTTCTTGTACAAAGCACATTTGCCCAAATCTGTGAAACTACCGTTACTGTTTAAATTGAATACTTGACTCTTCTTTAATTATTTTTGTAGGGCTGGAGAGGGTAGTACTTCAGCATCAACTTCATCCTCCACCCAAGCAGGCAGTGCCTCCACCTCCAGTCCAGGAACAAATTCCTCTCCCACAGCAGGATCTACAGGATCTGCCCCACCACCGACACAGACTCCCAACCTACTGAGTGAGTCTAATCTTGACCTATTTGGATTTCTTTATTAATTAAAGATCTCAGAAAGTGCATTTACAACTATATGTACCATCCCCTTTCCTGTAGCTGGCTTTGGAGACCTTTCTAATCTGGCTGGGCTAGGAATGGGCTCAGCTAACTTCATGGAGCTGCAGCAGCAAATGCAGAGGCAGCTTATGTCCAACCCAGAGATGCTGTCTCAGATCATGGAGAACCCACTGGTGCAGAACATGATGTCCAACCCAGATCTGATGAGACAAATGATTATGGCCAACCCACAGATGCAGCAGCTTATGGAACGCAATCCAGAGATTTCCCACATGCTTAACAACCCTGAGCTTATGAGACAGGTACTGACAGTGTGACACAGTGGACCATAGTAGACTATGGCCCCAGTGTATGTAATGCAGCTTATCTTACTTGAAATGTGAAATTAAAGATGGTCTGTGACCAGAAAATTTCAAGAAATTAAAACTGTACAGACATAGTGAATACATTTATTTTATTCTTGACTTTTTAGACTATGGAATTGGCCAGGAACCCAGCCATGATGCAGGAAATGATGCGGAACCAGGACCGTGCTCTGAGTAACTTGGAGAGCATCCCAGGTGGCTACAATGCCCTGCGCAGGATGTATACTGACATTCAGGAGCCCATGTTTAGTGCAGCCAGGGAACAGGTAGATGCAAGAGATGTTTTACTTCTGTATATTTTATATTGTAAGGACAATTTTTTTCTAAATATTTTTCTTTATTTTCTTTTAGTTTGGTAGCAACCCTTTTTCAGCTCTAAGTGGAGGTTCTGAGTCTGGTGCCCAGCCATCGAGAACAGAGAACCGTGAGCCCTTACCCAACCCATGGGGGCCACCAAATACTTCTAACCCCACTGAAACTGGAGGCACCACCACAGGAAGCACGAGTTCAACTGGTGGCACCAACCCCACTGTGTCCAATCCTCTGGGCATCAACTCTGCCAGTCTGGGCAATGGTTCGTCAGAAAAGACTTTGAAGATTTTCCATTTATATTTACTGTGAAGTATTTTAACTGGTTATGCCTATCCTGTGCAGGGATGTTTAATAGCCCAGGGATGCAGAGTTTAATGCAGCAGATTTCTGAAAATCCACAGCTGATGCAAAACATGATGTCTGCTCCCTACATGCGCACCATGATGCAGTCACTGGCTCAAAACCCAGAGTTGGCCTCTCAGGTGTGGACAAAAAACAAATCATGACAAATGTCTTTATTTGCCTATTGATATCTTGTACCTTGACGTTAGTAATGAATGAGTGAATGATTGAGTTTCTTGGTTGTCAAAACTTTACGATAAACAAGTATAAACAACATGTGGAAACTACAAATACAATACAGAATAAGTGATACAAGCAAACAGTTACACATTTTATTTTTAAATCTGCAATGTCACATTAACCGGAAGTGATATAATGACCTACTTTACTCCTTTGTGTAACTTTCAGGTTTTGATGAATAACCCTTTGTTTGCTGGAAACCCACAGCTGCAGGAACAGTTCAGAGCTCAGCTTCCCATCTTTCTTCAACAGGTACCACACACATAAGAGGAATTTAAGTTTTAAAAGACAAAACTAGATTCAAAAATTGTGACCAGCCACAGTGAGGGGATGTGAAACCTGTTGAAGATATGTATATCCACAAAGTGAACATAGTGCAGCAGTTTTTACAGAGCAGTTGTAATTTGCCTTTGATAAGCTGCGGTTGTTACAAACAATTTAAAATACAAATTGTATGCCAGCCTTAACTTGACTTTCTGTGCATACACATGAATAAATATTGCTTTTAATATGTGTATACTTAGACAAGAGTAGGGGTTCAGTTAAATGGCCTATTTGAGCTATGAGTGTAGCTTGTCTCAACTGTGAATGTAAACGTAGTGAGTATGAACAGGGAGGTGGATGAGTCGCCAACTTTCCACTTAGTGTGCGGCCTGCTCTAGTGGGTCTAACAGGAACATCCATCAATAAGGTTAAGTCACATGTCAGTCAGTAAAGTGGTTACATTTGTATTTCAGATGCAGAATCCAGAGGCCCTGTCAGTCATGACTAACCCTCGGGCCATGCAGGCTCTAATGCAGATCCAGCAGGGCTTACAGACACTGCAGACAGAGGCTCCTGGCCTCATGCCCAGGTAAGAGTCAGACTGCATATAAGAAAATAGAAATAGGTAGTAGAGATTCCATTAAAGATGTGATATACTATGGCTAATACCACAGGTTTGAAGAACAGAGAAAAGATTAAGTTGAAACTGGGAAGTTGTGCAGGTTTATTGTAAAACTGCTGTTGTCTTTGTTTAGTTTGATGACAGGTGGAATTCCTGGCGTACCCTCAGGAGGCGGCATGGCCACAGAAAACCCTGCTTCTTCTCCCAGCAGTGCGGGAACAAACACTGCCCAGCAGCAGCTGATGCAACAGATGCTCCAGATGTTTGCTGGAGGTGGTGGAGGAGCAAATCCAATGGTACGCAGAACACTCACAAACGTGTCTCTGTCATGTGACTCTGGCACTTTTATATATTTCTAATTAAGTTTGTGATTTCTCTGTGTAGAGTATGACTCCCGAGGTTCGGTTCCAGTCCCAGCTGGACCAGTTAAGTGCTATGGGATTCATCAACCGCGAGGCCAACCTGCAGGCCCTTATTGCTACTGGTGGAGACATAAATGCCGCTATTGAGAGACTGCTGGGCTCACAGCCTTCGTAAAAATGCATACTGACATGCACATGCATACAAACATAACGCACCCAGCATCTACAGAGAACCGAGAGAAATTTCAGTCTAATGTCCCAAACTCTACAGAAGAAATGGGCAGGATCTTCACCACCCTCATTCTGGTCTCCTCACTTCATTCCCCATCTTTTCTCTTTGGCATCACCCAAAACCACCTCTGTCCCAGAGAGGTGCAGCAGAGCAGGACTGAACCACTCTCACATCGGGGAGTGGGAAAGGAGTGAACCCATCTGACCCACTGACTTTGGACTCCCAGCCACTTCCTCCAATAATTTTCTCCATTTCTCACCGAAGTGAAGTGTTGCATACACACACTGACTTGATACAGATGAAGCAGGTGATGTGATTGGCTGTGCTAAATACTGCACATGTCCACTGCGGGGCAGTAGTTAGCATAGAAATGACAAGTTGGAGCATGAAGATCTGCTGGTATAAAAAGTCATTCAAAAAACACAGTGGCATCATTTTTAGACATTACTGACCTAACCCCTCCATGACATTATGACATTTGCCCTCTTCTCTTGAGATTCTGCAAAACTGTTTGTTTTGCCCGATAAAACTATCACTATTTATTATAAATGCTTTGGAAATTACTCTCCATACTTTTAAGTTGTAATTTGTCATTCCATATACCGTGCCCACTCAAGGGTGCACAGTGTCTTTTTCTTCTGAGGCACTACTGCTGTGCCTTCTGTTCTCCCCTGCCCATAGTCAAACATTATTGACGCCCCCCACTCAGTGAGTTCAAAATCATTTAATGGTCCTGAATAAGTCCATACATCAGTCAGGACATGATCTAAAATCAAAAGTCACAGAGGACGCTGTGAGAATGAACATGAATGAAAAAGAGCTATCTTTTAATTTTAATCTGATTCTTCATTTATTTTTTTTTTTGTGAGGTGCAGGTAGTACCTAGAGATAATTACGATTTGTCTCGCTTAAAATAAAGATGGAAATCAAATAAGTAAAAATATTAATGAATAATGGAAAACCTTTACAAACAGTTCTGGTTTCCAGAATCAACTTCTAGTTTGTCTTTTTTTTTTTTTTTTTTTTTGAAATTTCAGCATTGTAGTTGTGGTAACCTTGGCAACTGCTTCTATAGCTTTGCTTTGTCTGTTGACCTCAGCTGAAAGAGTCCATCTCCCGATTGAACACGTTGGAACTAACTTTTAACAGTACTGTACTAAAAAAAAATAAAACATGGTCAAAAACGGTCCACATCTAGTGTTTTTTGATCTGTCTGGGAGTCTTTTGCAAGTTTGAAATTGGTTTAAAGGTATTGAGCTGTTTAACAGCAAATAATTTTATTATTTTTTGCATAGTGTTGGGTAAATATACTATCAAATCAATTGTGCAACAAATGTTTAACCAGTGAAGGGAGACCCTGAACCGCTGCGTGAGGTCCCAATTATTGCTGCCTTTTCTAATAGAAAAGCTCAATTGCTATAGTTACAGTGGCTTGAATTCACAGCCAAATATACTGTGCTCCTGGCTCAGAATAGGTCATAGGTCAGTGTGTAGTCTTCTCAAAACAACACACAGAAAAACAAAGGTAAATAGTTGGGTTCTGTTAGGGTTAGTTAAGGATTAACCAAGAGCAAGTACTGCTTCAGATAAATGGCTATAATAAATTAGTGTGTAGTATAACATAGATTGTGACATTAAATTATGTAAAGAAACTTTTGTAGCCCCCAAAAAATGCAATTTATAAGCTTGCACTTGATAGGTATGGGTTAAATCTTTCACTGGGGTCTCTTGTAAATATGTCACAAAAACCAAGAAACCTTATATTTGCTCCAACTGCTAATAACCCAACACCTTAACACCCCATCAAATCTATTAATGCTCATTCAAACAAGGCTTAGAGTCACAGTTTTTACTCTTGTTCTTGTAAAGCAGAGTCAAAATGGCTGCACGTCCACTGCCCATAAACACACCTGCTCGGCCAGCTCTATTGTCGTACAAATGAATAGAGGGCTGTAAGCGGAGTGCACTGAGGGTGGAGTCTGATCTGGATCGCTGTGGTTTTACCTGTTGTACCTGCTCCCCCCTCCCGTCCCTCAGGTGTCAGCTGATGAGGGCTCGGCCGGGCCACAGCGCTCTGCCTAACTGCCTACCTGCCCTCAGTCGGGAGCTGCCCTGATCCACACATAAGGAAGCGAGGAGCGGTGGGTGCAGCTCAACCTGTTTTTTCTCACCTCCATTTTCACCTTAGTTCTCCCTCTGTCCAGACCGGAGGGAGACAGAGGGCTTCTGGATTTGTTTGTCCTCTTTTTTTTTGTTGTCTTAGGACTACAAACTACAAGCGACTTCCTGACGTTCCAGTAAACACAGTGGGCCTCTTTCAGGATTACAACATGAGTTCAGATGAGTCATACAATTTTGTCTTTAAAGGTAAGGTATATGTTTAACTGACTTACTTTACTTTAAGCTGTTAATGTTGTCTAAAGCACTGAGGGATATGAGGAA